>PUFA01000043.1:10000000-10655000 GCA_003508835.1 Eonycteris spelaea
GCACAGGAGTTCTTTGGCTAGAGTTAGAAAGAACCTGATGTGGCAGAAGGAGCAGCAGGATTTCAAAGAACTCCACTTTTAGGTTGCTTGGACAATTTGTTCTGAAACTGCACTTGGTTTTGAATTTATTCTCTTTTAAGTGACTCTCTCATCTGGTTCTGTGAAGATGGAAGACTCAATTAAGAAACCACTGTGTGGCAGTCACAACTGGGTCCTTTATCCTTTGCTGTATGGAGGGGAAAAAAGACTCCTCAGAAAAAAATGTATCATAGCACTTACACTTGACCTTTCCTTACTGACTAGGCTCATTCAAAGATTGTTATCTTTTTTAAAATTTTATTTTAAGGGAGAAAACATAAAAAGCCTTAAATGGCTTAGTAGTTTCCTTTTAAGCACAGGGGCTGTAGAAGAAAGAGGTCATTATACCGTGGGTATTTGGAAAATGGTTTATTCTCTGTGTTATTGGAGGGTGTTGGAGCTTCCCCTTCTTTAAACATTACTTCATCCCCTCTCACCCAAAGTCATTATTTTTACCTGCTTTTATCAAAGGAGTCAAAAATTGAGAAACCAAATGACTTGTTGTCCTCTGTTAGATAAGTCTATATAAGGACCTCCAGGGTGGTGGGGCATGATATTGCTAAGTGCCTAAGATGATCGTTTGAGATGCTGAAATAAATTATTAGTACTTCCATTTATATTTATTTTTACCTAAAAATCACAACAAAATTAACCTTCAGAATATTTAATTTATAAGTTGATATCTATGGCTTTCTATCATGTCTCAAACAGAGAGACCATGTGTTCTGAGAATAAGTGAAAGAATGTGGTGGAATTGAAAGTGCCAATCTAACAAGTCCACTTGTTTTCGGCTGTCGCAATTATCAGTTTACACAATATGGATAAGTTGACTATTGATTGCATTACTCACATTTAACTAAACCAACTGCCACAAGCAGTTTAGTAAAATTTCTGCAACTGATAGAGAAAACACATAAGAAAAGTGCAATACAAGAAACTGTCAAGAAAATAGAAGTTAGCACTTTTGACCTTAGAATGAGCTTTTTATCACCTATATTAAAAATTAATGACAAATATGATTTAATCATATCTATCATATTCGATCAGATTTCTATCAGTTGAAAGATATCTTCACTAATATATTCATAAGAACACAGTGTATTTTGTCTTATTGATTAAATTATTAGACAAAATTGTTAAAAATTTTTAAAATTTTATTTTGCCTCATCCTCTTAAATATATTTTAAGTAGATTTTATATTGTATATCATAATAGTATAATAGTAAATGTACTATATAATTTGTAAAAAAATTATTATATAACTTTAAGGACTATAGGGTTCAAATATTTTGAGTGAGATTTTTGCTTCCCTCTGACCAGAGGAAAAAAAGCATTGTGCTTTGAGCTAAGAAACTGCCTCATTAGTCATTGTTAGAGCAAACCACATGCCTTCTCCATGCACACAAATTGGTGCCATGTGCAATGGGTCTTGCACATTAGGATAAACAAAAGAGAAGAGTGCTCAGGGAGAGGTGAAGCCTTCCCCAGTATTGTTTTTAGGTTTATACTTGGACATTTAAATTCCTAAAAGACTAGCATATTTTATCTGTGTCAATAGAGCTATATTGGATTATATATTTCCTAGGTAAAGTCTAAAAATGATAACATACCATCATCCCCATCAACTTTCCCACCCTGGCCCCATGAACAAGTCAGCAGGAAATTACATGAATCACACTCATTGCTTAGGACACCAGACTAAAGTTCCATTCGCAGAGAGAAAATCCCAATTATAATTTTCTTTCCTCAGAGATAAGGAAACTCATTCTTAAGAAAAAGGTGATGCTTTGCTTTTTGGTGAATTATGCATCCCACAGCTCATACTTTGTGATGATGTGGATTTCTATTAATAGACAGTGAGGAGGGCCAGGTACCTTGGAAAGGCTTGCAAACTTGTCAATTCCAGTAGACAGTTCTCATTAGCAAATGATTCTTATGATACTCCAAGACAAGACAGTAGAAGATGAGGCCTCATTTTTTCTGTTTTGCTGCCAAAAACTTTGGGTCAGAGCACTGATTGCCCTTTTGTGAGGTTTCCATAATGCCATGTTTTCCATAATCCTTTTCTTGACTACCCTTACTTTTGCTTCATGTCTCTATTATAAAATACTCAAAGACGCCTTTAGTTCTGACAGCTACTTGTATGTTCATGAATAAAAAAAACACTGCAGGACTTGGGCTTTAGAGCACCTGCCTGGATTGTACTTATTTTGATGGAATGCAATCAAGCATGACTGTGAAAGAAAAAAACCCACAGTGTGACTTTTTTTAAAAATGTATGAAAGTTACACTATTTACATTCTGCTAAGAAAAAGAAGGTGTACGTATGTGCACTGGGAAGGTAGAGTTTTTCTGAGACTGAACATGATTTTTTAAGAACAGTTTAAGTTTATCTTGATCCCCACAATTGGCATGAAGCAAGACCTGGTATTGGTCCATCTACATTTTGTAGATGGAACCAAGAAAGCCATGAATGATCTCTTTGCAAAATTACATACTGAAACTAACCTTTGGGGGAAATTTATGTCCTTGAGCTGCAAGCAGGTTGAACGAAATCTACTCATATGTATATTAAAATTCTTCCTCATCAGTATCAGTATAATTATCACTCCCAGGTGGACATAGCACTTTTTTTTCCCAGATGCTTAAGTTGCTTTACTGTAGCCATGTTTAAATATGCTTAAAATATCACTCCACACACTTATCTGCACAATACCCCCCTGTGGAAAAATAAAATAAAATTATTTAAATTGACATTTTCCCCACAGTCTCTGGCCAGAGAAGCTAATGGCCATTCCAAGGCCATATCATTTCATTTATTCTTATAGTATTCTAATGAGACAAGAGTAGTCATTATTCATCCAATAATAAATGAAATAGGGGTGCAGAATGTAAACAAACAAAAAAACTTGTCCAAGGAAACATCTTGAATGACCAACATTGCAAATAAGTTATCTAAAGCATTCTGATCTTTACACCAATTTTCTTCATGCTCAAATATGTAATTTGATAATATAGATTTTATTGAGATCTACTCTGTACTAGTCATATACTTGGAACTCCTGCAAATATGATGACTGTATATCTCAGGGATAGTAAATAGGGCAAGTAAACACATATATAATCAGAGTGTCATTGAGGTTTTATGGAAAGAAAACAGTCTAGAATGAGGTTGAAGTCAATTTGAAACTAGCTTCTCAATGTGGTTGTTAGTAGCTCTCTGACCTTGGGTGAGGTTTTTAAATTTCTCTGAGACTGAAGTTTCCCATCAAGAACAAGAAAGTAGTATTACCAACTTTGCAGAGTATTAAATGAGATTGGCATATAGTGAGAATATCATATGTTATAGCTGTTGCTTTTGTTACCACTACTATTATTTTCACTGTTATTTAATGACACTGAACCCTTTTATTTTGAAATGCAAAGACTCTCAGGATTTTTTTAAAAATAAAAACTGCATATGTTTAAGATGTACAATATGATGTTTTGATATACATGTACATAGTAAAATGATTACTACAGTCAAGCTAATAGCATATTCATCTCCTCATTTGATTATCTTTTTTTTTTCATTTTTGTGGTGAGAGCACCTGAGATATACTCACATAGCAACTTTTCAGTATACAATATAATTATACTCACCATACTGTACCTTATATCTCTAGAACTTATTCACCCCATGTAACTTAAATTTTGTGCCTTTTCACTAGCATCTCCCAATTTCCACCAACTGCCTGCCCCTGGTAACCACTTTTTGACTCTCTGTTTCTATGTATTCAGCTTTTTTGGATTTTGTGCATATGTGAGATCATGCATGCAGTTTTTTTCTTTCTGTCTCTTTCTGAGGAGCGTCAGATTCCTCGGGGCCAACAGATCTTCATATTCTGTTGCTTCCTCTCTGAGGGGAAGGGACCAGGGTAGACTGGACAGCTGCTCCAGCCTGATGACCTCCAGACCCTTCCCCAGCTTCCCACAAGCATTGTGTTTGTGAAGAAAGTTAGAGAAAGGAAAAAATAATAATAAATAATAATAAGCAGCTTATTTAACTTAGCACAATCTCCTCTAGGTTCATCCATGTTGTTGGAAATGGCAGGATCATCTTTTTCTTCTTTTTTAAAGCTGAGTAGTATCCCATTGTATATATATACCACAATTTATTTATTCATTTATCCATGACAGATACTTAGGTTGTTTCCATATCTTGGTCATTGTGAATAATGACCAAGTTATAATTGGTAGACTGTGGTAAGTCTCATGCTTCTGACTCATTTGCTTTCTGGTTCCATGCATCCTCCCTCCTCTGCTTTGACTCAACCCCCAAATTTGAGTTCAGTTCTATCCCAAATTCAGACTGTCTATAGTCATAGTCAGGGAGACTTTGGCAAACACTAGTAAGTCAAGTGAATCAACACCAACTTTTCCTCTCTAGGGTAATTTTTCTGTACTAAGCTCTCTTTTTTGGTTACTAGCTCCCTGCCTCAGGGCCTGATCCCTATCATAAAGTACAGCTGGCTTCTATATTTGCCTTTTTAACCTGCACGATAACATAGGTCCCACAAACCCAGGACTCTGAGTATTGTTTTAATCAGTTTTCACGATTCTGCAATCTACCTTCATGCTTGATTCCATGACTGGCCCCTGATCTCTGCTGGTAGTGCTCCTTTCTGCCAGATTCACTGCATATTTTCTGTCTAGGACTCCCTAAGGAATCTTTCATAATTAAGAGACAGCTTTCTCTGCTGAACTGCCAGTATCTTCCCAGTGTGTGAACCTTATAACTGCCATCAGATCTTCTGGAGAGAACAATTTGCCTGTCTACATATGCTTTCTCTCTGTATGTTGAACCTTGATTCATTCATGGCCACCCCACCCTGGTCAGCATACTCAACTCTCATATCCTCACCCCTCCCGCTCATCTTTGACTTAACTTTTGTTAAGACCATTTATTCCATCTAAGGAATTCCTGGATCCTGACAGGAAGAGGAGTTCCTTAGAGATTTCCTGTTCAAACAAGTTTTGTGGTCAATATTGGTATCCAGAGAAATTAAGATGATACTGAATATCAGTGGAAGGTTGATACTGAAAACAAGTTACCAGATGAAAGTCTGAATGACATTCTGGAAGAGCTAAGATTGATAATGTGAAATAGTGTTGGGATGAGGAACTGGAGATATAGGCATGTGGTAAGCATGAAACTTGAGATATCTCTGTATCACTTGGCAGAGACACCATTTTCTGCTTTCTTCCCTCTCCTTTGCTCCTGATAAGATGATGTTTCCCCAATCACAGTTTTGTGGCCTCAACATTATTGGTTATTTGATGGGTCAAAATTTGCCATTATTTGGAACATATGAATTTTCATAGGATTATATCACTTTATTTAGAAGAAATCAGACTTTTCAATATAAACTATATCCTTAATTTTTTCCTAGATCTGGAACAAGATTCATTTGTTGTATTTGATACTTCATTTTACTATGACAATTTAAAGGAAGAAATTAAAAACAAAAATAAGAGATTGTTTAAAAAGTGAACAGTGAGCGAAAATCCTCAACAAAACATGAGCAAATACTATCCAGCAACACATGAAAAAGTTTATTCACTATGAACAAATAAAAGTTCTCCACAAAATACATTGGTTTAACATCTGAAAATCAAGTGGTATAATATAGCAAATTAATAAAATGAAGGACAAAAACTACATAATCAACTCAATAGAGACAGAAAAAGCATTTGACAAAATTTAACACTATCAAGTCATAAAAACACCCAACTAAATACATACAAAAGAGAAATTTTTCTACTCTATCTATCTAAAACATAAACTAAAAACATAAATCAAACCTTAGCCAATTTCTTATTTAGAAATTGAATATTATCCTCAACCAGTGTATCTTCTTTGTAGAAACTGAATACCTATCCTCAACCAGTATATCTTCTATTTAAATCATTTTTCACATTTTAAATGAGTTTTTTTTTTTTCATTATTGAGTTGTGAGTGTTATTTATATATTCTGGGTACCCGTCCCCTACCAGATATAAAAGTTTCAAATATTTTCTTTCTTTATATCAGTCGTGTTTTTATTTTCTTGATTGTTAATTTCAGATCTGGGCTGAGAAAGTACAAAAAACATCATATTGGGCCAGAAAGCAAGAAAGTTTTCAAAGACTAAAGGGAACATGTTCCAAGAGCATAGGATTCAGCTTGGATGAACTCCCATTGGCCAATTCTGGGACAGTTTGAACAAATCTGGACTGTAACTAATTGTAAAACATTAAATTAAAGAAATATATGAATTAGTAGTGATATAAATAAAAGCAAGGGTGAGAGAATAAAGTAAAAGAAACAAATGTATACACAACTGGCAAATATAATTATCACACCATATACTTACTTTTAAATTTGTCAATAAAAGGAAAAAACAATAAGCATCTTGCTCTTCCATTTAGGAAATATTCAGTTGGTGGAGAAAGCTGTTTTCTACAGAAGAATTCTAGGCCACAAATGAAGAAGGAAAAAAAGGAAACAGGAAAAAATTCCATTATTTTATAATCTCCAATTAAATAATTGACTACACAAGAATGATCAAGTTTTTGATTTAAAAATTGTTGGAAAACACACTGGCTTTTACCTATATGCAAGAGTATTGCCCCACAGATTATTTGCTAGATGAAAACAAATATAAATTGACCTCGTGATGAAGAGATCTGGCTTTCATCACCATAACTGAGCATTATAAATAGTGAAGCAACTTGATACAGTGTACCTTCTAGTGTAGTATAATATGAAGTGCATAGCACATGTGAAGGATTCTTGCAAAAAAAAAAAAAAAAAAGGTTTAACCTGAATCTAAGCTTTTAGACCATCTTGCAATGTATAGGATATTCAGGATTTGGATAAATAGATTAAGTACCATTGTAAGTAAACAATTAGACCAAAAAAGAATGTGATGCATTTTGTAAGTTTATTGACCTGTTCTCTTCAAAAAGTCAATGTTGGTAGGAGGTAAAATTGGAGGATTGTTATAAAATAAAAGTGGCTGAAGACATACAACAACAAAATGCAATACAGCGATCTTGACTGGATCTCTTTTAAACAAAAACAGCTATAGAACATGGGTTTGGGAAAATTAGGGAAAATTGAATAAAGGCTATATATTAGTTGATATCAGGGATATTTTAATGCTTTTTTGGTGTGATGATAAAATAATGATTATGTGTGAAAATATTTTTAGGAGTTGTATGCTGAAATATTTGAAAGTGTCATATTTGCAAATTATTTCAAAACCTTCGATAAACACACAAACATAGAGAACTAAAGAACTATAAAATGTTAATATTTGTTGAATCTACTTGGTGGGTATGTGGATGTTTATTAGAGTAGTCTTTCAACTTTTGTCCATGTTTACATTCTTTTATAATAAAAAATGGGGAAATAGCATCTTTTCAGGCTTTGGTTTTTATGATATATTATTGTTTTACCAACAATTATAAAACTTAACCTCATTAAAAACCAGGAAATTAAAATATATTAGTAATGTTGCTGCTTAATTTTTTTAGTAAGCTTTCTGTTTAACTTTAGAGAAATAATTGATAAATTAATATTTATTTTTTGAGCAAGTAACAGTTATCTAAATTATTGTGTCTGTTAAAATAAAAACTTCTGAATAGTAAATGTCTCTAGGTGACAGGATTCTATATAATTTTATTTTCTAGTTTCTGTATTTTCTAATTATTTAATAATAGTAATGGTTAACATTTATTAAATATCTTCTCCATGTTAAGCACCATGATCAGTTCTTTATATACAATTTCTTATTTATTCCTCACAAAAATATTTAAACTATTAAAGAGGTAAGATTAAAGAAAATGGAAGCAAACTAGGTAAAATAAAAACAGGTTTTGAGTAATCATTATAAAAAATGGGAGCAGGATCTATTCAAGGTTTTCAAGTAAGGCTGAGAATCTAGCTGAGGGTGGAGCTATAGGTTAGAGTGTAAAGTTTAAGGACTCTAGTGTGGGCAATAGTGTTGTTTCTTTCTTCCTGTATCATAGCCCATGTATGTAGGAGCAGAGAAGGTAGATGGATAGGTTAGTCTAAAAGTGGAGTTGGCAGGGCAAATGCAATAAAAGGGTAAGGAAACATGAATTTGATCATGGTGACAAAAAGGGGGATTGAAGTAGTGTACCACATTATCTAGAGAAGAAATTAATCCTTAGTTGGGAGGTGGTAGCTCAGAGGCTGAGGGTTTTCTGTACATAGGAGCCATGAACAACAGAGCAATCATTCCTATAAGGCAAGACATTAACTGCATTAACTGATGTCAGAATCTACTTATTAAGACATTCTCAAATGTATAAACTACCCACTGAAGAGAAGCAGAGTTTCAAAGGGACGTAATAATCACACTTTTAGACCCACCCACTAGGTACAAGGGCCTTTGTGTAGGAGAGTGTTCGAAAACCTAGAGGATTGAAGACTTCTGAAAATATTTGAGATAGAGACTAGGAGAAAAGGTATGATGAGCTCCTCTCTTTGAAGTATAGAAATACATCTGGCTTCCAGGTGCCATTTATGTTGAGAAATGAGGATCAATGATGAAGGACCTCAGACATTTGTGAGAAACCAAACAAATCCTTAGTACAGATAGTATGTTTATTACTACCTTATTATCTGCTCTTAAAGATTAGAATAAAAAAAATTTCAATAAAAAGGTCAATATATGACATACGGAAATACCAAAGGAAAAAACTTTTCTCAAAATTAGCTTTTATGGGAGGAATCTAGAGAAACAGAGTAGGCAGTGCTTCTTTTAAAAAGTAAAAAACGGAAGCTCAGTCCCCATGTCTTATGCAAAAACATGAAAAGTCAAGCCTGAGAAGTTGAGGTATAACATTCAGGGATTAATAGGCAACACATCTTTATTGTTTTTTATATTCATATTGGCCACACATGGTATTAGTAGAGTTGCCACTATGTGAGGTTTCTGTGAAAATACATTTTTTCCTCTGCCTTTCTTTCTTTATTTGAAGATCGTATTAAGTATATTTGATTGATGTCAGTGTGCATTAAAATATCATGCCTAGCAATGGGTCAGGTGCTATAAGGATGCCTTAAGAGGCACAAAAGTGATGCCTTTTCAAAAGAAACAAATCAAATGCAGAGAGATTTGCACTTAAGAACCAAATAATAGAGATGTCATGAACAGATATTTGAGTTTACTTCCACCAATCATTGTAGTTAATAAAAATTTAATAAAATCTTCAAGTGTATTTTGAATGAAGTACCAGATTGATTGGTAGATGTAGGGAATATTCATTGGTTTCAGAAATGGTAAAGTGGTGAAAATATGTATGGTTTATATGCATGTATGGGTGTGGGTGGGATTGAGAGAGAGGAAGATTATTTATAAATTGAACAGCCACAAGCTGGGTACAGTAATGATTCAATTAAAGTTTTAAAATATTTTATCAAATACTTGAATACAAGATATTTTACTGGGTGTTAAGATAGAAGGAGAATTATCTCAAGAAGATATTTAAGAGTATGGTTAGAAAATATTAGATTAAAAGCTAGATATGACCATGGCAATTTTTAATCAGTGTATAGGAATATTAAAAATTCCAGATGTTCTATAAGAAACAGAGAAATGTCAGGTGCTCCTCAAACTAAAAAATTAAAAGATTGTGAAGTTTTGCCATATTGACAGTTTCATTTGTGTCCTTTTCCTATCATTAAATAAACTTCTTTGCATTTATCTTCTTTACTTTGTGATGGGCAAAAAGACTAGGACAGCTGTGTTATCTGAGTACATGGATCTGTCCACTTTCCCTTTCTAGGTCTCCTTTAACTGGACTGTGAAGTAGGAGCTATTACAGTTTTCACAAAAAACTTCTACACCTGTGGAGTGAAGTAAATTTACAAGTTTTTAATCGTTTTTTCTTAAAATTTTTAACAATAGTATATAATGGGTCTGAGAATTTTTATTGTAATTGGTATGAATGGGGAAGCACCTATTTCCACACAGCCTTCATGAGACAGAAACATGGGCCATGAGAGGCTCAGCAGATAATGCGAGGCTCAGTAGATAATGCAAAACCAGAACAAAAATGGAGAATGCAGACCACTGAGACAGACAAGTCAGGCAAAACACTTCCTTCATACCTGCCTAACCACCCCCCAGAAGAAATTGAACGGCAACACAAAATTACACTTTATGAATTTTATACTTATTTCATAAGTATCTGTTTATGTCAACTGCTTAATACAATGTGTAGTGGAGCCTCAGGTATTATTTTCTAAACTTCATATTACTACTTAGGTCTCAAGGTAAAGGGCTCTTCCCCAATTATTGACAAATGCATTTCCCTACCCACAACTTCTGTCAAAAGTTGCTGCTTATACCTGAGCAGATATAAAAAATTACTTATGGAATGTGCCTGGAGAAAACTTATAGCTGTCTGGGTTCAATAGCTTATGAAAAATACTTTTTTCAACAAGTATTTTATTCAGCCAATTTATTAGGATATATGTGTCACACTGTGCTAGCAGTTGAAACATAATCAAACACTGATCTTCCCTATATTCATTATCTATCGATGTGGATAACATTACCCCAAAACTTAGAAATTTAAGACAAACATTATCTCTCACAGTTTCTGAGAGTAAGAAATCCAGGAACAGCTTAGCTGACTCATTCTGATTCCAGGCTTCTCATGAGGCAAACATCAAGTTATTGGCTAGGCCTGCAGTCACCTGGAGGGTTGGGTAATTGGCTTTCAGCACACTCATGTGGCTGATGGCAGGTGGCTTCAGTTCTTTGCCATGCAGGCCTCTCCCATAGGGCTGCTTAGTACAGGGCAGTGGGTAACACCCAGTGTAATTGGTGAAAGAGAAAGAGAGGAGGTCAAGAGGGAAGGGGAGGGCAAACTCAAGTCAGATGCCAATTTTTCATAATGTAATCTTGGAAATGACATGACATACCATCATTTCTGTATTTTACTAGCCACAGAGACCAGCCCTGATACATCCTACCTTATGGTACTTATATGTAGTTGTGGCTATATACCATAGAAAAGTAAACAAATAAATTACAAAAATAGTTACAGAAGAAGCAGTGATGACCTACCTAAGCTGAGACCTGAAGGATGGAAAAGAACTACTCATATCACATATTTAGACCCTACTTTTATATTTCACATTAGCTTTATGAAAATAATGTGAAGTACGAATGAAATTAAAGGTGTAGGCATGGTTCTTCTAAAAACAGAATATGGCTCCTAGGTAAATTCCAGCATACTACAAGGCATGAGACTATCAAGACTAGCTGAATCCACCTAAGTCACAAGGCTAGAAAAAAAGAGAAAGCTTTTGAAACCAGTCGAACTGAAATATAAGGCAATTAGACTGGAGATTTCCCTGCTTTTTGTAGCTCTGCCCATAGACAGAAGCACTCTTTATCCTGAGAAATAAATAATTCTAGACTTAACTGTACAATGTAAATACAATGATCAATGGAATGTGAAAACCTTTGGAGTTGTAGCCAAATTAACAGCGCACTGTGCCTATTGGAGGAAAGACAGGAAAACCTACATCCATAGCTCTCTACAATCACTAACATCTCCCTGACAAGTCAGAGGAGCCAAATCCTCCTACAGTTCTCTCAGTGCTTCTTGCTTTTGTGTACTTAATTACTTCCTCTTATTCACACCCACACATATGCCCACAGAAACACATGCACACATAGGAGATGACTTCAGCTAATGGCTTCTGACCTTTCAAACTAAGCAGAAACCCAGGCATTAACAATGTGCACATAGAACATGTGCCCAAATCCTTGTTGTAACAGATATAATACAAACTGACCTGTCCAGAGTTCAAGTTAATTGCACCCATTAGCTGTTTTTGCATCATATAAGTATAGCATCAGAAGGTGAAGTTGCTCTTAATTGCAGACAACCTCCGATGACTAAGTCCCTGAGCAAGTCGAAGACCCATGATACGTATAGCTTACCGAATAGTTAATTAGGGCTTAGTCTCTTCAGACTGCTGCTTAATCAGGTTCATCCTAGGTCTTTAGCTATCTTAAAGAACTCTGTATTAGGAAGATGCCATATATTCTAATACCGAAGGTATAGATTTAACCATCAAAACAAATTACCTAGTTATTTAATATTTAATCTTAGTGTTTTTAGTATTTTTTATCAAAATAGTTTTCTTTCCTCTCAGGGCCAAAGTTGATATGTTTGAAGTTTCTTTTCAATGAAAAGTTGTATACTTCTTTACTCCACAAAGCAAAGCTGGGTTGTTCCTGTGTCATCAAACTTACTGAAGCAACTGAGTTACTACATTGGTGAAATTAATTATTGAAATGAAGACATGCTGTGTTCTGCTTTAAAAGGAAGATAAAAGCCTGAACAATTAAAATGGTTTTCTATTACAGCTAATGTGCAAAATGGATTCAAGCATAATTAGTTGAGCTGGGAAAATTATTTTTACATTATCAATCCCTTCGTTTAATACACTTACCATTGATTTATTCATTCAAAAATATTAATTTAGTGTCTTCTAGGTGCCAACCCTTGTGAAGGAAAATAGAAGTACAAAAATAAATAAAACAGTTTCTGTCATTTGAAAGCTGTTTTCTTAATAGATCTATGAATTCCCCTGGTCCTGGGAAGTCAGTGGGGTGTTAAACGGATAGTTTACAGTGCTCTTTCCAAAAACCTGATGTTTTTTTCTAAGAAATAAGTTGTACTAATACATTCTCTATTTTGCTCTGGTCACAGTCCTAAATTTCCTTTATACAATTTGATTGTACTTAATTAAAATGTTCTTTCTGGTATTTAGGGTCCTAACATGAACATAAATCGATTTATTTAAATTGGAGTAATCTTAAATACTTCTGTTTGTTTGTTTTTCCATTTGGTAGTTCTATTTATCATTTTATTATTATTATTATTATTATTTTTAAGGTTTTTTTGGTCAAATTGGTAGGAATAAGTTCTCTTTAGAAATTAATTGTGATAACATTCCTTCATAATTAAATTTGGGAAGAGAGAAAATTGATACTCCTTAATACTGAGCCATACACCAATAAATCTCAGTAGATTGGACAATACCTTCCATTTCCTATAAACTGACTCTCGGCCTGGAATTTCCCCTAATGACAATATTTTCCCATAGCACCTTCCTGTGCTGAGAAATGAAACATGAGTGATTTTCATGGGAAGTTACATAATATCTCACTTTGTTTTAAGATGATAGCATTTCCAACAAGGTGTAATTGCTAAAAAATGAACATGAAAGGAAAACAGCAGCTCAAAAGGTGAAATGTAAGGAAACTTCACAATGATGTAGAGATGGTATTTGCATGTTCCATCAGGCTCATTCTGGTAGCTTTCTCATTGTCTAAGCCTGAGGGCTCACCCCATCACAGTTCCATTTTACACTGTTCCCCTTGATCTTTTTTTTATTATCACTCTCTCAGATGGCTCAGCTGACAAAGAGCTCAGGTGTTTTGTGAAAAGGTTAACACAGGAATAATTCCAATTCTTTCACAACCAGACTTGGAATCCATAGCCAAAACTAACTCTCTCTGACCTTGTAAAGCTATCAAATAAATATTTGCTCTTTCTCTTTCTCTGCCTCCTTAGTAATTTTTTTTCTAATTTTTTTCTTTCTTCTTCCTCTTCCTCACTTTATCAAATTTCTCACAAGCCCTTAAATTTTAAAATCTTTGTAAAACTACACCTACTATTTGAATCATGATTTACTTCTTCAAGGCATGTTTCTTTGCCTTAGCTTATTTAGTGATAAGATTAATATTGTCAGTTGTTCATTTATTCATTTATTAGTTTCCAAACTAGAACTGAACTAGCAGCAGTAGGATTAGAGAATTATCATTTTCAACTCCAAAAGTAATGAATTAATTCATAAAAGGATCATCAATGGAAGTTACAACCATTGTGCACAGTATTATGAAGAAAGCAGATATTGACACAATCACAAAGTGTCACTTTGCAAAT
Source organism: Eonycteris spelaea (assembly GCA_003508835.1). Classification (NCBI taxonomy): domain Eukaryota; kingdom Metazoa; phylum Chordata; class Mammalia; order Chiroptera; family Pteropodidae; genus Eonycteris; species Eonycteris spelaea. Next base: position 10,014,107 of record PUFA01000043.1, read on the forward strand.
TACTTACTAATTCAAGAAAAACTGTACTATTATGGTAGTGTTGGCAGTCCACGGGAACTATGCAATCAAACTTAGCATTACTACTAGTGGTGATGTGATATACTAAAACACATGTATTTTTGTCAAAAATATTTAACCTGAATCTAATAATGAGAAAACAATTACACATAGGCATAATATGGGATACTCTATGAGACAAGTGGTCCAGTCTATTCATAAAACTTTCTGTCTTAAAAAAAAGTATATGTGTTGAAAGGAGAGGGGGAGTTAAGAAACTGTTCTATATTAAAAGAAAATGAAGAGACATTAAAATTAAATGTAATATGTGAACTTTTATTGAGAATCAGATTGGGGGATAAAACATATTGCAGTAGGCAAAAATAATGACCCTTCAAGGATATCCATGCCCTAATCCCCAAACCTCTGAGTATGTTGTGTTAGAAGGAAACAGGAAGTAGAGTTGTTCATCAGTTGGCCTTAAAATAAAGAGATTATAGTAGTTTAACCAAGTGAGTCTAATATATTCATAAGGATCCTTATGTATGGAAGAAGGAAGCAGAAAGAGGAGTGTCAGAGTAATATATAAGAAAGACTGTCCTGACATCTCTGGTTTTGGTAATGTAAGGGGGCCATGAGCCAAATGATGGGGGCAGCATCAAAAAACTGGAAAAGCTAGGAAAACAGATTCTCCTACAGCCTCTGAAAAGGAACAGAACCCAGTAGATACCTTGATTTTAGCCCAGTGAGAACCATTTCATACTTCTGAATTCTAGAACAAGATAATAAATATGTGTTGTATTAAGGCACTAAAATTGTAGTAATTTGTTAAGGCAGCAACAGGAAATTGATAGAATCCCATTTTACCAAGATAGGAGAAACTTAGTTTGAGTTAATCTAGAGTTTTCTTGCCATTTAGTTGTTTGAAGGGGGAGGGAAAGAAGATAAAGGAAGAGTGGCTCATACATGCTGTGGTATGCTGAGTTGACCATCCATCATCCCCGCTAGGTCTTTGTCTAGGCACAGGCTTATCTCCCGAGATGTCCTTTTTCCGATCTGGTCTCAACTGTTTGTCTGTGGAGGTCATTGCTGTTCCAAGTACAAGGCTTATTCATGTCTGGCATATTATCAGCTATTTCTATGAGCTTCATTAGGGTCACTTTGTATTCTTGTACCAGATCAGAACACAGGAGTGCTCAATGAATCTGATTAAGCCTCCTTAAAATAAGAGCAGGATTTTTTTTTTTCTCTTCTGTTTATCAACTCTTTGGGTTCCACCTGGGTGTGGGGAAGAGCACTGTCTCTATCTTTCATTATCCATCATAGATCAATCTACCATCCTCTCCAAAGACCTTCCTTATCACTATCCAGTAATATTTAACCTAGTTGGGGAGGGAAAACAGCTATTGCTTTTCAGATGGTTTCTCAACTATCTTGTCCAAATCATGTGTCTTTTCCTTTTTCTTTAGAGGGCTGAATTTTTGAAAGTCAAAAGCCAGAAACTGATTTCTTCTTGTGTATTCTGTTTGTCATCCCTTCCCTGAGGCATTTAATGAAAGCTTGCTAACTGAAAGAAGGAAGAACAAGGAACAAAATAGAAAACAAGGGTATAAACAATATGGATAGTATCCCAAAAGATTATCTCACCAAAATTAGAATAATATATAATAAATATTTTACCATATGTAGGTATGAAATGCTATGAGAAAACAAAGAAAGCTCCCATGGTAGTGAGCAAAAAAAGGTAGCAAGGAAAGAGTCTCATATGTAGAACTGTTTTATTTCACTCTTAAAGAATACATAGGCATTCATCAAGAGAACAGATGGAGAGAGGGAAAACAGGAGGTACAATGGCAGCAGGAGATGTATAATGTAGAAATAAAGAAGGTAAGCTTTGAATAAGACAGGATTCAAATTGTGGTTTAGTATTTCTTTGCTGGGAGATCCAGGGCTTAACTAGGTCTTTTAGCCTCAGTTTTCTCATTTGTAAAATAGGGGCAGTAATACATACTTCATTGTTTGTGAAGATAAGAGTAGATAATGAACATAAAACACTTAGCACAAAACTAGCATTTGTTAAATGCTGAACCTGTGCTAAGAGATTATCATCAGCTCTTTTAGAGAGCATGATTAAGGCAATATAGTGGGAGAGATTGATGTGAACTATATTTTGGACATATAAAGGAGTTGGTGACTGACTAGACATGGGAATGATGGAGACTGGGAATAAAGATGACCTCTACTCTGGGTAACAGCAGCAACTAATTTAGGCAAGGAAGGCCAGGCTTTTGGAAAGCAGTAAAATCATTGTTTTTCATGTGCTAAGATTGAGATCTTGTAGTATATTCAGGTGGCAGCATTCTGTTAGCCACTGGAAATATGTGTGACAGGACTGACTATCCTCTCCTTTTTCCAATATATACGAATTATTGCTGAATTGGTCTTCCAGATTTGAAGCTCATACAATGAAAAGGCACTGATCACTGCCAAACTTAAATAGCTCTAAAAATGTCAAAATACAGAGGTAATTAAAATGGTGAATCATTTTTAAACATTTTCTCTGTATCAGGAACTATGCTAGGAAATTATATATTACAGTGCCAAGAACTGTACATTAGTTCATTTTTTAATCCTCGCCATGCTAGACAAGGGGTATTTTAACATAAAAATTCATTGAAGTCATACTGTGAAGAGTGACAAACATTATCAAATGGGAAATATATTTGTCTTGTGGATGCTCCATTCTGAAGTAAGATTCACTGTCTGCCTCCAGAATGAAACCATTAACAGGTCTAGTCTCTGCCTATACAGGGTGCTGAATGTATAGAGCTGGGAGCTGGGAGAGGACAAAGATGTAGAAAAGGAAGAAAAGCAGGGAAGATGGTCTTCCAGGTACCCAGCCAAGGAGGTTTCTGTAGGAAATGGAAGGTTGCCTGATGGGAAAAGAAAAGAACTTTTTTGTACCTTCCTTTCAACTTCTAGAATTTTTGTGATCAATTTCCAGGAGGAAAAAATCCTTTTGGTAATAGATTGTCCCTTTGTGTTATTTTGATGCCATGAAGTAAAAGAGTAGGTTCACATTGGGGCCTGGCATGAAGTTAGGAGTAGAATCATTGAAATTGGAGGTTTGGCAAAACAACCCTGGAAGAGCATATATTGGGAAGAAAGGGTTTTAAGTATAAAGTTATAAACAAGATCAACATATCACATTCAGGAGGATAAGAAGATTTACTGAATGACACTGAGCAGAATGCCTAGAGAGACATGGTGTAGAGAATGAGTAGGAAGAGAAGGGAAAGCTTTCACTAGACCATGTAAGTGTTCTACTTAAGATCATCAGTAAACCACTCTTCGCCTAACAATGGTGGCAAAAACCAGATTGTAAAGGATTGAGTTAATAATAAGTGAAAAGGTAGTAAGTTCAGATATTTTTTCAAGAACTTCAGCTGTAAAAGTATGCAGTATAAACAGGATTATAGTTAGAAGGAAACACAGGCACAAGGGAGGAAATTGCTCACATAGAAAATGTTGAACATGTTTCTAGGTATAGCTAAGGAAATAGGACATTCCCGGTGTTGTTTCTATGTTGACTAAAGTCATTAGAACTATCTAGAGTGGAAAGTCAAAAGAACTGGGTCCTTGGAGTTGTTTTAATTTATATATTCAAGAAAATGTTACCTGGATGTCTGGACTCTGAGTGATTCAACTTTTCTAGAATAACTACTATGTGGCAGAACAGTTGAAATGGTTAATAAAACAAATTATCTGTCAACACAAAAGTTGCTTTCAAATAGGGGTTAGGAACACTAAATAGAATGTAGTGATTGTGTTCATCCAGGGAGAAGCTTTTGGGTTTGGGGAAGGCACACAGGAAGCACACCTAGTGATTTTAAATAGAGTTAGGAAAGCTTTCTTTAGGAGGTTTGATGTGGCAATGACTTCTTGTTTTTCAGCAGAGGTATTAAAATACTTTAACAGAAAGGAATGGCCAAGAATTAGAATTTATGACTCTGAGACAAGTTGGTAGGTGTTTTGTCCTTAGAAGTCTCTGGGCCCCAGTCACACGAAGCCCATCAGATGGACACTGCCTGGTTGGTGCCCAAGTCTACAGTCTGCCCGATTGTGGGGATAAATTATATTGAGCAGAACATTCCCTTTAGAGAACGTGATACTCCCTAGAGATGGCATCATGCGCTGATGAATTTCACAATGCAGGGATTTGTGGATTTTGTACTCCCCTTTTTCTATTGAATTTACTCCAAAAGGAATGTAGAACAAAAACTAAGAATAAATCAGCCTTTTAAAAAAATTTATTTATTTAAATCACAGCTGCGACTACCAATAAAAAGAAAAAAGTCTCTGAGAAATAACCTTGATTCATAATACTATGCATACTGGGTGAATGGCTCAATAAAACACAATATTTCAGATAGATTGCTGGGCTAGGGTGACATCACAGACAGGGAGGAATACAGTCTGCATCATACATAACGATGCAGAGCACAGTGTAGAGTGACGAGGACTGTTAGCAATACACTATCTTTATGTTCACTGTGTCTTAATTGATGTAAGTGTCCTTTGAGATGTGTGTGATAGGAACATATTCGTGAAGGAACACAAATAAAAAGCTTTGTTTCTCCCACCAGTGATGTTATTTTATCAAAAAGAAGTAATTATAAGTCCAACTGAAGCTGAGAAGAGATAATTCTTTTAGAGGCACGTAGGAAACAACACAAAAACCTCGAAACAGAAGAGCAAAAAGAATTAACACTTCAGAATTACTTTGATAGGGAAAAGCAAACACCCCAATTGAAATGGCCTACTGTTTCCCAGATCTCTATAAATTACAAAAGTCAGAAATCTGTAAAATTTGTAAAAAAAAAAAAAAAAAAGTGAATTCTGTCTTTAGGGATTTCTGTTCTTGCTAATATAGATCCACTGTTTTCTCTATAAATGCTAAATTAATCTTTTTGATTCATAACTCATACATTGAAAAGGCACTGATCATTGCCAAAGGTAAACAGTTCCAAATAATGTCAGAACACAAACTAAATAATAATAGCTGACAATTTATTAAATATTTTCTCTGAGCAACGAACTGTGCTGCAGTTTTTTAGAACAGAACATTATAGTGCCAGCTGACATATATTATCTCATTATTTAATCCTCGCAAAAATGTCAAATGACATTTATTACCCCCCTATTTACATGAGAAAATAGCAGTATCGATTATTAAGTAATTTGCTTAGGGTTACATAATTAGAGCAGAAACAGATCCAGAACGTACTCTCAGGCAGGCCCATTACCAACGCCGTGCTGGATACCTAAACGGAATCTGGCCAGGGAAAAACATTTCAATTATTCATTCACTCACCTGCTCCTTACCCAGTTCAATGGCATGTGCTGGGCTTAGGGGTAGGCAGGCTGTGCACAGGGGGCATGAGTGTCTGGATACACAGGTCTGTCCTCTGACACGTTATAATCCATGTTGGGTGGCAAGGTAAACATATGTTACACAATTTAAAATTGAAATATTATATAATCCCTAATGAGAAATTCATCCTCCTCCTTCACACTGACTCCACCATAAGCCACAGGGAAACTGAAATTACTCTTCTCTTCCAAGTGTGCAGACTTCAGTTTCAACTCTTTCAACTCTATGCCTTGTCTATGAGATTGGAAAGACAGAAAGCTGAACTTCACGTAAGCTTGCAAAACTGCGTAGATTCTTTGTCTTGACCTGCAGAGTGATTGTGCCTGGGCCAGCTTCTATCCTATAGTCAGTTGACCTGATGAAACTTCATGATTAGCACCCCATTACAACCAACATACTTCCCCTTTTATCAACATTGTGTTGCTGCTATCTCTTAGCATGCTTTAGTGCTGAGTTTGACCTCCTAATGGAAATCTGGGGGGGGGTGGGGGGGGAAATAGCAGTGTATGGAGACAAGAAAACTCAGAAGATGAGATGGAGTGAAAGGCAGTAACCTAGGAAAGGATTTAGGTATGTAAAAATGTGAATTTGCTGAAGTTTAGAAGAAAAAAATGATTATCAAGAAGAATATAAGAATCAAAATTTTAATTTATTTGTTGATTGAACAAATGAATCTGCATGCTTTGACTAAAGGAGTGTTCTGTGAAGAAAGAAATATGAATTAGCCATGGATTCTTTCCTCCATGAGTGTTGATCTGTCAGAAGACATTATGCATGGGCCTTATTTTGTAGAAAATCATAAAATAAGGCATTCTAGGAAGAGTATCCATAATAGTTGTATAGGTAAAATGGTATGGGCACTCAAGACCCAGGTCAAGTGCTATAATACTTTTATTACCTGGAGGGCATCTCTCTATCATCTGAAGCAGTGCTCCTCAACACTTTGGCACCAGGGACAGGTGCTCCTATGAATCTAATGCCTGATGATCTGAGGTGGAGCTGAAGTGGTGATGCTAGCACTGGAGAACAGCTGCAGATGCAGATGAAACTTCGCTCTCTCTCCTGCTGTGTGGCTTGAGTCCTAACAGGCCACAGATCAGTACCAATCTGGGGCTTGGGGGTTGGAGACCCCTGGTCTTAAGGATAGATAGGATTTGGATATATGAAATTATGATAACATGTGAAAGAAATTCTGGTTGGAAGAATTAACCACAGCAAAGATGAAATAATCTGGCATGTGAGGGGGAAAGAAAGTGGTCCTATTTGTTTGATGCAGAAGACATGAGAACAGGAATATTTGTGCCACATGTCAGCATCTAATACAAATCCAATACAAATCCAATACACTCTCTGCCGCCCTCATCTTGCTCTCAGCCTATACCCTGACTTACTCTTCTTGACTTCTCTCACTCCCAGTTTCTCAGATAGAACTTTGTTTCTATTTAAAACTGTTTAGCAGCTCCTCATACCTGAGAAAGGAAACCCTGCAAATTCCATTTGCTCTGGGTAGTGTCTGCTCCAAAGTACCATGATAAGGTCAGCAACGATATGAACAAGAGACCTACATAGATACCATGCAGTTGTATTCTCTGAGGTAAGAGGTCATATGGTAGACAAGATTTTTGTTCAATGCCTAGTTATTCGTTTAGTCTTAGCACAACTCTGGGTAAGCACCTCTGATGGATACTCACAGCTTAGAGGTTTGCCATGTCATAATAAGCAATAAGGAATTACCCATAATATCTTTTCCTGCTAATAATTGGACCCATGTTATTTTAAGTCAATGACACCAGTATTGTTAAGACCACTCTGCCCTGTCTGTGCTGTGTGCTCTTCTATAGCGCCATATTGCTGCTTGTTATCATATGCCTGACACCTGAGCCTCCTTCCATGCTTCCCCAAAAGACTAGAATATGGCTCATTCTGTTTTAAAGGCCTTAATGGCACTGAGTATCATGGAGGAACATATTATTAGATATGAGTTATTATGAAGTTTTTGAAAATGTATAATGCCTTTAAAGTCATGATGACTGGTCTCTAGTTCTGTGTCCCTTGGTTACAGTATAAATTTGGTCTTTCAGATATCTATTGTTTCTTTGTATTTGAAGAGGTAATATCACTAGATGCCTAAACTTTACCCCCAAAACTAAAGTTATAGGATATGCTAACCTTCATAAAAAGTTCTCTTCCTGGGCAAAACTGTAAGTTGTCGTATAATTGAGTCAGAGTTAGAAACAAGACCTGGCTGGACCAATGTAAGTCATTCAGAGGATTTTGATGGGACTTCTAGCAAGTGTCCCAATGGGATTGCAAAGCCAGAGAGATATAAACCTGGAGCTGTCTATAGTCATCTTTGCTTAAGAGGGAAGCCAACATAAAAGGATGTAGAGTCAAGAGTTAAAATAGAGAAGAAAAGAGAGAAAGAAAAAAAAAACCACATAGTATGATTTGAGCCCTTGAGAACAGCCATACCTGAAACTAGCTCGTTCTTCAGTTTTATTCATGGACTGTTCAATTAAATCAGTCACTTATTGTATTTTTTATTCTCTACATTCATATTTATGTTTCTTTTATTTGCTTAAGTCAATTTTATTTGGGTTCATATTACAAAAGGAACAATTCTAATGCAAACTACTGGATAATTTGCACTTCTAAAAGTCTTTAAATTAGATGACTTTTATTAGAAAGATTCCATATTATGAAAAAATATGATCACTTTAGAACATTTCTTAACTCATACCTTATACCTCATTTTTCTGTGTTCCCTAGCCCCTTGAATAATATCTTGTATACAGTGGACTCTCAAGGGTTTCTTTGTTGTTTGGTAACAATAAAGAAGTGAGCTCTAGAGACAAGCGAAATAGCAGAAGTATAGCTTCTTAGGTTGGAATGACCATGATGGCTTGCTTATATTGATAAAAAAAGAGACTAGTCTACCACTGTGGAGTGGTAGAAAATAAGTAAATAATATCATACTCTACCTCTTCCAGCCCATCGTAGCTAGAGATGCTGATTCCTGTTATCTGCAGATTCTGCAACATTCCATTCCACAGTCAAACCTGACTGGGGCTATAGGTAAAGCCTCAGCTCAACTGGCTATCAGGACTAGGAATTAACCTTGACTCTTTGCAACCAGGTATCCAGATAACCAGAGTAATGACTGAGCACAGGTTCACCTACCAAACATTAGTTTTTAAAAATTTTTCTTCATTTCTCTATTTCACAAATTTAGGTGGGTTTTTTCCACCTTAGTTTTTCTATAGGACAGTAGTTTCTCACTACACTCTCCATGAACCTGAGCATGTCTGACTGTCAGACATCACTAGTTCTGTCTTGTTGGGAGTAAGATCCTGCTTTACACATATGCTCTGGTCCCTGTGAGTTCAGGGATTTGGAATCATTTGGGAGATAAACAGGTAATATTTATTTTTCTCTTCGATAGTCTGCTCAAATATGTGTTGGAATTTCTCAGATATTAACTCCTCACTAAACCAGACAACAGTCATCATATACCTTTAAGCACCGAGTCCTAGATCATTTAGTTGCTTTCAAGGGGAGTTCATCCTCCTACCTACAACCTGACCACCCCATAATCTCCTCTCCCCATCATTATGGTTGCTGATCCACAGGTGTCTGATGTCTGTTCTTGACTTATCATGGACAGGAGGCAAATGAGCTTACACTTTCACATAAGCTCGAATTGACAGAATGAGAATCACTTTTAAAACTATACAACAATATTTTGTTTTTATTTTAGCAAGAAATGGGGAGCATCATATGATCTTAACACTGTAGTAAAGATAAAAGCAATGGGTTTACACTAACACAGCAGTGATAATCAGTTTATTCTTTTTTCTTTTACTTCCTTTTCTTATAAACCTGTCTCTTTACTATACTCAGCATGATGTTTTTATGAACGACACACTATCACATCTAATTTTTCTTAAGTGACTGAACGAACCAGGGCTAGGAAGCTGATCAGAGATGAATCTATGTAGTTTTAACTGTAGCTTAAAATCAGTAAGCAGAGAGACTGAATCAATTAGATCAGTGGAATGGTCGGCAAACTTTTTCTATAAATGATCAGATAATAAATATTTTGCTCTTACCAGCTATTTCCTCTATCTCATATCTACTTGACTCTGTCATTGTAGCATTCATGCAGCCATAAGTAATACAAAAATAAATGGGAATGGCTGTGTTACAATAAAACTTTATTTACATAAACAGGTGCCAGACATTATTTTGCCAATGAGCTCTTGTTTATTAAAACCGATTTACATCATGGTGAGTGTTTGAACTGAAAGATCATATTGGGTCAGGTTGGGCAGTCTTTTGGGCCCTGTGCATGATGCATTAATCAAAGAAAGCCTGTAACCAGGGAGAAAATAATAGTAGAGCATAGAAGAGAGGCCACCATACCTGGAAAATGGTGGAAAGAGCCTTGGATCCCAACTTCCCTGGTCCAAATCTTGTGTGGCTGTTTTTTATTTCCTAATCTTGCCTATCTATAAGATTGCCTTTTGTTTTTTGTGATTAGATAGTGGAAATAGTGACCAGAGCCTTAAGAGCTAATAAAGGAGGTGGTCTTGGCTACCAGCTCTGAGGATTGGTAGTTTGCATATGAAAGGTGTGCTCACAGAAGAGTCTTTATTGTCTTTAGGAATTAATTAGCCCTTGAAGGCACAGTCACTCCAGGGGTCAGCAAGGCCCCATGACTTCCAAGTATCAAATAAAGAAACTAGAAAACGTGATGAATACATCGGAACACTTGAGCAAAAAAGGAACTTGCCGAAAGGATATTGGGAGCTCACAGAACTGACAAGAAGCACGTAAAATTAGGTTGGAAACAGCAGGATTCTAGAGAGTCTAGGTAACTGAAAACAGCCAAAATCTCAACCTGGATCTTTCTGGTCAGGAAGCACTGCCCGGCCCTCCCCTGGGTAGTCTTTACTGTGTTCTGGCCCTGCCACCACTGATCATTCCTGCCACACTGCTGAATTCGCTGCTTTCTGCTGCAAATTATCTTTCACTCCTTCTGTGTCTATTTGCTCCTCTTTCAAAATTCAAATTCCCTGATAGGACCATAAATTTGGCCGGCTCAGGTCACATGCCTATACCTAGCTTCCAAGAAGCCAAAAAGGAGATATAGATACTTGTTTCCTTTTAGCACCTATGATGAAAGGTCAGTCTTCGTCTCCCATTATTTTGGAATTTCCTATAAAGGAGAGAGTTTTCTAATTCTGGTAGTGGGGGGTGGGATAGTGGAAGAAAGCCAAATGTGTATGGCACTATCCAAGATGGATTGAAATATGAAGGGGCTAGGGTTTAGATAAACAGCCAGGAAATTAGGCTACATATTATAATTGATCAAGTAAGAAGCAGAGGTGTTAAGAATGTATAGGACAGTGACTATGGAAATGGAAAGGAAGAAAGAGATTCTAGATATTGTTGCAGAGAGAATTCACATAGCATGGTGAAAGTTGATAATGCAGAAAATAAAATGAAATAAGCATTGCTAAGAGAGTCACTTCAAGTGTAATCAGGAGGCCATTGAGGAATTGGGGGCTATGCATGTTTCATGTCTCAGTTCTCAGAACAAATATTGAGTTACTGACTTGTTACCAAACTCAGATCAAAACTGAACTGCAAATATCCTGAATCGACCACAACATGAGCATATATGGACTTTACTTCCACTTCATCATGGCAAAAAAGTCCTCTACATTTTCACCTTGAAAGAAAACCAAACCATTTCAACAACCAGCATTCTCCATTTACATGATGGGCCTAACCAATCCCTGCTGACCTAGCCAACGTTCTTCATTTACATGTAGGACCTATATGAAAACAGAGCTTGTAGTTTTCACCTTCGTATACCTCTGATTTTTTTCCCTTTGTGACTCTCAGATTGCAATCCTTTTTTTAGCTCAAATAAATTCTTTATTGTAGCCTAAATCTTTTTTTTTTATTGGCATTGTGAAGATATAAGTGAAAGAAGAACCACAGACATATCTGAGACTTTAAGTAGAAGAAAATGGTGCTGTTGTTAACAGAAGTGTGCTAAGCTTTATTGATTATAGGATATCTAAGTGCCAATACCCAGGGTAGAGGAAGAAAAACAGCACCAGAGCTAAGGTGATTGATAAGGCAGGAAAAAGCGATATAGAAATCATCTGAATATATGTAATAATTGAGTCACAAGGGAAGAAATTTTCTGAGGTGATGACTGTAGAATTTGAGAGATATTAAAGAAGTGTTAGAGAATTACAAACTGAGCTTTTGTTAAAACCTAGTAAGTGTATTAAAAAAAAAAAAAAAAAGGAAGAGGAACCAGGAGAATAAAATTGGAAGTAGAAAGAGCATCTGGAGTGGAAGCAAGAGTGAAGTGGGAAAAAATAGGGAGCTTGAAGGAAATGATTATGGCCTTTGGTTGGGGACAGGTTTTAGAATTCAGTTTCATTGGAATAGGGTCTGAGAGGGAGCAAACTCACTTAAAGTTAACTGTGTCCAGGCAATTGGTGTGTGCTACATACACAAGACATTTGATAGAAGAAAGGAACACATTTTCCAAAAGTTTTCTAACCCTATTTCCCACATTTTTCCTGTCTCTTACCTCGCCCCCCCACCCCCGCGACCCCCATTTCAACTTTGGCTGATGGTTAACATAAACTTGCAAAGGGCCCACAAAATTCATAGAAAGTTGATTCATTAACTTTCCTATTCTTTCTCCCTCTCTTTTGTTGCAAAGACTCAGTAAAGTCAAGGTGGAGAAAAGATCATGTTTCCCCTGGAAAACTAGAGCAAGTTGAAACAAAATGTGTAAAGTCTTGGGTCTTTTGGTCTCAGCTGACTGGGGAAGAGAAGCCGGGCCAGAGAGCTTCCAACAGTAAATATCCTCTGGAGGAAGCAGCTGTATTTATTTTTCATCATTCATTCATTCGTTCGTTCACTTTTATATATTATTTATTAATGTATTTATTTATTTTGTTTTGAATCGGGAGGGATTTCATGTGTTCTCAGGTCTGGTGCTCATTTTTCTTAGTGAGAAAAAGATAAAGAATGTAACCTGAGTTGATATAGGGAAAAAGCATTAAATATATACCATCTTTTTAAAAAACTGTTAAGATTCTGATGTATTGCAAACATCAAAGTATGCCCAGGGCTTAGAGTGACTCTCTCCCTCCTTTCTCCATTTCTAGTTCTAATCAAACAGAGGAAAATCAATAATGAACAAGTCTTATCCTTTGAGCTCTTGGAACCTGCTGAGGTCTATGTGTCTGTCAGCACAAAGTTCTCTCTCTCTCTCTCTTCCACCCTCCTTCCCTCTCTCTCTCTCTCTCTCTCTCTCTCTCTCTCTCTCTCTCTCTCTCTCACACACACACAACACACACACACACACGCACATCTATAACTATCTCTAGCCAATTTCAGGTTCTGAAATATTTAGCAACTCTGAGACCTAATTGCTGCTGGCCTGTTTCCCCTCTTTTCCTCCCATTCCTTAACCTTTAGTCCCAAATCCCATTCATTTTCATGGCCCTCACAGGGTCTGATTACACTCCACTGCAGTCCTACCATTTTGACTGAGCCACTCAGGGTCAGGAGAGGTGGAGGAAAAGCAAAAGGCAGAAGAACATGGGGAGGCAGCTCTAGCACTCAGTGTGGTGAGAGGGGTCTTAAAAAGATTTATGGGCCCTATATCACAGCCGAAAGGCTGGAGGTGATTAAACAGAGGGCTGGCAGTAATTTATAGGTGCTTGTTATGACAGACTTTTCAATTGAGGATGACAAAGACGCCATTAAAACAAAACCAAGGTATCCGGCATGTTGTTGTAAACAACAGGACTCTCCACACAGCCCAGCACCAAAGAGATTCATAATTCTCAGGAAGTTGAGGGAATACAGGCCCCACTGGAAGAACTGGTCCTTACTACCGCCATGGAAAGATGAAAACAGGTCAGCAGCCATGGGGAGAAAACCCGGCAATGAGGAGCAGTTGAATTTCCCCTACTCCCCTCATACCTCAATCATGAGGCAATGTGTTCTTGGAGAGCTGCTCTCAACTTTCTAGCAGTCTTGACACGCAGACTAAAAATTATTGTTGGGGTGGCACATGCCCATCGGATCTGTTCTGGGCTACTGCGTGGATAAAAGAGCTCAGGGTTCACACAAAATTTCAGATCCTATTTAGGGTTAACTTTACCTTCTCTCTCATTCAGTTGCAACCCACAAAAACTGGGCTAGTCCCCTATTGCTTTAAAGTTGCTCTGTATAGGGTCGGATCCCAACAGCTTGGAGTTGAAATAATTAACTGAAAAGCAAACCAAATCTATAATGAAATCTTTCTGAAATCTCTGAAGGAGAGTCTAATTTTTATCCATTGCTACTTAAAATATTCTTTCATCATTCAGCCACTTTTCCTGTTAATATCCCATGTAAGCTGCAGGCAACACCCTGTTCTACTCTGCAAATACACAAATCTGTTCCTACATCCTTGACTGTATGGATTCTATTATCATTCTTCTTTCCCCCATTCACACCTTTTTCTTTCTTTGCTTGTCAAAAAATTTTCCCAGCTGTAATTGTTTCCAAAAAAAAAAAAAAAAAAATCTGAATATCCACTCTTAGTGCTCTTTTTCCAAATTATATGCTCTACTTTCATTTTGAAGCAAAGACGCAATCAGTGGAGTCAGAAAGAATCTTCATGGAGACTAAAAGTCTTCATCAACAACAGACCTCTCTTGGATTGGGTGCAGTTTAGGAATGGGGTTCAAGTATAGGGTGGAGATAAGGATGAGAGGTATGAACCACTGTAGATTAATACATTTTTCCTTGTTTCTGAAGAACACAAATAAGTGAGAGATGCCTTTTTATGGAGATCACTTTGAATCTAGTCTAATTTATTTATATATTTAAGGTAAATAATTTGCAAAGCGTAGTACTTCGTAAGGAGCAAGGAACTGCTTGCTATTTCTTGTAGTAATTCCAAACAGACCCCAAAGTGAGGCAAAGCATGCTGCCAGGACCTTGGCTGTGTCCCCAGCTTGCTCCCTGCTGCATAGCTCTATTTCCTTTTCTTCCAGTGCCAGCTTTGATCTCTGCTTTCCCTGGTCAGACAGCTCTGGGCGCTGGTGGGAGAACTGATGTAGAGAGAAGCCCTTGCTGAGATGCAAAGGTAAAAATACTGTTTCTTAATAAGCAACATCAGAGATAAAAGAGGCTTATTCAGCATCATTTGGCTTAAAACTGCCTGGCTGCAAAGCTTTTGATGGTATTAGTGTCCCCTTCCTCTCTGAGATACCAGCTCATTCTTCACAGTTCTGCAGTGCAGAGACATTCTCCTTTTCCAACTTATTTATTTCATGTCCTTGTCCCCACCCAGCCTCCACCTTCCAATTTTTAACAGGCCGATATATTTTCTAGGTAATTTGCCATTCCTTGTGCATTCTACCCTGTGGCAAATCAACCCAAACTAGTGGTGGATAGGATGCATTCCAGGTCCAGATTTCCACAGGAGAAACTTCCCTGGAAATATTGCTCCCCAGTCCCTGGATGATAGCCACTGACCATTTAAAATGTACAATGCATGCAGTTTATCTGTGGCACATTACATGGTGGCACTCTCTGGCGTTGTGTCTGTATTTCTACTTTCTAGCAGAAAAAGTATGAGTTTCAGTCCATAAACTCAAGTGTTCCAGAATTATATATATATATTTGTCTTAAACTGCAGTCTTTTGAGTCAGATCATGCACTCTGGTTTAATTATAGACTTAATGTTTGTGCGACCCTCCCCCATCGTGTTTATATATCGAAGCCCTGACCCCCAAAGTGATGGTATTAGGAGATGGAGCCTGTGGGGATAATTAGGGTTAGATAGGATCATGAAAGTGGAGCTCCAATGACGAGATCTGAATCCTTATATAAGAAGAGAAAGGGACACCAGAACTTGCTCTTTCTGCCATGTGACAATCCTCTGTACTCCATGAAGAGAGCTCTCGCCAAGAACTGAATCAGCCAGCATCTTGATCTTGGGCTCTCTGCCTCCAGAACTGTGGGAAATAACTGCCTGTTGTTTAACCCACACAATTTGTGGTGTTTTGTTATAGCAGCTCAAGGTCCCATACTTCTGGTGTTTGAATCTTAGCTTAGCCACTTGCTGTGTGACTTCAGAAATGTTATTTGACTTCTCTGTGCCTTGATTTTCTCAGGAGCTAATAATATATTCCTCATGGGGTCTTTGTAAGAAATGAATTAGTTACTTTATTTAAAGCTTTGAGATAATAACCAGAACATAAAAGTGTAGCATTGCTGGTAATTATTACCATTTCTGGGGACAGATAACAAAAGACCCTCATGTTGTGTCACAGTACACTGGGGTCTTATGAAGTCCTAAATCATTGGGGTTGAGGAACAGTGGGTAACTGGTCACTATTCATTCAAGCTGTGTGGCTATATCAGTCATCCCAGCACACATGGGCCATCTAGATCCAGTGACTCTACTGGTTTCTCTCTACACCAACTGACATGGGAATTCTTGGCAAAACTTTCTGTGTATCCATCAATCTAGATGCTTTCTGCAGTGATTTCTTCTTTGGGTCTCACCAGATACTCAGTACGTGACCACAAAAGAGGATAATAATCTCAAATCCCTCTAGTATAAGAAATGTCTTTTGTAAACAAACATTAGTGAGAAAAGTAACTCGTTTATGCTTCCTAACCTCCTTGAGGAAATTGAGAGAGAAGGGGCTATTGACTGAAGGTGGTGACGAAAAGAGTAGAAAAGGAAAGTGAGGGGGGGGCGGAAAGCAAGTTCATATCTCTAAGTGTTGAACAAAATAGTACATTCCTTCATCGGATGATGTATAAAAATTCCGGCACTAGACCCCAGACCAAATGAATCAGAAGTTTTGGAGCCAGGGGCAAGGATCCTACATATTAAACAAAGCTATCCTATGATACACACATACACCAAAATGTGTGGTCAATGTTTTGCTCTGAAATTTATATATATGATGATATTTTTATATTACTTCCCAAAAAGAGGCTAAGAGAGAGAAAGAGAAGGTAGATACCACCAAAAGACCAGCCCCGATAATGTGAATTCAGGAGAACTCTTGGAGTTCTCTAAACAGTAGGAGCTGGGAGAACAGGTATAGCAGATGTCAATAAAGGTCAGAGTGATTGGGTTAGTGGAGGTGACCAATGCAGTACAGAGAGGGACAGATATTAGTGCAATAAAAACCTTGTGTTTGGGAACTCAGAGACTCTCATGAGGGGAAGAGCTGGGTCTGTCATAAGGCAGGTGAGCAAATTGATACACTTGATTTAAGGAAAGCTCTTGAAGTAACCTTCTCTAGGAGACATGAGTTAGTGGTGCTCAAGTGTCACTGAGGTTAGACTCTATAAAAATGATATCGAATAATACCAATTAAAGAAGACTGAAGGTTAAAGTCTTTCCAGATAAGTGAGAGTTCCCTTATCCCTCTTTCATCACTGACCTCAATAAAATAAATACTTATTCTAATCAATAATTTTATAATATATTTACTTTCTCACACAAGTCATCAAACTTAAAATTGTATCAGACAACCCTGCCTTCCATTCTACATTTCTGCAGACCACTCTTGTCACTTTGCTTAAGAAGAAACTATCAAAAGCACACAGTGTGGGCAGTGGCAGCAACAAAAGAGTTTAAAATCTATTGTAATATGGTAACTTATATGTTGTGGAGGCTGAAAGACAAATGGCCTTGACCACATCACATTTTTTTCTTATTTTATCACCAAGCTTTGGTTCATATTAGACCTAAGAATTCAACTTTCTCCACTTACTTCAGGGTTGTTAGGTTACGAAATTATATGCTGATAGAAAGTTAAGCTACAAATCTATTCTTGAAAGATGGAAGTGTTTGAAGTTAGACCTTAGATGCAAATTCTATAGTATAAATATGCATGTTCTAAAATAATCTCTGCTTTCTGTATTTTCTCAAGGTTTCTCATGGGCCTCCACACCACCCTAAAATTAACACATACTTTTGGAAAAGATTTTTGAGGTGTCATTTGCATCTGAGAGTGAATTTAAGCTATTGTAGCATTTTTCCAAGATTTTTCAGCTCAATTCCTAAGTGAAAGAGTGGCTACAACTCCAGTTAAGAGAATTCCAGACATAACTAAGCAGAGTTGAAGCATGTAATAAAGGGGCCTAAATAAGATACACATTTATTTATACTCACTCTATAGGAATTAAAAAATTAATACCCAGACTATAATATAGAGCAAGGTACATCATCAAAAACTTGATCCCTGGAAAAGGTCTGCATTGAATGTTTCACAACTTGCCTTACCAGTTTGATCTACATCTTAAGAAGTATCCTGCCTGTAATTTTTATATTTCAAGACAGTTTATACTCTTTTTTTTTCTGATGAGGACATTATTAGAGTTGAGACTTTTATGTTGTCCATATTTACTTTATACAACCAATGTAATCTTGACGTTTATGTCATTTTTAGTGAACTGGTAATACAGACTTTAAAGAAAATCGGTATGTTCTCAGTGGTACCTCCAACTCTTGGATTCTGTGGATAGGGGACCTGATGATTATAATGAGTTACTATTTCATAGGTGAGCAATGAACTTGGAAGGGAACAGAAATATATTAAAATGTGGTGTGGGACTTGAGCTCTATGAAATCCTGAGGACAAGCTACACCAAAAAATGTATTCTTTTGAGCTAAAGTCATATTGCACAACTCTATTATTCTTGCATGCATTATGAAGTTAATGAGATCACACACAATGCTATAAGTCAAGAGGCTCTCAGTCCTCACAACTTTACCCTAGTGTAATGGGTTGAATAGTATTCCCTCAAAATTCATGTCCACCCAGAACCTCAGAATATGAGTTATTTAGAAATAGGGTCTTTGAAGATGTAATTAGCTAAGAATCTCAAAGTGATATCATTATAGATGTAGAATTGGTCCTAAACCCAGTGACTGGGATCTTTCTAAGAAAAGGAGAAGACACAGACATAGAAGAAGGCCCTGTGATAATGGAGGCAGAGGCTAGAGAAATGCTGCCACAAACTGAGGAAAGTCGGGAAACACCAGAAGCTGGAAGAGGTGAGTAAGGATTTTTCCCTAAAGCCTTTGGGAAGAACATAGCCCTGCTTATGCCTGGATTTTTGACTTCTAGCCTCCAGAAATGTGAAAATAAATTTCTGCTGTTTTAAGCCACCTCACTTGTGGTACTTAGTTATAACAGCAATAAGAAACTAATGCATGTGGTATCACCAGGGGATGTCAGCCATGGGTCTTTAACAGAAAACTGTACTGCATAACATATTGTCTGGGGAAGACTTTGGGGGCAGGCAGAAACTTTTAGTAAACATGATGCAGAATAGAGCTTACGGATTTAGAAGGCAGCATCGGAAAGTACCAGCTTAGATCTTCTCGGCCTAACTTATCTCCAGGAAATCTGACACTTGTTCTACAACAGATGCCACTTTGGTGACAAGTCTTCTTCAAGTAGGGATATATTGAAAAGGCTTCTCTTCATGCTAGAACCACCCTTTTTACCTCCTGACTTGAGATTCTATTGTTGACAAGGCTTGAAATGCCAAGAGACTAAATGTCTACACATACACAATCTGAAAGAATAGGCGAACTTAAACACCATGTGGCAAACTTTTGCCCAAAGGGAGGAAGGACAGCAGGTAAATTCTTCTGCCTTCCTTCCCAGACTTTCCCAAGAGACAGAGCTCATACTGACTCTCAGCAGGAGATCCTACAGAATTTAGCAATCAGATGAACTCAATACTAAGCATTGTTCAGCTCAGTAACACACTTTCACGTTGATTCTCCTTTCCTGCCTTACTTTCTTGTTTTCTAACCCCTCCTTCCCTGGACTGAGTTTCCTAATAATGTAGCAGTACAAAAGATTTTGCTTCAGACCTTGCTTTCTGGGAAACCCAAGTAAAGACACGGTGAACCATTTGACCTACATAGTTCACTATTCAGTGAACCATTTGACCTAAATCTCTGCAAATGTTTTAATCAACATGCTTTTAGTTATAAGTGGATAAAAAGGCACAATCGAAAACATCTTAGGAAATTTATAAGCTTATGCAATAAGAAAAGCTGGTTTTAGTCATGGTTAATTCAGGAATAAAAATATTGTTGGCTCTGTTTATTTCTATCTGTTGGCTTCCCTTTTAACAATAAATCCAGAATCATACCCCATCAGTTAATATTCTCATCAGAAAAGGGATTTCCCTCTCAAAAACTCACTCATTCATCCAGAGAGGTGTGTTTTCATCCCTGGGCCGTGTACTACACCTACAATAGAAAAAAGTGGTAACGGTGATTGGATGGAAAGTCAACCTCATAATTATTCTCTTTGGGAGTGCACAGAATGGGAAATAAGAAATTTCTTAAGGAAAATGTGGATGTACAGCAGGCAAAAGCAAGAGATAACATGGCAAAGGGAATTTCCAAATTACAAGATTCATGCTCCACAAGTAAACCATAAGCTGTACTCTCAATTTCCCAAGATTCTAGAGCTGAAGTTATTATATTTCCCAAAGCAAGCATTTTTTTTTTCTAAACATCATATTTTTATTGCTTTTACTATGTGGCGTATCCTAAAATTTTGTTAGTCAAAGTGTGGTCTGACAAACCAACAACAATGGACCTCATGTGGGAGCTTGTTAAAAATGCAGATCTCAGACCTCATGTCAGACTCACTCAATCAGAATCTGCATTTTAACAAGATCCCCTGTTGATTTGTGTACTCAGTAAAATTTGGGAAGCACTGTCCATATGTCCTGTATGAAGAACAATGGAACCCCTGAAATATATGATGGAAAGGGATCCGTTGGGTCCAACAAGGTTTAAGAGGGGAATGATAATTTTTTCTATGGGATATGACACTGTCATATTTTTAAATTAATCTCCAAAATGGCAGTTGAATAAAATTATTAATTTCAAAGAAGAGTAGCTGGCATTTTCCAATGGGGAATTTATTTACACACCAGAAGGTTATAAATCTAACTCCTACACTCTTTCACAGAGATTATATCCAAGTAGGATTTTTTTAAAAAATGTAATAACAGATCACACAAAGTAAAATTATGACCACTCGATATGTTAGCTAGTAGGTGCTTAAGAGAATTTAAGTATTATCAAAAGTGCAAACTAACCAAAAGATTTCTTTATAGTGCTAGAAATAATAATTTCATATAATTTAAAGGTTATAGGAAGGAGTGTGGTGAAACATCACCTGTAAGTCTAATAATGCATTATTTGTGAAAATACTGTTCTCAGCAGACTGTGTTCATATTAACAAAATCAAAGTCCACAAAAGAACTGCCACCCTTGACAAGATAATAGTATCCTTCTTTTTGACATCAGAAAAAAAAATGTGCTTGGGGCAAGAATGGGTTATATGGCTGGAGAAATATAAAACACTGAAACTTCAACATTAGAATCCAAAGGGAACAAAGGGACCCCATTTTCATATTACCCTTTGTTCTTACATTGTCTTTTACTGTCATCCATCATAATTGAATCTAACTCACAGCAGACATAATTAAGAATCTTGAGATGAGATCATTTTGGTTTAGAGCAGGTCCAAATCCAATGACCTCACAGGAGAATAAAAGATGCAAACACAGAGAAGAAAACCATGTGACGATGAAGGCAGATTGGAATTGTGCTGCCACAGCCAAGGAACACCAGCAGCCTTTAGAAGCAAGAGAAGGCAAGTAAAGATTCCCTCCTAGAACACCCAGAAGGAGCACAGCCCTGCCGATATCTTTATTTCAGAATTTAGCCTCCAGAAAAGTGAGAGAATAAATTTCTGTTGTCTTAAGCTACCCAGTGTGTGGTAATTTATTATGGCAGCCCTAGGAAACTAATACCCTCATTTGGAGTACTATGTCTTATTTCTATTTTTTGTATAGTTTTCTTGGTGATAAGCTTTTATAGGAGGACTTTGAATATATCAATTACAAGCAACCCAAGGCTTTTTTGCCTTGTGATATAAAGGGGGAGGCTTGCTGCTGGTAAAAGATGTTAGTTGCAGACTATATATAAGGCATGAAATTTTAATCTTTCCAGGACATAGGATAATTCATCCAAATATCCTCTGTAAGTTCTTCTGTGACCAAGGCATACAAAATAGAGAAAACAAAGTTGGTACATATAGCTACACACCTGAGCATTAAACTATGCTCTGCACTTTACCTTTACTGTGCTTCACTTCAGAGAAAATTCACCAGAGATCTTACCTTTGTTTTAGCCATTTAATTTTAAATCCCTGTCAGACTTATTCATAGCAATGGGTCAGGACACAAACAATTCATTCTGTGGTTTGGAGTAAAGAGGGACTGATTCTGGCAAGAGGGATCAGAGGGCAAATAAGCGGGAAATTATTATGACTTGAATAAACTGCAGATGTGGTTATCCTCAGGAAAATAACCAACAGCTCTAAACCAAGTCCAGTACAGGAAAGGACTCAGAAACACAGTCTAGTTCTGCACTTCGTGTTTGGGACACATTACTGTGGGTACGAAGATTTAATGTGTGTGAGGACGCACATCCCAAGTGTTCTGATTGTTTATTCCAACTACCATGAGAGGAAAGAGCTATAAGTATTACCCTTCTTTAATTCCTTTCATACTTACTAATGGACATTCTTCTTCCTTGCTCACTTCTGAAAAATGGAGACTGGAAGGCAAAAACTGGAATCAGATTCCAGTGAGCGCTCCAATAATAAATACCAAGATGACATATTTAAAAGTCTCTAAGCCCCAAAGAAAGTCAGTGAAGTCTTCAAAAACCAAATACAGAAAGGAATCATCTGTGGGACATTTCTGAAGAAACTGAAATTCACCATACACATCAAATTTTGTGCTATCTCCAGCTTTGAAGCTGAGCTAGCCTCAATCCTCTGTGTGTATTAGAATAAAGGCCATTGATACACTGACTTACCATCGAATGTGGAAAAGGAGACAGTACATCAGGAAAATCCCAGTGAGTACACAAGTAGGTAAGTCCACAAGTGAGCAGGAACCAGGGGAAACCAAAAAGGGAATGTAGACCAATGATCTCAGACTGAACTTGAATGAAAGAAATCTTCTAACAGAGGATGTTATAAGCCCATTGGGGAAAGTTCCTCAAGAGGTTCAGCAGCCCTCCCCCGCTCCCCAAAAAATATCACTTGATTTTATAGCCATGAGTAGTTAGAATAAGAATTTTGGTAGGCTGAACAATGGCCCTCCAAAAGATGTGCACATCAAATCTCTAGAACCTGTAATAGCATTTTTAAAAGGAACTAGTAATTAAATTACAGATATGGAGAGGAGAAGCTATCTGGATTATCTGGGTGGGCCATAAATGCAATCACACATATTACTGTAGGTAAGAGGCAGAGAGAATTTTGAGAGAGACAGAGGGAAGGTAACGTGAAGATGGAGCAGAGAGAGAGATGCAGCCACAAGCCAAGGAACACCAACAGATACTGAAAGCTGAAAGAGACAATGAAGGATTCTCCCCATACCCTCAGAAAAGAGCACAGCCCTTCTGACACCTTGATTTCAGACTTCTGGCCTCCAGAACTATGAGGCATTAATTTCTGTTGTAAGCTGCCCAGTTTGTGGCCATTTGTATAGCAGCCCCAGGAAACTAAAAAACTAAAACCCACAGTCTGTGAGGGCCAATTTAACACCCTTCTATTCACACCCCAAGGAGCAAATATTCATCTTCAGCATTTTAGATTAAGTGATAGTAAACATCCTAGGCTTTGGAGATTAATTTATCAAGAGCTAATATATTTTTAGGTTTTTACCAATATAAATTTTCCTCTGAGAACTGTAAATCTAGATTTTTATTAGAAAGAAAAATGTTAAGGGTAAGGGATTTTTGATCCTGACTTGAATATGGTATTTATGTTAAGTCCTATATTATTTACTGTCACTTCAAACATAAAGACAAATGTCAGAAGAGAACATAGAGACCAATATGAATTCCTTAAGGAAAGAAAAAGGGTGACAGAGCGAGAGAAAGAGAGGAGAGAGAAGTACCTATGTATCAAAAATAGAGTTTAGATCTGTTGACAGTGCCTTATGGAGATGATGAACTGTAAATAACAGCTTCATCATTCCCACTCAGGAAATACAGTTCTCTTGGGGAAAGTATTGAGGGGCAGCAATAGCCATTAGTGTACTCTCAGACATGATTTACTTTTGGTATTACCAGATGGCAATATGCACTAAGCTAGGGGCTTTTTTTCCAATAAACCCAAAGTATGTTCAGAGGTCAAAACTTAAGTTTACTAAAATCAAAGATGTTGGAGGAAAATTCTCACAAAAGTAGTGAAGTTTCTCTGACTTTACGGATTTCAAGAATAAACTCTAACTTCACATTCTATGATGGGACCAGTTTGAAAATTATCATCTTGTATCTCAGATTGATTTAAGTAAACTTTGCTTCTATAGCCCCTGGAGTTTCATTAAGCTTTCCATTAGGATCAAAATTATAATATATTGGAAACCAGAATGGGCTGTCATAAGAGTGGTAATTTTCATAATCTACCCTCAATAATAAAACAGGCATAAATATATGCTCAGGCTCATGTGCCAAATGTTTATAAACAATTGGTGTGGAACCATGCACGTAAATAGAGATAGAAATAGGTTTAAAATAATGCAACATTTTTGGCTTTCTTTTAAATCAGCCTTTGACACAGCATTTCTGGGACTCTTATGTGGGTTAACAATGAACATGCTGATTGTAAGTAAAAATGTATTATCTTAGCCTATTGATAATGATAATAAATATTGTAGCTAATAAGTGAGATTTGGAGCTCATGTATACTTCATACTTACTCTGTCTATAATTCGAGCTTCTAATGATTCACAATCCAGATAAATTCACATTTATCTAATATGAAGAAAGTACCTAATATAAATTGGCCACTTTGCTATGTTTCTTTAAATTAATTTAATTCTCAAACAGCCCAGTGAATCAGTATCTCTGTTTTACATATAAGTAATCTAAATTCTAACATGTAATTTAAAGATTTCAAGTGACAAACCAGGGCTCGCAATATGGTTATTTATATCTAATAAGTGGTTTATATTAAATAGCCCCTACAGTCTATTCTAAAGCATTTCTGTGACTGAGTGGTAGCAACCATACCCCAACAAAAGTGGAAGAATAAAATACAGGTGAATAAATGGAGATATTAAATATGCAGTAGTACTCACCCATTTTATTACTCTTTGAAAAACACTTTTAGAAACAAGCTGTAAAAAGTCCTGTATATAAACAAACAAAAATGTTACCCTAACATTAACTTTATCTGGTTGTAACATTTTTTTTCTCATTATTAACTCCCCTTCCTGTGAGGGGATAATAAATTCCCTCCAGTTGGCATATAACTTCTTGTATTAAAAATGTAATTCGCCACTCCTTTGCCAGGCTTGACATGGTATTTAAGATCATATGACACTGCCAATTCTTTTACTTTCTTTTTCTTGCCATAAAAAAGGCATGACTCAGTCAAGAACTATTACTTCCTTTTAGATCTTGAAATGAGAATGCACATTGAGCCTAATTAAAGATAACTCACAACTGACAGCATGAAAACTGAGAGAAAAATAAACATTATTGTTGTAAATGAATGAGATTTCAGGGAATATTTGTTACTGCAGCATAGTTTAGCACAAGCTATTACATCTGGTTACTGTTCTGCTTTTTTATAAAAAATAATTTCTCCAATATCAAATGATTTCCAAACTAAAATTTTACATTTAGCCAAGTTAGCAACTAAATATAAAGGTATTTTTTAAATGCACAAAATTTGTCCCCAGAATTTACCTCCAATTCACTCTTTCTCAAGTAACTACTAGAAAATATATTCCATTAAACATATTAAGTAAATAATCAAAAAAATAAAGAAGAAAACATGGGATCCAGGAAAATAGGAAGCTTCCAATACAAGTGGAAGCAAAAGAAGAAAATAATGAAGAGCAACATCAAGATGACAGCTGTATTCCAATCACGTAAGAGCAAACAAGAAAACTCCAGGAGAAATTTCTTCAAAAGTATGAAATTGATAGAATACCTCACGTGTTGAGTAGACACTTACCATTGGATGAGAGGCTCAAGTTTTAATTTTTAATTAAAAACAAAACAAAACAAAACAGAAAAGTAAGTAAAATAATTATTAACTCCAGAGAAGGAAAACATCGTATGGAGAAAAATAAGAGAGTATTACCCTCAATATTATAATAAATGCTGAACACTGATCTAACCAAAACTACAAGTGTTTTGAGAGAATGTGTGAACAGAAAAAGTATGAGGAGGTGGTAAAAGAAACCTCTTTTTTTTTTTTTTTTTTAATAATAGGGAGTTAACTAATGATATATCTACAACTGAAAAATCAAGGAGAAATATAAGCATGTCCTTCAGAGCTATGTAGGTAAATTCAAAGAACCTCAGTTGAAGAGTTGAAAGTTCATGCCTTTGGAGAATATAAAAAGGGAAAAAAGCTAGAATGATGTTCTTTGTAACAAGCCTTATAGAAAATACTAATTTGAATCCTTGAACTACATGAATGTATAATTTAATATAAATAAGCAATGATTTAAATAAAAATCAAACTATTTTCAAGAGAGAGATTATAAATGAGGTAGTTCAGGGGAAAATGGAAAACATTTTCTCTTTCAAAATAACTATTTAGTTCCTTAACTATTTTTCTAATCACAACTACATTTTTAGACCCGTGGATTGCCTGCTGAATTTCCATCCTTTCACTTCATCTCAAACCTCAACGTTAAGTTCCTAAAATTGTTATGCCTTAGTTTCCTCAGACAAGAGCAAATATGCCTGCATGAAAAAACAAAATACAAAACAAAAAGCAAAAGCAAGCAAATGGAAAAATATGACAAATCAGACTGAAAATACAGACTCTATTAGTCCCCTGAGGCTCTTTATCAAAATATGGGATCTTGAAACCTGAGTGAATTTGAAAATCCAAAACCCCTGCTGCTCCTTCTCTTTATTTTGGATTCATTTTTCTCATTGCTTCTAGTGTATTGCCAACCAGCAGGGGCTGGGAAGGTGGTGTGCTCTCCTGCCCAGATACTCATTTGATAGCTGGGCTGCATACTGAATGACAAATTAAAACTCAGCATTCTCGAAATTAATTCTGACCACTGGAAGCAGGGTTCTCTCTGGAGTCTGCATGTGTGTATGTGAATGTGCACAGTTGCTTGCTGGAAGGCAACTGACAGGGTTTATATCAAACCTTTGTGTGTCTATGCTTCAATCAACCTTTTTATAAAACGCCTATTTGAAAAGCTAGTCCTTGGTTTCCAAGCCTTGAAAATCCCACAAAGAGATTATCACTCAGATAAGCAGCAGTGTTTTAAATCATTACATCTGCAAATGGATTAAACACACACACACATGTGTACACATATTCATTAGAGCAACAAATGCACAAGAATAAGAAAACTTTATGTCCTCTTCTAGTGACCTACAGCCTCAAAACTCATCTTAAAATAAGGCTCTATGAGCAACCATTTTCTAGCAAAAGAACTCGCTTTCTTCCAAAAAGACGCAGTTGAAAGGACTGGGAAGAAGAAATATTTTCTCTGCCACTCTTATGAGGTTTGTGGACTGAAATGGCAAATTGCTATTATAATCCCGTTTGTGAAAGTGACTCCATCTACAAAGTAAGTGTTCCATTTTCACTCTTCAATTTCTGGTACTTCTTTTCTGAGAGAACAACCAACACAAAAAACCTAGACATAAACCTCCATGTTGAAGAGATGAGAAAGCAGTTTCTCTGAGAAGGCAGCTTCATGCACCTGATTAGTTATGGTGTAGGAGCAGATCATCTTCCTGACTTCTAGTCCACTCATATGGCTTATAGTGGAACAAACTGTTCAGAATGAGAATCCACTTGATATGAGTAAGGAAAATGCAAGAAAGCAGAGTGATCTCCAGTTCTCAGACAGCAAACTTTGTTTTCACTTGGAGTAGAAAGGAACTCTGCCTTGTTTGTCAAGGAAAATTCTAGAAACAAAGAGGATATTAGGTAAAGAAAACAATTTGCAAACATTGCCCAAAGAGAGAGCCAAGCTTATGCTCATGTTTGCCTTATTTTGAAAAGCACTAAGTACAAAATGTTTATTGAGTGTTTGGTGATGTTAGTGAGGAGACTGGTGAGGGGAAAATTTGAATGTACACCTGAACTAAACCAGAGATCCTCTGAAACCCCCAGGCTTCCTCAGGCATCGTTTTTTCTAAGGGTAACTTATCACAGTCATGGATTAAAGGAAATAAAAAGGAAATTTATTCTAAGCGACCATTTTCCTAGCTTTCAAGTCCTTCCTGTCAATGTTTTTTTTTTTTTTTTTTTTTTTTATGTTTAACTTTTTTTATTACCCATCTTATCTGGTACAATATGACACAAGTTTAGAAATTTTAAATGCACAGGTATCTTTTCGACTGAGCAAAATAATCATGGAGCACAGATTATGTCTGGGTAGGGAGAATACAGGCATTCTAACACAAATCCTTAAACCTATATGAATATAATCAACCAAACAATCTCTTTCAATCCTTTTCTGTTTGACTCCATTTTAGAATTTCAAATTTCATCTCACAGCCTCTTTATTTGCAAATACTATATTTGTTTCTGAGTAACCTGAATAATTGCAGCATATATATTTCCAGAAAGTATAGGCCATAGCTGAACTGAAGGAAATAGGTGGATCTAGGCAGAGGTTACTTTCAGTAAGTCTCTGGGGGCTGGGACTACTTTCATGTGCTGCCAATATCCAGCACTATATATAACATAATGGAGAGAGCATCATCTCAAAACCACACAGCCAGAAACCAAATTCTAGAAAAAGCACAGTACGTCAAGATGAAAAAAAAAATCCGTGCTAGGTTTTCTTTTCTTTTGTGCCAGCTGGTCTCCCTGGGGAGCTAGTGACCAGCAACAAGAACTCCAGATGCATTCTCTCCGTTTCTCCTATTTGGTCACTCAAAGGGAAGCCTGGGCACCACTGTCAATGCTTGTTACATTTATCAAGGTAATATTCTATAGACAAAGAGAATATTAAGTGTAGAAGGCAATTTTAAACTTTGCCAAAGAGAAAGCCAAGATTATATCCACTTGAAACTCTCCCTCTTGGTGTTTCTTTGTTCCCTAAGGAAACACAGTCCTTCTGGCCTGTAGTTTGATGCCACTCTTCACTTTAAGCAAAATACATTCTTTATGTCAACCACTAAGCCTAGTGACTTTTGAACTTTGCACCTGATTACCATCTGAATTAGGCTTGCCTGTTCTGAAATACAACTGTCCACTTCCCCACTTAAGTTGAGCCTTTAATCAAGGCCAGCATATTCTCCAAAAAAAGATTAAACACATACATACACACCCATAGCTATTAGCAAGTGACTGTATTCTTGTTTTTAACAGGTCAAGTACACTGATTACTTTTACCCTCAGGAGAAGCATCTTGTCTTCTGGCTCCCCATCAACGAGCACAACCCCCTCCAGCTACAATGGAGTTGCAGTTACATGTTCTCATCCCCAGGTAGTTATTCTTCTAAAAATGATATACCATTATCATCTTCCCAACCTAATTACAGTTTGGTTTCTAGGTAATCTCTTACATTGGGCATACTCAAGTTCTAAATGATTTCTAAGGTGAATTTAGATCATAGTTCTCACCTCAACACCATTTTCTTCTAAAATGACAAGTGACATTTTCCCACTCACATTTATTCCAAACATGTTAGCGTTCTATGGAGATAGGCAGATAGAGATAAACAAAAAGTCCATGCATCCTTCCCTGCCGAATCACAAGCTTTAGGATATTCTTAATCTTATATTTTGGTCACTAACTTTCCTGCTTCTTAGATGGTTAATGACAGAGTAAGGTAGGTGAGGAGCTTCTAGCAAGTCAGAAATGAGGTTTTTTTAATACTCAAATCCATGCCTTAGCATTTTTGAGTCTTTTGAATAAAAATAGGTAGTCTAATTTGCACATTCTTTCAACATTCCCTCTGTGTGTCTCTGTTCTTCCTTGGCATTCTGCTGAATATGCACCTCGAAAAGAATTCAAGGCTTCCTTGGCATGATTTTGATGAATAGAAACCTATGAGGCTTAATAAGAAGCACAAAAATGGACAGGCACCTAAGGGGAAAAACAGGTCTGTATTGATGGATGTCTTTCCCAGGGGAGCTGGGGCACTGCTGAGATGCAGTTTTTCCAGCAAGTAGTAAAACGGCAAGATAATTCAAGGCTGCACATGCGAATCAGGATGTGCAATGCATTTTCTCAGCAGCAACGAGTGTGCAGAAAGAATCAGATAAGCAGCTGCTTCACAGGGTGCCAAAGGGACATATAGCAGAGAAGAAATGTACCAGCCCAGAAAGGACTGCATGGAATGGAAATGTGGAAATCACCCTCATCAAATCAAGTGATGGTCCAAGGTGAGCTTTATCGACGCTTTCATTATTGTACTAAACTCCCACCAGGACATTAACTTTCGAAGTTTCAGTTTATTGTTTAATAAAAAAAAAAAAAAAATCAGGGTTTTCTAATCTTCATGTTAGAGGAAGCAAAAGCTGTGAGGTATTATAGCAACTATTTTTTTTTAACATATAAAATTAAAGGAGCTCACTCACAGAAGATGGTGCCATAACGAACAGCATCAGCTGGATTAATGGAGCGATGTTGCTGTCACTGTCTACAGCAGATGATGCATCCACTGATTTCCTCTCCATGTGGACCTGTTTAACTAACCCCTTTTTGAAGACTAAGCACAACTTTTTTGTAAGGAACGTTTAGTTACCACTGTAACTCATGCTGCTAATTTCCTTTATCTTTTATTTTTTTCTCTGACAAAGATGAAAAGTTCCTAAGTAAATTTGTGTTTGAGTTTTGTGGGTTGTGTATTAAGCATGTTTTTTATTCTAATGCTTTGCTATCTGGGGCCTTGCTGACCTTGAATGGACCTCCCAGGGCTAGCCAATTCTTAGAGATAGTAAATAACTTGCCTGTGAGGCTACCTTTTATATACAAACCAACCAATCCAGAGTCCACACCCTAACAACTTCCTCCATCAGACTCTGATACTCAGGGCCACTATCCATCAGCCTTAATCACCCCAGGGCCATATACTAGACTACCAAGGAGGTCCCCTATGCCCCAGAGCCTGCTGAAACTATTCAAACCAGCCAAACCTAAACCTGCATACCTTATCACACCTATTTCGTCCTACAGAAATGATAATAAAGGCCCTTGCCCAGATTTTTGCCTATTCTCTCTGCTTCCTGATGGTACTTTCCTGTGCCCACCCCTTTGGAAACTGTGAATAACAAATTATCTTTCCAATGGCAATCATCTGTTGATTTGTTGGCCTCATCCTACTCAAGTAATAATATAACCAGTATTTTATTATTTTATTTTTTAAAAATTTCTCAATTACATGTGACATACAGTATTATATTAGTTTCAGATATACAGCTTAGTGATTAAACATTTCTATTACTTATGAAGTGACTACCCCTATAAATTTAGTATAAAACTTGTATTTTAAAACAGGCTATTGTAGGTTTCATTTAATTTCATGTTTGTTCATAAGTGACAATGGGAATGAGGAGGATCTTAGTCTTCCCCACCTCTCTATATCTGAAAGAACCCCTTCTAACAGAACTCACTTTTGAAAACTCTGACTGCTCCAAAAACTAAATTACATCTTTGTAGAAACTCTTAAAGAAGTAAAATACCAGTGACTTCCAAATTTCCTTCATCTTGATCTGCAATTCTACGAAAAGGACAAAAATGAAGGATCACAGGATGGGGGAAGCACATATGTAAGAAGAAAAGCTACTTTGGAAGGCTACTTGGGGTATATTAGAGGCAAACATCCTAAAAAACTACTGTAACTACCTATAGTTACTTCATCCTAAGGGGAAAAATCTTCGTAATATCTATGCATTATGAATGAGGAACAAAGAATATGCTGCCTACGGGAGTTATTTCCACTCACCCACCCCCTTTAGAACAGTGTCTACATACCTAATGTAAAGGTTGTCCGGTTACCATGGGAACCAGAGATTTGGTAGGTGTGTATACATGGATGGTAAATTTTAATCACTTTCACAGAAGGTAGTGTATGTTGATAGAGTTGTTTTGCCTAAAGGAGAGTCCTACTTTAACCTATAAATAACACCACAATAGATCAAATTAATACTTTATAGTTTTGTATGTATTTTTTAATCTACTACTGTCACTTTTATTGAGTAATTTTATAAGACAGGCATTCTGGATTCTGTGGATTTAAATTGGTAGACAATATAATCCCTGTCTCCAAAGGGCTCACAGTCCCTAAGGTCCATGCATGTGCACTACAACTCACTGTTTTAGGGTACAGTCACCCTGTTATGGAAAATTTTATGTGAGCCTTCAGGGAGAAATAGAATGGTGCTGAAGATCTTCAGAAAAGAATTCAAAGAATATTTCAGAGAAATTAGATCCTAAAAGATAAGAAGAGGTTGTCATGGACTGAACTGTGTCTCCTCCCATCCCCCATCCTGGAGATAGGGCCTTTAAGGAGGTAAAGTTAAGTAGGGTTGTAAAGTGGGACTGTAATCCAGTGGGACTGGTGTCTTTATAAGAAAAAGAAGAGACACCATGAGTGCACATGCACAGAGTAAAACAAACAAACAAACAAACAAACAAACAAACACTATGTAAGGACATAGCAAGTAGGCAGCCATCTGCAAACCAATACTGCTAGGAACTTGATCTTGGACTTCCAGACTCCAGAACTGTAAGAAAATACACTTCTGTTGTGTAAGCCACTATGTCTGTGATGGTTTTTGTTTGTTTATTTTTTGTTTTGTTTTATATTGTCTTATGGAGCCCAAACATACTCATACAGAAGCTAATAAGCAAAGAAAGAAATGTAGAGGATGTGGAGGAGAGAGTCTATAGAAAGGACAACATTTTCAAAGGCATGAAAAAGCCTGTAAATTCAGGGCATGGTGATAAGTTCAGTGAGGTTCTTAGGGGAAGTGAAGAAAACTGTAAAAAGAGAAAAGGGCCTTGAATGCTAATATAAAAATTTACAACTAATTGTGTTTATAATAGGGAACCAACAGAAAAGTTAAGTGAAGAAGAACATAATTATAGTTTAATGGGTTCTTTTGGAGGGTGTGGGAATGATGCACTGGGCAGCAAGATGGAATGAAAAGTAAAGAGGGGAGAATAAGGGCTGTAGTTATGCACAATAAATCAGGTGAGACATGATAAAGGAATAGATGGAGCTGGAGAAGTGGGGGAGAGAGATAATATGGTTATTGTGATATGTGTGCTTTCCTGACTGTGTGTTAGTATGTAGAGGGAATGTAGGACAGTGATCACAATGTTAGCTCCATCAGAGGGAGAATTTTTTGTAGAATACCAGCTAAAATTACATTTTGACTATGAATTTGTTCATAATTTGAGTTTTTGTCTTTTATGTGTCTTGGTATGGATGAATTTGTGGAGCTCCTTTCACATTAATATTCGTATCTTTCATCAGATTTGGGGGGCTTCCAGCCATTACCTTCAAATATTGTCTGCTAATCCCTCTGGAATGGGCAGGGTGTAGCCCCCTCCCTTTGAAATGGTGTTGTGAGGAACTCTCATTGTGCCACTGCTTGCTGGTTCCCCTTTTATTTCAAGAGTGGGAAGTGCAATTTCCTATCTGCCAGGCCCACTTACTTAATTGGTGTGAGGATATTTGAGTTTGTTTGTTTCATATATAAGAATCCATATATGAACTTGAGCTTGTTTTCACTGAGAATCATATGTCACTCTGTCTTTCTCTTGAGTTAATTTATCTTTCCCTACTCCTAAGATCATATCTTGGTTTTTCTGTTTAGTATATCATGATATACTAAGTAAAAAATAGATTTCTTATTTCTACACTTTATGATTTTTAAGTTCTCCAATCTAAGGATTAGAAGCTTTAATCAACTCTTAATTATTTCTGCCTTTTCTCTTGGAATGTTGTATGAACCCCATTATATCTCTCTTCTTCAGGAGATCAATTAGACACATACTAGAGCTCTCTATTTATTTCACACTTCTTATTCTCTTTTTATATATATATATTTTATTTTTCTCTGGGCTTCAGTCTTGAGAATTTCTTCAGAAATATTTTCTAATTCTCTAATTTTCTCTTTAGCACTGACTAATCACCTGTTTAACTCTTCTATTAAGGTTTTGATTCCAATTATAAATTTAATTTATAGAAGTTCTATTTGGTGCTTTTTGAAATTTAATTAGTAATTTTATAGTCTTTTGCTTTTTCTTTGCGGTTTCAAATCAACTTTTTATGTCTTTAAATATATTAAATACATATTTCATAATACATAATTTTCAAAAATATTCTGTAGTCCCTGTTTTTTTTTTTTCCTCTGATTTTGGCCATGGTAGACTCTGTGTGTGTGTGTGTGTGTGTGTGTGTGTGTGTGTGTGTGTGCGTGTATTCTATTTTTTCTCTTTTTAAGGCACAAGGATTTCTTAACAGCAGGAGGGTCATTCAGCACGGTATCATGCTACCAGATATGCAACTAAATAGGACACAATTTATAATAATTTATGAGATGAAATTTATAAGCCTTGGAGAGAAAAATAAATGTGGGGTTTGGGAGAAATAAAAGTATTGAAAAGGCTTGATATATTGAGTAGTTTCCATGAATTAAGAATTAAATAATGAATTTAAGAAGATAAAGAATCCAGGTCTGATATACAAATGTCCAATGGACAACCATTAATAGGGCTTCACTTTAGGACAGAAATTAGAGATTTAACTATAGATATGATATAGTCAATAGTGGAGCTCATCTAGGTTACCAGTATCAGGCAGGGAACCATTTAAAACAGATATTTTGGTGACAGAAAGAAATCTAACTATGGCAATGAACACAATGTAAATGTATATATGATTTAGTGTTAAAGTGTACAGCTGAAACTTATTGGATTTAGTTAACCAATGTCACCATAAAAATAAATAAATAAATAAATTTAAAATAATAATAATAATAAAACAGATTTATTTTTAAATTTAGACTTCAATTTATTTTTCTGAGCAAAGAAAAATTTTTATAGTTGGTGAATTTATTTGTTTATTTTTTTTGTTTGTTTGCATGTTTGTTTGAGATTGACCACATTTACAAGCAGAGAGAATTAGACCAGAAAGAAAAGAGAGATGAAAGCATGAGATGCATGAGAGAGAGGATGACTGGTACAGCAAAGTCTGGAGGCTGTAGATGGAGTGAACTCCAAGATGTGATGAAAAGAACCAGGAGACTTGTAGAGGAGGAGCACTCTTTGCTGGGAAACATAAGGGAAAGGAGGTGAGAAAGGCCCTTACACGTGGTTGAATTGTGGACTGTGAGAACAGCTGAACGTTTCCTCCCCAATAACATTTGTTTCCCTCGCACAGTAAAATATCATCTGAAAGAATGTTGGAAATAGATAGAAAACTTAAGAAGAGGAGGAAGAATTTTAATAGCCATGCAATCAGGGTGAAGGAGAATTGACCAGTAAGGTGTAGGACAATTCCTGAGTTGAATCATGTAGTCTCAAACCTTAGCATGAATCAGAATTATATGCACTGCTTGACTGCTTGTTAAACATTTGCTAGACCAACCCCCAGAGAGTCTAGCACAGTAGGACTGAAAATGGGTCTGAGAATTTACATATCTAAAATGCTCCCAGTTGATACTGCTGATTATTGATGATGGTCAATGAACCACATTTGAGAATCATTAAAAAGGAAAGAAAGAAAGAAAAGAAAAAAGAAAGCATTTCCAACCCAGAAATTTTCACTGCAGAGTTCTTTAAAGAATCTAATTTATCAGAATGACTTACATGGCAAAACTTCATGATGTTTACATGTTTTATTTTATGCATTTTTAGGATGCCCTGCCTTTGTTCAGGCTCTTTCTTGGACCTCGAAATGCCCTTTCTTCTGTAACCCAATGACAATTCTACACATCCTTTTTAGCACTTGTTCAAGTGTACCCTCCCAGAAAGGAGATTCTGTATCTCTCTTTGGAATTATCTAAGCTCTGCTTTTTTATACCCACATAATTCGTTTGCACCCAAATCTCATTCTGCCTAGTATTTTGCTAGTTGTCCATGTGCCTAGATCTCCACTCCCCTAAAGACTGTAAACTCCTTGAGGACAGAGACTGCCTTCTCTTCCCCTATTTTGTGCAAAATTAAGCACAATGTCTGGCAGAAAGCATTGCCCAATAATCTCTGGGAGTAAGAGGCTTGCTATACTAACAGGTTGTTTCAGAGGCTGTGAACTATCCAGCAGAACAAGATGGGAAGCATTATATCAGAGAACATCAGAACAAACTTTTGCTTTAAATGATTTGTCTTTTCCCCCTTGACAGCAGCTCTTATTAAAATAACATTAGCTAAAAATATTTCTATGCAAAATGTAATTATGATAATGTTTCTCTGCATCTATATAGTTCATTTTTTTCTAAAAATTTATAGTACACAGGCCTCTGCTCAGGAGGAAAGGAAAGCAATGAACTGGACTTGAACGTCTCATTCCTGTCACTGGACAGCTTTTTTGTCCCTACCTTCTCCCTAAGCCCATTAGTATTGCTGATGTCTGAGTCCAGGTTTCCGTGTTTGATGTCCTCACAGAACCTATTTGGGCATGGATTCAAAAGAGAAATTTCAATTAGTTCCCCTCAAAGGATTAAATGCTGTTGTCCCTCACTGGATGCTCTCATCTTAACAGGTGATTAAGGTCCTAATGGGCTCATACGGTTTTTCAGTCTGTTCTAACCAATTACGGTACTGGGGAAAAGAAAGCCAAAATAGAACAAAAAAAGTAAAAATGAAAGAGTAAAAATGAAGAGGAAAATGGGAAGCAGGGGAAGGTTGCATGCAGAAATTCTGCAAAACTTTCTGAAGGTGAAAGGGTCTATTTGTTAGAATGCTTGTCAGGGAGCTCTCGGACTTTACACCTTAAGTGCATTGTACCCAGAGGATGCTCCAGATCCCTTTCATCAATCTCATTTCAGTGTTTCCAGATTCCAGCAGGATGTATATGACACACTGAGATGCACACTACAGGTATACATTGTTGCCTTTCATGACTGGTTTAAGGAGGAGTCTATCTGGTCTCTGTTCCTAGTTCCTGACATAAAGTTTCATAACCCTTGGAATTTCCAGAATGATAGAGTGTCTTTGTTATGCTATTGGTGACTCATGGTGGGCCCCTACATAGCTTCAAAATGGGGTCTGCTCATGGGAAAGACCAACCACTTGATTAGAGGGTTAGAACTTTTGGCCAGCCCTACCACCAGAGAAGAGGAGCAGGGCTAAAATTAAGTTCAATCTCATAGTGAATGACTGAGTCAATCACGCCTACATAATGAAACCCCAATAAAATCTCTAGACTCTGTGGAGCTGATTGAGTATTGGGAGGGTGACATACCTTGAGTATTGGGAGGGACATACCCTGATTTTATAGGGAGAGGTCAAAGGAGGTAACAATTGTTGGGAGCCTTGCTTGCCACAAGCAAACTGCAGTGTGAAAGCTGGCTCAGTTCCTTATCATACACCCTGTTGTGCTGCGGCCTGCGGAGCATTCCAAGGGCGACCCTGCTGTGACCATTGCGATAGCCACAAAGATGCGCCCCAGCTGCCTTCCCCCTCCCCTCCTGCTACTTCCCCTACCTCTGCTGACCCTCACGCCACCAGCCATAGACCAATCATACTACAACAAGTACCCTTCGCCTGCCCCCGCTATGTATAAATATACCCCTTTGAAAAAATAAAGTTTGAGGCTTAATCAGAACACTGTCTTGCCTCCACTCTCTTTCTCGCCCGTTTTTCTTTGCAGGCTGGATCTCCTCGCCCCCACTAAATAACTGGTCCCGCTGGCGGACAAACAATTCTGATTTTAATTCCAA
Organism: Eonycteris spelaea; assembly: GCA_003508835.1. Lineage (NCBI taxonomy): Eukaryota > Metazoa > Chordata > Mammalia > Chiroptera > Pteropodidae > Eonycteris > Eonycteris spelaea. The sequence continues at coordinate 10,051,565 of PUFA01000043.1, forward strand.
TGTGTGAGGGGTTTTGTTTTGTTTTTGTTTTTTCCCTATGCCAAGCAATTCTCTGACACCTACTGGGTGTCCTATAATTCAACTCAATTCTGATCACTACCTATCCAGAGATAGCATCGAATTAGGCGGGTTGAGGACTCAGCCCTACAAGACTGTTCTCTACTCTAGATGTCAATCAAAAGTAAGTCCAGGCTGTGTTTCTGACCAACTGGCTATAAAGCAAGAATTTTGATTACTTTGGTAGAGCTGTTCACAGAACTCAGGAAAACATTTTACTAAGTAGATCACTATTTATTATAAAAAGATAACTCAGGAATACCCAGATGAAAGAATTACATAGGGCAAGGTGTCTGGAAAAAAGCAAAGGGTTGCTCCATGACCTCTCCAAGCATGCCACTCTCCCCAAATCTCCATATGTTCATTAATCCAGAAGATCTAACCCTCTTCCTTTGGGGTTTTATGGAGGCTTTATTACATAGTATTAATTAATAAAATGATGGATCATTGGCAATTGATTAGGCCATCAGACCCTCGCCTCTTCCCAGATGTCAAGGACCAAACTGAACATTCCAACCCTTTAACCACATGTTTGGGACCACTGTCAATCAGCAGCCATCCTTAACTGCCTCCCAAAAGACACTTAATTAACATAACAAAAGATACTTTGATTGTTCTCAACATGGGAAATTTCAATTGTTTTAGGAGGTCCCTGCCAGAAATGGGACATTCTGATTATAAATCACAATATCACAAAATGTCTGTATCCTGGACTCTCCCAGACTTAGCTTACGTGCATCCTTTATAATAAAACTGTAATAATAAGTATGGCTTTTTTTTTTGGTGAGTTATTCTAAGGAAATATTGAACCTTGGGTGATTGTAGGAATCTTTGAGACTATATTCAGTTGATCAGAAGTACTGATGGGCTGGGATCTTCACTGTAGCTGGCATCTGAAGTGTGAGCAGTTTTGTGGAAGATTGAGCCCTTATCTCCTGGGGTCAGCACTGACTCAGAGTGGTTGGCATCAGAAGTAGATTGAGGGCATTCCAGTTGGGGTTGAAGTGGAATAATGATATATTGAGACTTGACTAACTTATTCCTCAAGTTGCCTCTCCTGCAGCACAGGATAGGGGTAATGCCAGTGTATTCTTAGGAAAACAATGCCCAGGGGTTTATGCTCATTTGTTCTGTGGTGTACAGCCCAGAACTGCTAGAAACAGTGAAATCAGGATAAAGTCCTTTTTGCTATAAATCACACTACCCATAAATCATTAGACAACTCCTTGAGAGCCCTTTTCCTGCTTATTTTGTCACCAACTAAGGGGGTTTCTGTAATTCCGCTAGGTAGACCACCAGCATCACAATCGCCCAGGGCACTAGTTGGAAACACAGATTCTAGAAACCCAACCCAAACCTGCTGAATCTTAATGGAAGATGGAGAGGTAAGTAGAAATTAACATTTTAAAAGAGCTTTTGAGTCAATCCTTACATACGCTAAAATTCGAAAACCTCTCTATTTTTCTCTGTGCCTGAGAGTCTCAGTAAGGCTGCCAGGTAAAAATAGTCCTTTTGTTCCTATGAGATACTGAGCCTGAGTCATGTGATACCTTTTTATTTCTCTTTGGTCTGGATCTTGATTTTTAAATTAGAAATATTAGCAGGAAGAAAATTTACTTTCTAGTGTCCAAGATAACAAAATGTCGATCTGATTATAGGATAGTTTGCCATTAAACAGCACCCTATGTTTAATGAAGTTTGGGGCTCTGATTGAGTCTGTCATGAGCATTCGGGTTGTAAGGCTGTTGGCAAATGCAGACTTGAGAAGAGGAGTCAAATGGGTAATAATTAAGGATACGACCTCAAGAGACCACAAGATTTATACTTGAAGAACCTTAAGTTACACAATAGAATACTAACATATCTACATAAATTCAGCTTAAAGCTTTGAAATTTTTTGTGAATTTTAAATGCAGGGAGAGGTTGATGTGAGATTGAAGTAACTAGTCATTTATGAAAAATATCTTAAGACTGCAAAATATGATGGTGGGGGAGGAAGCTATTTCAATCTGAAGGCACAGGAAAATGATCACCAGAAAAGGAAAGAGGCAAGAAATAAGAGCTGGAAGAACAGAACAAATAAAAGGAGAGTAAATTCACGCTTTAGCATTTTAATAAATGTGTCCAGGGCTAGCTATCCTGTTAATGAGACATAGACCCAGATGACCTAAAGTTGAATAATGGAAAATGGGTCTAAGAGAAAAAAGTAAGACAGGCATTACTAAAGAAAACAACCGTGTGGGCACCTGGGCTCTGCAGGACTCAGTAAGGGAGAGATGGGTCAACAGTCCAGCTGATTGTGGGAGTTAGAGGCTGGAAATCAAAAATTTACAATATGCTTAAGGAGAAAAATAGGTGGTAAAAAAAAGTCTCTGATTTCAAAAAAAACACTCATTTTTATCAAGGTCATCTTTTAGTTTGGTTTAGTTAAGAATGGGAGTACTTAGAGTATTTGATTTGAAAAAATAGTAAATCGAGTAAGATAATTATGACTACAAAGTCATAAAATAGAATATGTAATATGTTGCCTCATGTCCTGACTTCTAGCACTGTCATTGTAAAATGTGTATTTTTTTTAGAATTAAATATATGTGTAAATTTGCCTTTCTAAATGGTGTTGCTTATTGCAGAGACACTGAGCAGGTGAGATGCAAAAACTCAAGATCACTCATACAGCTTTCCGAAAGTTTTCAATATAGCTCTATGTGGCTATTTCGCAGTTCTATACCAGGCAACTTTACAAATACCATAATAATTAGAGAGGGTGAGTGATATTATCAATTTAAGATTGGAGGAAGTAGAGAAATAAAGTTGTCTCCCAAAGTTTAAAAGGTGATGTTTGACATAATTTAGGTATTTTTAAAGGAGGGGACTCTAAAGCAGAACCAAATTGTCAAGAAGAAGAAACTATGCCTAATGCAGATTTTAAAAAAATAACATACATCTGTTCTCTTTTCCTAATTAGCAATGCTACTGGGGATGACACACTTACATGGACCCCAATTCTACCCAAAGGTTTCTATTACCAGTATCCCCACACCATGTTAACTTATAATTCTACATGCCACTGTCCTCAGAGTATATGAAAAACACCAGTGTGGGGAAAGAACATGAGCTAGGAATAAATCAAGTTCCAACTCATAATATGAGATTTGCTATAGTCTTGAAACCAAAACCTCTTAAAAGCAGTATAACAAAGAAAACAAGCCAATCTTATTTCATGAACAGAGATGCAAACATCCTAAAGAAAACATTGGATTTATCCCAAGAATTCAAGATTATTTAACATTCAAAAGCCATTAATAATAATATAATGTAAAATAATAATATTCAATATTAATCAATAAACAGATTAGGGCAGAAAAATCAAATGACCATTAATAAATGCAATGTATTAGATAAATCCAACATCTATTTGTAACAAGACAGCAAAATATAAGCATCATTGCAAATAGAGCAGATGCTGTTGGTGCCCATGTGCCCTTGCATTCACTTCAGCACACTCAGACTTCCACTTGCCAGCATCTGCCTAAGACCTTTCTCTTGCTTTGTGGCCCATAAAGCAGACCAGAAGTGCCAAAGAATTAGCCCCCTACTCCCTCCCGTAGCTCTCAACCAAGGATTCCTAGCTCCCTCATCTCTCAGTTCCAGGAACTCTAAGGAGTGGGTTTTATACTGACTCCCAGTAGTAACACCATTTATTGGTTTTCTTCTCTAATTCACTGAACACTTCTTTTATGGTGTTTCCCAAAATTATTTTCCAAATAAACCGTTGCATTTAAATAATTGTTTCAGAATCTGTTTCTGGGGCAAACAAACAAAGGCAGCAAGTTAGGGATGGAAGGAAACTTTTTTGACTTGATAAAGGATAAAAAAAAAAAAACATAGCAAACATCTTACTTTCAATGATGAAACATTGAACTCATTCCCTGAACCATCCAGAACAAGTCAAGTGTGTCCCTATTACAACTTCAATTCAGCATCATAGTAAATGTCCTAGTCAAGTGCAACAAGGCAAAATAAATAAGTAAAATGTATAAGAATTGTAATAATTTGAAAGAAAGAAAACCCGTCATTATTTGCAGATAACAAGGTTGTTTAAAAAAGCAAATTATTGTACACTCGAAACTTACTGGATTTCATTAGCCAATGTCACCATAATAAAAATAAAAAATAAAAAATAAAACAAGTTAAAAAATAGAATAAAATAATTAAATTATTTGAATTGCTAATGGATTTTAGCAAGGTAGCTGGATACAAAATCAATATATAAAAAATCAGTTATAAAGGCAATGCTCAGGTAAATAAATGTTCACAATGATGGTCTATGTCAAAGGGACACAGTAGCCAACTGAAAGAGCTTCCAATGACCAAAGATGAAACAATTTTAGCACCAATAAAAACAAAGTAGTATTAAATCATAACCCAAGTAAAAATTAAATATCCATGAGTCCATGTTTATATGAATAAATTAGGAAATAAATAAATACATGAGTAGAAGAGATATCTCCTGTGCAGAAGTCCATATTATAAAGACATTCAACCCTCAAGAAGGTGGAGTATGACTTCTCAGGCTAGGGCTGGGCATAGTCCCTTTGCTCTAAAGAGTACAGTATGGTAAGAGGACCTGAGAGATTACAGGTGAAATCTGACAAACTAACTATCTCAGCCAGGCTACCAAGGTCAACTTCCACACTATGTACTCTTGATAAAATGGAATAAAAATGGCACTTCACTTCTATGATCTCCCTCCTGAAAACCTATCATCATGGGAAAAACATCAGACAAATCCCAATAGAGGGTTCTACAAAATACCTAACCACTACTCTTCAAAATTGTTAAGGTCATCAAAATAAGGAAAGCCCTAGAAACTGTCAAAGCCAATTGGAGCCTAAGGAGAGATGGTTACTAAATGTAATTGGGTATTCTGGTGACATCCTGCAATAGACAATAAAACATTATGTAAAAACTAAAGAAATTTGAATAAAGTTTATACTTTAGTTAATAATAGCATGTAATGCTGGTTCATTAATTATAACAAATGTATTATACCAACATAATTAGTAATAGTGGGAACTGGGTGCAAAAATCACAGGAACTCTCTGTACTATTTTGCCAATTGTTCTGTAAACTGAAGCTGTTCTAAAACATAAAGCTTGTTTTAAAAGGATTAGAAAATGAGTTGCAATTTGATACATGCTCAAAAATTTTATAAAGGTAATTATTAAAGGATAACTTTTATATTGACTTCAAATAAAAAGAAAGTAAAGTATCAAGGAATTAAGCAATACATGTACAAAATATATGAAGAAAATTATATTGAAGAAAAGTTTTTCAAAGGCTGAAATAGAAAACCATACCAAAGACATGGTCTGCAAATTAATAAGAAAAACGCAATAGCCTAAGATGTAAATTCTCACCAAATTGTTCTAGTGATGTGATTCAATTCTTGTCAAAATACCAACAGAGTTTGAGGAAATTTGACAAGCCGATTTTAAAATTTATGGGGAAGATCAAAGTTACAAGGAGAGGAAAACAGTGCTTAAAATAAGCAAAGTAATTGGATTTGCCTTACTAGATATCAAGTATTACTATACACTGTAAAAATTAAACACTATAGTGCTATCATAGAAATGGACTAACTGGGAAAAAAGAATAGAGAGCCCAGAAATACATCTACACATACACGGAAACTAGATTTATACAGAACTTGCATGGCAGAGCCTCGATTAAAAAAAAAAAAAAAAAAAGGCTTGAGAATAAATAAAGTTGAAATAACTGGTTATCTACAAAGGAAAATATGAATTGGACTCCTGTATACTTCATAAGCAAAAATCAACTTTAGCTGGATTAAATACATAAATGCAAAAGGCAAAACTATAAAACATTGATCAACCATCTTGTTACTTTGGATTGAGGAAGATTGCCTTTTGTACAAAGCATAAAAAGACAAATTGACCAATATGAATATACTAAAATTAAGAACTTCTGATAGATCAAAAATCCTATAAGTGAGAGTACTGTGAGAGCTGGAAGAAATAATTTTCAATAGATTAAATCAAAATATTTAACATCCAGAATGTATAAATATGTCTACAAATTGATAAGAAAAAGGCAAATTGTCCAATAGAAAAAGTGGGCAAAAGTAAAAAATGAATTGGTACTTCACAATGAGAAAATGCCAAAATAAATAAATAAAAAGATGCTCATGCTTATCAATAATAAAGACTACAATGATATACAATTTTAGACCAATCATATTAGTAAAAACTAAGTATACAATATTAAATATTTGTTAGGATATAAGGGAAGCTGAATAATTATACAATGTTCAGAATAAGTTGAACTATAAATTGCTCCATTATCTTGAGAAAGCAATATGATAATATTTAACAGACTAAAAATATGAAAATCTTATAAATCTATGACATTTTGATATACTTGTCGGGAGCCATTTTGAGACACTGAAGAAGTCACGAGCTTACAGGCCATAAAGCAGTTACTGAGACTGCTTAAACCAATGGTTCAAGGAAGCAGGGATTTGAGTTAAACATTACTGACCCTGAAGGAGAGGTATGCCTCCTAAAGAAATCCTTTTAAGGTAGTGGAATGTTTTACAAATAGCTAGGATGTTTGTACCCTGAAGGAAGGATGTATAGGAACTTATGTAAATGCCAGCATTCCTATGGTAATGTACTCTGTGCCTTGCTATTGTGTTCAAAAAGAAATATAAGGCTATGCTAAATAACTCGCTTCAGGATTGACTGTATGCCCTCCCAAAACGCTTTCCTGTCTTCTTTTTTCCTTAGGCTTCACCCCCCTCTTTTAGGTGCTGTTCGACTTTAGCTGGCTCTGGCATATACTCCAAAAGATGTATATCACATGTTTTTGTCATCACTCTTGTAGTAGCAAAAAAAAAAAAAAAAAAAAAAGAAAAAACACTGAAATATTCATCAAAAGTAAAGTGAATAAACAAACTGTGGCAGTTTTATAATGGAATATTATACAACAGTGAAAATATATTAACCAACTTTATTTGATGCCATGGTTGAATCTCAGGAACAATGTGAAGCAAAAAGGAAATAACACATAAAGTTTGATTCAATTGGTTAACATTCAAAAGTGTGCATATCTAAATAATGCATTATTTAGGAATGTAAATAAATATAAAACTATTAAGAAAGCCTCTAAGATAGAAAGAAAGGATAGGATGTGAAGACACGGGGGGGGGGGGAATTTAAAGTTTTTAAATAAAATATTTTATTTATGAATCTGGGGCATGAATACTTGGTGCTACTTATATGATTGTTCTATATTTCTTACTGATATATCTAAAATATTCTTTTGTATCTAAACACTACTAAATTTTTTTAAGAAAAATTTAATCATGGATGAAACGGCTCGAACTTTGGAGCCGAATGTCCTTGGGCTCTATTCCAGATATCTCATTCACTAGCTGAAACTCTGAGCAATTCACTTAAACTATCTTAAGACTCAGATCCCTCATCCTTAAATATAGCAGTAATAAAAACAGTCGTTTAACTGTAGAAATTCTGTGGAAAGGACATAAAATCAGAATATGAAATCACCTTGCACATTGCCTACTCCTACAAGACATTCAATAGATGTTAGATTGTCCCATTTGCTCATTCATTCATTCATTCACTTTTCATTCATTCAAGTACTAAAGAATGAAAATCAAGTTAATTAACTAATATAGTAACCAAAATTAGAAAGATAAACCACTGTCTTCCCTTCAGGTAATTTGTGTATTTTATTCAGGTTCTCTGTAAACAATACTTCTAATAACTTGAATCTCATTAATAACTTCATTTTTAACTGATTTTTACTAAATATATCAGGGTGACATTGGTTAATAAAATTCTATATGTTTCAAGTGTACCATTCAATAAAATATCATCTGTATATTGCATTGTGTGTTCACCACTCAAAAGTCAAAACTCCTTTTGTCATCATATCCCTTTTACCCTTTACCATTTGATCCCCTCTACCTTTTCAACTTTAGTAGAAAAGTACGATCAGGGGCTACGAAAAGAGATTTGGTCCCTAGTCGTTTTAAAATAAAACTACAGCTACACCTTAAAAACTACTTGAAAAAATAACATAGTAGCACTGAAAAAAACAGATGTTTTGTAATCATGCATATTGTTCATACTATTGTTGAAATACAGCCTGGGTAAGTTATTTAAAAATCTCTGGGCTATTTGTATATAAAATGGGGATAATATTTCTTCAATTGCAGGTTTCTGATGAGGAATAGAGGTAATATATGCACAGTGCCAAGAGGAGTACCTGACACATGGTAGGAGCTCAGAAAAGGACGTGGTTTGTAGTTCCTCTGCCTGTACAGTGATACAGTTAATTTTTTAAAACTATAGGTATTTAATTATTCTATAATTTGTAAATTTTGTAAATATACATATATTTTTTAAATTATAACAGGAGCATTGTCGAGTATGATGGAATGATTAGAAGCTCAGACACCAGTGACAGATGGCCTATGTTTAAATTCTGATTGTACCAGTTACTAATTCTATAACTCTGGGGAAGATCGTTAAACTGTTTCCTCATCAGTAAAGTAGAAATAAATAAATGAAGTCATTCTTATAAAATGCTTGGAATTTATACATATAGTTCAATAAATGTCTGATAATTTATTAATAATATTACTGTTATTATCATTATTTGGTTACTTTTGAGAACCTCCCCTTTTGTGAAACTCTAAAAAGTACTGCTGTGTATCGGTATTATTATTTTAATTAAAGTAAATTCATAATCCTTTTAGTTTACAGAGTTTCTTAATATCTTTGCACAAGAAGAAACCCCTAAAACAAATCTAAACCAGAGTTTCAGAAGCTGACCAATAAAAGGAAGCAAAGAATTTAAGGATCTTGGGTCCTGCCAGGACTTGATTTTGGGTTCATCATGGGCAAATTCCTTCTCATTTCCAATGCTTCAATTTTCACATCAGTATGTGGAAATACTTCTTTTACTTCCTTCTCATGTAGGAATTCTAAGGTGAATCTCTTTTTTCCAAAACTTCATCTTGGTTGAAACAAGCTTACAGAGTGACTGCATGTTCAGAACTTTGTGCTAAAGGGTCAGACGAAGTCAATCTGTGACCACTGAAAGGTGCCTGGCAATAACAATCAAAGACCTCCAGTCCCCTTAAATAATCCACTTCGTAAATAACCTTAGGATAGAATTGTGCTTTTGATCAAAATCTGTGTGACTGCAGCATCACTTCAACATGCATTGACTTCTAAGATAACCACATTTATTTTCCAGAAACTTTTCTCTGAAGCACAACAATGAAATTTATTTCAAAAAGCTGTCTTTAAACAAAAACAAGAAGCAAAAAGCCAGAGGTCCATAAACCAGTTTTAACCAGCAATTCAGGATTATGAAGTTGCCATTCAGATATCCATATTTGCAGAGATGACAGAGGACTCCAGCAGTACCCCAAGAGCCCAAAGGGACGTTCTGTTGCCTTGACTATGGAGCCAGAACTCAGCTGGCTGCCCCATGAGACCAAAGTTCACCATTTGCCCTTCATAGGGGGCTTTCCTTAAGAGCTGCACAAAGACCAGCGGCCACATTTGCTATTTCCACTATTGCATCTATTTCCAGCCTGCCTTTTAACAAATAATTTTATTTTCCTTTAGTTTGTATTATTTTGTTCTTTGTTGTTGTTCGCTTTTCAGTGGCATAGGGCTGAAAATTTTTTTCTTTTCTCACACAGTTCCTCCTCCGTATATAACAAAGTCCAGATCTGCAGCCGTTGTAATTATTAGCATATTCCTGGAGAAAATTGCAACAGTCTACATTAAAGGACTCCCCGCAGAAATTTACACAGTAGGTATCCAATTTCTCTTTAAATAAAAGGCACTCAGAACAGTGAGGGGTTTAAAACAAGAGAAGAAATGGGGAACAAACAGAGCTTTGAGGAACAGCAGGGAGATTTGCTGTGGTCAAGAGCAGATAGCCAGGCTGAATTATTTGGATAATTAGTCTTCGTTAGCAAACTGGAGAAAATTGCAATGCTACCATAAGATGCTATAATGTACCCATAGACTGACAGCATTAAAAATCATGTCTGACCCGTTTCCAAAAGGTTTGCTCTTTATTCTTAATATTCTTTAGTAGAAAATAGATTCTAAGCCTGCAATCTCTCTTCAAAATGTTTCCAAAACTTATAAACATTTGCATTAATCAAGGTGATCCTATTATCATTGTGGTTCTCTCAGCATAAGAAGAGGACCTTAAAGGACCTCTCTTACTATCAGGGAACCTTCAAGATGAAAGCAAGGAAACAAAGCACATGAATTAATTTAATATTCCCTTCCTCAAGATGGTGGAAAGTATGAAAGCTAAGTTTACTCTTTTATGTTTCAGAAACCCTCTCAGGAAACGTAACTGGCATCAATAAAAGGAATTTAAGTCTACTTTTATATTTAAAACTAAAACAAGCTGCAGTTTTTAAAGAAACCTCCACCCCTTGATAAACATCTGGTAAAGGCCACTCCTTATTGTCTAGATTTCTAAGCACCTATATAAAAGTCCCTTGTGAAGGACAATGAAACGCATTCTATGAATTGTCCCAAAGATCAGTTCTGATCTGATTAGAATGTTGCTACTCTTAAGGAAATTACACAGAGGGCTGAGGTGAGAAGAATAGTAGAAAAAGAAAACTGGTAAGGCTGGTTCTAAGGAGCAGGGTAGTTTAAATTGTCTAGGAAGGAAATTTAGTTTTTCAACAGAGATTAAAAAGGTTTTCACGTTGCATATGCAATGCAATGCAGACTTGCGATGTTTTATGTTACTATGTGTACGCTTGTATACAAGTACACAGGAATGACATTGGGAGGGAAGAAAGATGGACTTGTTACAGTCCCTTGAAAGTCGTCCTCAGAGCTATCCCAGAGTATAATGCTTTGAATTTGTTTTTATCATTTAATTATAATTAAAAAAAATATTGATAGTATGGAAATTGGGTAAAAAAGTATGCAGCATGTTCTTTCAATGTTATACAGAGTCACTGTTCAACAAACACACTCAAGGATCATTTATTTTAGAAGAATATACTTGCTCATAATTGAATAAAGTCTTAATAAAATATGTGTTAACTTACAGATTTTGGTCTAGTAGAAATTTAAATAGTTTCTGTCAGGTAGAAAAGGTGATTCCTATGCATGGTTTCCTGTGGGACACCAACCAGTTTTGGATTTAACTATTATTCTATTCTATTATTATTTCAAAATACCGAAAAAAATCCAAATCCTCAAAATACTCTTTTAAATCACCCTTTACCTTCTTACTGATTTCCTTATTAGTTAATGAGTTGAATAAACTCCTTGAAACAGGTCCATATTACAATTACATGAGAGTCATGCTTTCAAGTTTCTGAACATTATGCTTTGAATTTAAAAAGTCACTGATAAACTCCACACCATTCATAGGATGGTGAGAACAAACCAGGTGATTTCTTAGATTTACAAGTATTGTGGCTAAAAATACTTTGTGGTTATCTTGTTGGCCAGATTTTTTTTTCTCCTTTTAAAACAATTATCCTTTAATGAATCGTTTTTCTGCCTTATAAGTAAAAAGAGAAGGTCATGTCCCTGCCCCACTTGTTTATCTCACCCAAAGATACCAGCAGAATTTAAGTTAAGGACACCTGGCGTCATTTAGAGGAAGTGATGAAGTAATTGATCTTAGATAAGTAATCTAAGAATGTAAAACTTTCTGAGTCCCAGATCAAAAGTAAATTGGAAAAAAAATAAAAGGAAGTTGGTCGATCATTCTAATTGGAAGTGCTGGGGTGTGTGTGTATGTGTGTATACTTTATCCTAGTTCTTCTGGATACCTCAAAGGAAATTAGCAGTAAAATGTAAAAAAAGAGAAGTAAAACGTGTCAATCAGGTAAATGTCTGAGAACAGAAAGATGACATGCTTCATAGAGTCTCTTTTCTGAGGGCAACTCTGTTTTAATGTCTCAGAATATAAAGGTAAATGCAATAGTCTTTAAGAAGAAGGACACCCAAGCTTGGTGGACATGTGACTTATCTGGATGTCAAAATCTGGCAATGTTAGGAAGTTCTTTCATCTCCAACAAAATGACACAGGTAAGAAAATTAAACATCTTAACTAACAATGAATTTTTTTTCATGGGATTCACTGAAAAATCTTCACTTAGGACCAGAAATCTAAGCAACCATTTTTCTGCTTTCTACTAATATTGAAATTTTTTTTCATAGGCAAATGTTTTTTGGGGGAGGGGGAAGTCATAAATGATTTTTTTTCCAGTGGCTCTAGCCTCTGATAGCCCATCAAAATTATTTATGAAACCTAAAAATATTTATTTCTTAAGCTTTACCTCATATTTAAAGCATCAAGATCTTCGTGGGTAGGTCCTGCCTAGACATTTCTATTTTCGTTCCAGTTTTATTGAGAAATAATTGACATACATCAATCTATAAGTTTAATGTATATAGTATAATGGTTTAATTTACATATATTATGAAATGATCCCCACAATCGGTTTAGCTAACACCCACCATCTCATATAGATAAAATAAAAAGAAAAGAAAAAAAATTCTCCTTGTGATGAAAACTCTTAGGATCTATCTATACTCTATACAACTTTCCTATACAAGTTTGCCTGCTATCAGAAAGTAGAGCATTTCTAGGAAAACTTCCATAATCTGAAATGACGTAAAGTGAAGAAGTAATTACCATTAATTTATACGAAAAAATTTTTGAGTGTTCACAGACCCCCCCAATGTAGTAACATCATAAAACCTAAAATAACACAAACATATAATACAAGCAAGAATAATAAGGTAAATACATACCACATTTTGTATACCCATCAATCCACTCAAGTAATAAACTTTCCATTTTATCCATTACCAGATGCTCACTAAAAGAGACCACTTTGCTACTAGCAGAAGCAATAATATCTTGACTAGCTCTCAAGATTCTTTCTCCCTGCATGTAAATAGAACGAATGGTGGACTCAGGCAAATTCAACCCATGCACAATGTCTTTATTTCATTCACCATGATTGAAACAGTTATGTCCAGTTTTCTGCTAAGCATAACACCATAGCACAACAAGGAAGGTCTCATAGGCTTTTCTTAAGACCTTAGGACACTTCTTGTTAATGGATGCACAAAATGAATCTGGATAAAGCACAGATGCTCACAGGTGTAGTTCAGAGCTATGGGGCTTGATACTGAGACGCTGAGTACAGCTCCCAGGGAAAGAGTGGTGTTACTTTTTTTTGGCGGAGTTTTTTGCTGCTCAGGGAGCATGCTGCCTGTATAAGGGCTCGCTGCCAAACAAATGCCGAATGCTATTTTTACTTTTCACTTGTTTTATAAAAACAAAAATCCTCTTCTGATTTCTTTCAGTTAGCGAAAACAGGTACTAATGCAGGTCTTCTGTAAAACAAAATAGCACAACGCAAACTTTTGAAAAGTGAGTGGATATCTATATAACACAACCAGTGCTATTAGACTTTCTAGTTTTTAAGTTTCTTGTTCATTTCTTACACACTAGGATTACACACTAGGATTTTTTTTTAATTAAGATATAATTCACAAACTTGGGGAATTATTTTGTTGTTTATGCCCTTATCATATACCCCTTCTTTAGTAGGGAAATATAGCCGCAACATGTTGTTTTTAAGTAGAGAAATGCCCATATGACACAGTGGTGAGGGGTTTTCCTTTACCTTTTCCAAAGATAATGGGTTCTTATTCATCTCCACAGCCAGACTGAGCATTCTGTGGCTGCCCTCTGAAGCACTCTGTTATCTTTCAGGAAAAGAGCTTGAGATCCCATTGAAATAATGTCTTCCAAGAGGGCCTGCTCATTTCTTCATCCTCAGTGTCTAGAAAAGTACCTGGCATCTAAAAGCTGGCTAATTAATGCTTGTCAAATAAATGAACATGTGAACAAATAAAGGATTGGTCCAAATGGATTACATATCCTCTGCTAATTTGAATGCATCGTTATTCTGATTATTTACTTCATTGGACCTCTGTTACTCAATGAGGACGAGAAAAGCTGGCATTTCTCTGAAAAAAAAAGAGAGAGAGATTATTACATCCTCAAGCTTCTCCCTCAGTTTTTCCCACATCCCAAAATCTGTTTACCTATTTTTCTCATCTTGCCCCCCCACTCCCCCACAGCGCCCCCCCCCCAACACACACACCCCGCCCTAAGTTTCTATTGCTTCTGCAGAGGCAAGCAAAAGAAATTTGAAAGAAGTTAAGAGTTGACTCTAAATAGGAAAAAAAAAAAATTGGCACATTCCCACTGTGGTGCACCTTTTAAAGTCCCAGTAAGCGAGAAAAACACAGAGCTCGTAATTAACTACTAGAAGACTCTGGTACAATCAAGGGAGACTTTGAGATTCTAGACTTCATTAGCAGTTAAAGAAGAAAAAAATCCCCATGGCCAGCAGGTTAAAAGTTAATTAGGAGCAGTGCTAGGGGATTGCTGTCTGACAGAGAGGCTTATGAGGTAGTTTCAGGCTCTTTATTGCCACTATAAAAGTCTCCATGTTTGCAAGCTCCCAAGATACAGAGCAAATCCCCAGGGTTGTTCAGAACAAGGAAGCTCTGTGCCTCCAACACTCAGGGGTCCTCTGCCCTGCCCAGTAATGGGTGCTCTGGGACTTTTTGTCCATTTGTTTTCAAAGCAAACTTTTTCTTAGATTAAATAGATACATTTGGTTGGAGCAGTAAAAACACATTAAAATTTAATTTAGATGCATATGAAAATAAGAGTGAACAAAGGGAGAAGGACTGGAAAAGAGTAAAGGAAATCATTTTTTTGGTCAAGACATAGGCTTCAAAGGATTCAGGGACTTTCATTCTTAGGTGACCTGGTATTTCCTTAGACTTAAACCTACAAGTACCATTGCTTTCTTTCTCTACAAGTCTCTCTCTGATTTTTTTCTGCAACAGATTATAAAATGGATATTTCAGTTGAAATTCTTAGGTGAAAATATCAAATATCAAAGTGAATTGTGAGACATACCACACCGTAGAAGTGGAACATCGTAGACGTCAGAGAAAATCTAAAAGGTAGTCCTGGCTCTTCTTCCACTCTCCATTTCAGCTCTAATAGAAACAGCAGCAGCTAGTGGGTGTGAGAGGTGAGTAACAGAGATGAGAAGACTATCTCCACCTCCCTTTCCTGGCTACAGATTTTGTCCAGAAACAGACCCTCAGTGGGGGAGGAGAGTAGAAGTTCTACCTTTGGATGGGTTGAATTGTTGAATATTCTATGGGAGTGAGCAGCCTAATTACTAAAGCAACCAAAAACTTGTCTTTTAGATAGAGTGACTTTGTGATTTGAGAATGTGTATTTCAGACTTTGTATTTCCTGTGTAAAAACGAAAAAGTCATGAGACTACACATATTTTCATGGGGGGCTGACCTTTTGACTAAATCCAAATGGATATTGAAGGGCTAGCTAATTAAATTTACTTTGCGATTTCAGCTTATGATCAAGATTTATTCCTTTTATATTTCAACCCCTTGTTAGGCTTCAGAATCTGAGCTGTTCATGGTAGAGGGCTGGTGGTGGGTGGTGGGTAGAATAAAGGGAAGGTAAATTCAAAATAGCTGAAGGTCTAGTACAGTATAATTTATATGTTTGAGCTGTGTCCTGGATGTGTATACAGTTCTATTATTAAAGTAGCCTGAGGTTCCTCTAGGCTTTTTAAGGAATTTGTTATGATCAAATTAAAGTTTTACTTGACCTAGTTCCTACAACCCAGATAATGTCAAATATCTGACTCCCACAAAATCTCTTACATCTAGAATTTCAGAGCACTCCATTTATTCTGCTCTGCCTCTTGGTTGACTTTGTTGCTCAGGAAGCCATTTGAAATTGACATGTTTTCCTCCAAACCACCAGAGCCCCTGACCCGGTAATCCTCTGAGTATTTCAGTAAGACTGGAAAATAGGAGTTCTTGGGAGTACAGAGGAAAATGAGTTGGGGAGTAGATAGAGTCTGACCATAGAAGACTTAAGACCATATTTTTTAAGGTATCTCTTGAAGTGATGGAAATGACACATTTGCCACAACAGAAATGTGTACTGGAGCAGAGAGAAAGGATTTCAGCTCTAACTGCGGATAGATCACCTTACATTTAAGTTCTTTAAATGTATCTCCAAAGCAAAAAGTAGTGTCTCAGTAATTCTCTGATTCCCCCTTCCAGAGCAGAAGTGACTTCAAGGTGGTTTAGTTCAATCCCTAACTTTGGTCCATCAGGAAATTGAAATCTAATACAATAAAATGGCCCATCCATGGTCCCCTAACTAGCTGGTGACAGGAGAGGAATCAAATTCTCATCTTTTTCATATCCAACCAGGTGTTGTCCTTTCTACTACATTACATGTCTTCCTGAGTTTAGACTTCACTAAAAGATAGGTGTTGACTACAACATTGCTTTCTCCTGGAGCAGGTCAGAATTTTAAAACAGCAGAGAAAATAAACAGTTTCTTTTAAAGTAAAGAACTAGGGTACATGTAAATTAGATAATAAGGGAAATAAATTCAGACACATGAATTTGCCTAGACAAGGCAGTTATAAGTAAAGTATTCATTATAGAGACTTAGACTGACCCAGATAGTGGCTTTAATAAAGAGAAAATTGATCCAGAAACAGAAATCTGAGAATTATAGAAAAAGTCAAAATTAACTCTTTGTACTCTAAAACCCCTTTCTGTAACAATGTTCTAAGAATTATACCTATTGTGTGGTTGATTGGCTATAGAACTGTAAAATGTATTGCAGCCTCATATCCTTCTAGAAAAATCTATCCAACCATGCCAGTATTAGCAAGAATCTGTGATAGTCAGAATATTGTTCCCACTCACCCCTCAAATGTCCAGATCCTAGTCTGAGGAATATGTAAATATGTTATCTTATATGGAAAAAAGAACTGTATAGATGTGAGTAAGGTTAAAAACTTCAGTGAAAAAGGACCTCGGCTTTAAAAAAAATCTTCCCATCACAAAGGGAGAAGCAATAATAATAATAACAACAATAATAGTAGTAGTAGTAATAATCATCATCATTATCATCATTTAAAAAACTATAAAAAGAGAAGCATCTCCCCTGATAATTCATAACTATAGGCCAATATAAGTTTCAGAGAGTTTTGAAAATAGAAAATAAATTGTAGTGAGTTATAGATTGAGTGAAAAAGTGGAAATCACCAAGTTTAATCTTTTCATGGTTAGGAATCCATTTTCAGCAACACCTGTTGGTGTTCTTCTATTTCTGGTTCGACCTCCAGTATGTATGGATCCCCACTGCCATCCAAGGTAGTTCACGTAAAACTGAACAGGTCATTGATTAGAAAATTCTCTGAGCTTTGAAATCTCCTTCTTTGTAATATCTACCTATTTGTCTAAAATTTGCCTTTTAGACCTAAGGCCACTGAGCGTAAAGCTTCCACAGCTAACTCTAAACACTTGTAGGTTGCCAGTAGGTCATGTCCAGGCAAATCTCTCTAATTCCTTGACTAAATCTTCCTGCTGATCAAAAATGGAAGCTCAAATAAGCCTCAGTTGAAAATGTGAGTAGCTTTTAAAAAGCAAATGATAGAGAGAATATGGTTTCATAAATTGAGTGTTGTCTCTATTTCTTTGCCAAAACAATTAGAAATGTCACATCTTTATGTAATTAGTGGGCCATATTTCTAAAGGTTTAAAAATCCTCAAAAGTAAAATCTGGATGCTTCTTTTCTCTTTCTGCCCAGGAAATCCAGCATCTGGCTGGAACAGGCGATTTAGGAGCACATGCAGACTTAGTGTGATTCAGGAACCACGAATATTTTTCACTTTTGTTTTTCTTGTTATTTATTTTCTTCACCTCAGGTTTCTGAAAACCAGGAACAGATGGGCTAATCCAAGCTCCTCAGAGCAGACGGCATAGCAAACTCCCCGTGTGAGGAACGGGGCTCTCCTGCAAGTGCTGCAGCCACAGAATAATTTACTCAACTCTGCCTCAGAAGGAACACTTACAGAACTTTAAACAATTAGCCTTGCCATTGGCCCCATTAGCAACCACTGTTGGAAAGATGTGTCCTTGCCTGATCCCTGGAGGCTTCAGCATCACCCAACTGCCAGACACTAGATATCATCGTAAGTAGTGAAGTCCACAGACAGATGCACAAATGAACAAGAGAGGTAAATGGATAGGCTTGACAAATGGATGCCTTGGCATCAGGTGTTTGGGAAAAAATTAGAAATGAAGAAAAATGTTGGATAGAAGAACAATGTGTTGTAGGATAAAACTTATCATTTTAAAGCATTCTTGACTCTGCTGACTACTGTGACACCTTTATGTCCCTAGCCATGTTCTTTCCTTTCTTCCCATTATAACCCAATTAAAAGAGTTGTTTTTATCCAAAGGAATAATAGCTTATATTAAAAAAAAAAAAAACCTATTACTTTCCCCCTACATAATGGCATTGTTACAGAAGGATTTGCTAAAACATGGAATTCAATTTGCCGATAGGTGTGGGAGATGGTTGCCAAAGGAGTTTAAAGACTCTGCTATCACACCAGTTTCCCAATTTCGCAGAGATGATGCCAACGTCTACTCTTTTTTATAATATAACATAAAACAGAAAAGTCAATTGTGTATCTAAAAACTAGATAGAGAAGGGTTATATAATTTTTAGACTGGGTTCCCAGGTCGAAGTTTAGATAAATATCTCCTGACTGTATGAACAAGAAGTTTATGTTCAGTTGTGAGTAACAAAAGTCAAACACAAAACAATAACTAAACAAGGCTTAAACAAACTAGGGGTTTTATTTTTTCCTCAAAATTAGCTAAGTATTTCTGGCGAGCACTAAATCAACAAATTATAATTGTTAGTTCTGAGTTCTCTGAAAATCTACTGACCGTTTCCCATGGTTGCATGATGACTGCCCCAAACCTGTGTCTATGTTGTAGGCATAAATAAAGGGCAAAGATCAAAGGGACACTTTGCAAGTTTTCTTAGAGGTCACATCTAATGATTTCTACTTACATCCCTCAAGGCACAAGTATTTCCCTTGGCCAGGTCTAGCTTCTATGGAGGCTGAGAAATTCATTTTTTTAAAAATCAAGTTCATTAATGGCCCTCCCCAGAATTATAGGTGTGGTATTAAAGATTAGGGGAAATAAATATTAGAACTAACAATCCTTCTTTTACTAGCTTAGAGAGAAGGTGATACATTATAATTCTGAAAATACAGTAAAATTTTAATCTGATTATCCTAATAAGAACTATTTGTGGACAATATTGGGGGCTAATAGAGGGTTTTTGATAACAAAATAAACTATTTTCAAGGGTTGGATTAAATAATCAAACTTGATAATTTTTAGATTAAATCTTAGGGTCAGTATTTCTTCAATCCAATCTCTCACATCAGCTAATCCACACTACTAGTAAGTACTATGCCATGAAAATTTGTGTACAAACTGATGGTCATTTTTTCCTCTCGCTTAGGCTACTGAAAACTTCAGAATCAAAAATAAAAATTTAAACTATTCTAAGGATGCTATACTATCTAATGAGAGATTTCATAATACTTTCAATATACTATTAAGCAATTCATACAGTATGGATTTTTCTATATGTGATATGGTGTCCCAAAGAGGACTTGTTTTAACCATGAAAAAACTCACATACCTACAAGTTATGTTCACAATGGATCCATATTTCCTTTTTACATTCATAGAAGTGAAGTTGATTTCATATGTGCCCTAGTCTTCTACTTGAGAAAGATCTGGGCATCAGAAAGAATGTAACAAGCTCTGTGTCCACTGGTAACATAGAGCTATTCCCAGTCAAAGCGGTGATTCATGTAATAAAGCCCAGCTTTGGTAAAAGTTTAGGATCCATCAGTCATGCCATGTTTTGCTTTGTTTTTTCTTCCCCAGGAGCAAGATTAAACATATGTTTGAAAATGGAATTTTTTCCTCATATAAAACTAGACCTCCTTCCTCTCTTAACAAAATAAAAGAATAACAATAGGAAAAATGAGGAGAAATGGAAGAACAGAAGGCTTGCTTTGCTGAGGAGGCCTCAGTTTTCAGGACACTGGTAGATTGGTTTAGTTATCTACAACTTAGCTGGTGGGGAAACTGAATTGAACTTGGAAGACCCTACCTCCCACACCCTGGTACAGAACCCATTCTTTATCATCTGAATTTGGAAAAACTTGGGCAGAAGAGACCTTCCATAAGCATCCAGTTGAAGCCATGAGGAGGACATTAGATTGCAGGACTTAAAAATGAGGCTTTGAAAGGAGGTGTCATGGATACCGAGGAGCCAGAAGTAAAGCTGGGGAGAGTGATGTTGCCCTAGGATAGGTTAACCACATGTAGAGCAGTGGCCAGGAGTAGTGTGAAAGTAATTTATTAAGAAGTGTTCCTAGGAAAAATGGATAGGGAAATCAAAATTGGGGCCTAGAAAGAGAAGGAAGCAAAGCAAGAGTTTAAAAATTTAAATATGGTTGACATATATTTATGACATTTAACCTGTGGATAATTCCTTAGGTAAGATTCAGCTTCTCTTTTTGATTAGACAGCTCTTCACCTATTTTGATCTTGATAAAATTGGACATCTCTATATGGTGTTGGGTTAATTAAAAATATGGTGAATACAAGCAAGCCTAATTATTTCTAGCATCCATTTCCTTGTGAGGTGAGGGAGAAAAATATGGGGGCACTTAGAGACCTTTGAGCAAGTGAGTGTTTACATGCAAAAGGTATCTTAATGGTTTTGTTATTAATTTTGGACCTGAATTTGGGAAAAGCAATATAAAGAAGAGTTGTCAGAGGACAATTATCATTACCTCGAGAAATCGTAATATGTTCTAAATACCCAAAGATAAGAAATGATTATTATAAAGTCAATATACTAATAAAAAAATAGTATTTTAATATAAATCTAGAAGAAGTTACCATATCAATTATAAGAAACTTTAGTTTATTTAGAAATGAGGAACTTTTAAAAATTATTCACAAAACAATGTGGTGATGAGTTTTATAGTTTCTTTGATTGCAAAACTCATCACCACATTGGTTTGTGACCCAGAATCCCATTTCTTCAGAAATAAAAATGTATGTTCAACAAAAGACTTACATATAAACATCCACAACATCTTTATTCAAAACAACCCACAATGTAAATAATCTAAAAGCCCGTCAACAAGTGATTAGCTACATTGTTGTAGTTCCATAAAACAGATTACTCAGCAATATAAAAAGAAACTGCCATACTCAAGAGTGCAGATTAATCTCAAAACTATTTCACTGTGCGACAGAAGCCAGGCACAAAAGACTACATACTAAATAAATTCAAGTACGGTGTATGAAATTCTAAAGAAGACTAATCAAACCTCTAGTGAAAGCTAATCAGGAGTTACTTAGAACCAAAGTAGTGGGAGAAACCCTGCAAAAGGGCATGAAGAACCTTTGGAGATGATGGAAATGTTTTACATCTTGATTATGGTATTGGTTACATAGGTGTGTACATATATCAAAACTCATCAAACTATACACTTATAATTGGTCCACTTTTTTAAATATGTAAAATATACTTCAATAAAATTGATTTTAAAAATCCTGAGCCTCACAAAGATCATCAGAGAGACACATATACATCTTATAGGGCTCTTGAATAAGAGAGTACACTGGAAGGAGGTTCCTTTGGGGAGTTCACACAGAAGGTAAATAGAACTTCTACCAAATGTTAATATCTGACTGAATACTCTAAGTCCAATTCTCAACTGGTTTATCATTTATAATCTTTCTTTGTTTAATAATTTAAATATGCCTTTACACAAAAATATATTTAGATGGCTTATTTAAAGCCTTTAACTCTACTTTCAATATATATTAACCTAATCAGAGAATGGCTCTACCATGCTGAACTCACCATCTTAACTAGAACTTCACAAAGAGCACATTTGTTGTCCATAGACAAGGATATTTCATCAAAGAAGTGACATTTAAATTTTTGCTCAGCGCAAGTAGAGGAAACAATCCCTGATGATTTGTAGCATTGTCTAAAGTTCACAAAAATCAATCTTTAAAAAGACATTAATTATTATAATTCACTTGGTTAAATATATATGCATACAATCTCATAACCTTAAATAACTTGGGGAAACAATGATAATCTATCTGACCTCAAAACACCCTTGAAAAATTTGGATGTGAAAAATTCAATAACTTTTAATAAAATACAAATTTAATATTTGAAATTCAATCTTATATGTGTTAAAGTTATATTTTATACCTCATTGTGAGAAAATTTAAGAAGACATGTTGCTAAATTTTAAACCAAAATTATCAAGCCCATCTAATTTATCAAGGGATTTACCTAATTAATATGCATATTACATAACTAGTAGTATCTTATAAATCTGCATTTATTTACCATGTATTAAAAGTATATCAGAATCTCTCATTAGTTCACTTTTACGACTATTTGTTGCTAGCTGATATCATTTGCATTTCTTTGTTTCTTATCCAGTAATCTGCCACTGCCAGCACAGCTTGACTTTTCTGAGCTGGTAGAGTTTCTCTTAAAAGGCCAGCACACTTAAAGCATTCAAAATTCCATTTCTTCCTTCTCTCTTCTAAATTTAAGATATTTTAATTTGTTAATCTGCTCCAGAGTTAATCTGATGTCCAAAGGGATATCAGAGTTATGTTTAGAAAATATTGCAAATTACATTTGCAGAGAATCTTATCAAAATTTGGGGCAAGTGGAGGAACTTTGGTGTGTTCTTTCTCCATAAAGAATAAGCCCTTTGCCTGGGTTTGAGCCCTAGGTAAGAATATTTGTCTGAGGACCAAGTTACCCAGGTAGGGATTTTAGAATTTATCCTCAGAAGGTATTACTCATGGTAATTTTAGAGAAAAAAGGCAAGAATTGACTAGATAATACAGAAGCCCTTCAGCTTCTCAGGCGCTTAGGTGTTCATTGATGAAAGGTCTGCAGGCTTCAGAAAAGCCATATCAATTCCATCTGCAGCCGCCTTCCATCAATCCTTCAGGTTCATCCACACAACTGATTTCTAAGCCAATCGGCCCTTTGCTCTCCAAGCCATGCCAAACTGTTTCAGTTTTTTTTCAGTATTGCACATTCTTTCTCCTCTTTAATGATAAATATGCATGTGTTTGTTTTTGATATTAATATAGTGTGGAAGTAGGGAAGATTCTCATGATCAACAATGTCTAAGTATGTCCCCTAAAATAATTTGATTACAGATGAAAAGGGCTGTAATTATAAGCAAATCATTTGTTGACATCTCTGTCTGTAAAGAGGCTTTTCACACACACACACACACAGAGAGAGACAGAGAGAGAGAGAGAGAGAGAGAGAGAGAGAGAGAGAGAGAACTGACAGATATAGAAAATTCACCATTATGCAAAAGCAAAATTAATGGGGATGATATGCCAGCAACCCCTTCAGGGAAGACAGACACAGACAAACTGTTTAAAGATACTTCCTAAGCTGCCCAATTTTCCCTCTTCCCCAAGAAAAAGATCAATGGTATATATATAGCATGGGGCAATTTTCTGAAAGTTCAGACCGAGTGGCCTGTGGTCCCTTAAAGGAGTTACTCTCTTAAACCTGCTGTGGGAACCCCAGGAAAGCTGGGGCCAATGGAAATTTTGTAAAATCCTGCGGACATACAATAGAGAGTCAATCTCTTAGCACTTAACACTGAGAGAAAGAAAACAGATGGCCATTAATTAATGACAGAAATACTTCAGATCAGTCATGAACCAGAACAAACCAGACAACCACAGTCATGAACCAGAAATATCCACAAACAGCTCAACAAATATCTGCCATTACAGTCCATTGGCAACCTATTCTGGGAGCCAAGAAGAGGGCCTGATGAAGACGCCTGTGACAAAGCACCACATTTTGGTGACTCCAGTAGCTGAATCCTTATAGATAGAAAACTATTGACATCAGTCAAAACCAAAACCCATGAAAATTTTGGTCACTGAGTAAGCCACCCCCAAATGTACCCCATAATAAAGAATAATACAAGGCAATGCCCTTGCTTTTAAAACAACCAAGCAATAAAGATAGATAGCTGCATCTATTGTTGAAGTCCTTTTAATAAATAAAAAATATAATCTTCTGTTGTTTATGGCATATTCAGAAAACAGGGCTTTTAGAATGTGCTGCCATTCTGGCTCTGATATAACCATGTGAGATGACTTAGTTATTTGTAAGTTTATGATTGCTATCAATCTATGGGTTCCTATGATTACCAACCCATATCAGATGTGAGATTTTCAGAAGCAGAAGTCCCTTCCACCTGCGCTATGACAGGACTCTCTGTCAACAGAGTTAGGCTGCTAAACACAATATGTCAGTTTCACTTCACATGAGTGTATTATTCCAGAATTTTTGTTACACTGCTATTAGTAAATCTGAAATGTATTTAAAATGTTCCTAAAACTAGTAATAAAATGGTATGTCTATAAATTTTCCTACAAATCAAGGAAAGTATCTTTTTTTCCCAAAAAGTGGGGGAAAAGGCATACTTCTCTTTCTCTTCTTCCCTTCTCTATCTGCATCCCTCTTCCAATGTGCCCTTAGAGGAGAGGGTGTGTTGAGGAGAGAGGCAGGAGGGCATGCTCTCCTACAGCTAGTGATCATGATCCTGAGTCATATGGGACTTTAATGTTTTCTTTAGGTCTAAAACTGCCTGCTTGCCTCCTGGTTGATCTGTGCTGAAAGAAAGGGATTAACATGCAGTGAAGCCAAAGTTAACAAGGGACAGGACATAAATGGCTCCAGCTGTGTATAATTAACTGTAATACTGCAGAGTAAATGACTTTTATTGGCAACCATGTCATAACTTCATTAAAAGTCATATTTACAGCCCTATCATATGAAATGAATCCTCCCATATTCTGGAATTTAATGAGCGTTCATTTTCACCTTGTTCAATTATCTTCCACCCCTTTAACCCACCCCTCCCCCATTGCTCCAACTCATCCTCTCCCTAGTGTGGGAAATGTGAAGCCAAAATACAATAGAAATGTAATTAGCACCTGGCAGAGGGCCCCTCTTCTAGGGAGCATTTCCCAAACCACAACAAAACTGTTTCTCCTTGTTTTCAATTATAAATAGGTAACTTCTTTACACAAATATTAAGTAAAAATATATTTGATTTGATGAAAAGCTTTGATGGTTAGGCCTCTGCAAAGAGGTCATGTGTAAAACAATCTAGGACAAAGTCTAAATCTGCACAGTGAATTGTGATTATGAAGAAAGTAAAGCTAACAATTGGTTTTGAATAAAACCTTTTCC
This sequence comes from Eonycteris spelaea, assembly GCA_003508835.1. Taxonomy (NCBI): domain Eukaryota; kingdom Metazoa; phylum Chordata; class Mammalia; order Chiroptera; family Pteropodidae; genus Eonycteris; species Eonycteris spelaea. The sequence goes on from PUFA01000043.1 coordinate 10,077,018, forward strand.
GTTATAGCTCCCATTATCTGAAAGAACCTATTTCACATTTTTTTTCTTGTTGAGTGGTATATCTAATTTAATTTTTCTCCCTCGCCTCCCAACTTTCCTTCCTTTATCTTCCTTCTTTATTTTCTTTACTCAGGTTCCAAAGGAAATAGACTACCTGACCCATCAAGTGATCGAGGAACTCAATCTCATGATCTCAAGTTCAGCCTTCATTTCATCTCAAATGTTGCCTTAGAGTTGGGGATGTGTAGGGAAATTTTGAGTGTGAAAGTATAATATCAAGAGTGAATTTTCTTTGTTGAAGTTCCAATTGATGTCCTCTGTGGTTCAAAGTGAGACTAAAAGTCCCTATGTGTACCAGGAAGAACACGTTCTGGGGATCCAAGCACACTTGTATTTGGGGAGGCTTGGGTTGGGGGAGACATCTTTACTTTTTTCCCCAGGTTTATTAACTATAATTGATACATAAATTGTGTAAGCTTATGGTATACAATGTGTTCCTCTGATACATTTATAAATTTCAAAATGAATACTATCATGGCATTAACTACCATCTCCATCCCATCATATAGTTCCCATTCCTTTCTTGTGACACAACATTTAATATCTTCTCTCTTAAAAACATTCAGGTGAATGATACAGTATTATTAGTTATAATTACCATGCTGTTCATCAGATCCCCAAACTTGTTAGTCTTATAATTGGGAGTTTGTACTGTTTGAGCAACATCTCCCCATTTTCTCACCCTCCCACTCCTGGTAACCTCCAGTCTACCTTCTGTTTTTCTGAGTTTATTCTTTCTAGATTCCAACACATAAGTGATATCACACAGTATTTGTCTTTCTCTGTCTGACTTATTTCATTTAGCAAAGTCTATTTAAGTTGCTGTAAATGGCAGAATTTCCTTCGTTCTATGGCTTGCATAATATTCCATTAGGTGTACACAGATGTAGATGTAGGCCACATAGATATATACCGTATCTATATCTATATCTACATATCACATTTATTATTCCTTCATTGATGAACTCAGGTTTTTTTCATATTTTGGCTATCATGAATAATGGGCAGATCTAAATTTTAATCCATACTACCTACTAGTTATGTAACATTGAAAAATTTAAGTTCAGCCTTCCTAAAGATCATTTTCAAATAAACAAGGTTAAATAGCGTCATTCTGATGGAGTTATTAGTATTAAGCAAAATAATATGCTTGGCATTGTATCTCAAAGAGAAGACATTTATCAATACTTTTCCACCCTTCCTTCTTCTGCCATCTCTCATCTCTTCCTTCTCTCCAAGAATTTGTAATTTCCCTGTCTTCTATCTTAGTTAAGATAGAAAGTTAGGCATTAATGTCTTGGGCTCTAGATTAATTGAGGCTACTCTTGACAAAGGATGCATATTGACTGACAAGTCAGGTCTATCTGTAAAATAGACCTCTACCAAGAAAGATTATCATTAAAGGTAATGTGCCAAACTCAGTTGAGAAGGTGGTGAGGAAAATAATAACCATGGATGGCATTGAACATGAGGTCATTTCACCTCACAAGCCCTCTCGTGGTCTCTAACAGCCAGAACAGAGTTGAGAGAGAGGGAGTAGTGCCCAAGAAACATTCAGGCACAGCCAGTACTTATGTTTGTGAATGTAAAATGCCCTTGGAAGCTGGCATCATTTTAGACAGAATGCCAACACACCAGGGGATACTTTCTGCTGCCAAGCATGCCGTCTTCAGCAAATTCCACTGCGCACTTGTACTGCTCTTCTCAGTCCTGCTGCTTTATCTGATTTTAGGCTGACCCTGTATAATTAGCACTTTGGGCTGGCAGTATTGTTCAGTAACACCATTTCCATCATTCATCTGGAGACCTAATAATACCATGAACAGGAGCAACATAATTTTTCCTTTCTTTTTCTTTCTGTCTGTCTTTCTTTCTTTTCTTTATTTATTTTTTAAACTAAGGATCAAGATTTCTCATTGGGTTGTAAAATTTTTTAACTGACTCATAACCAGCATTTAAGCATTAAAAAAAAAATAGAATAGAGCAGAATAAAATGGAAAATAAACTACAATAATAAGGAAAAATATAGATTCATGAAAAACTATATATATTGTGTGTGTATGCGTGCGTGCGTGTGCATGTGTGCTGCGTCTGTGTGTGTGATGCTGTAAAATATGGCCCAAAATTTGAAAATCAATAATTTAATGGTTACCATTCAGACTAGATAAGCACCAGTTGGGGCAAGTTTCCCTGTCCTGACATGTTATTGCCTTATTTCAGTCTGCTCTTCAAAGTGCTCTTTATCTTCATCTTTCTCATCAGCAAAATGAGCCCAGCAACACAAGAGGAAAAGTCAAATTTCTGAAAAGGAAACACAAGGAAGGGGGGAGCAGGAGGCTCTATTCTAAATGAATCAAGGAAATATTTGTCTCGTTATTCTTCATATGGGCTCCTGTGGTTAATCAGCCCCAACCTCTTTCCTTATGAAGTAGCAGTCATTTGACTTATCAAATCCAATAAAAATCTCAAATACAAAAATTTGCATTTAGATGCAATGAGCTACAGTGTATCCCTAATGAAGTAATTAAGCACAAGCATGCAGGGTGGCATTTAATTGCTCTTTACCAAGTGTTTCTGGACATCTCATTCCAAATGTTTTGAGATAAAGGGCCTGGAGAGAGAGGTACACAGTTAATGTCACTATTATATTCTGGCTCAATATCTAGTTCAAGTGAGGGGATCAGAAATAACAATGCTGAGGAAAAGGGGAGATATTAAGGATATTCCCAGGTGCCTCCGGGGAGGAGTTATTGCTTTGTGGGTCCCAGGCCCAGACTTGTACCTGGTTAAAAATGAGGCTCTTTTTTTCTGGCATCTTTGATTAACATATCTTTCTTGTTCACTGGCTTCTACAGCCTTCTATTCCAGAGGCTGAATTTTAGACATGAGATAATTATATAGAGTGTGCATACTCTGCATAAAAACAGACTCTGGGAAAAGGAAAGGGCCTGGGCAGGAGATCCGTGGGTGAGGGCAGATCCCTACTGAACACTAGATTTTCATCTATCCATCTGCCACACTGTTGAAGCAGACAAATAGATATCACACAAACACCATAGGATGCCCTTGCACATGTCCAAACAGATGGCTGGCCAGCAGAGGCATCTGCTCTGATTTCAGGCAGGGCAGGGGGCACCTAGAGAGAGTGCACTCCCAAATCCAGGACAGCTTTTGGAAAACTTCACTTTTTCTCTGCAAAATAGTTGCCTCCTTCAAACTTCTTATGCTTGTCTTTTCTCTTTCCCTTTTGACACTGATGTTCATTCAAGTGCCAACTTGTTGGAAAATAAAGTGAGGAAAACATGTACAGAGTATATTTTAAGAAAGGTCAAGAGAATAGAAAAAAAACAAAGCAGAGGAATCAAAAAGAGTGGGAGGAGGGGGAAAAAAGCAAGATCCAAAATTAAAAACCCTGTTTAAATTGTGTCCCATTACTTTTTCTTCCTGCTCTATAATATGACTTTTTTCTTTTGGCAACCTATTGAAAATTTAGAAGAATGGCTGATTATTTGGATATGAGAAGCACAGTAATTAAACAAGACACGACTGCTGCTATAGCCTACTAAGATATCTTTTCTCTCTCTCTCTCTTCTCTCTCCTCTCTCTCTCTCTCTCTCTCTCTCTTCAAATAGAGAGAAATAATAGAATGGGAAGATCTAGCTCTAGCTCTGCTCCTGGGACAGGCTCTACTCAAGTAGTAATTAAGCTATTTGGGACCAAATTCCCTGTGCCATCTCTACCCTTGGAGTCACCCTGTGAAGAAAATATACTGGTTCACCAGGCTTGCTCTTTTTGGGGACATTCCCATCAGCTCTAACGAAGTTGACAGATGTTTGTTTTCTGTAACCAAAACAATTGGCTCCACCATGTTTATTACACTGTTGATTGAGAGAAGGTGAGTTAGTTCATAAAGGAGCATTTACTTACATGTGATAATATTGGGTTCATAGTATAAATGTGTAGACAAAAATACTTGGTTAGAATCCCAGCTCTGCTGAGTAAGGTTGTGTGATTTTGTGCAATTACTCTCCATCTGCTTCATTTTCTGCCCTGGACAGAAGAAAAGACAGTTATAGCTATCTCATAGGGCTATTATAAGGATTAAACGAGTTAATTCATGTAGCACATATAGAACAGCACAGGGCATATTTTTGAGTTAACTTTTATACAATGAGGATGAGAGAGGAGACAAAAGCTTTACCCAAAGAGACAGAGACAGTACAAGCAGTATGAAACATAAAATATACAGAGGCCTTTGGACTCCCTGCATGAGAATACTATTCATTTGCAAACTCGATTCTCCTTGGAAAAGGAAAAATGACTCAGAGAGTGGAGCCAAGGGTCGGAAAGACAATGTGGTGGTTAATGTTATATGTCAACTTGGCTAGGCCATTTGTGTTTAGTTTTTGGTCAACACCAGTCTAGGTGTTGCTGTGAAGATATTTTTAAAGAAGTGATTAATATGTAAATCAGTAGACTTTGAGTAAAGCAGATTACTCTCCATAATGTGGTTGGGCCTCATTTAATCAGTTGAAGTTCTTAAAAGACCAAGTCCTCCTAAAAAGATAAAATTCTAATTCAGCCTGCCTTTGGACTTGAACTGCAATATCGGCTCTTCCATGGGTCCCCAACATATCTGCCTGCCCTTTAAGATTCAGACTTGATACTCTATTTCCTCCCACCTGGAGTCTTGTCAAGCTTGTGACTCCTTAAACCACTAGAATATGGTGAGAGTATGTTATATGACTGCCTAGAGAGGGTCACAAAAGGAAATGCAATTTCTGCCTAGTTTGCTTGAAAAATGCACACTTGGAGCCCTGAAATGCTGCAGAGCAAGTCCAGCCATCCTGAGTTCACTATCTTGTGAGGAAACCAAACTCCACAGAGGGGCTACTCTTCCATTTGCCATCCCAGCCCTCATGATATTTCCACCAAGGCTAAGAGTGCGTGAATAAAGACGTCTTCAGATGATTCAAGCCACAGAGTCATCTCCAGCCATCAAATATTCCAAACTAAGTTCCCAGATGTTGCGGGACAGAAATAAGCCATTGACAATATGGAACTTTATCAGAGCCCTCATGTTCCCAGAAAGCAGGGCTGGTCAAGAATCCTTCCACCCTTGCTTGCCATCCAGAAACAACTCACTGAAAAGGATCACCCTGCCCTCACATTTTCCAAAATAAGATTCTCTTCATCATTTCTAATGACTCCCATATGACTCATGGATAACTCCCCCATTTACCTTCCCCTAAAAACTCCAAATCCTCTTTCTTTTATTTGTAATGGTCTTTATTAATGAACATTTTCCTATTGCAAAAGTCTGAATAAAATCATACCATTAATTGTCAGGAGCAATTTTATCTTTCACACCATTTCCACTGAGCTCTTTCCAAATGCTTGATCACAGAATCTGTAGCATAATAAAATAGTTATTGTTTTAAGTTTAAAGTTTTTTTTTTTTTCTGCAACAAAGAAAAAAAAATAGAATGGAGCTTGTCATCATCTTCTTTAAGCTTTAAAGTTAAAATTTTACCAGGTTAAATGTAAAAGTTAGTCTTCTACTTATATTTCCACATGTACTTATGGATGATTTTAATCTGCAGAATTATAACTTTATTCAGTACAGGAAAGATTTTATCTATCATATTTTAAATTATTGTTTCTGTTTGATTTGTCCTCTTTTTCAGAAACACCAATATCTATATTTTAGATCATTATTCTTTCTCTTCCATATATATCAGAGGGTTTTGCTTTTATCTTTTCTCTTTTCCAATAAATTCTAAAATATTATCAAGTTTGCCCTCCATAACACTGATTTAATTTCTGGTAGATTCAAATATGCTCTTTAATGCTTTAATGATGATATTAAGTCTGTGCTTATAATTTTAGATTTTTTAAATTCTCTTTTAATTTTACTTTTTAAAAAACTGTGTGCCTCTCAGCAAGTCTCCTTTTTATATCAAATATTAATCCATTGTTTTGCTATTTTATCTCCAATCTCATTATATAGAGTCCATATTGCTTTGAATTTTTTGAGAACATGAAGTGATTTATTTTTAAATTTATTTTTCTGCAGTCTTTTAAAATATATATTATTTATCTCCATACAGCTCGAGTGCTTTATTTCCTATTTTTGTGTTGCAGATTTTTTACTGATTCTGTTTTATTTTTCCCTCTCAATATTCAACACTAAACAAGAAAACATCCATCCAGCCCTGCTGTGGTTTACTCCTTGTCTCTCTAGTTACTGTTAGAATTCTCTTCTCAAATTTAAAGCTGTATATATAAAGATGCATGCATGCCCTGACCATGCTTCTGGTGTTTTGTTGTCTTGTATTTAAGGTAAATTTGCAGACATAAGGCTGGGGCATCTAATTTCAATGCAAAATATTTTATTGAATAAAATTTATTTCTGGAAATTCCTGAGTTCAGTCTGTTTTTTCTTCAGACTGCTTTTTTGCCTTTTTATTTTTAAAAATAATAATAATTATTGACAGAATAAATAACAAACTGTAACTCATAGTGCGCACCTTTCTGGGGCTTTTCCTTGTTCTGTCCTTTGTATGAAAAAGACAATGCAGTAAGTATAAAACCTATCTAAATCTACTCCCTAATTTAACACATTGCTAAGGATTGTGGTTTTCATTTTTTAAAAAAATGTACTATAATGGCTTCAGGAAAGAGTCTAAGTATGACCCTGTGAAACTTAGACCTTTGTCATTCATTCATAGCTTGGCTGTTGATCTCACTGGGTGAGCTGGTCTTTTTGCCCATTTATGTGTATATTTATAACATAGATGTAGGGTACTTCTACACCCCAATAACAGTGAAGTATTTGTCTTTCATTTTATTATTTAGTAACATGAGATTCCTGGCATAAAATATTCAAAGTGGTTTAACAGCCTTTAAATAGGGGCAAAACGAAAATTGCTGATTTTTTATTATTGTTTTTTTTTTTTAAGGAAGTCATTGAGGATTACTCTACTGCAGTTTTCTGATTAATGCCCATCTCAGAGCATTTTCCCAGTGGCTTTGTAAAGGTTAAGTTACTTCCTGAACATTACACCTTCAGTGATGTCACCAAAGAAAGACAACAGAATTCTGCTCATTGATCCCAGGGAAGCATAATGCTTACTTGATGCAGAAAAAGTTTTATTTTACCGCCCGCTGCCCCTCCCTCATAACCACAACTGTTCTCAGCTTGAATGCTCTTTAGCTGACATTTATGCTGCTTACACAGATAGCAATGAGGAAAAAAATAAAAAGAAAGGGAAAAAAGAACAAGCAAGGATATTGAACTCTACAAATTTTATTTGGAATTCCAAATAAGGATCAATTTATCTTGTGCTTTGCTTTTCAAGATGTGGACCCTAGGCCAGCAGCATCAGAATTACCTTACAGCTTATTAAAAATGCAGAATACTAGCCCCATCCCAGGCTTTATGAAGCAGAATCTGCATTTTTAATACGATCCTTGGTTGATTCATATGCACATTGAAGTTTGGGAAGTACTGTTTCTTTTGATATCCCCTCTGACAAATTCTACAGAGGAACTCACTCTGAATTCCTGAATAGCTTCAGAAGCTGCTCTGTCCACACATGACGATAGACTAGGCGGGTAGGTGTGTATCCTCCCAGACGTCTTTTCATTCTTGCTTTTACAAAGATTTTGGTTCATCATTGGCTATTGCCAGAGAGAGAAACAGTGATTAGATTCTAGGCTTTATTGACCAGGCTTGTGTATATGAAATAAGTTTACATTCTGGAGAGAAGATTAGATGAGGCCAATAAGAACTTTAACATCCTAAGAGAGAAGTTTTGTTTTATCAACCAAGTAAATAAGTGGAGCTTTCTGTTAAATTATCTTAAAGCAAAGATTTCTAACTAGGTTTACTTGCTGAAGAAATACAATTTAGAACTTTGGATTTTATCTGTAAATAAGGCAGCTCCCTGAAACTCTTATGCAGATTAGTTGCAGGCTACTAGCAAGGGAAGGAAATACTTCCTGTATACCTGTCTCAAGGAAGGAGTTGTCAGGGGCATTTTATTGTTGGTCCAGAGAGTGAAGTGTGAGAAGCTCCTCATTAGGTTTTATTGCCTGAGGGGAGATCAGGTCACTTAATGGACTGTGTTTAAAAATAAATAATGAAATAGAAGAAATCACAGATTGAAAAAACAGATTTATTAAAAGCTATTTTTTCCATATTAAAATAACTACTGGTGTATTTAACTAACGACATTTAATACAAGATATGATTTATTTTAAAAAATCTATTCGTCCTCATCTCTTCAAGAATATATATCTATGAATGTTATCTGACACATATCCATTTCAAATCTACATTCATTCATTCATTTGAGCATTTAATTACTTGTCCTCTATGAACCAGACATTATTTTAGAAGCTGTTTTCTTTCTTCCTTTTTCTGACTGTCTATTCTATTTTCTATTCTTCAAGCACATTCACTCAAAGCTATTGGGTGAAAACCGACCCTTCCAAACTGATTCTACGCTATTGCCTCACTCACTGAAACCTGCCCTCAACTGTCTGGTTGCCAAAAGATTTAAAAGCCAGTGGAATAACAAGGTTTCCACATTTTGGCTGACTTTTTACAGAGTCATTTGAAATTAAAAGCCCCATGCTTTCTTTCTGTGTAAGTCAGCTTTGTTTCCAGCTCCTGGATAAACCCCACACTGAGTAATTTCAACTGCTAGAGGTTAATTTTCCTGTAATAGCCTCATTGTGATGGAGAGTTTTGGAAATTACGAAAATTAGGTACACTACTAATTGGCCTGTCTGGGTTTGGACCTGCTCCCTGGGTTATAACACAAGCAGAGAAGGCTGTAGCAAGGCCAGATTCGATTCTCAAACCAACACTTACCAAGGAGACAGATGCAAGGAAGGAAAATTGTTCCAAAAAGAATCACATCAGTGTGTTATTTTCTTTCCTTTAATTGGCTGGGAAAAGGCACTGGAGATATTCATTTCCTTCACTAGAACTCAGGGCAGTGTATCAACAAATATTCCGGGGCATCTGCTGTGGCCACTTGTGAGCTGAGCCAGCAGGAAATGCAAAAGAAGAATACACTGCTTCCTAACTAGAAAGGGCTTAGCTTGGAGAGGAGAAAATATCAAATCACGTAGCCATATAGTGAAGTTTCAAATTTGTTCAAAGAAAAACTTAGATATACAGAGAAAACTATCTTGATATTTGCTCTAACTCATCTGATTTTTGTGACTAAGCCCATCCCACTGGGTAGTAGTGGCAACTTAACCTTGCCAAATAATAATTGTTTAATCCTTTATGATCTAAACAGTCTGCCTCTAGCTTATATCTTTGTTCTATGCAAAGCTCTCCGCCCAAACATAGCTGGTGTAATGGTGGTTTTGATGACTCAGTCTCTGCAGGCTGAGGCTTTTAGATTTCATTCCCTTCCTCTATTACTGCAAAATGGTATCTGGGTGTGATGGGAGGAGGCTTAGTGCATTTTTATGGAAGTTTAAGAGAAGAAGAGTCCTCTGATCTGTCTGGCTTACTCTATAGCATGCCCGGATCCCCATGTGAAGTGGTGCAGATGTTCTGCTTTCTGGGCCAGTCCCAGTGAGGAGTAAATAGTTTTACCTTGCTTCAGAGTGAACTGGTGCCATCACCACTGGCCTCTGACTTGAAGTCGCAGCCTGAAGCTGTCTCTTTGCCTGAATGAGAACTTTTTCAATCCACCACTATTCTCAATCTCTCTGCATCTCCTCTTAGCACACACATGTCACTGTTTGTCATGCCCAGTTCATAGGGAGTCCTGAACGTAATTTCAATCCCAGCTATTTCTCAACTTCCACTACCCCTACACCATCATTCCCACATTATATGGGTTATGGCTTTGAGCTAAAAGCTTTGATTTTTTTTCGTGAGCATAGAAAACCCCAAGACGTGGCAAGGGATGCGAGTCACTAGTAGCCTTCATAGGTGTTGCTGAAGTCTCCTTTGCTATTGGTTGAGTTATACAGGAACAAAATAAATTGTATCTGACTTCCTTACTCTTCATTTTGTTTCTCCCCATCATTCTTCTGGTTAAAAGGGAAGGACTCAGAATTCCAACTTTCTCTAAATTAGATCCTTCTTCTACTTAGGAAAATAAGCCTCACACCCAAGCCATTATCAGCAAAAGGTTGTCCTCTCCTCACTATGAAAAATACCTTGTGGTTGGATCCATTAGACTGGGTTCATGATCTGGTAAACCGGAGTTCATCTATTAACATAAACTGAATGTCAAATGTTTAGCTTGCTGAAAAATACAATTTGGATACTAGAAGTTTAGTTTAAACTCTTTCTCTTTGTAGAGCAGAGTAATTAAGAATACATACTCTGAAACTTTGCTGAATTGGGATCTGTGACCTTGGATAAGTTATGTAATTTCTCTGTGCCTTGGTTTCTTTATCTGATAAAGAAAAAAAGGTGAAAATATTACCTACATTACAGGGTTGTTGTGCAAATTATATAAATTTGTATATATAAAGTACTTAGAACTGTGACCTGCACATAAAAAGTAGTATAAAAATGTTGACTATTATTATATGAAATTTTGTTGGAAAAATTCTAATGGATGTTTTTGGAATGGAAGAGGAAAGAATAGGGAGTTGGTGGCGAGGTCAATATCAGAAAATGTAAGAGAAAATTGCATAAATGTGTTTTCAAAATATCTTTCTTATACTTACATGAATCCATTAAATAATAATGAAAGGCAACATATAATTTAGCACTATATTTTATTCTGCGTATTGTATGCACTGTCCATATCAGGAGAGATAAATTTTAATAGTAGTATTTTGGGAAATTTTTATGGAGGTCTAGAAAATGAAAGTATGGACAGAATTAGAGTGAATAGTGAAGGAGTGCAGAGCCTGAATGCTATGAATGAAAGGATTTTTGTCTTTATAGGCGATAAGTGAAACCAACCAGGCTTTATTATTGTCTTTGGTGACTTCTTGATTTTATTCCTTGGAAATGGTTCAAAAGAATAAAAAGGAATGAATTAACAGTTCCCCCTTGCATGACAGTAAGATTGTGTCGAGTCTGTGTAGACTTGAGTATATGGCAACTGATTGGCTAACTTGGTGGTCAGTTGGTTGCTACCTGTGATAGTTCTCCCATAATCTGATGCTGTGAAGATGAGATTTATTAGAGGACATTTCTTCTTCCATTTTTAAAAGAAACAGTAGGAGGGAACTGGCATGCTGAGTGACTCCAAACCCCTCAGTTGATAAAGGTGAAGGCTTTCTTTTTCCCTTTCTCTGTTGCCTCATCTTTACCTTGCCCCCAGAACAGATGCTAACCTTGATGATGTTCTATTTTACCCTTTAGTTTAAGACCTTTTCTAGGATTAACTCAAGGCCTCCAGACCATTGTTATAGCTTCTTTCATGTTTTGGGATTGTAAAAAGAGGGGTAATTAGGGAGTGGATTATAATTTGATCACCTTGGATACAGTTGATTCTTCTATTTTTAGCCATTCTAACCCTTGAGTGATTATCCTGTCATTACAGTGGAGCCTGAAAACCAAGACCACAACTTTCTACCTAGAGTTTCAACAATTCCACTGGGTTCTAGCACATTAGTCTTGATAGTCTGTTTGGCTTTAAATGAGTGTTACTATTAATACCCTTGTCCCCTAAGAATCTCTCTAAAAATTTTATTTTTAAGAGGAGGGGAAAAAATCCATGGAGTAATGAAATCTATCAGCAGGAATTCTAATCTCATTTTAGAATTCTATAGAATCTGTCACTGAGAAGACAGACTCTCCAAAATCCCATCAAGGGGGCTTGCCAAAATCCCAGCAAGTGTCCTGGGAACTGCCAGAGGAACACTAGTTATTAGACAGAATTTAATTTGTGCAAATCCATTAACAAAAATCTCTAATTAAAAAAAAATCAATAGATACGGTGACATTAACCAGGAAAATCTAATAGAGTACTATTATAATTTTTTTTATATTCAATTAAATTGAACACAACATGATGGACTCAACAGATACTTTAATTAGATGCATATGAAAAGAAAATTTGCAAAATTAAACAGACTTTCTATTTGCAACTGATATGAGGAAAACTGCAGTAAAAGATTTGCTCAAATCCCTAATGTCTGGTAATTTCCTTAAGAGGGACATGAATTCTTAGACAACATCCTTACAAATCACTCCTCCCCCAAGAGCTGTCCTTTGTCAAGAAAGAGTACACTGTGCTGCCTGCTTTTTTCTCAATTCCTTTTTTCTGGGTGAGGTATTCATGTGGAAAGCACAAAATGTAAGCTTCAAGAGGCTGTTTACCAAATTCCCTATTTCAGGATTCTAGCAGTAAAAATAGCCCAGAATTAATGGCTCTGATTTATAGGGTAAACATGTGTCCAAGATTGTCCTAGACAGTCTCACTTCATGCCTGTTGCCCTGGCATAGATTAATAGCGTTATTAATAGTGGCAAAGTTTTCACAGTCTTCCCACTAATTTATCAACAATTCCCACTATCTGTTTCACACTACTAAGCATACCCTTTCAACTTTTGGTATAAATGCAGGATTCCTCTGCTCATAAGAAGTTAAAAAAGGAAATTGATGAGTGCCCATTATTGCCTCTGCAAAAGGCATGCCAACAGACATGTGCCCCCTCCCTCATTTAGTCGTCATCTTTTGCCTCCCTGGTCCCCCACCCCCAACGATGTAAAATGCTTTTACATTTTGGATGAGGGTTGAAATCTTGTGAGATGAACTTAACATAATTCCCACTACAGAGCTTCTCAAATCCTAGATAGTTCTACAGTCTTTAATTTAAAGAATTATCTTCCTCATCTAAAACCGTTATAGTTAACAACATGCTACATAAGCTTGCAATGGAAGGCTATTCATAAAATGTTGTATAGTCATTGTGACAGATTCTAGTTTAACCTAGGAGAAGAGGGGTGGGAGACAGTCTGTGAGAGAAACTGGCCTTGAAGTTTTGTCAGAGCTTCTAATTTGGTCATAAAAATGAGAGCCACGGCTATTTAATATTAATTCCAGGCCTATCACTGACTTCTTCAATGGTATGAAAGAAGCAATTTACTGCCTCATATTTCTATCTATTATAATACACTAAATGGAGATAATAATACTTAGATAGCTACATCAGGAAGATTTTGAAAATAAATCACACAGTTGAATAAGACATATGAGAGAGACTTACTACCTAAGAATTCGTCTTTTCATTTCCTGTGCTGTGTCATCATAGTTTTAAGGAAATTCTTGGCTGTGATTGTGTGTTGCAGTTCTCTCTGCTTTCAGTGAATTTCAGTTCTCTCTGCTTTCAGAGTCAGGTTGGTTTTCTTGCGAAGTAGGATGGTACTTCTACCTGCAGTGCCGTACATGCCCTTGCTCTGCACACTGAAGAAGATTCAGTGCTGACAAATCCAAAGTAATCACCATTCTTTTCATCTTCCCATCTCTCTCCAAAGCTTAAACTAATAATAATAACCATTTTAAAGCGTTCTCTTGGGAAACTTGGGCATGACTGGAAAGAAATCAATTGTTCATAGGACAGCTATTATTGTAACGAATTAATCACCGCTATTTGCAATTACTGTACCATACAATTATCACTAATATTTATGCCACTTTGACTGCTGCTAGAGACTGCATGTCTTTGCTGCTGCTATTACCACAGACCAGAGAGGCAGAGTGGAAAAATAAATGAAACCAAAAGGTGGAGATGACAGGTTGAGGGGATCTGACTCTCCTACTGTCAGGCCAAGATGTATTAAAAAGCCACTGCCTGCTCATGTCACAACAGTAACCCACTCAGAGTTGGAAGTTTTCCTTTGAAATAAAAGAAAAGAACTTAAATAGGTTTGAGAGGATACAAATTAGAATCATTCTCAGCCTTAGAAATTTATTTTCTGAGCCTGAATAACTGTTATTCTAAAAACTTAATTGATCTTGTCAAAAAAAAAAATCTGCTGGTCCCAATTTTGAAATGAGCATCCTGCAATGCACCAATTGGACCCTCCATGGCGACTCTTCTAATCTGAGCTAGTGAGAGATATTTGGCTACCATACTAACAAGGGAACATTTAAGGAATTTTATACATTAGAATTCACTAAACAATACACAAATTACAAGTCTTTTTTCCTCATTTATATATCCAACATTTATTATGTAAAGATACTTAAATTTTTTATGCTTTTATTTTTTGAATAATTTGAAACTTACAAAAAATTGAAAAAATTATATAAAAATATTTTTGGACTATAAAAATATATTCACTAAATTTAATGAAAAATAAACTCCACCAAGATTCCCCCAAATCACAATGCAATTTACCAAAATCAGGAATGAACATCGAAATAACAGTATTATCCAATCTATAAACTGCAAATTTCATCAATATTTCCATTAACGTTCTTTTTTTTCCAGCCCAGAATCAAATCTAGGATCCCACACTGTATGAAGTTGTCTTTGGTCTACTTTATCTGGAACAATCTTACTTTTTAATTTTTTGTCTTTAGTATTCTGATACTTTTGAAAACTAGTGTCCAGTTATTTGTAAAATGTCTCTCAATTTGTATTTCCTTGAGATTTTCCTCAATATTAAATTCAGATCATACATTTTTGGGGAACCAAAATACTACAGAAATAAAATTGTGTTTCTTGTAGTGCATCACATCAGGAAGTACCTGATACTGTTAGTGAAGTGTGTTTTTTTTTTTCTTAAAATTAAGCCTTTTATTTTAAGGTAATCATGGATTTACATGAAGTTAAAAAAATAAAAATAATCTTCATATACCCTCAAACTAGTTTCTTCCAATGTCAACAGATTCCAAAATCATTGTGCAATAGCATGACCAAGGTATTAACATACACAAAGACCCCTCATTATGCACTTTTATAGCCACACGCACTTCCCTTCTCTCTCACCCTCTTCTTACCTTGGCAACCACTACTGTATTCTCTAATTTTATAACTTTATTATTCAAGAATGGTTTACAAATGGCATCATATATTATGTAACCTTTTTGGGACTGGCTTTTTCCATTCTGCATAGTTCTCTGGGAATTCATATAGGTCTTGGTGTATGGCAATACTTTGTTCCTTTTCGTTGCTGAATAGTGTTTCATAGTATTAATGTATCACAGTTTAACTATTCACGCCTTGAAGGACATTTGGGTTTCTTCAGCTTGGAGTTTTTAAGAATAAAACTGCCATAAACATTTCTGTACAGATTTTCCTGCGAAAAGTTTTCTAGTCTGAATGCCCAAAAGTTCAATTGCTGGGTAATGTGATAGTTGCATATTTGGCACTTTAAGAAACTGCCAAACTGCTTTCCAAAGTGGCTGTACCATTGTATATTCTCATCCACAATATATGAGCAATTCAGTTTTTTTCATGTTCACCAGCATTTGGTATTGTCACAATTTTTAGTCTATCCACATTGATAGGTGTATAGTGATATCTTACTGTGATTTTGATTTATATCTTACTCATGGCTAATAAAGTTTAACATCTTTTCTTATGCTTTATTTGCCGTGAATATGTCTTTTTGGTGAACTGTCTGTTCATATCTTTTGTCCATGTTCTAAATGGTCATTTGTTTTTCTATTATGTTTTGAGAGTTCTTAACACATTCTAAATATTACTTTATATGTTCTAGATAATTTACATATTCTAGATAGTGCATTGTGAACACGTGGTATGCAAATATATTGTCCTAGACTATAGCTTATATTTTCATCCTCTGAACAGGATCTTTTACAGAGCAAAGTTTTTAATTTTGATGAAGCCCAATATATCAATTTTTCCTTTTATAGATCATGCTTTTTGTGTCTAATATAAGAATTCTTTGCTTAGCCTTAGATCCTGAAAATTTTCTCATATCTTTTTCCAAAAGTTTTAGAGCTTTATATTTTTTATTGAAGTCCATAATCTATTTGGGTTAATTTTTGTCTAAAGTGAGAGATTTAGGTGAGTCTCCCCCTCCACCCTCCACGTAATGCCCCTTGCTCCAGCACCGTTTGTAGAAAAGGTTATTTTGCCTACAGTGAATTGCTTTTTCACCTTTGTCGAAAGTAAGCTAGACATTTGTGTCTAAGGCTATTTCTGAGTTCTCCATTTTATAATATTATTCTGTGTCTCTTCCTTCACCAACATCCATAGCTATGATCACTGTAGCTATATACACTTTAGGCTGAATCCTTTCTCTTATTATTTTTCAAGTTACTTTTATCTATATTAATTCCTTTGGCTTTCCATATGTTTTAGAATAATCTCATTTGGATCTAATAAATATCTCGCTGGTGTTTTAATAGGAATTATGGTAAACTTGTACATAAATCCGAGGGGAATTGACGTCTTTGCTATGTTGAGTCTCCCAATCCATAAACGCAGGATGTCTTCATATTTATATCCTTTGTTTCTTTCATCAGCACTTTGTAGTTTTCAGCACATAATTTCTGTACTAACTTTGTTATATTTACAAATATTTTATTTGCTTTTTTGAGCTTACATGTGGCTACCCAGTTGTCCCAGAGCTATTTATTAAAATGTCTATTGTTTCCCCAGTGATTTGAAATGCTACATTTGTCATATGTCAAATTTCCACATGTATCAAGGTCTATTTTTTGGACATTCTGTTTCATTGGTTGAATCCTCTATTCATACTTCAGTATCACATAGTCAAGCATCTATTTGTCAACACTCTGTGTCTCTCTTCTTTGCTAGAGAATGTAAACACATAAACTGCCTTCTGATTGAAGTATAGCAGCTTACTGAGAAGGACATGAGTCCATGGCCTGTCCTACCTCACTTCCGCTGGCATGTGATGTTGTCTCCTCAACTTTTGGAGGCTCAATTTTAACATTCATGGATTGGAAAGGATAACAACACATGTCTCAAACATTTGTGAAGATTAACTGAAGTAATATCAATGAAACTTCATTTTTAATAATTATTGTTATTAATATGCAGTGTATATGATGGTGTTTAAGAGGTTAGGTCTTGTAGTCAGGCAGAGATGGGTTCCACTCTCCTATTGAGTATATGACCTTGAGCAAGTAACTTAGCCTTTCTGAGTCTTAGATTTCTCATTTTGAAATGAAGATAATAATTGTAACTATATCATAAGGTTGTAAGGATTTATTATAATAATGTAAGTAAAACACTTAACACAGTATCTAACACATAATTAGTGTTTGATTAATGTTAGATTTTTGCCTTTATTGATCTATAGATATCATTTACAACTTCTGGAGTGAAAACAAGATTCCATTTCCAGAGATTCAAAGGTGTTTACAGAGACTATTCTATGTACACATCATACTCAAAGAGACATACACTTTGGTGAAATTCAGCTTGTTGATAATCAGTTTTACTT
Source organism: Eonycteris spelaea (assembly GCA_003508835.1). NCBI lineage: Eukaryota > Metazoa > Chordata > Mammalia > Chiroptera > Pteropodidae > Eonycteris > Eonycteris spelaea. The sequence continues at coordinate 10,094,466 of PUFA01000043.1, forward strand.
ATAAATATATAAATAAACGATTTGTCTTCTAAGGATGACTTTTAAATTTTTATGTGTTTGGCACCTAGTAAAAACACTGACAGTCTCCGTTGCTCTGACCAAGTATATTTTATGGTATTCTCTCCCGGTTTAGAACACATATCAGATAGCTAGACTTATTTGTGTCAGTGAGCCCTTCACAGACTGCATTCTTGTGGAAGATGCTGCATGCCTTTAATTTAAAAAATTTCTCTAACATTGGGTCATCAGTGCATTTTCATACTGTGGATCACAGAGCCAAGCCCTAGACTTTCTAGAGGTATATTATAGAAGAAGCGCTTCATTAGAGATGATTTGCGCTTTCTGCCACTTTCAAAGTCTTCTTTTCTACAGAGGGTTAATTTTAAGAAAAATAAAACAAAGAAGTTCAAATGTTTCTATTTTATAATGAGCTTTTCAGCTCAATGAAAATCTTGTTGTTATTGATTGTTCCTCAAAGATATTAATTTATCATAGGCTTAACTCTGTGTGGAGAATTCTCACCTATATCTCTCCTTCTTCAGAATACATGAGAAATCTCAGATTAGACGAAACATATATTTCCTGTCACTCCTTCATTTCTCCTAACCCTGTCTTTCCCAGCCTTCTGTTTGGCTGGCCGTGGGCAATGTTTTAGAGTCATTTCTATTGACCTCATGAGATTTATCCTTTATTAATACCCTTGTGGTGTCCAACAACTTCAAGGTGATGGGAAAATAGGAATGACATTAATAATTTAGAATTGAATAACTAACTGGAAAAGAACAGGCCCCTCCCTTTCACCTCTTTATCCTTCCTTGGCAGCATGGGGAAATTGCCTGTGCCAAGCAAAATGGGGCAAGGACACTGAGTGGAAAGGCAGAGATGGCTCAACAAATCAGAGTGAGTAGGTCAGCTGGGTTTTCTGATCTCTATTTTCTACCCAAAGAAAATGAAAGAACTCTTCGTAAAACTATACACGAATAATAAGAAATTGTAAAGATTATCTAGCTCTGTGCTTTCTTATTCAGATGAGAAAACAAGGGCTCAGAGAGGTAAAATAATTGGTCCACAGTTATACAGGGACCTAATGGATGCTTCAGAGCTTTCTGAAGAGGCAATTTAAAGGAAGTATCAAGTGTCTTGAAACTAAGATTTTCATGTAGGTTTATCCTGGTAGAATTTTCAAATTTGACACTAATCATATTAGAGAGAAGAAAGTGTGCAAAGCCACATATAAACATTTCTGCGAGATACTCATTAAGACTGCAGTGGTTTTCCTCTTAACTCCTAGGCATGTGAGATACATTTAAACTGCCCCCTCAAGCCCACATTATATTCCAACTTGTCCCTTTCTGCACTTGATTAATGACACATAAGTTTATACCATTCTGCTGAACTTTTTCATACACTGCTTTAAACAATTAATTACAATTTATTCCCATAAAAATCTCTCTAACTAGATTAAAGTACATTGTCAATAGGAACTACCCGTTTTAATTCTTCTAGCCCCACAGTGCCTAATTTATTGTTCATGTCATAATAGATGCTCAATTAACATACATGTTAATCCATCGAAGAGGGCTTTTCATCACAAATGTTTATGACTACTCTGCTTCTGACCCTGAGTTATATTAGATGTAGAAAAATAACCTACTTGTCTGGGAAGACTTCAATTCTAGGAACAAATGAATCCCTTTGCATAAAGGTCTTCCTGAGAAACCTTGCATTCCCTTTAGTATTAATGAATTATTTCTAGATTTTAAAACTTCTTCCGTGTTTACATTTGTGCCTTTAAATCTTAAGGTGCTCAGAAATTTGTGTGTCAAGATGTAACTGCTATTCTATTATCAATTTCTGAAATTTTTCATATTCTATTAGGAAGGTAGCTAATGCAAGGTAACTGAGTCATGGAACAAGTTGATTCCAGGTGACAATCTGTATTCTGGTTCTGTAGGAAATTCTATAAAGCATTAAAATGTTTTCCATGAGGCATGGATGCATCATAGTTAAAAATAATTCAGTCTGTTCAAATGATTGATTTAAACCACAAGGTAGAGACTGGAGCTAAGCCCCTTTTCTCTGTCTTCCAAACATTCCCATGCAATGAAGATTAATTCCTTTTATTGTGTTGATGAAATAATAATAGAATCATAAAACATAACAGAACAAGGGGAAGTTGACAACATATGTGTTTGATTAATTACCTTAATAGATTATAGGTGCTGACTGTTTTTTTTTATTTCTCAATATTCATTTTTCAATGTTTTAAGATGTAATGAAAAAAGTATGTGTGTGTGTGTATATATATACATACTTTTTTTAACAACCCTCAACTCTGAACAAGTGAAACAAAACGCATGTGCCAAAAGTATTCAAAGCATGAAAAGTCCAATGTCTGTTTACAGTTTTAGGTTTTGACAGGCTGATTGGGTTGACTTATACAGCCAGGACAGGAGGATAATTGATCAAAGAAACTTGGCATTGAAGGCTTATGGACTGTCTCTTCTCAAGATGTCTGGTTTCTCTCTTCCAAACTAAAGGTCCAGATTCCTCAAAGCAAACACAGAACTATTCTCAGTGGCACCTGCACCTGCATTTTCTTAACCCTGGTCTCAACCCCATAGGCTTTGTCATGAGATCCTATGAGTATCGCATGGATAAAAAGAGATTCAAGAATTGACCACTGAGCTGCATTCAGTTGATGGAGGCAACATAAATTAAAATTTGTGGCTTTCAGAAACTTTTCTCTCCTTCTATTCATATTGCAGTACTAAACTATGTGACTTTTCATACCTATCTGAAGTTTTCACTCTTTTAGTCATTTACATTTTTCATTTTTCCACCATGTAATAGGCCCTGGAATATAGTAATTAATATGAGATACGTGACTGTTGTCATCTGAGAATTTATAGATTATTTAAAGAAGCAGAGATTAAACATATCATTTCAATAAACTGTGAAGGCTAAGGAAGACATCATTTGTAGATGGAGATGTTTAAGCTAAAATCTAAAGCTTTAGAAGTTCACAAAGCAAAGTGGTGTTATTTGATTATTGGTGGATGGTATGGCAGCCATCCTCTACTTCTTATTCAAAAACACCTAATATTAAGAGTTTTTGTTTTAGCAATTCTGGACTAGCTTTTATGAAGAACAATGTCCTACAGAAAGCAATTGCAAGCTATGGAAAAAATATAAAAAGCAGGCATTGAAGTCACTAAGGAAAAGCCAAAGGCAGGAAGAAATTTGAAAAGATTCACTCTTGAAAGAGGGAAATGTCACTGGGTGAAGTCCATGATTTTACACATTTTCTCCTGAGAGCACATGGTGCTGGACAGTTAGAAATCAAGCAGAAGACCTCAGGCTTGTTGGCTAGAGGTGGCAAGAAATCAAACGGGGAGGAATCCTTCATGTAATCCTGTGAGCTCCAGAGAGGTTGTCCCAATTGTGTTTATAAGTTCTCCTCAAAAACTAGTGTGATACTTCAACTACACATTTTCTTGAAAGATTACAAGATGCCAGTAGAAAGCAGCAGATTTTCAGCTGAAAAGTCTGAGCAAAAGATTTCAGCTGCTACCCAATAGAGGAGTACAAAGTTTAGAATTTGAGTCCTATCAGTCTAAGAAGTCTTAAAGAAATCTGCTTCAGTTGTATGTTTAAGTTTTTTGGAATCTGTTATTCTGAGGATTAAGTCCTGAGCCTGGTCACAGCTTTCTCTGCCTTGCCTTTGGAGGTAATGGATATTCTTTGTAAACTACCGACAAAGCTCTCAGGCTTTCACTCCTCCGGTTCCAACTAGCTGTTAATTGTCCTCAATTTTTTATTACCTTTTTCCAGAGCTCAATTTGGCCATCCAGTTCTATTGTATTTATGGTTACTATTTTATATTTTTCAAATGCCTGATAGATTTCATGAGCTAGTGCATTCTTTCCATTACTATATCAACTTGATTCACCATTAGTCAAAGTCCAGGCATTTGGATTACCAGTTTTTGTAAATACAATCTATGATTCACTGATCATGACTGATAAGATCCTCTTTGCTAGCCTGGCAGCAAGTGACCCAGCTTAAAAGTGCTATCTTATTGGTTGCTGTCCCTGACCACCTGGGTATCAATTATTTGCCATTTTGAAGTATATGCTCAGAGTTTAGTATGCCGGATGTTTGGGAATGCTCTTGAGGTCACACCTGTAAAAGAAGAGAAGAAGAAGCTAGATTTGATAGAGTAAGAAGTTTACCATAACGCGTTAGCCCAGAGGTCCCCAACCCCTGGGCCGGTAGCAGTCTATGTCCTATTAGGAACCAGACCGCACAGCAGGAGGTGAGGGATGGGCAAGAGAACAAAGCTTCATCTGTATTTGCAGCTGTCCCCAGTGCTAGCATCACCACCTCAGATCATCAGGCATTAGATTCTCATAGGAGTACCAGTTCCTGGAGCCAAAGAGGATGGAGACCACTGCTAGCCAACAGGGAACACTGAAACTAGAAAGGTTCTTCAGAATTGTCACACTGGAACAAGATAACTAGGCCTTTATACATCATACAACATTATATTATATTGTATATAGGCCACCACAAGAAAGGTCTGTAACTTGTACAGGTACCTCTCTGCAGCTGAAACGATCCCTAAAGGAGCTGACAGCTAAAGGCTATCTGCTAACAGCACTCCCAAAAGATGGGTTATCAGGTTCTTCACCAAAGGGGACTTGGGTGGTTAATCACAGTATTCATAACAATCTACATGCACCATCTTGGATCCTAAAGTGTTAAGCTTAATGTAAAAACCAACACTCTAAAAATGTCAGAATGAAACATAGAATGAGGCTGGTCCTTTGAATCCTGAAAACATCTAGTTTAGAAATTATTGTTAGGATACTATACATATCTCATCTTTGTAAACATTGTTAGCTGAATTTTCAGTTACTGAAAGCTAAACACATTTTAACATATGGGGGAAAGAAAGAAGAGCAGGGTAGCCTGTTATAGGCAGAAGAAATATTTGTGAAGAAGCCAGGACTGTGAGAAACATATGTTTTGAAAATATGAAACAAATCTAGTATGAGTAAAGTATATATTGTATGGGATAGAGAGGAAAGAAAGAAAGCTGGATAAGTAAGCAGAGGTGCAATGGTGGAAAGCCTTTCAAACTGTATTACACAGTCGATTTTTATCCCAAGAGCAAGGAAAAACAATAGTCAAGTTTTAAGCAGGAAAGTGATATAATAATAAAGTCATGCTTTTAAAAGATCTCTCCAGCCTCAGTAAGAAGTTCAGCTTGAAGAGGCCAAGACAAGATACTGGGAGACCTTTTAAGAATTGCTATAATCCTATAGAGGGGGCTTGAAGCAGGGTGTTTGCAATGTAGATGGAAAAGGTGAACAGAATAAAAGCTATTTTGAAGTCAGAACCAATTGCACCAATTGGTAACCAATTTAATGAGGAAAAACTTGGAATTTGAGGTAACTCTCCAGGTCCCTGCTTGGGCAACAGATGCTTGGGCACACCCTGAGTTGCAGCCCAGAGGAGTGGCGCAGGCACTGGGCTCTGGAGCCAGGCTTTGTGTTTACTTCCCAACTCTGGTACTTCCTAGCTGGGTGTCTTTTATCAATTATCACCATTCCATACTTCAGTTTTCAAGTCTGGTAAAATGATGTTAGAAGCTCTGAAGCTTGTGTAAAGAATAAATGAATTAACATAGGTAAAATACTTGTCCATAGTTACTTCCCAATAAATTCTAGCCAATATTATTACTAGGGATCTCACTTTGGTTTTCCTGTTTATTTTTCTTGTTTGCTTTTTAAACCTTGTCAATGTTGGTGCTTTCAGATCCCAATACAATAATCCTATTCTGATCGTCACTTGCTTTTTTCATGATGACTTGCTTTGGCATTTCTGACGCCCTGGCCAGGCTCCACTAACTTCTTCACATGATGCCAGCAGAAAAGCAAGTAATACTGTAAGAAAATAGCATCTCAATGACAGTTATTTTGATTTAAATTGTGTCCTCAAATCAAACAGTATGAGCTTCAGTTGCTGAGCACTCTAGAACCAAAGGGATCATCCTTACATTCTATTTACCTCAGCCACCAGTGAAATTCAAGACTCTCATATGATTCCACTTTTGCACATCTTCATTTTTCTCTGCACTATCCTGAACCTTTCATCTTCTTTTGCCTTCCCAAGCTCTTAAACTGTATCCTTCGTGATTCAGAATTTGTCATCAAGCCCCCAAACCCACATTTATTATCAGAATGTATCCTCTAAATGCCTTTTTCAACCTTCTTGCTTTTACTGAAACTGACTTGATCCAATGCCATTTCACCAGCAGCATCCCAGATACAGATTGTTGTTGTTGTATTCCATGACTCACATAGCTTGAGACCTCAGATTGCGGTGGGAAATCCCCTTGCTTCTCACAGATGCTTCCGAAATGCCTTTCCTAGTTTCTCCCTCAAAACTCAACTCTATATGTGTCATCAAATTTTACCATCTCTTACCATTCTTTGCATTTTGATTGACAGATCTCTTAGTCACTCTCCCTCCTTAATTTATAATTTTAGTATCTTGTTCACTATCTCCCTATCAACCACACTTTATGAATTCTCAGTGACTTTAAAGTATATGTAGATGATCTCTTGGTTCTTAACCTCATTAGCATTAAATTTTATTCTACCCTCATCTAAGGTACCTACCCTATAGCAATTATCAATGACTATATTACGCTAAAATCTTGGTTTAAAAGTTAATCATGTCCTAACCTTTCAACTCACTTACTCTGGTACTCCCACTCCAACACCTTTATGTTCTCCATCAGGTCTTCTATCTATTGACCCTTCCACATTTTTACTTTTCATACTCCTCTTCACTTTCTTGCCTTCCTTCCTTACTCACTCTAAATTTATAGTAAACAAATTAACTCTCTAATTCTCCCTCAGATCCTATTTCTCCATTCTAATTACTTCATAAAACTTTTACCTCATTTAAACCCAAACATGTGTTTATTTCATACTGGTGCATAGTCCACTGAACTTTGCTCAAGGGTGGGGGAGAGGTGGGAATCACACAGCAGTGGTGATGGGGTCAACTTCAAATTTCCGATGACAGCTCTGAAAAAGGTACTCAACGTCACTAGACATTGCATCACTTTCCTGGTTAATTCATTTTTTACACTCTCAGGTGATCATTTCAACCATTCTTCTCCCAAAATCTCTTCCCCTCTCTTTATCTACCCCATACTCTCAGCTGATAACCTTATCATGGGCTTGACAGAGAAATTAGATTAAAATAGATGAGAGTTGTCTGTCTTTTCACAGCTTCTGCTGGAAACTTTTTCGATGAACATGGTGGACTTACTAATACATTAGATTAGACAATTGACATCACTTGAGCTCTGTTTTCCATCCCCGTGATCTTATCAAGGACTTCATTTCTGAAATCACCCTCTTCTCTCCTGAATCAATTTCTCCCTCTGCATTGGATTCTACCAAATTCTCCAATCTGCCTTGACTGCATTTATCCAGTGCATTAAAAACTAGTTGCTCAGGCCAAAAGTCTAGATTCCTTTCTTTTCTTCATCCTCTTCATCTAAATCATCAGCAAGTCCCAAGTCCTAGAGGGTGGACTTCATAATACATTTGATTATATTTCACCATCTCCAATGTCATAATCCTAATCCAAACACTTATTATCTCTAGCATAAACTGCTGCTAAGTTTTCTATCAGGTCTTCCTGTCTTCATTCTTACCTCCTGCAGTCTGTTTGACATAATATCCTCAGGCTACTCTTAAAGTGACTTAGTATTTTGAAAGGTAATCATAAGAATAACTCAAATCGTATGTTTTCACTGTTACTAATCTTTGAATAGCCTCCAATTACACACACACACACACACACACACACACACACACACACACACACACACACACACACACCCCTCTTCATTATGGTACGTGAATTTGCTCTTGTCCAGTTCTTCAATCCTATCTCCACTAAGCTTTTCATTAGTTAGTTAACCATACTAGGCTTTTTTCTGTCTAATATGCCATTCTAAGGACTTTGCATTTGTTCTTTCTTTTGCTCATTATTTAGATTTCAAATTTAATGTCACCTTCTCAAAGAGCTCTCTCCCAGTCAACCTAGCTAAAAACCATTCACTCACTCCCACATTGTGCCTCTTTATTATTATTGTATTCTATCCTCTGCATATAACTTTTTGGTTCTCAGCACTCTCTTATTTGTATTATCTCCCTGCCCCTCTCCTCACACACATAGTACAGACACCTGCATAAATTCCTTGAAGCAGGATCTCTCTACTCCTCTCTCTCTCCCTCTGTCTTTGTCTCTTCTTCACTGACAAATCACTGGCATTGAATTAATATTCAAACTTGACACACATTGCTTGTGATCAATAAGCATTTATTGACTGACTGAATGATGACTGATTGATATTGAAGCCCTACTATTAAAAGCCTGTACCACTGAGACCTTGTGTTCATACTTGAGAAATTATGAAGAAGGATTAAATTAAACTTGTTCTTTTATTAGAGATACAAATTAACTCTCCAAATTTAAGCAGAGACAGAGTTGATGAGTTAGCTCGACCAAGGAAATACAAGATAAATGGAAGTCACAGAGACAGAAGAGATATATTAGATATATTTGAGGTTTTATTGTATATACCATTTTGTGCTTCTTTTCATTTAATATCACAAGTACTTTCTCATATCATTAAAAATCTCTGTAAACATAATATTCAATTGTTGAATAATATTTTGTTTTCTGTGGAGGGAACATACTTAATTGAATCATTTTGTTGTTCATCAACATTTACTTTTTTAAAAATTATGTTTTCTGTTATAAATAAACATGCTTATGATTTAGTCTTTTTCAACATTTGTGACTATTTCCTTAATATAAACTCTTAGAAGGGAAAGAACTACTTACAAAGAAATAAATATTTTTAAACTTACTCAGACTTATTACTAAATGCTTCCTAATATGTTTGTGTGATTTATATTCACATAGTCTTTAAAAATAATGATTTCATAGCACCCTCCAACATTAATACATTTATTTTATTCTTTCTTCACTTATAGGCAAAAGATTAATCTCAATATTTTCAGTTACATTTCTGTTATTACTAGAGAGTGATATTTCAGATATTTGCATTATCTCTTATATTTCATACATTTGTATATTATATTTTCTCCTTTTGCTCTTAGTGATGGTCTCATCAATTTGTGGTGAGTTTTTATATGTTAAGTACATACTTTATTATATTTATTTCAAATATTTATCATATCTATAGATTTTAGAAAGCACATTTGACCTATTGTCAGCAACATTAGGACCTCTAAAGCCAAAGAATAGATCTAAATCTTAGGTAAAATAGAAATGTACCTTCCTCCAAGAGTAGAATATGCTAAAAATTGGCCCACTTATAAAAACTAAAGCAAAGTGAACTAAGGATTTGCCTGAATAGAGTTCAAATGGAGCATAAAGAACTTGGGATTTTACAGGATCAAGGGGAAGTAGCATTCAGTAAATAAAGCCACCCAGCCTAGGTGTGCTAATTTTCCTAGAAAAATAAGGTCAGTCATGGCTGAGAGACCAGATGCAGAGCATAAAGCAGCAATTTATCTCTTGTGAATAAAGGATTAGACCTTCTTTGATATCTCAGACACTTTCTTTTATAACCTATAGTCTTTAACCTCACACATCTCTCTTCTGAATCATAAACGTTAAGGAAATCCAAAAAGGTTTTTTAAATCTATTATCTGGAGAGAAGTCGAGGGAAAGGGCAGTTGATAAAGAGAACAGAATTAATTCCAAGACTTCTGGGAAGCCAGGGAATTAAAAAAAAAAAATCCCCAGTGAAGAACATTTTGTTCATGAGAGAGAGAAAAGAGACAGTTGTGGAGACAAAGTTAGCAATGAGAAAGTGGGAACAGAAAACCAACCCAACCTCAGACCAGTTTAGGTCTCTCTTCTCCTGGTGGGTTGAATAAATATGTTAACAACCAAAAGATAGTCTTCAAAACCTAAGCACCTGGAATGAGGAGAATCTAGGTTTTCCTTAGAAAATCATGCTCTTTGGCACATGTGCAGCTTCTCAGTGATCTATGCCAGCTGTGCACCCGTGAACTGGCACAGACACAGGGACTCATGCCTAGTGGATATGCCTCGTTTCCAGCTTGTGTTAAGTGCCACAGAATGGCACTGATTGAGAACATCCTTATTAACACCATTACCGTGCCACTAAACTGTTTTCCTTTAATTTGATCTGAAATTTATTATATTAAACCTGTTAAACAATTTCCTAAAATATATTACCACAACAGTGTCTTTCTTTTTCCAAGCTCACTTGCACATAGAGCCAATTGTCATTCAGCAATGGGAAGAAAAAATAGCCTTCCTTATCTCCTGTTTCTTATTTATTCAGCTTTCCCTCAGGCTTTTCAATGTTACCCAAAAGAAGCTGCCTTGCTCTTAGTAACTCTGTTCTTTTAATATCGTGAAAATTGGCTTTAGGATGCAGTGCATGAAAAGGCAAAAAGGATAAAACGTACTTTGGTATCCCCAAATTAAAGCAGTTCATGAAAAGGGAAATTTTTTGTTTGTTTGTGTGAACGCTTTCCTCTTTTCAAAGTCTATTTTTAAAAGTTCTTATTCTTGGAACTATTTATAAGCTCTGCTCCCCACACCATTCCATCTCCTGCCTACAACGTCCCAATCCCTTTCTCAGCCCATCCCAATCTCACCCATCTCAACTGTCTTTCTATACATTTTCAACACCAAACAATGGCTACCATGTTTTCGTTTAGTATCACAGAAGGCCTCTGAGCATCATTCATTCCCCTATTCCCTTATTATCTTATTCAACAAACTAATTAGAATCTCTGTTATAAGCCAGATACTAGGAAAATACAAAAGCTCATTCATTCACTCACTCTGTTCTAGGAAATGAACATGTGCTACTATTTCTTGTTTCTTTATTTTTTATCTTATATAATATTTTTTAAGAAATTTATCAATGTCATTTGGATTTCAAATGTATTACTTAGGATAATAATATATTATTATTTCTTTTTTAATTTCTGTTTTGTAGCTACTTCCATCTTTTCAATCTCCATTTTGTTTTTGTTTTTTTGCTTCACCTTTTCTTGTAATTTATTATATTTTCTTTCAATTATAGTTGGCATACAGTATTCTTTTAGATTCACGTGTACAACATAGTAATTAGACATTTGTAACTTATGAAGTGATCACCCCAATAAATCCAGTACCCATCTGACACCACACATGATTATCACAATACTCTGACCATATTAGCCACGCTATACTCTACATCCCTATGACTATTTTGTAACTACCAATTTGTACCTCTTAATCCCCTCCCCCTTCACCCATCCTCCACCTTCATTCTGACAATCATCAAAATGCTCTCTGTATCTATGAGCTTGATTCTGTTGTTTGTTTATCCTGTTATCTAGATTCCATATATGACATTTGTCTTTGTGTGACTTACTCTACTCAGCACAGTATCCTCTAAGTCCATCCATGTTGTTGCTGAAGGCAAGATTTCATTCTTTTCATGGCTGAGTAATATTCCATCACCTCTTTTTTATCCATTCATCCATTGATGGACACTCAGGATGTTTCCATGTTTTGCTTACTGTAAATAATGCTGCAATATATATATGGATTCACAAGTCCCTTCAAAGTAGTGTTTTGGATTTCTTCAGATAAATAGCCAAAAGTAGGATAATTGAGTCCATCTTTATCTCTTGTTATAGGCTTTGTTTTAAAGTCTATTTTGTCTACTATAAGTATTACTACCTAGCTTTTTTTGGTTTCCATTTTCATAAGATGCCTTTTTTACAATTCCTTTATTTTCAGTCTATGTGTGTCTTTTGATCTGAAGAGACTCTCTCGTAGGCAATATACATAAGGGTCTTATTTTTTTTTTATCCATTCAGCCACCCTATTTTTTGATTGAAGACTTTAATCCATTTACATTTGAATTATTTGTTGCTAGATATGTAGTTATTACCATTTTATTATTCCTATATTTATTATTTTTTCTTTTTTCTTCTTCTTTTAACATTTCCTGTAATATGGCTTGGTGATGATGAACTCCTTTAGCTTTTTCTTATCTGGAAGGATTTTTGTCCTTCGATTCTAAGTGATAGTTTGCTGGGTAGAATAATCTTGGTTGTAGGTTCTTGCTTTTCATCACTTTGAATATTTCCTGCCAATTTTTTTTTTTGGCCACAAAGTTTCTGTTGAGAAATCAGCTAACATTCTTATGGGATCTCCCTTGTAGTTAACTGTTTTTCTCTTGCTGCTTTTAAGATTCTCTCTTTGTCATTAACCTTTGGCATTTTAATTATGATGTGTCTTAGTGTGGGCCTCTTTGGCTCATCCTGTTTGGGACTCTCTGTACTTCCTGGGCTTGTGTGTCTATTTCCTTCCCAGGTTAAGGGAGTTTCCGTCATTTTTTCTTGAAAAGAGTTTTAAACTCTTTGCTCTCTCCTCCTGGCATTCTTATAATGCAAACGTTGGTACACATGATGTTGTCCCAGAGGCCCCTTAAACTATCCTCATTTTTTAAATCCTTTTTTCTTGTTGCTGTTCTGACTGGGTGTTTTCTACTACCTTATCTTCTAAATCACTGATTCATTCCTCTGCTTTATCTAACCTACTGTTAATTCCTCTTAAGGAATTCTTGATTTCAGTTATTGTATTCTTCTTTTCTGACTTTTTTTTTCTATCTCCAATTTTATGTTTTTCTACCTCTTTGTTAAAGTTTTTACTGAGTTCCCCAACCCTTCCCCTATGTTCACTGAGCATCCTTATAACAAGTGTTTTGAACTCTGATCTGGTGGATTGTCTCCATTTTGTTTAATTCTTTTTCTGGTGCTTTGTTCTGTTCTTTCATGTTTTGTGTCTTCCCATTTTGGCCACCTACTTGTGTTTGTTTCTATGTATTAAGTAGGGCTGCTATGTCTCCTAGTCTTAGTAGAATGAGCTTATGTAGTAGTGTGCTAAGGCTGCCTGTGTCAGTCTTCCCTGGTCACCTGAGCCAGGTGCTCTGGATATGTTCCTTGTATGGGTTGTGTGTGCCCTCTGTTGTAGTTGAGCCTTCATTGTTGTTTGCTTGTCAGTGTGGGGGACTGACTCTGGAGCTGATTGGTTGTGATGACTGGCCATGACCAGTGGAGGAGCTGTTGTGCAGGGGCTGGCCATGAAGAGCAGCATTTGCTTTAGCAGGGCTCTGGTGCCTGCCCTGTCTGCCTTTGAGTGTGTTGTCCTCAAATGTGACCCTGGGTGGTGCTCTGGCTTAGACTGAAGCCAGCCACTGGGCATGCAGACTAGGGCCTCCTTGGAGGGGCCCTGTCACAGACCAAGTGCAGCTGCAGCCTGTGCCGTGCCTGGGGCCACCAAGCAATCTGCAGATGGTCACTACCCACACTGGGCTCGGAAGTGCCTCGAGAAGACAAATCATAAATCAAGGCTGGCTGCTGCTGGTGCTGAGTTTGGGGCTGCTCAGCAGGAGGCATGGGACACTCAAGGCCAGATGCTGCTTGTTCAGGTTTTGTGAGCCTTTGAGAGATTTTTGGAAATTCTGCAGCATGAGCCAAGACAGGCTGTTTATATGGAAAATCCACTGGAAGCAGCTTAGGTGGGCCTGCATGTTGGAGGGGCAGGGTCTCAAGGAATCACCAGAGTGAGGCGACCAGTGTTAGCTATGTTGGTGGAGACTCAGATATGGTGTCCACCTGGGTGTGCAAGCTGGGCAGAGGAGACCTCAACAAAGGAAAAACACCCTCTGCCAGCACTTCTGGCTCGGATAAAGCTGCCCCTCCAGCCTTCTTCCTGAAGCCAGACAACTAAGTTCCTCACCGTATGTCCCTTTGCCTGCTGCAGAGCTGGAGCTCAGAGCCAATGCATCCGTTAGTAGTAAGTCCACATGTGGGCCCCATAAGAGGAAAGTCTGTGACTCCTTCAGCCCTCCATCTCACTCAGCCACAATCTCCACTGGATTTCACAGTTAGTAGTTGTGGGGACTTCTCTTCTTGGCACTGGAACACTGGCTGGGAAGCCTGATGTGGAGCCGTGACCCCTTGCTCTTCTGGGTGATTCTCCACAGCTGGGATATTTCTCTTGATTCTCAACCACCACACTCAGATGTGAGACCAGCCTGTTTCACATTTCCACCCCACTTACTAGTTTCAAAGTAGAATCTTCTGTATGTCTCCAGTTATAGGACCTATGCTCAGACTCCAGGAGACTCCCAATGATGGCTATTCTGTAGTTTAGTTGTAACTTTAACTTGTAGTTGCAAGAGGAGGCAAGCACAGCATGTACCTACTCTGCCATCTTGCCTGGAAGCCTAATCTCCATTTCGTTTATTTGAATATTCTCCCTCTTTTTGCTTGGTCGGTCCTAACAGAAGTTTGTTTTAGCAATCTTTTGGAAAAATCAGCTTTCCATTGTTAATCTTCTTTATGGTTTATTGTCTAAATTTCATTGAATATTTTTTATCTCTATTATTTTTTTGTTCCTTTTTGTCATTTCAGGTTTAATTTTTTCTAACTTCCTGAACTGAGTACTAACTTCACTTACATTCCATCTTTATTTTGCTAGGTAAATAGATTTGTAGCTCTACATTTCTCTTAGTACTGCTTTAACTTTATCCCACACATTTGACTTTTAACACATTTATTGTCACTCATTCTGGATATTTCTTAATTTTCTTTAATATTCCTTAAGTTTAATATTGTTACTTGCTTTCATTATTTTCTTTTTAAAACTGTATTTTATGGTATTAAACTTTCCCTGAAGATCTATTCCCTTTTTAATATACCCTAATCCCTTTTTAATTATTCTATTTTATTTTTCCCCTTATAAGATAAGTATTTGATCATACTCATGTTTTTTCCCTCAAAATCTGTCTTTGTAAACACTGCCATAAATAATTTTGTATATCTTTCCCTGTCCTTATTATTATAGAATCTAAGATCACGTGGCTAATTTCCTTAAAGTTCTTCTAATTTCAACATTTACCAAATATAGTACCAGAACAAAAACAGTCTATAATTGTCTGTATGGCTACCTATCCTATCCTAAAAACTGTAACTTGTAGCCTATATATATAAAGAAATTCTGTGTTTCATGATTGTCCTTCAAGGTAATATCTCTTTGTAAGTCTTTCATACAGTAAATGTCTAGAAAATCTTGGTTTTGTGTATAAACATAAATAATATGTTAAGCAGATATCCAGATAGTTGTATTCTTCAGTCATATCTATAATCTGCCAATGGCAGTTTTCTGACACATATATTAAGGAAATACTTGAATTTTCCTATTCATAAAATTTTACACACATAGACACATAGATACATATCCTTTTTGTC
This sequence comes from Eonycteris spelaea, assembly GCA_003508835.1. Classification (NCBI taxonomy): domain Eukaryota; kingdom Metazoa; phylum Chordata; class Mammalia; order Chiroptera; family Pteropodidae; genus Eonycteris; species Eonycteris spelaea. Next base: position 10,109,882 of record PUFA01000043.1, read on the forward strand.
CATCAGTGTCTGCTAATATTTTTCTGTCTTGAGGTTCATAGAATCCAGAACATTTTACACACACATAAACACATTTATATTTTTCCTTGGATTATATCTGAATTTTTCATTTAATAATTCTTGCAACTAATATTTGTTGTTTGCCTTCTATGTTCAGAGTGCAAGGGTGAGAGTAGGGTTACAATTATATATCAGCTGCTCAGAGAAGCCTTACTAAAGGAGGACGTTTGAGCCAAGAAATTCATGGAGATGAACGATTGAACTCTTTGTATATCTAGGGGAACAGTTTTTCAGACAGAGAGAACAAAAGAGCAAAATTCCTTCCAAAAACTTGCCTGGCAGGACCATAAATTGGCCAATCACTTTGGAGAAAAAATGTTATTATCTTATAACATTGTAGATTTGTATACATTGAATATGGTAGTTCCTTTCTGAGATCTATAACCAAGAGGTCAGGAGCCAAGCAACATGTTGAGGATGACAATAAAAATACTATCCCAAAATAGCAGAAAACCAGAAACAACTCAGTAGTCCATGGAGAGATAGGTAAATTCTGCTAAATTCACACAGTGTTATAAGGTGGAATGCTACGAGGTAATGAAAATGATGTCACCATCTATGTGGATAAATCTATATGGATAAACCTTAAAAACAAAATTGAACATAAAAAAAACAAGCAGAACCCTTTACTAGGTTAAAAAAGGCTAAGAAATTGAAAGGCAAGGGAACAATAAACACAAAATTTAATGTTTCATCACCTCTGTTAGAGAAAGCAAGAAGGTGGACTAGGGAAAGAACATACAGTTGATGCCATGTTTACTATGAAAAATATTTTAATTCTTAAATTCTTTCATGTGTTTACATTTTAAAAATAAAGAAGCAAAATGAAAGGAAGGAGGATAGATGCACTTTCATATACTGTTGTTAGAACTATGTATAGTTGAAGACAATTTGAAAGACAATTGGCCTTTATTTGTCAAAATTTAAAGTACACATAACTTTTTAACCAAGAAATACACATGGATACACATGAGAATTCATCAGAAAAATGTTTGTGTCTACATATGTCAATACATGAATACAAAGATGGGGGCACAATGATATTTATTGCAGCATATTTGTAGCAGCAACACAATGAAAATAACCTAATTATTCATCAAAAAAGAAAAGGTTAACTGAATTATGTATTTCCTATGGAATGCTTTTCAATTACTAAAAATATATCTCATATCTTTGCATAGAATTGTATAGAAATAGAACTAGAAGATGAAAACCAAAAGCCATTTATCCTGTTTACCGCTATAATGGGGAGTTGGGAAGAAGGTACATTTTAATTTGTCTTGTATACTTTCTACAACAAAAATTGTATTCTTATATTAATTGAGTAATTTTTAAAGCATTCTTTTCCTTGCCAAGAATATATCTATTAGTATATTAATAATGGTTTGAAAATGATTACTCACTTTTCAAACTGATTTACATGCAAAATTATTCAATTCCCTTTATTATATTCTCTCTAAGTCATAATCTTATGGAGGATTTCTTTAAGTCAATAGTGTATTCTGTCTGTCTTCATCTGGATAAAGTGAATTTGATGAGCTTATCCGGCACTGCCCAAGTTTTCAACATCTCTTACTTCTTCCTTTGTCTCCTGGTATCCACACTGCAGCCAGAGTCACCTATCCACAGAGCAATGCAAATAATCTCTTCTCAGTTTATTATCCAGTGCATACCATATAGGATTTTTCAGATATGGCTTCAAACTTTCTTTGCCATCCTCAATAACTATGACCACCCTTTCCTATATTTATTCATTGCACCAAATACATTTATATTCCTCAAACATGCCCTACCTCTTGGTCTTTGTACATGTTCTGGATCTTCTCTCTTTCTTTTGCACTACAGTATGATAAAAATCACTTAGATTTTGGGTAAATCATAACTAAACTCAAAGTTTAGTTTTGCCAATTACTGGCTATATAATCTCTCACAAAATACTTAACATAATTGACCTTTAATTTCTTCATCTGTATACTAAAAATAAAAATTCTTAATCTGATATCTGAGAAGAAAAAATCAATTAATTAATGTAAATAATTTATTATTATAGTCATTCTAATAAACACTCAATCCATATTTGTTTAATTAATTACACCATGGCAAGTAATAATTCCAGATATTTAATTCATCAGCATCTACCTGTTTGCTGGTATTCCAAGCAATCAATCTATCAATCAATAATTTACTACATTGTTGTTTTGCATTATTGGCCTTTCCAAGAACATGACTCATATCAGTATTTTATATATATAATGTTCACTTATAGTTTATAGGAGAGTGTTAATAAGGAAATAATTAATGTCTAGCTGTGTTTATATAATTTCCCCCATCCACACTACATATCACATCCTATTTCCCAGCCTTTATTCTCTATGATTTTAATTCTGAAGATCATTTAAATAAATGATTTTTTGCACTCTAATACATCCATGGAAGTCATAAAATGAGTTAAATGTCCATTTTGTAGAGAAGGAGGGAGATTACTTCTGATAAAATTTTACTACAGAATGATGTTTTTTGAGCAACCATTTTTATATGAACACAAACAGTTCCCAAAGTGTCAGCTAATTCACTTCATACTGTTACCACACACAGCTATTTATCCATTCTGTGTATAATTCCTGGCTTTGGGAATAGAATGATTGACAAAACATTCTTGATTGCTAGACCTCTCCAGGTTCACAGTCTGGCATTGAAGATACACATTGGACAAGTAATTACAAAAAGTATGGTAAGTTTTAGGAGAAAGTGTGTCCCAGGTCAATGGGAACACAGAGTAGGGGGCATCCACCAAAAAAATAGCATTTGGGATTTAAGCCACAATAACCATTTCCCAAAAATCTGCTATAGAAAACCTGTTTATTGAAGTTAAGCTGTTTCAAATCATGAAAAAGAAACAATAATCTTTTTTTTTAAATTTAATCACTTGAAATACCATCTCAATCATCTAATTCTTCCCTGGAACTCCTGGTAATAATAGTACATTTTCTTCCTCAATTGTCAATGAAAACTCCTTTTCTTGGCCATCAATGTTCTATTATTAGATTAGTTTTTTTTTTAACAAATCAACCCAAATAAAAGCCTTTCTAAAGCTCAGATACTGGAGAAAAAACATTCTGCCTGGTCTAAAATGTTGTCAGCAAGAACCAAATCCCCCCAAAAGAACAAGCTTCCTTGGGAGGTGGTAGTACCACTGTGATAGGTGTGATTAAAGCAGACACTCACAGTTATTGTTGAGAGACACCAGGGAATGGACTTATCCACAGAGTGGGAAGTTGAAAGACTGGTCCCTAATGTTCACAGTCTTGTAAATTCAGATGTGAAGTTATATAGATAGATAGATAGATAGATAGATAGATAGATAGATAGATAGATAGATATAGATAGATATAGATATATATATACACACACACACATATATGTGTGTGTGTATACTATTTATATATATAATACCTGTGTTATGCAAATCAAGAGAAGCAATAAACTAATTTAATTTTTGTTAGGTTAATAGGGAAAGCTTTGTGGTAAAATACAGTATTTGAGTTGTTTAAATTTATGAAAATATTTCATCATTTAGATTTGTATAAAAGGGGCATTTTAGGTGGAGACTATCAGCAACCATCAATGAGTCACAGACAAGAAGGTATAGAATGTCTTTAGATCTTCCTGGTTTATTATAGCTGGAGCAAAGACTAATCTTTTTTTGTTTCGTTTTGTTTTGTTTGTTTATTAACTTATTTTGCTTCTTTAGATTCCACTTGTAAGTGTGGTCATACAGTATTTGTCTTTCTCTGACCTATTTCACTTAGCATAATACCCTCTAGGTCTATCCATGTTGTTGCAAATGGCAAGATTTCTTTTTTTTTTTATTGCTTATATGTACCATATTTTTTTAATCCACTCATCTATTGATGGGCATCTAGGTTGCTTATGTCTTAGCTATTACTGATAATTCTGCAAGGAACATAGGCAAACATACATCTTTTTGAATTAATGTGGGTTTTGGGTTTTTTTTTTGTTTTGTTTTGTTTTTTGATAAATATCCACAAATTGGATTGCTGCATTGTATGGCAGCTCTAGTTTTAATTTTTTTGAGGAATCTCCATACTGTTTTCCATAGTAGATGTACTGATTTACAATCCCACCAACAGTGTACAAGATTCCCTTTTCTCTACATTCTTGTCAGCTCTTGTTTTTGTGGCTTTATTGATGATATTCATTCTGAGATATGAGATGATATCTCATTCTGGTTTTAATTTGCATTTTTCTGATAATTAGTGATGTTGAACATCTTTTCATATGTGTGTTGGTCATCTGTATGTCTTCTTGTGAGAAATGTCTATTCAGATCTTCTGCTCATTTTTAAATCAGATTGCTTGTATTTTTGTTGTTAAGTTGTATGAGTTCTTTATATATTTTGGATGTTAACTCATTGAATGTATCATTGACAAATATCTTCTCCCATTTAGTAGTTTGTTTTGTTAGTGGTTGCCCTTGCTGTGCAGAAACTTTTTAGGTTGATATAGTCCCATTTGTTTATTTTTTCATTTGTTTCTCTTGCTCGAGGAGATATATCAAAAAAAGATATTTCTAAGGGAGACATCAAAGAGTGTATTGCCTATGTATCCTTCTAGGAATTTCATGATTTCAGATCTTGCATTTAAGTCTTAAAACCACTTTGAATTTGTTTTTGTATATGGTGTAAAAAAGTGGTCCACTTCACTTTTGCATGTATATGTCTAGTTTTGCCACTTATTGAAGAGACTGCCTTTACCCCATTGTATATTCTGGTCTCATTTGTCATAGATTAATTGACCATACAAGTGGGAATTTCTTTTTAGACTTTCTATTCCATTGTATTGATTTATAGATCTGTTTTGATGCCAGTACCATACTGTTTTGATTCTTGTCTCTTTGTAGTACAGTTTGATATCAGAAAACTGATATCTCCAACTTTGTTCTTTCTCAAGATATCTTTGGCTATTTGGGGTCTTCTGTGGTTTCATATAAATTCTGAGAAGAAAGGCTTCTGTATTTTGATAGGGATTGCATTAAACTTTTACATTATTTTTGATAGTAAGAACATTTTAACAATATTAATCCATCCAATTCATGAGCATGATATATGCTCCTAATTATCTGTATGTTGTTCCATTTCTTCAATGTCTTATAGTTTTCAGAATAGAGGTCTTTCATCTCTTTGGTTAAATTTATTCCTAGGTACTTCATACTTTTTGATGCAATTGTAAATGGGATTGTCTCTCAATTTCTTTTTCTGATCATCTGTTTTTGGTATTTAGAAATGCAATAGATTTCTGTATGTTGATTCTGCATCCTAAAACTTTACTGAAGTCATTTATTAGTTCTAATAACTTTTTGGTAAGTCTTTGGGGTTTTTTATGTATACAATCTTATCATCTGCAAATAATGAGAATTTTATTTCTTCCTTTCTATCAGGAATGCCTTTTATTTTTTTGTTTTGTCTGATTGCTCTGGCTATGACTTCCAATACAATGTCGAATAGAAGTGGTGATAGTGGGCATCTTTGTCTTGTTCCTGATCTTAGAGAAAGGCTTTTTGCTTTTCACTGTTGAGTGATATTAGCTGTAAGTTTGTCATATATGGCCTTTATTATGCCGAGGTATGTTCCTTTTATTTATACTTTGTTGACAGTTTTTATCTGCATCTATTGAGATGATCATATGGTTTTTATCTTTTATTTTGTTAGTATGATGTATTGCATTGATTGATTTATAGATGTAGAACCATCCTGGGATGATGAATCCTACTTAGTTATGGTATATAATCCTTTTAATATTGTTGGATCCAATTTGCTAATGTTTTGTGTTGAAAATTTTTGCAACTATGTTTATCAAGGATATTGGTCTATAATTTTTTTTTCTTTTTTTGATGTCTTTATCTATCAGTGCAATGCTGGCTTTGTATAATGAGTTTGGAAATGCTCCTTCTCCTCTTCAGTTTTTTGAAATAGTTTAAGAAGGATAGTTTTAATTCTTCTTTGAATGTTTGGTGGAATTCATCTGTGATGCCATCTAGTCCTTAACTTTTGTTTGTTAGAAGTTGTTTTGATTGCTTCAATTTCATTGTTGGTACGTGGTCTATTTAGATTTTGTATGTTTTCTTGGTTCAGTCTTAGAAGATTATCACTTCTAGAAAATTATCCATTTCTTTTAGGGTGTTGAATTTGTTGGCATACAATTGTTCATAGTATTCTTTAAAGCTTCTTTGTATTTCTTTGATGTCAGTTGTAACTTCTCTTTCATTTTTAATTTTATTTATTTGGGCTTTGTCTCTTCTTGATGAGTTTGGCTAAAGGTTTATCTATTTTTATCTTTTCGAAGAACAATGGATCTTTAAAATTTTTTAATTTCTATTTTATTTATTTTTCACTCTGATAACTACTATTTTATTTTTTTCTGTTTACTTTTGGTTTTGTTTTTCTTTTTCTAGGTCCTTTAGGTGTAAAGTTAGATTGTTTATTTAAAATTTTTCTTTTTTCTTCAGGTAGGCCTGTGCAGTTATTAATTTCCCTCTTAGAACTGCCTTTGCTATATCCCATAAATTTTGAAAAGTTGTAATTTTAATTTTCATTTGTTTCAAAATAATTTTTTATTTCATTTGATTTCCTCTTTGTTTAATTGGTAGTTTAGTAACATGTTGTTTGGTCTCCACGTATTTGTATTTTTTCTAATGAGGTTTTTTTGATTGATAACATAGGAAGAGATATATAATTGTAAAACCACCTAAGTAAGAGACAAGACTCTAAGATTCTAATTCAGTATTCTTTCAAAAGAATCTGATTCACATTCTATCATGATCTTTTCCTTTTGGTCTGAAACTAAAAATAAAATATCTATTTTGGATTTAAAAAATATTTCTCTGCTTAAAATATTTCTTTTCAGTGGGATTGAGGAGTTGAAAATATCCCAGAAATTTATTCTGTCACATGAACAGCTGTCTCATATATATATGTCTCTATGTGTTTTTATTCATCATTGAAGAAGACCTGCTGTAATATTGTCCACAGTGCCTTTAGCAGTCTGAATGTAGCAGAACTAAAGTGGCTTAAAACCAGAAAGGACAGATGTCCCCTCATCTGAAACAACCCATCAGTAAAATTGTTGGCATGGTTCTGGGTATAATCCTGAGCTCAAAAGGACATCATAGATTTTTACTCTTTTGGCTTTTCTGGAATCATATACCAACTAAAGCTACTAGTTATTACTGGTATTTTACCAACAATGTCACAAGCCTGCCTGAAAAACATTTTTTTTAAATGGGAACATATTGCCTAGAGTACCTAAGATCTGCAGTGTTATTTTAGCAAGCTCAAACCAATATGACTAAAAGATATTTCTGAGCATGCAAAGAACCAAATCATTTAACTACAAATATGTGTTATCTCACTCAATAGTCATTTAATAGTATGTCCTAGAGCAACTATGAAAAAATGTCTAATCCTTTGGTAACAAATAGTTAATGAAAAATCCAAAGCTGGAACCAGAGCACAGTTATCCTGCAGTACCAAAGTGATATGTAACACAGTGCCGTGTAACCCAGAGATTTAAGTTCCTGCAAATGATAAATGCAGGTTTACTTTAGGATGCTGTGGAATACATGATAACTATAATTCATTTAATTCACTTATAATATTTATTGAAGCATCATCTTACACACTAGAAATAGAGCTGCAAAACAAATAGGAAAAATGTTTCTGTCCTCATGGAACTTATATTCCAGTGGAAAGATAATAGCGGCAAATAAAACAGGTCAATAAAGAGTAGACCAGATGATTATTAAAGCTATGAGGAAACAGAAAGCAAAGAATAAGAATAAGGAGTGCAAAGGCGAGGGGAAGGTGGAAGGTTGCAATGATCATTTTCTATAGACCTGTCAGGACTGTCACTGTTGGTTAAGTGGCATGAGCAGAAAGCTGAAGGAACTGAGAAACAAATCCAAATTATTATCTGTATGAGAGAATTATTGTCAAAAGAAACAGCACAATCAAACATCCTGAGGTGAGAATATGCTTGACTTGTTCAAGAAACATTAAGGAGAATAGTATGGACAGAATAGTATGAAAAGGGGAGAGAATTGAAGGAGGTGAAATGAATGAGGTTGCAGGTGAGTCAGCTCATTTTGGACCCTTATAGGCCATTGTACAAGTTTGGTTTTAATTCTGAGTGATCCAGGGACACACAGGAGTTAGTAAAGAAGGGAAATGTTCTTTGCCTGTGTTTTGAAAGGGCCAAAACTCTGCTAACTTGTGTTGAGAATAGCTACTAGGGTAAGGTTTGGATATTGGGATGGGCAGAATCAGGGAGACCAATTAAAGAAGTCATTGCAATGATCCAAGGAAAAATTGATGATTTTCAGGCATGGAACTAGGGAGGAAATGATAAAAATTAGCCAGATTCTGTATATATTTTGATGACAAGGGTTAGTTGTAGGGGACTACATCAAACTAAGAAAGTTTTTGCACAGCAAACAAAACCATGAACAAAACAGAAAGACAACCTATTGATAGTTCATGATTGGTGTTATAAAAATGCAACTGACTTCTGAATATTAATTTTGTATTCTGCTACTATACTGAATTCATTTATCATTCTAATAGTTTTTTGTGGAATCTTTAGGGTTCTCTATATGTTAGTATCATGTGATCTGCAAATACAGTTTTACTTCTTCCTTCCAATTTGGACATCTTTATTTCTCTTTCTTGTCTGATTGCTGTAGCTAGGGACTTCCAATAATATGTTGAATAGAAGTGTAAACAGTAGGCATCTTTTGTCCTTCTTTGTGATCTTAAGGAACACACTTTTTTGCCTTTCACCATTAAGTATGATGTGAGCATATACGCTGGGCCTTTATTATTTTGAGGTTATGTTCCCTCTATTCCACTTTTCTGAGAATTTTCGACCATTCATGGATGCGTGGATTTTGTCAAATGCTTTTCTGCATCTATTGATATGATCATATAGTTTTTATTTTTTCAATTTGTTAATGCCATCTATCATATTAATTGATTCGTGGATATTGAACCAACTTTGCATTCCAGGAATAAATCTAACTTAATCATGGTGTATATATTTTTTTAATATATTGCTAAATTCAGTTTGCTAATGTTTTTGTTGAGGATTTTTACATCAGTGTTCATCAGGGATATCAGCATTTTTTTTTTTTGTAATGTCTTTGTCTGGTTTTGGACTCAGAGTAATTGTGGACTCATTAAAAGAATTAGGGAGGTTCCTCTTCTCTTGAGGATTTTTAGGAATAGTTTTAGAAGAATAATTGTTAATTCTTCTAGGACATTTTTGGGAGGGGGGAGTTTTAGATTACTGATTTGATTTCATTAGTGGTAATCAGTCAGTTAAGATTTTCTATTTCTTCTTGACTCAGTCTTGGGAGAGTGTATGTTTCTAGGAATGTATCCACTTCATTCAAATTGTCCAATTTGCTGGCATATAATTGCTCATAATATTTTCTTATGATCCTTTGTATTTCTGTGGAGTCTGTAATTACTTCTCCTCTTTCATTTTTGATTTTATTTATGTGGGTCTTCTCTCCTTTATTGATGAGTCTGGTTAAAGGTTTATCAATTTTGTTTATTCTTTCAAAGAATCAGCTCTTAGTTTCATTGACCTTTTTTACTGTTTTTCTAGACTCTCATTTCTTTTTCCTCTGATCTTTATTACTTCCTTTTTCTACTCACTTTGGTATTGTTTTTTTTTGTTCTTTTTCTAGTTTTTTAAGTGTAACCTCAGATTGTTTATTTGAGATTTTTCTTGCTTCTTGAGGTAGACCTGTATTGCTATGAACTTCACTTTGACTGGTTTTTCTGAGTCCTATAGATTTTGAGAACTTGTGTTTTCCTTTCATTTGTCTCTAGGCATATTTTGATTTCTTCTTTGATCTCATCATCAATGTATTCATTGTTCAGTAGCACACTATTTAGCCTCCATGTGTTTGTATATTTTCCGTTTTTTTTTTTTCTTATAATCGATTTCTAGTTTCATACTATTTGGTCATCTTTTTATAGAAGTCTTCTTAACATATCTCATAATACTGGCTTGTTGGTGATGAATTCAAGTTTTTTCTTATCTAGGAAGATCTTTATCTCACTTTCCATTTTAATTGATAGCCTTGTTAGATAGAGTATTCCTTATTGTAGGCTGCTTTTCATTACTTTGAATATCTCTTGCCAGTCTCTTCCAGTCTACAAAGTGTTTGTTGAAAAATCAGCTGACATTCTTATGAGAATACCCTTGTAAGTAGCTAGCTGCCTTTCTCTTGCAGCATTTAAGATTTTCTTTGTCATTAACCTTTGGCATTTTGGCTATGGTGTGTCTTGATGTGATCTGTTTGAGCTCCTCTTGTTCGGGATTCTTTGTGTGTTTGGGTGGTATGCAAATTGAGTGGTGCAAGGACCCAGAGAGTCACTGGGGTATAGTGAGTAGAATTCCCTGGCCAATGCATTGTCAGTTTTTGTGATTGCACTGTCTCTGTGACTTCCTGTTAAGTCTCAGATCACATCAATGCCAGCTACTGCCTGCCTCGGGCCTGCAGACACCAGAGATCTTTTTAAGAAAGTTTTTCCTGGGATACATGGGGTGTGTGCATGCCACATGAGCTGAGTGCTATTTGTTGTCAAATTTGTGGTCCAGGGAAAACATAGGATGGGGCTAGCTGCCTGGGATAATTTGGGATTGCCACAGGTAATTTGTGGGTTGATTGGTGAGAGGTGTCAAGGAGACACAAGGTGGAACAAGCTGATCACGTTAGGCCAATATAGCATCAGAATTGCTGCTAATGCTGAGTCCAAGGGCTTCTGAAAAGGTCACAGATCACAGCGAGGCCAGCTGCTGTCTCCATTGGACCTGAAAACCCCTGTGATCTGCCCAAGAGATACTACAGCTCCTGCTGGCACCAGTGGCTCACCACTTAATGTCTTTCTTGAAATGTGTGGAGTGCACTAGCCAAGGTCCATTGCTTGCAACAAATGAGCAGCACTAGGAAGGGGCAGGGTGGGGGCAGCTGCCCAGCAATGGGCCCCTGTAGGCAATTTGTAGGTTGGGTGGGGCAGGGTTTCAAAGAGGCATGGGATGGGGTGGGCGAATCTCATCAGGCCAATGCAGCTTCAGTATTGGCTGTGTGGGAGAATGGTTCAACATAGGCAAGATGGCACCTGTCTGTAGACTGCCTCAAAGAAGGGCTCGACAAAAAAACAATGGCAGCTGTCCCTTCAGCCCTCTCCCCAGAGCCATGAAACTCAGTCTTTCCCTATATGTTTCTTGTGCCTTCCAAGTTGCCAACCTTCCACCAGCACCTGGGGAATGTGTCTAAGAGCACGTGAGTCTCTGTATGGGCCCTGTAAGGGTGACATCTGGGTTTTCAGGTTCTTTCCATCTCACCCAGAAGGCCAGACTCCCCTCTGATTTTTACAGTCAGGTTTTGTGAGAATTCCTCTTCCCAGGGCTGGAATGTTGGGCTGAGGAGCCCCTGTGTGGTGCTAGGGCTATCTCCCCTATGAGGAGCCTCAGCAGCCAAATTCTTCTTCCTAGTTTTCAACTACCATGTGCAGGTGTGAGACCAGCCTGTTTCATGTCTCTGCCCCTCCAACTGGCCTTGATGTGGCTTTTTCTTTATATCCTCAAATGTATGTCTTATAATCAGGTAGATTTCAGGTGGTTCTGATTGTTTTGTAATTTGGTTGTAATTTTAGTGTAGTCCTGAGGGGAGGCAAGCCTTGCTTTTACCTAGCTTGTTATCTTGATGCCCCTCAGAAAGAAGCACTTAAAGTTGGAGGTAGAGTTCATGGCCAGAGTTGTAACCACATCAGCAAGAATACAGCATTTTAAGCTATGAGACCAGATAAGTTACCAAGGCAATGGTGTAGCAAAAGAAAAATGTTGTCTACGGCAATGCCACGCTGAACAAGCTTGGAAGTTAAGCAGAGTTGGGCCTGGTTAGTACTTGGATGGGAGACCACTTAGGAAGACCAAGTGCTATAGGTGTAAAAATTAAAAAATAAAGGATTGTAATCTGACAAGGTCCTTGCAATCTGTGAGGTCAATCAAGGGTTGCTTCGCAGAAAAGAAAAGAAAGAAAAGAAAAGAAAAGAAAAGAAAAGAAAAGAAAAGAAAAAGAAAAGAAAAGAAAAGAAAAGAAAAATGTTCCAGGGAGAAACGAAGGAACTTATCAAGTTGAGGAAAAAGTCCCAAAGGATATATGATTGTATATTAATTGTGCAGTCACAGTCTCTCTGTTTTAAGAACATATTTGTTATTTTCAGTTTGTATGGCCTGTGACTATATGGATTGCCCTTTTATGTAGACACTACTGATTCCAATGACTCCTGGTTGATTTAATACAGATCTTTAAGTATCTACTACATACAATGTTTTTTATTCTTCCACCAAAGCATTCCTCCATCAAAACACAAAGTATATTTCCTGTAAGACTTTTGGACAATTATAAGATAATGAACAGACGCAAAGTTTCATTTTTATCATAGTCAAATTCCTTAGTAAATTGATCTTTGCAGATTATTATGCAGAAATCTGTTTGTAAGCAAAAATTACCACACCTCAGAAAGTGAGGCACAAAGTTCCAAATAATAGGATAAAGAGGGAGGCATAGATAAATTAATGAAAACTAGTCTGGAAAAACTGAGATTCTGCCTCAGCATTCCTTAGCAATGTGCTATGGCAAGCTGATTTTCTTTAGACTCTGAAAACAGTAATTCAATAAGTTACTTGTATTCATTATTGTAATTATGAACTCATGACTGTAATTTTAAAGCCATCTTTTTTTCACCCTCTGCTCCACTGACATCTGAGTGCTATTGACTGTAAATGTCAAATTAAATTTCTAGACATATTTTCCTTGTGTTGGGATCAATATATAACTTGAACTGCTCCTTTGATAGGACATTGAAAGTTGTTTCTCTCCCATGTGACATTTTGGCTGTTTTCTCCCCTGAATATTTCAGTTAGGTATTGGTAGCTTTTGCTTCCTGGATGTTTACAGGGAAATCTGTTCCTGCTTTATAAATCTGAACTTCCAAACTGAGAAAAAGAGATGTGAGATCTTGAATCATATGCGTATTAACTTTGAATAAACCCAATATACAGAAACCCAAATTTACAAAAGCTGATTAAGCCCCAGCAGTGTTAATTATTTATTGATGTATTTATAAAAGTATTCTTAATTTTTAAATTTTCAATAATTTAGTATAGATTTTCTTCAGTCATTTAAAAATGCTTTACTTATAGCATTTTAAGGACTTAAATTTTGCAAGTAGGAAAATTTTTTCAATGAGTCATATAGAATTTAAGAAATTTAGAAAAATTGATTTGCTTATAACATTACTTTCACATTTAAATCACTTATTCACTTATTTGTTTACTCATTCAATTATTTATTTGTAAATTAATACAGTCATTATAGAAAATAGTGTGTAGGTTCCTCAGAAAAGTAAAAATAGAATTACCATATGATTCAACAATCCAATTTTTGGGTACATAGCCAAAGGAAATAAAGTCACTATCTTGAAGAGGTATCTGCACTTGTATGTTCATTGCAGCATAATTTACAATAGCCAAGACATAGAAACAACCTAAGTATCCATTGATATATGAATAAACAAGGAAAGAAAAGGAATATTATTCAGCCCTTAAAAAAATCCTGCCATTTGTGACAACATACATGAACCTGGAGAATATTATGTTTAGTGAAATAAACCAAATACAGAAAGACAAATAGTGCCTTATCTCACTTATACGTGAGTAGAATGGTGACGATGGCTGAGGTGTAGAGTAAAAGAGAGAAAAGGAAAGAAAGAATGGTCATTGCTAGAAGCTGGAGGGAGGGGAATTATCGGGAGTTATTGTTTTATGTGTACAGAGTTCAGTTTTGCTAGATGAAAAGAGTTCTGGAGGTGGATGATTGCGATGGTTGCATGATAATATAAATGAACTGAATACCACTAAACTGTACACCTAAAAATACTTAAGATAGTAAGTTTTATATTATGTGTATTTTACTACAAAAAAATAATTCAGCCATTCAGTAAACATTATTGAGCATCTACTGTATACTAGACCTGGAATCAATCAAGTGTGGGGATTGGGTACAGGAAAAAGAACCCCACCTCCCTGCCAGTAGAGGTAGGACCAGAAAGAGACTATGGAAAACAGCATTATCTATAGTGGGTCTTCACATTGTCTGCTACTTGCTATCTAATGTAAACCCTTCCTCCAGTTCCTTTACGAAATCCCCAAGTCAGCATTTTTTACTCAGATGTATTAGTGAATTTTTTTTTTTTTTGGAGAAAATCAAAAAAGTCCAAGGTTTTTCTAAGGTTGCATGGGCTAGACACAGACTTAGTTTCAGGATTTGAGCTATGTGTCCAAATTTATTCTGCTTCACAATGATAAAGTGTGCTGTTTTACTTGCAACTCCAGGTGTTTGGCATGGTTTTTGGCCTTCGCTCTCATCCCATAGGCAATTAATAAATGCTCTACTGACAGAATGAGTGATTGATTATTGAATATTTCTATATTTCCCACATGATTATAGAGCATTACGTTACCCTTAGAGTTATAGTTGGTGCTGACATGAGACAAAATTGTGAAGCAGGACACAAGCTGACATAAGCGGTCAACTCAGGCATTGAAGCTAAGAGAAGGTAGACCAGATTCCCAATATGAGCAATGTTTGGTACCATGCTATATGCATACTGTCACTGAAACTTGGGCAGAGATATACCACAAACCGAGAGGCAACTAAAGTGCTGGTAGCTACTGAGGATAACTGATACTTCTTAAAGAAATGCCACCTTAATTTTCATATGGTTCCTCTTCCTCTCTTGTCATCCATCATAATCTTCTCCTTTCTCTCATTTTATAGCATTTTGGGTTTATTTCTTTTAATGAGTCAGTGAATATGGGGATTGTATTTGAGATGATGCTTGTCAGAAATCAATGTGGAGAACAAATAAATTGATTCTAATAAACAGCCTGGCTCTTGTTCTCATTAAAAAACAAAGATACAAAAATAATTTTTAGGATGTCTTGTACAAAAATGCGGCATTACAGTTTTTAAAGATTTCAAAAATTTTTAAGTTGAATTCTCACAGTAGCCTCTTGAAGAAGTAAGAGGCAAAACAGTGTAACAACAACAATAAAAAAGAATATGGATACAAAAGAGGTCAAAGCTATGTCTCAGCTGACCACACACCAGTCATAGGGCCTCAGGTCCTACATATTTGAATGCTTTTAAACCTCATTTTCATCTTCTATAAAATGGGAATTAAAATGATATTATCCTTGTTGAATAATATTAAAGAACCTCTAACACCCACCAAAATACTATATGTTTATTCAAAAATATTTATAAATCACCTATTATCTGCTAAGCATTATTCTTTTCTCTGAGGTACGGTAGGGAATAATAAAGTCAAACTATTTGTCTTCGTGTTTTTTTCATATCTGTGTGTGTGGATAAATAAGCAAAGTGTGTAGTATGTAATATTTGTATATATCACAAAGAAAAATAAAGCAAGGAATGCAAAGGGATAGTTTCAGAGAGGGAGAGCACCTGCAATTTTAAATAGGGTGAAAAAGCTCAACTTTCAGCAAGGGACAGTTGGAACAACAGCCTACCAAGAAAAGAGGGCAGTAAGAGCAAAATTCTTGTAGGGAGTATGTGCCAGGCATATTTGAAACACAGGAAGAAAGTTCATCTGTTTGGAGCAAAAGAAGTGAGGGAAAGTTTAGTAGCAGATCTGTAGTAGGAATAATGTGGGACCGGATCTTGCAGAGTTGATGAGCAATTATCAGACCTTCACCTTTAACTGTGAGAGCTGCAGTTATGCAAGTAGAGGAAGTTCATGATGTGACATGCGGATTAATTTACTTTTCCCCATTTTGTTGATTAAGGAATTAAGTCTTAGGAAAGATGAGAAATTTCCAGAGTATGTATTTGATTTAATTTACAATTGAAACCCAAACTTCCAAGTCCTCACTGAAAAGAAAATGAACAAGGTGACATTCGCTGTTGTGTGTGTATTCTGTTCCAACAGGAAATAGGTTTAACAATGTTCCTGCAAACAAGACCCTTCTGAATGGATATGCCAACATCATGTGGGAGCCCATCTATGATTGTGAAGAAAACAGCCAAAAGGGTAAGTTCTTCCCTTATCAACTTCAATCATACTCTTGCATATCTCTCAAACTGGCAATCAAGTCACTAGTATCTTACTTTCCTAATCAATTCTGTATTATAGGAATAGCAAGCAATTTCTTGGTACTTAAGGCCAGTTTCAAAGTGTTGTAAGTATAGTTTCTAACAGACTGCAAAGAAGACATTTCTAAAGCGGCTATCAAAAATACATATTCATTTGTCTATTGAGAATGTAAAAGCAATACCTTCCTTCTATCTGTGGGAAACATTTTTTCCAGCTGCAATTTGTTCATAAAGAGCAATATTTGTGCCAAAAATTCAAGTGAAACAAGTGTCCTTCTTGATGAGAAGTGTCCAGACTAATTCTGAACTGTAAAATAAGAATTTTAAACTCAGCTTCCTGTGATTTGGCATTTGCAACTTCTACATAATTTAACTCATGTCGAGTTACATGAAAGGACTTAATAGATAGCACTACATGGTGAAATACCAGGCTGATGCTCTGAAATTTTCACTGTACTTTTCAAAGGTGCTTATTTCTGGAGTGTACTGTTAGGCATCCTATCATCATTTTTTCTTTGAAATGTCACCCTTGTTCTGTCAATGGCTCCTGTCTGCATGTCTGACTAGCGTTGCAAATGTCTGACAGGAAATTGTCAGAAAAAGCTATAAAGGGAGGTACATTTTGTCTCTAAGTAGAGAAGATAGAGATTTTTGGACAACACAGATCAGTTGAGCAAATGCTAGGTGAGTTCACCAGCTCTTCATAAAGATAATGTCAAAAGGTTGAGCAATTTCCCAGCCCCACTGCCCTCATGTTACTCTCTACACTACTTCCACTAAACTGCATATAGGATCTCTAGAGCTTCCATGACTCTCCTCAAGTGTGCAGGACTTCCCAATACTAAGCTTCTGCACAAATATTCAGACACAATAAGAAATAAATCCCATTAATGAGGTAGATTACCAGCACAAACAGACTTGAATCTCTAACACTGAAAATGCTCACCTATAATTTATAACCTTCATTGAGAAGGATCTAAATTGGCAAATCCAACAGTTAATATGGAAGAAATCAAAAGCCTCTTTGTCTTCTCAATGCCTATCTTCCATTTGACTCATACCAAACATCTGAGGAGTGCTGTAGGTGTCACGGCTCCTCAGCCTTCAGGGCATTGCAGCAGCATACAATGCCAGTCATGGGAGAAAGTGAACTGTAGCATTGACCTAGTTGTTCTAGGCTTCAGACACCTACAATCTCCCTGCTGAGTAGTTTGCATGTACCACATAGAGCAGAGTAGAATTCAGCTCACATTTTTAAAAATGTCTTTTTGCATTTATAAGAACATGGTGCTTTAAGGACTTCTGGTTTTGGATTCTGAATGTAAAGAGCTTGGAAGTCACCACTCTGCCTTAAAAAGTAAAAAGCCAAACATACTGGGAAATTAACAACTCTTCTTGGATCCACAAGAAAGAGACGAAAACAGGGCAAACTACTGCCCACAAGATTGGAGAGATAAACAAGCAAATACTGGGAGTTGTATCTTACTGGAACAGAGATTCTCCAGTGGAAAGCACTGCAGGAACCAGTGCCATGGTAGGAAAACATAAATGGTAATTGACAAATTGCTAGAGGCTCTTTGTGTAAACCTCTGAGAATTAAAATTTCCAGGAGGACCTAGTTCTAGAGGTGGGTCCCCACAATATTATAAGATTTATTTTTAGGAAATTGACCAGATTTTAGAAACTCAACCTGATTTCCACAGCAAATATAAGAGAAAAATCTCCTCTTGCTTCTGGGAGGGGAAGAAGAAAAACCATTGTGAAATACGCCAGAGTATTCTGGCGTATTCTGTGTTCTTAATAAAGTTTTCCCTTAGGGAAAACTAGCTAACCAGAGCCAAACTTACTGAGGTATTATCAGAGCCTAACTGACCTGGGGAAGGAAAGTGTACCCAAAGCCATCCTCCTCTAGCCTTCCCAACTCCAGCTCACTCTAGCCCTTCTGTCCTACCTAAAGGTATTCAAAAAAAAAAAAAAAAAATCCCGGAGATATACTTGTGTGAAGTTCACAGTTCCCAGGCATAGGCTCACTAAAAGGCTGAGACCTAATCATAGCCCTAGAGAATGTTCTCCCTCCCTGCCACATCCCTACTACATTACTAAATGTCTATTTACCACAGTTTCTTTTATATGCTACATCATGTCCAGCTATCAAGAAATACTACGAGGCATACCAAAAGGCAAAACCACAATTTAAAGACACAGAACAAGTATGAAAACCAGGAATGTTGAAACTATCAGACTGGAATAACCATGATAAATATGCTAAAACTCTAATGGGTAAAGTAGACAGCATAAAAAAAACAGATGAACAATGAAGCAGAGAGCTAGAAATCCTAAGAAAAAAATACTAAAAAGAAATGGTGTAGCTACAAAAAAACTAAAAGAAATAAAGAATGCCTTTGATAGGCTTATTATTAAACTGAAGATGACTGAGAAAAGAATCTCTGGGTTAGAGCATATATCAATAAAATCCCTCAAACCAAAAAGCAAAGTGAGCAGAGGCTGATAAAAATAAAATACAATATCCAAGAACTGTGGGACACCTACAGAAATGGAATGGAATTACATATGAAATGGAATTATCAGAAGGAAAATAAAGAGAGAGCAAGGAACAGAAGAAATATTTGAAACAATATTGACAGAATATTTCCAAATTAATTTTAGATACAAAAACCACAGATCCTGAAAGCTCAGAGAACACTAAGGAGAATAAATTTTGAAAATATCACTCCTAGGCATATCATTTTCAAATTATGGAAAATTAGATATAAAGAAAAAATCCTGAATGGAGTCAAAGGGGGGAAAAAAACCTTACCTGTAGTGGAACAAAGATAAGAATTACATTCAATTACTCCTTAGAAGCCATGCAAGCAAGAAGAAGAGAGTGGAGTTAAATATTTAAAGTGCTGAGAGAGAAAAACGCTAACCTAAAATTTTATATCGTAAAAAATTATCCTTCAAAAGTGAAGCAGTAATAAAGACTTCCTTAAAAAAACAAAATTTGAATGAATTTGTTGCCAGTAGATCAGTCTTGTAAGCAATGTTAAAAAAAAAATTAAAATTCTTCAGTCATAAAGAAAATAAGATAGGTCAGAAACTTGAATTTACATAAAGAAAGGAGCATTAAAGAGGTAATAAGTGAAGGTGAAATAAAAACTTTTACTTTTCTTATGCTTAATTGATCTAATGTATAATAGTTTGTTCAAAATAATAATAGCAATAATGTACATATCTTATGTATGTATCTATAAGTATATATGATGTGTACATATATGTGTATGCCTATGTATATTTATATGTAAGTGAAAAAAGTAATAATAAAAAGGAAAGGAGAACAATTAAGGATTATTTTATTATAAAGTACTCACACTATCTATGAAGTAAAAGTGTTGTGTTAAGTTTTTTTTTTATTAAGATTATTGGGGTAACATTGGTTAATACAATTATATAATTTTCAGGTGTACATTAATTTGACATCTATATATTCTATTGTGTGATTACCACCCAAATTCCAGTTTCCTTCAGCTGCCATATATTTGATCTCCTTTACCCACTTCACCCTCCTCCACCCCTATATTAACCCCCTTTACCTTGTCTACCTCCCCCCTCCTTCTTCACCCACTACCGTCTGGTAACCACTAGTCCATTGTCCATGTCTCTGTTTATCCTGTTCATTTGTTGCTTTTAAGTTTATATCCCACATATAAGTGATATCATGTGATTTTCTACTTTTTCTGTCTGGCTTATTTCTCTTAGCATGATTATCTCAAGGTCCATCCATGTTGTCACAAATGGCAGTATTTCATCTCTTCTTGTGGCTGAGTAATATTCCATTGTATATATATACCACAGCTTCTTTAGCCAATCATCTATCATAAGACACTTCGGTTGCTTCCATGTCCTGGCCACTGTAAATAATGCTGCTATGAACATCAGTGTGCCAATATCTTTTCAGATATGGGTTTTCAAGTCTATGGGGTAAATCCCCAGTAGAGGGATTGCTGGATCATGTGGTAGATCAACTCTTAGATTTTTGAGGAACCTCCATACTGTTATCTGTAGTGGCTGAACCAATTTGCAATCCCACCAGCAGTGTATGAGGGTTCCTTTTTCTTCACATCCTCTCCAACATTTGTTTTTACTTGTTCTGTTGATTATAACTATTCTACCAGTTGTGAGATGGTATCTCATTGTGGTTTTGATTGGCATTTCCCTATTAGCTAGCAATGTTAAGCATCTTTTCATATGTTTGTTGGCCATTTGTATGTCCTCTGGGGAAAGTGTCTATTCAGGTCCTCTGCCCATTTTTTGATTGGATCATTTGTTTTTTGTTGTTATTGAGTTGTATGAGTTCTTTGTATATTTTGGATATTAGGCCCTTATCAGAGGCATTGCTTGCAAATATATTTTCCCATTGATGGTTGTCTCTTTACCTTGATGGTTTCTTTTGCTGAGCAGAAGCTTTTTAGTTTGATGTAGTCCCATTCATTTATTTTAGCTTTTACTTCCCTTGCCTTTGAGGTCAAATTCATAAAATCCTCTTTAAGTCCAAGGTCCTTGAGTTTTTCCTATGTTTTCTTCTATGCATTTTATTGTTTCAGGTCTTATATTCAGGTCCTTAATCCATTTTGAGTTAATTTTGGTGTGTGGTGATAGACAACAGTCTAGTTTCATTCTTTTGCAGGTGGCCTTCCATTTTCCCAGCACCATTTATTGAAGAGGCTTTCCTTTCTCCACTGTATGTTTTTGGCTTTTTGTCAAAAATTATTTGCCTGTATAAATATGGGTTTACTTCTGGACTCTCGATTCTGTTCCACTGCTCAGTGTCTGAAACAGTGTTATTTGTAAGTGGACTTGCATCAGTTGTAAATGTATAATACAAACTCTGGCAACCACTTTAAAAGGTCATTATATATATATAAAGAAAGAGGAGAAAAAGGAATCATACAAAATGCTCAGTTATATCATAAAAGGCAGAAAAAGAGTGAAAGAGAAAAAATAGGAACAAAAAAACAAGGGCAAAAAATAGAAAAACACTAATGAATATTTTAGGTCCAACCATATCAATATCACTTTAAATGTCAATGGTCTAACTGCACCAATCAAAAGGTGGAGATTGTCATAGTGAATCAAAAAATCAGACCACATCCTGCCCACATGAGGACTACTCCAAGAGAGGTGGAAAATCCATGATCTGCAAGAAGCTCAGGGAGAAGTAGTTGGTAAGCCACCTCAAGTCATTGACCCTGGGTCTCTTCAAGGAATTGTAGTTCTTGACCAGCTTCTCATAGCTCCCTTTGGCACTTGCCTTGGTAAGGACACCTGCAGGAGCAACTTGGCCAGTACCAGCTAGATGCCTCCCCATGAGTAACATGCTGGATCCCAGTAAGTATGGAGAGGCCATTGCGGAAAAATGAAACAATGGAGGATGCACAGAAAGATCAGTAGTCTAAACAGGAGGAAGATGACCAAACAAAAAGAGAGTAATGATAGAGCAATTTCTCTACTCTCACCTTGTTGGATGACAGAAGAAGGCTAAGAGTTGAGTTTACAACAGAAGACATTTCACATTTATTATTTATATTACTGTTTTTAAAGTTACAGTTTATTCTATGCTTCAAATTCTGACATTATGAATCATTTTTAAAAAATTTTTTCCAATGTCAAATTGAGTCTAATCAGGTATGGCTAAGAAGAACCTGGAAAATTTGAGTTCAGGCTAATATAGCTGTCAAGATTCCAGTGGCCAGTAGATATAGACCATATCCAAATGACCCTAACAGCCTTACTTGAACATAGGCATCCTGTTGGGGTGGCCACATGGCAGACCCAGTCATTGTGCCAGTACAAATCAGTCTTACCTAGGTATGCAGTCAAGTTAATTAAGCCTTTGTTAATTCAGCATCCAGGGTGTCTCCCCTTGACTGGCTACTCATTCTCATTTTTCTCATTTTATTTTACCTATGTTTATGATCTACAAATGTTGGAATGCAAGGATGCAGCATTAAAGTATGGAATCTTCTCTTTTTATACCACCAAGCAAGTGATTTTAGTCACCTTGTCAGTTAGATGTTCCCTGAACAACCAATTTAAAATCGGTTCTCCTAACAGTCCACATCTCCTTCCTTTGTTTTATAGCTTCATAGCACTTCTTACTATCTGACATACTATAGACTAATTGTTTGTTCATTGCCCATTTATCCCTGCCCATTATAAAGTAAGTTCTATGAGAGCAGAAACCGTTTTATCCCACTCCTGAATATTTAGTATGTTCAATAAACATTTGTTGAATATATAAATGAATGAATGAATGAATGTGTATATGCTTGAAAATTATAAAAGCATATCTTGAAAAACATACTCTAATTCAAAATCTTTGCAATCTCAACCATCATTCCCCTGATGGAATATGTTAAGCGATTATGTTATGTGTGTATCTTCTTTCTCAGTTGGATACTGAAGACAGTTTCTATCAAAGATTTATTTTATTTGGTATATTGATTCCTGTTCCATTAAGAGAAAAATTCTTCCCTATATTCAAAATAGCTCCTTTAAGAATTCCTATATCCACATCTGACATTTCCAAGTCATGGCTTTCAAATTATCCAAACCTGGAGATCAAGAATTTTACCATGGGCAGAAGCTTGGTAGAAGAAAACTGAGGCCCTTTTTCCTGGAATTATTGATTTTCCTTCTGGCAGAAGGTCGTTTGGCTGACCCCAGTGCAAAGATGAGCACAGTGCAAAGATTAACTTAAATTGCCCTTACAAGGCTGACATTTCTTATTACTGCCTCATATTCTTTAGCCCCTACTATTTTAGTTTTATGCATTTTAATTAGTGCCTTCCTTTTGTTCATTTTATTTATACATTTATTAGTTTATTTTGTTTATTTAATTTCTTATTTATTTTTTACTGGAGCTCAAAGATGGTTTACTAGAGGGAAAATTTAAAAGCTAACAGGTAACTTCAACCCAAATGGATCCTCTTACAAAAAAAAAATAGGTTTGGCTTGGTGCACCCAATGCCCTAGTTGCTAAGGAGCTCTAGATTTTATCCATATGCCCAGTGGAGTCAAGAGAAACTTTTGTTATGTATCTTTTTTTATTTTTCCAAGCCGTGAAATCTAAAAAGAAATGAAAAAACTTTGTACAATGTTCCCCTTTCCTGAATATGACAAAAATATATTTCTTCACTGCACATCAGAATAGTGATATTCATTCATTCATTTATTTGTTCAACAGATAGTGAGCATTTATAATATGTTCAACATTATCAGAAATTAGAGATACAAAGAGAAAATTGACCCTGCTCAGGAAGAGCCCACAGTGTTATAAGGGCTACTGTTCTATAGCATTTATTATATTATAACTAGTTGATGTCAAAATGTCATGGTTCTTATTTGCATTTCCTTGATAGCATATGAAGTTGAGCATCTTTTCATATATCTGTTGGCTATCTGTATATCTTCTTGGAGAGTGTCTGTTCACGTCTTCTGCCTATTTTTTAAATTAGATTGTTTTTTGTTGTTAAGTGTATGAGTTCTTTATATATTTTGGGCATTAACCCTATCGGAAGTGTTGTTTGACTTTGAGTGGTAAACATATAATGCAATATACAGATGATATATTATAGAATTGTATATTTGAAGCCTATATAATTATTAAACCAATAAATGTAATAAAAATTTTTTAAATGTCATGGTTCCAGGGTCAGGAGTGATATTGGGATTCAGAGAAGAGGTGATATTTGAGAAGATTTTATTAAGTAAGATTTAACAGTAAGGGAAGCCTGCCTTCTATCCAACCAGGGTTAGTGGCATCACTGTGGTGGACAAAATGGGAGAAAAAAGTGGTCCTGGGGAGGACATTCCAGGACCATGTGAACAGATAAAATAATTGGAGTAAGTGCTGAAATCCTATCACATTGCTAGAGCACAGAGAGAAGAGAAAAACTTGCCTGAGGTTGAAAGCAATGTCTGTATTTCTCTATATCAGCGAGACTATTTGAACTCAAGATGGCTGTGTGATTTTCCTAAAAATCAGAAGTATCTCTTTGCCTCAACTTTTACTCAGCTTTTCTGAGATCTCTGAAAAAACTCAGGAACAATATACAAATGTGATGTTCCCAAATAAGTATAAACATTACAGTCACTGCAATCAAAGAATGGGACTCACATTAGAATCCAACCATGAAACAAGTATTCCTCTTGTTGCTTACGGCTGAAGATGAGTCATTTTCTTAGTATCCTCCATCCTCATCATTAAACAACAATGGGAGAGAGGCAGAAAATTTTCTCTCTCCATGTTGTAAATGCTTCAATACATAAGTAGAACAAAACAGATGAATTAATTTAAATCTATAGTTTCCCTTTCTACCTCTTCAAGAAAAGTGATTATTTTTGAGAAAATGACAATCAGCTCTGATATACACAAAATAAGAGCTTGTTTGCTCTCTATGTATGAATCCAAGTATAATCCTCTGTGTTAGTTTGGAAAGCTACATCAAATATTACAAGGGACCTTTAAATTGGGAACAGAATCAGAAATGAGCAAAATACAAACATATTAAAGGGAAGCAATTAAATACAAACAAACACTATTGCAGTTTCCTTCTAAGAAAATATAATTAGATTGCCAAGTAGATTGCTTTGGATTATTTGGATTATGTGTTGAATTCTGGACAGTTTAGTGACTCCTAGCATTTTATTTCCTTGGAAACCACAAGTTTCCACTGTTATAGGTTATACATATTCTCTCATTTGCTTTGGGAATTTTTCTACCATGCCTTTTGTTTCTAAGAATGGAATCACAGCATTTGAAAGTAGGATATTGACAAGAAGAACAAGGATTAAGATCAAAGAATTCTGGCTGATTTGGAAAGCCTAGATGAGAAGCATTATTATTGTAACCTCAAAATACACTCACTGGCCCCACAGGTAAAACATCATGAACAGTCATTCTTTCTTATAAGGTGACTTTGAGAAGTTAATAAGCTGTATAACCACATTGAACAACCCCTGTAATAGTTAACTCAAGACCTTTCTTTTTGCTCTCATTTTTGCCTGCTTTCCAGCCCATGAGACCTTGAGAAATAACCCTTATTTACCATGTTGTTAGCTTCATACTGAGTTGAAAGTCACCTCCCAGGAGAAATACTCCTGAGATTTCACCTGTGTCTTATTAATAAAGTTTCCATTTACAGAAAGAAACTCAAGCATCTAAATAAGGAACCATGCTGCATATACAATAAGAGATGAAAAGCAGAAGTCCAGGGAGATGCCAGTGGCAAACATTCATTAGGAAAGTAAAAATATGAGAGGCCATTGACCTTCTGTCTGAACTAGACAGACTCACCAAAGAGTTGGAGCCTCAATTACAGCGTGAACTTGAGGGAGTCAAGTTTCACCTATCAAATACCTGGGCATACAGCCATATATTGGGTGCTCACATCCTGACTTAACTGCTCCCATTTAAGCTGAAGTATTCTTTTATAATTCTGAGTCTTCCTGGACTTATTTTTATAGCTGGTACACTCTGGAGAGAACGCAATTTCTCTTATTAACAAGTTTGATCCTTAGCAAAATTATGACATGGAGAAGCTGAGCTTTTATTTGTTGGTTTTTCACTTCTCTCGTAAGTTCACCAGCACAGGTCATCATGTACTATCTTTTTTTTTTTGTACTTATCTCTTTTTTTTTAAGGGCCCAGGCAAGTCTGTCCAACAGAGACTGAACTGACTGAGGTTTGAACTGACTGGCTCATAATCCTGAACCTCCAACACCAAACTTCCGCTTCTGCATTCTGTTTCTTTAAGCCTGTGTTCACTAAGTGAAATTAATGAATTGGCCTAATAAATCATATTAATAAGTTTAACATGAATGTGTAAAACCTGGTGGCAGTTCTATTAGATGCTTCCTGGAAGCTTACCTTAATCCCAACATGGAGTTTTCAGAATTGTGGTGGAACAATCAGTTTAATAGGGGAGATACTTGGAGTTAAGAGGGCTTTGTTTTGTTGTCTAATTATCATCAAAATGAAGAGTTGGTTGCTGTCTGAGGATAATTCAGAATTGTATCAGACAAGAGAACAGCCCAAAGTAGGGCTTTATACTAGGGGTCAGTAAACTTTTGCTATAAACAGACAGATAGGAAATATTTTAGCTTTGCAGGCCATTCGGTCTCTGATGTAACTACTCAACTCTGCTATTGTAGGAAAATGTCATAGATGACAACATGTGAAGTAGTGGCGTGTTCCAAGAAAACACTTTTTACAAGAATAGGCAGTGGTCAAGATTTGGCCCACAATCTATAGTTTGCAGACCTTTGCTTTATACTAATCAAAGGAAGACACCGATTACCCATCTGCCTCAGGCGAGATTCAATAACCAGCCCTTGCAGAAAATAAAAAGAATTCCTTTAGGGCACTCGTGTTGTGTGTGTGTGTGTGTGTGTGTATGTATGTGTATAAAATGCATATATATGTGTTAATATAATATGCATATACACACATATAGTATACATGTACATATAAACTTTATTTATAAGACTCTTTAAATTAAAATCTTTTCATCTTGTAGTGGATTTGTGCTGTTAATTTAGCTAACCCAGAGCTATGTCTCCTAGAATCCCCATCTTTGTATATCTGGCTTACCATGGTGTCGCAAGTGACATTTTACATGAGATTTGGAAGAAGCCAGGCTGGAGACAACAATCAGTGTTTACACACTCAAGTATGGTGCAGGATCAGGAGCTATTGCAGCCCACAACTGTTGCTGCTGATCAGTTTGCTCATCTTGTTGGTATGAAGAAGCGCTTTAGCTCTTAGCCCCTTTAGATCCTGCCACACCTCCTCATTCAACTTTTCCAAATCTTGGTCAGGTTCATGTGTAGCTCTGTGGAGAAGAACACCAGCTTCTGCAGCAGTTCCCTCACATCAATAAAGTTAGGAGCCTAGAGGCAATGAGAGTCAGATGTAGATTTCACTTTGTCTTCATGGGTTGCAGCTCACTTTGACAGTTTCTGTTCATCCTTCTCCCCATTTTCATCATTGCTCTTTCGTAATTGCCAGCCCTATGACTTCAGGCCCAGCCACAGGTTGATTGCCTAAATGGACTCCTTAACCAGTTCCCAGAATTGCATAAGGTTAAACTTTAGGATCATTCCCTATTCTGCATCTGTCACAGCAATTCTGCTTTTCTCATCAAACTGATGTATCATCCCAACTAAGGAATTTCCAATTCAGAGAAAGGAAATTCAAGGATTAACAATAGAAAGTACTATGTTTTTAAATATTATAATAATGGTGATAATCATTTCTCCTTTGTGTAGGTTACACTATTTCATTCAACTCTGAGATTCTATAAATGCTGGGTATACTATAATGATGTTGACCTGTTCACATGGCATGGACTGATTTCTTTTCTTCTCCTCTAGGACCAGTGGTACACATTAGTGAGGTAGCTGGTGGGAGGCCAGTGTAGCAGTCTCTTGCCCCTAGACTAAGGAAGCCATCTGGCTCTTTAAGGAATTGAACCGGCATCATTGACCGCAATTAACACTAGGCTTTAGCCAACTGTAGAAATTACAGCTGTAATTAATCCAATTGGCTTCTCTTTGATTATTCCAATTGCAATATTTGATCTATATTTACTTTCTGAAACCCAAAAGTTCATGCTTTGGAGCTAGCTACGTCGGAAGCATTTATCACATATTATTACTATTATTTACCTGTAAATGTTACCTTATTTGGAAAGAGTCTTTGCAAAAGTAATTAAATTAAAGCTTTTGAATTGAGAGATCATCTAAATTAACTGTGTGGACCCTAAATGTAATTATAAGCATCCTTATAAGAGAGAAGCAGATTATACAACAGAAATAATAGAGTTTAGCAAAGTCATAAGATAATAGATCAATCTATAATAATACTAACGACTCAAATGTGGAAACCAAAATCAAGTCATAATATCATTTAGCACATATCATTAACATTATTACTATTACATATTAAAAGATTGTAGATGATATTTTTAACTGCCTCATCTTAACTCTGTCCCCAAACCCATGCCATGTTAAATAAGAAAAGGACTTCCAGAGAAGTGAAGATACGAATTTATTTAGTCAATGAGACTTCACGTCCACCACCTCTCATCTCGGCCCTCCTTACCTGCACTACGATTCTGCTTGGCTCCTTAGGAAAGGAAAGCATCCTTTCAGTTATATTTTGCTCATGTTCGATGAGTTACTTTTGTTGGTTCAGTTATAATTTTTAGCATAAAATGTATTCGAGTCTCATTCATCTAAGTCACTGGACCAATTGCATTGTGTTTTATACTTTCTGCTGTCTTAATTTCAATGTTAATAAAATTTAGAAGACAGAAGAAACTGCCTTATTGTATATAATAATCTTTTTAACTACCTACTTGCTTTCTGCTTGTTTAGGGGTTTGTCTCCTAAACTTGAGGCATTGACTTTAGATGACTCAACAAGTACCCTACATATATGCCTCTTGATGAATCAGCTCATTTGTGTTTGTTTCTACTAGCCTATAAAGCAGCTTAGATAAAAACTAAACTTCATGGATAAAGGTCATAGGAGAAAGATTGTTTGTCATTTCTAGAGTTTCTTTGTCCATTTTAGCCCATGTAATGCTATATGTCTCTATTAAAACCAGCAGTGCTTTTAGTTGAAAACTTTTGTGAGGTCCATTTATAGATGTAGACAAATAGGTGCTAGTCTGGAGAGTGTGTGGAATGATGTGGTTGATGTGTCAACTATAAGATTTTAGAAATGCATTTTTTATAGTGTGGCAGGCTAAAAATGGACCAAAAATATGGGGTCCTAATTCTTGGAGTCTGTAAATGTTACCTTATTTAGAAAGAGTCTTTGCAAAGGTTTTAGGTTAAAGCTTTTGATTTGAGAGATCACCTAAATTAACTATGTGGACCCTAAATGTAGTTACAAGCATCTTTATAAGAGAGAAGCAGAAGAAGATTATACAACAGAAATAATAGAATTTATCAAGGTCAGAGGATGCAAGATCAACTTATAATAAAACTTACAACTCAAATGTAGAAACTAAGATTAAGTCATATCATTTATAATCATGTCAAAGAAAATAAAGTCATTTAGGTATATACTGAATAAAATAGGTACAAGATCTGTTTGCTAGAAGTTATAAAATACTGATGAAAAAGCAAAGAAGAATTTTTAAAATGTAGAGAGACATATTATCTTCAGGCTTTGGAAGATTCAGTATAGAAAATTTACTCAAATTTACCTATAAGTTAATGTAATTCCTATCAAAATACCAACAATGTTTTTTGTAGACATAAACAAGCTATTCTAAAACAGAAAAAAGACAATGAAAAGCACAGAAAAAGATATTCACATCATTACCGTGTAAATAAATATAAAATAAAATAACATTAAATGTAAATGTAAATTAATGAAAATTAAAACCATAATGAGATATCACTACACACTTATAAAAATGGTTAAAACAAAAATACTGATAATACCAAATGCTGACAAGGATGCAGAGAAACTGAATCACTCCTATATTGCTAGTGGGAAGGTAAAATGGTATACCCATTCTGGAAAACAGTTTAATAGTTTCTTAAAATACTAAACATGCAAATACACTATGATGCATCAATTGCACTCCTAGGCATTTCCTCCAAAAATGAAAAGTGTTCACACAAAACCTGGGCAAGTGGAATCAGCAAGAGGGACTCTGCCACAAATGTCTGGCACTAGAAGGCTCTTTGCCTTGGTGGGCAAATAATTTTTTGGTCACATTGTCTTTAAGCAAGCAACTGGAAACAACTTAAATGGCTCTATGTATAGGAACCAGTTAAAAATGAACAACTATTGTACAATAGTTAAAATGATTGAAATTGTTTTATAAATCTAATGTTATACTCCAAAATATGTTAAATGAGGAATAGGTTAAAAACCATTTACATATTATGCTACATATGTGTTAAATCATATGACATAGATAAATCATATATTTATGTATGGATTACACAGGTATTCTATATGTACACATATGCATACATATATGTATATATAAATACATATTTTTAAATAGTTCAGGAAGAAGTGTACATTTTAAATAAATTTTTCTATTTTTACAGCAGTTGAAGTTGAATTTTATTTTACTTCTAATGGAACACATTCTAATGATATGCTCTGTAAGATTCAATACTTTAGGGTAATTAAGGAAACCCATTACTCTCTATTACTCTGTATTTAGAGATACTATACATATTTGTTCCTAGTAGAACAGCATAATCCAAGGAACACATGGATTTACTTTAATTCACCCCATTAAATAGATTCTAATTCACTTCCTTTCCTAAATATAAGAAACAAGACATTTTTAATATATTTTAATCTCTCTTCCTGAAGCTTAGAAAAATATTTTTAAAAAACTTTCTCTAAATCATACTGAATTTTATACTATAGAGTTTTCCATTTTTACAACAAGATGTGGCCAGCCTACAATCAAAATTTTTAAGTGGAAGAAACATTCCCTAGTATACCATCCTAGATTTTATACTAGAGAGGTAAAATGACTTACCCAGATCATAAACTAGTAAGGGAAAAATCTAGACTCCTAAGTTCAAGTTTAATACATTTTCCATTGTACCATATGGCCAAATAACTAATAAAAATGTGCTAAAGTGTTTTCAAAAGATTAGTGTGGATTCCAAGTCCTTGAAAGGTTGATACATTTCAACCACCCTGGCAAATGGTTTCAGACAACAATATATGTGAGGAATCTCTACTCTGACCTGTAAAAACAAAAGCTGGGAATTGTACAAACCAACAACCAACATCCACATATAGACATTGTTTAACGAACGGGAACAAATAGCCCTTGTTCTCACTTAAGAGCTTTCTTTGCTGGCTCCAGAGTATGCTCATAAATGTAATTGACTCTTTGGCTGTCAAGGCCTCCTGACTAATTGTTCCCTGGTCCTTTGATTGTCTTGAATAAGTAATCAGTTAACTGGCTTAAAATATCAGGTGACTCAATACAGCAGCAATATAAAATGCATATTTGTCAGAATACTCATGTAATTCTGGATAGTACATCATTTTCAGCAAGAAAAGATAAAAGAGCACAGAGATATGTCAGGCTCAGAAATAAACCCTTGCTACCAGCCATGAGAAAAGAATAACAGAAATTCTAAAATTCACACCCAAAACAACCAGATGTTATCTCCCCTCACCCCCCGCCAGATTCTGTGATTTCATTATGACTAAAAGCTTACTGTGATCTTTCAGATCATCTGTCTCATGTATGTTTTTGCCATAGCACACACCCTGGAGAGAGAATGACCGTGTTGAAATTCTAGCTCCACCACTGTGACCTTGGTCTAGTTACCTAACCTTATCTGTACAGTGTAATTAATAAAAATTTCTATCTCAGGTAGTTATTTCTGATCCAGTACTTACCCAGTCTGTCTATAATCAACAGGTACTCAATAAATGAATGTCAACCAGGTGTCACATACTCTGCTCTGCTGGGTTCATGTGGAGATGAGTAAAACACAGTCTTGTAATGGAATGGAGGAGAAAAAAAAAGACAAGGTAAGTTCAACATATGGGGTACAGGCCAAGTTTTGGGGGGATTCAGAATGTAATATACATTCAATTGAAGAGAGAATTAGAAATTCTTTCATGAAGAAAGAACGATCTGAGAATAATATCTAGAAGATGAGTAAAAAATTGACAATATGGAGGTAGGGATATAGACCACATTTCTTTTTAGCATATTTCAAAGTCCAGTTTGGTTGAAATAGTATAAAAATGGTAGAGACAGTGATATAAAGACTAGGCTAAGACTACAACAAGTTAACATTGTGAGAAATTTTGACTTAATTCTCTAAGGAATAAGTAATATATTAGTATTCTGAGCAACATAGTCATGTGATTGCAACTAGGCTTTAAGAAAATTAATTTAAGCAAAGTTTATGTACATGTGAATTGGAAAGAAGGTAACTAGTAGTAGTACTAAGGATATTGCAGGTAACATTATTGTAGAAATCCCCGAAGATGCCCAGCAAAGTTCCTGTCCTGGTTGAGCTTACATTTTAGAGGAGAAGATATATAAAATATGAATAAATAAATAGATTACTAATAATACTGTGAGGTCATAATAAATAAAGCAAGATAAAAGGATGGAGTGTGATGAGGCTTGATATTTTATATAGTGATGACTAGGGATGAATACTCTGAAGAGGTGAATTTGAAAAAGATTAGATAAAGTGAAAAAAATAATTTTTCATTGTTGGAAGGAGACCGATGCAGCCAGAGTTCCTGGGAAAAAAAAGTGGCTTTCAAGCCATGGTAAGGAATTTAGATTTTATCCTGAAAAAATGATGATGGTGTTTGGATATCCTTTATAATCTAGTATTATTTAATCTTACTGTTTTCTCTCTCAATTTCCAGACTTTGAGAGCAAGGTAGACACTAACGCCATTCCTGCTGGTATTCTGTGTTTGCTTCTCTGGTGAATAATTTGGACTTATTCTAGTGATCTATTACTTGTTTAATTTATTGATGCTCTGGAGTGTCACCCATTATGCATAAGGGCTTTATCCTTGAAAGGGAGTTGTTATTTACATTATCAATCATCTCAGAGAGATATCCTTAGGTATGAGGTGACCTTGGAGGCTAGCTTTTGGCATGAATTTCAAGAAGTCTAGTTTAGCAATGGCCAAATGCCAGTTACATCAGAACCACCCAGAAAACTTTAAAAAGTAAAGATTCTCAGGTCCTATGTCTGCTCTACTGAGTTAGAATGAGTGGAGAAAGAAGGGGAAGGGCATAAGGGGAAATTATTTTAAGCTCATTCTGAGGTACCAGGCATTTGGGAGTTATTACTTCCTAGTTAAAATTCAGGGTGCATTTGCCACCTTCTCCCTAAAACTCCTTCCTCCATTTTCACACTTGTGGAAATAGACTTTAATCACATAGAGGCTTCTGATGAGGCTTGTCATCACTAAGCAAGTGTCTTGTTTAGTCATTACTTTTGCCATTAGTTTCCATTTTATTATCTATATTTGGAATTGTCTTATTTTTAAAGCTGCAGAGTGTCTTCTGTTGCTTCATGAAGAAATCAAAGAAGAATTTTGAACTCATTTGAGCTCACTGTGGTATCAGTAGCCATTAGCAAGCAATCAAGAAGGAATAAGATAATAGGAGGAACAAAGGAGTCAAACTTTGAGGTTCAGCATACCCATCATGTAGAAATCCTTTCTCCACTGCCAGCCTTGAAAATTCATGGCAGGAGTTATGCAGGAAGCCTCAGATTTCTTTCTGAGAGCCAAATAATCAGAATACATGAGTAATTTGGCATCAGAAAAGTCATAGCTACTTTAGCCATGCATTGCTCTGCCCAACACCAGTACTTTGTGAGTAGTGACCAACCGCTCTTCTAACACCTGCATAGGCTATTGACTCATCTCTTTTCTCAGGGTTATTTTTCCCTGCATTATGTTATGTTATGTTATGCTATGCTATGCTATGCTATGCTATGTTATGTTACTTTACGTTACGTTATGTTACGTTACGTTACGTTACGTTACGTTATGCTATGTTATGTTTAGTTTAGTATAGTATAGTAAAAGATAGGTAAAAGTACAGTGTATTTTTAGTTAAAATGCTTTCTTAACATGGAACTCAATTTCTCTATCTGTAAAATGAAAGATTGAGTGACAAAAATTTTAAAATCATTCCATCTCTAACATTCTATGACTATGATTCAGTAATTAAAGCAAGTTAGTTACTAATTTCAATGAAAAAAAAAACTTTCTTTTCATGTATTCATCTTGACTCATCTTAACACCATCGTCTAGGGGCTCACCATCTTCCTTGTGAGAGACTCCTAGTTGATTTCCTTTTATTCAGTATCACCTCCTCAAATCTATGCTCAGTATGAGGCCAGATTTAGTGTTCCTATAACCAGTTTGCCTACAATCTTGCTGAAATAGATAATTTTCTTTGAAAAATGAACTGAAGATTAAAGAAAAATATATAAGTAAACAATAAATTTAAAAGAAATTTAAAATAATGCTAGATAATTACTTTTAAAAACATTGCTAATTCAAAATGTTTTATGGGTTAATTACATTAAATTCTTCTAAAAAAATATATTATATGAACTATTTTAGAACATAGACAAAGACAGAAGTCCCAAATCATTAAATAAATGTAGCATAACTTCAATAACAAAATCTAACAATGAGCTTTAAAATAATTAGAATCTAATCCTACTCATGTGTATAGATCCAGTTATCCTTAATAAATATTATAAAATCAAGCCCAGAAGTTTATTGAAGAATATATCAAAGTAAGATTTATTTCACTAATGTAAAAGTGGTTCAACAGCATCTATTAATGAAATTCAAAACTGTGTTATATCAGACTTATAAAAACACAACATCAACAAATATATGCCTGGAAGATATTTGGTAAAAGCAACACTATTTCATATTATTTAAAATTTTTTTAAATTAAAAAAAAAACAACATCCCACTTCAAAAATCTGCAAGTAAAAATTTACTTTTTTAAGAATGTAAATATTGTATTTCAAGTAGGACCATGCACCCCATGTTAACAGAAATACTTCTCATCTTTTATAACCCAGAACAACACAGGCACATCTATTACTACTGTTAATTTGCATTGTTCTGGAAGTTTTAGCCAATATGATAATAAAAATAAAATAAAATACCTTTAGGTATTAGGAATAAAATTCAAAAATTTTATTATGGTCATATTTCTAATGTCTACATGAAAACCTAAATAATCAACTGAAAAACTATTAGAAATATCAGAATTTAGTAAATTAAGATCTAGTAAATATACAAAAATACTTTATCTCTCTCTCTCTCTCTCTCTTCTCTCTCTCTCTCTTATCTTCTCTCTATATATATATATATATATATATATATATATATATATATATGTATAAAGCCAACTAGAAAATATGAGGAAATGATCCTATTCATAAAATGTACAAAAACAAGCAAATAAACATTATAATAAGTCTAGCAGTAATTATAATTACTGAAGTTATTACTATGTCAAAACACAATGATAGGTGGTTTTATATATATCTAATTTTCATTTATTACTCAATGTTCTCCTGTAAGGTAGATACTGTTATTAATCCCATCAAGAAAACTAACACAATAGAGGTTAAGTGACTTGCTTAAGTTTACTTTACCAGTAAGTAAATGTGTAGAAATATGAAAATAACTTTAAAAATTTACTGAGTGGCTAAAAAGAAAGTCTGAATAAATTGAGTAATATATCTCTGAATGAGAAGATTCAACATCATAAGATATCAGTTTCCCAATATATATGTATATGTTAAATTCTAAAGCTTATTAAAAGAATAAATAAGGAAGAATAACTCTGAAAGTGTGCAGAGGAAAAAATGAAACAGTCTGAGCAGAAGCCTCAATCATGAATATTTGGATGTATAATGTAAAGCATCAAAAGCTGTGAAAGTGTGTTGAATGACTTGGGAAAATATTTATCATACATATTTATAAAAAAGCAAGATGCAATATTTTCTGAGGTATTATTTATTCTAGCAACTCTATTTGCAAGAGTGCCTCATTCTCTCTTGTCTTTTTTTGTGACTTCCACAGCTGCTTCAAAGATACCACGCCTTCTAGATCATCGAGGATGGCATTATCAATCATATTTTTCTGTTTCTTGGATTAAGTAATGTTCATAAGTGGGGTGATCCATAGAATCTTAAGTATGGTTGTGAATTTTCCTGGTTCAAAGTATTTTCCATAAGCTTTATTGCAGGAGTGTGTGTGTGTCCTGGATGCACACTCAGGATTGAAAAGAAATCTCTCCAGACAATGTGTTTGTCAGCAGGCCTCATAAAGTGGCTTGTCCTAGGTCTTACGGCTGATCATGAAAACTGTTTCCCTCTCTCCTGATCACACAACTAGATTTCATTTCCCAGTCTGCCTCGTTAGGTGTGGTCATGTGACTAAGTTTTAGAACACGAAATAGGAGTCTGGCCCATCCAAGACTCCCTGTTCTTTGTCTCTCTGCTGGCTTGACATAAACACACATGGAAGTCACTTGCTCAAGAAGGAAAGAGGCTGGGTTCCTGAACTGCTGCTTAGGAGGGATTTGCCCACAGATCAGGATGGAACATCTTATTTAGACTTAGATAGGAGAGAAATAACCTTCTATTGTATTAAACCATTGAGGTTTGGGAGTTATTTTTAGAGCAAGTAGTGTTGCCCTGATACAGTTTAGTAGTCATACAAAAAGAGAGATTATACACTCTCACACCAAAGCGGCAAGTTGCCATAGTAGCAGATAGAGGAAATTCTCCAATTATATCATCGTATGAGGGTCAAGAAAGAGCCTGCTCAGCTTGTTCACCAGCACAGATAGCCAGAGAATTAATTCCTAGCTGTTAGTGATCAGGTTACTAATGTTCTCGCAGACCATGCGAGCTAGTTTCTACTTTGGTTTCTGAAGGAAAGAGAAGCAAGACTAATTTTCTTTAATGAGAATTAAACAAGGATATTTGATACCTGAACAACAAGGATACAATGAAGTGGGATCTAACACCTACAAACTGCAGTTGAGGTGATGCCCAGACCTCTTGCATGCACTTCCCCTGCCCTTGCTACCGAGTGGTCTTTGGGCCCAGATTTTTTCTGTTTCTCACTGAATGCAGGTGAAGCCCCTTTGGTCAGGGCAGTGTGCATGACCTGGACCCAAATTAGGATGTTTGGCTAATAAAATTTTGAGACTATGGTATGAGGTGTTTCTACGTGTGGGGCACTCTAGTGTTTTGTATGCATTATCATACTCAATTCTCAAAACTATTTTGTAACATAGTTCTACTGTTATAGCTATCTTACAACTGAGGATGTGTTAAGGTCATTATTGATAGCCAGTTTCTCAACTAGGGAGAAACATAACAGAGTTAAGGAAGAAAATAGAGAAAGTAAAGCTAGTGTTCTCTTGGTTGGGCTGAAAAATATCCCAATGAATAAGAGAGTGAGATGCAGAAGGGGAAATAGTTTTAGCATTGATAAAGAAGGCCGATATATCAGACTAAAGATTGCATTATATTGTCATTGTTGATTTTTAATTTTTAATGTGGTTTACTGCCAATTTCCCTGGTTATAGGAATCCATTTCTGCACTGGAGGAAAGGCCCTTTGTCTGTGGACCAAAGGGAAAAGTCAGCTTTTCTCAACCAGTCCAAAAGCCAACTATTTATTTTATGCAATGCAAATAATAGATGGGCTTATTAAATAAAACGGCTGGTAAATGAACCCTTGAATGTGAGTGGAATTACCTTTTTGGGTATGTAACTGGAGGACAAATTATAGTTCCTAGCTACCAGTTTATAGTTCATGACCCCAGGGTATCTTCTTGGTAGGCACAGAAGGAGTCACTTGAGCTGCCTTCTCCAGTCTTCATTCCTCTTCTTTAATGTGCAGAAGAGATGAAATACATGGGGAACTAGAGTCCCCAGTATGCACCAGAGCTCCTCCTGTTTCAACTCCATCCCACAGTTTCTTTGCTGGAATTATAATTCCATTGGCCCCTTCTATTTCCTGTCTTTTATTTTCTAGAAATTATGCTGGAATAGCCTCAAAGTTTTCTGTTGTTACAGACCTTGGATCTCATTTAAAAAGTAAAGGGAAAAGAAGGTGTTTCCTTCAAGTTCTTTAGGGAAAAGTGTGCTCTCCTTCATCATATATCACAATCTGCCAGGAATCATGTCTCCTTTTGTCACCATAGACTTTCCAAACAATGGAAATTACATATTGTTATAGTAGTTGATTTGGTGTGTGTATGTATACATGTGTGTTATAACTGTATCTTTTTTCTCTCCAAATTTTTTTAAAAATTCAAGGGAGTCAATAATGTCGAAACCACCATCTTAAGCAAGAAACTTAACACTTTCTTTGAAACATGGCATAAAATGCATGATATTTTTCAATATAAATTGTTTTAGAGGATTCTACATTTATGATATTTCCTGCTTGAAGTTCTTGCCTCTTGGTC
Organism: Eonycteris spelaea; assembly: GCA_003508835.1. Taxonomy (NCBI): domain Eukaryota; kingdom Metazoa; phylum Chordata; class Mammalia; order Chiroptera; family Pteropodidae; genus Eonycteris; species Eonycteris spelaea. Next base: position 10,148,293 of record PUFA01000043.1, read on the forward strand.
TTCAGCTCTTATATCCTATTTAAATAAGAAAATGGTCCACTATTGCTTAAGGACATGCTTCTCTTACCCCACATCATCTAGCTGCTTGAGAAAAGCTTCAGACACCTGGGTCCTAATGGAAAACTTCACATTTAATGATGGGAAGCATTCTCCTGAAATACTCTGGAGCTTCCTTTCAGGGATGGGGTGAATCAAGGTTAATTTACATTTCTGAACTTATTCTCTGCATTGTTGTATGCTGTCACAATGAAATTTCTAAGAGACTACCAAAATAATACAGTAAAGTACAACGTTAATGTTATTACAGTCATGAAAAAGCCATGATTAATTACCACTAAAGCTGAAGGGAAGAAAGGAGGACTCCATGAATCAGTTTAATTAATTACTTGGTTTAGAATTAATAAAATCCCTCTGAACTTGTTAAGAAAGAAGGACTGACAGCGAATAAATGGTGTTTGCTATTCAGGAAGTTGACACAAGCTTGCAATTTGGAAAGCAACTGAGGTATCTTTGAGTCATTTGCTTTATTTTTAAAAAGTAAATGAAATTGGAAACATGGCAGAGTGAGAGAGATCCCAAGATCTCTCCCTTGAAACAACAATAAGCTAAACATCTAAAACTCAACAAAAAAACACCAAAACTGCTCACCAGCACATCTAAGCATGGGATTTGCGCATAAGAGCAACCACAGGTCAGAAACCCCAGGTGTCAGGTTGTGGACTGGGAAAAATAAAGAAGCTGCCTCTTGCAGCCACCGGAGCTCCCTGCAGGAGGAGGGGAGGGGAGAAGGAGTGGTGAGTTCCCTGAACAGCCCTGCCTGAGAAAGTCGTGAGCTCCCCATATCTGGCTGGCAGCAGTCCCTAATCATCAGGGCAGAAAGCAGAGAAGTGGGCGGCAAAGAAACAAGTTGATACTTACTGAACGTGGCTGCAAAACAGAGGCTGAGCTGCAGTCCCCAACCCCAACTCAGAGGGCCCTCCCCCCATATCCTCTGAGACCAAACACTGCAGAGCCCCAGGGAATCTGAGCAACGCTACTGAAAACTATTGCTAACACTGACAGGGATTAAAACTGAGGGTAGCAAGCATGATTAAATATCTATCAGAAATAAAAAGGCTTTATTAAAGCTTATATAAAGCAGGAATTCAAGAGGCTTGCATGTCACCTACTGGAAACCAAAAGAAAAGTGCCTTCTTTGCAACAGGCTAAAGAGAGACCTTTATATAATACATCTCTTTCTGGAGAAACAGCAGAATACTTCCATTAATGCCAGGCAGAGAAATAGTCCATTAAACACTATGAACACCAAGATGACAAGGCACCTCAGAAAGAAAGAGAAAAATCTCCAGAAAATAAGCTTACAACATAGAAATATGCAACTTAAATGACAGAGAATTCAGGATAGTACTTTGAAAAAATCAGTGAGTTCCAAAACGAGTCATATCAACAATTTCAAGAATTGAAAAAACAACTAGATGAGCAGAGCAAGCAGACTGAAACCTCAAAAAGAACAGAATAGATATTCTGGAGTAAAAATAACACACTGCAAGAGTTTTAAAAAATAAAATAGCAAGCTTGGGAAATAGAATCAACCAACTAGAGGAAAGGATCGTGATACAAAGAAAGAAATCTAGAAATAAATCAGAAGGAAGAAGAGAGAAACTGAAGAATAAAAAATAATGAAAGAGAAATTCAAGAACTAGCTGATACCATCAGGAGAGGAAACATAAGAATAATGGGCATTATTGATGGTAAGGAAAAGGAGCAGGGACTAGACAACATTTTCATACAAATAGTGGATCAGAATTTCCAAATCAAAGGAATGAGCTAGAACTTGGAATTCAGAAGTCAACAGAACATCTGATTATCTCAGCCCAAAAAGGTCTTCACCAAGATACATTTTGTTAAAATTATCAACAAATCAACAACAAAGACCGAATTCTCAGGGCAGCCAGAGAAGAGAAAATGGTACTTATAAAGGAAAACCCATTAGATTATCCTCAGACTACTCAGCACAAACCTTACAGGCCAGAAAGTAATGGAATCAAATATTTAAAGTATTAAGTGAAAGGAATTACCAGCCTAGAATAATGTATCTAGCTAGCTCTCCTTTGAAGAAACATGAAGGAGAAATTAAGACTTTTCCAGACATACAAAAATTGAAAGATTCTCCACTATGAGGCCTGCACTACAGGAAATACTGAAAGAGGTCAGCTCATCTAAAAAATAAATAAAAATAACAAGAACACAAAATACATAATTAAGTAAAATGACTAGCAGGCAAATAGAAGCAGAGGAGTCCAACCCTCACAAGAAGAGAGCATTATAAGCTTAAATAATAAGAGAATTGCTATAGCAAGATAGTAATGGAAGTTCAGCATACATAGGGACAAATTGAGATAACAATGACTGAAAAAGGGGAGATTCAATTATCCAATTCACAAAGGGGAATGGAGATTAGGCACACACTGAAGAAAATGGATGACTGTATATATATAACTATCTTTACATATTTGTAATGGTAACCACATGCCAAAGATTCAGGACCAAAGTATATAACATAAAACAAGAAGGACCAGAGGGAAAACCCACAAAAACCAACCAAAATCAGAAAAAAGAAACATAAGGACAAGGAAGCAATGAAAACACAGAGCTACCAGAAAGTAAAAGATAAAATGGCTATAAGAAGACCTTATAGTTCAATGATCACCCTAAATGTAAATGGACTGAGCTCACCAATAAAATAGCACAGAGTTGAAGAATGGATCAAAAAACAAAACCCAACCATATATTGCCTCCAGGAGACATATCTTACCTCAAAGACAAATATAGACTCAAAGTGAAAGGTATAAAATGATATTTCAAGCAAATGACATTCAGAGAAAAGTGGGAGTAGTGGTACTAATATCAGACGAAATAAACTTTGAAAATAAAAAATGTAAAGAAAGATACTGAGGGATACTTCATAATGATAAAGGGAATCATGCACCAAGAAGACATAAACTTATTAATATCTATGCTTCTAATCAGGGAGCCCCTATATATGTAAAGCAATTAATAACAGAACTAAAGGAGAAACAGACCAAAACACTATAGTAGTAGGGGACCTAAAATATCTCACTGTCGGATATGGACAGAGCATCTAAACAGAAAATCAATAAGGAAATAACATTCTTAAATGACCATTAGACAACTGGACATAATTGACATTTGCAGAGTCTTCCATCCCAAAACAGCTGCTTATACATTCTTCTCTAGTACACATGGAACATTCTCAAGAATCGACCACATACTGGGAACACAGAGATAGCCTCAACAATATAAGAGGGTTGAAATCATACCACATATCTCTGATCATAATGCTTCGAAACGAGATCAACTGCAAAAGAAATCAGGAAGAACCACAAATACATGGAGATTCAACAACATGCTAATGAAGAATAACTGGGTCAGAAAGAAATAAAAACAGAGATCAAGAGATACATAGAAACAAATGATAATGATAGCACAACATATCAAAACTTTTGGACACAGCAATAGTGGTCATAAGAGAAAAGTTCATATCATTACAGGCTTACCTCCAAAAACAAGAATGAGCCCAAATAAATAACCTAATGCTTTATCTTAAAAAACTAGAAAAAGAAGAACGAATGAAGCCTAAAGTCAGCAGAAGGAAAGAAGTCATCAAAATTAGAGTAGAAATAAATGAAATTGAAAAAAAATAATAATAGAAAAATAAATGCAACAAAGAGCTGGCTTTTTTTGAGAAGGTTAATAAAAATTGACAACCTCTGGCTAGACTCACTAAAGAAAAAAGAGAAAGGACACAAATAAATAAAATCGGATGAAAGAGGGGAGATTAGGACTGAAATCACAGAAATATAAAGGATCATACAAGAATATATAAGAAAGTATATAACACCAAATTTAATAACCTAGAAGAATGAACCACTACTGAGAAAAATACAAACTTCCTAGACTGAATCAAAAAGAACTGGAAAATCTAAATAGACTGATCGGCAGTATAGAAATTGAAACAATCACCAAAAACCACCAAAAAGTAAAAGTCCAAGATCAGATGGCTTCACCAGTGAATTCTACCTGACATTCAGAGATTTAATAACTATTCTCAAACTCTTCCAAAAAGTCAAAGAGGAGGTAATATTTCCCAACTCATTTTATGAGGCAAATATTAGTCTGATATCAAAACCTGGTAAAGATAACACAAAAAAAGAAAACTACAGATCAATATCTCTCATGAACACAGAGGCAAAAATCTAAATAAGATACTAGCAAACCGAATACAGCAACATATTAAAAAAGATTATACACCACATCAAGTGCGCTTCATCCCAGAGGCACAGGGATGGTTCAACATACGCAAATCAATTAATGTGATAAACCACATAAAACAAATTAAAAATAAGAACATATGATCACATCAATAGATGCAGAAAAAGCCTTTGACAAGATACAGCATCCATTTATGATCAAAACATTCAACAAAATTGGTATAGAAGGAAAGTACCTTAACATAATAAGGCCATACATGATAAACCCTCTGCCAACATTATACTTAATGGTGAAAAACTAAAAACCTTCTCTCTAAGATCAGAACAGGACAAGGCTGTCCACTATCACCACTGTTATTCAATATAACATTGGAGGTCCTAGCAAGTGCAACCAGACAAAAGATATAAAGGATCCAAATAAGGAAATGAAGAAGTCAAACTGACTATTTGTGGATGACATGATTCTCTATATGAAAACCCTAAAGACTCCACAAGAAACTACTAGAAATAATAACAAAATAGAGTAAAGTTTCTGAATACAAAATAACATTCAAAAATCCATAATGTTCCCATACTCTAATAATGAAGCATCAGAAAAAGAAGTGGAAAAAATAATTCCCTTTTGCAGTTGCAACAAAAACAATTAAATACTTAGGAATAAATTTAATGAAACAAGTGAAGGACATATAATAAAAATATAAGACCTTATTAAAAGATGGAAAGATATTTCATGTTCTTGGATTGGATTGGAAGAATCAACATAGTTAAAATGACCATATTACCTAAAGCATTATACAGATTTAATGCAATCCTCATCAAAAATCTCATCAGCATTTTTAAAAGAAATAGCACAAACAATTATCAGATTTGTATGGAAGCACAAAGACCCCAAATGGCATAGCCATCCTGAGAAAAAAAGAACAAGCCTGGAGCATCGCTCTGCCTGACTTCAAATTATACTACAAAGTGACAATAATCAAAACAGCATGATATTGGCAGCAAAATAGATACACAAACCAGTGGAACAGAATCAAGAGTACAGAAGTATACCCACCATTTATATGGGCAAATAATTCTTGACAAAGAAGCCAAAAACATACAGTGGAGAAAGGAAAGCCTCTACAATAAATGGTGCTGGGAAAACTGGAAAGCCACCTGCAAAAGAATGAAACTAGACTGTTGTCCATTACCACACACCAAATTAACTAAAAATGAATTAAGGACCTGAATGTAAGACTTGAAAACAATAAAATGCTTAGAAGAAAACATAAGAACTGAACTCAAGGACCTTAGACTTAAAGGGATTTATGAATTTGACCTCAAAGGCAAGGGAAGTAAAAGCTACAATAAATGAATGAAACTACATCAAACTAAAAGGCTTCTGCTCAGCAAAAGAAACTGTCAACAAGGTAAGGAGATAACTATCTGAATGGGAAAATATATTTGCAAGCAGCACCTCCAACAAGGGCTTAATATTCAAAATATACAAAGAATTCATATAACTCAGGAACAACAACAAAAAAATCCATCAAAAAAATGGGCAGAGGACCTGAATAGACAATTCTCTCCAGAGACATACAAATGGCCAACAACATGTGAAAGATCCTTAACATTGCTAGCTATTAGGGAAATGCCAATCAAAACCACAATGAGATACCATCTCACAACTGGTAGAATAGCTATAATCAATAAGACAAGTAATACAAATGTTGGAGTGGATGTAAGTAAAAGGAACCCTCATACACTGATGGTGGGATTGCAAATTTGGTACAGCCACTACAGAAAATGGTACGGAGGTTCCTCAAATATCTAAGAGTTGATCTACCATATGATCCAGCAATCCCTCTAACTGGAAGATTTACCCATAAGACTTGAAAACCCATCTGAAAAGATATTTATAGCAGCAGATTATTTACAGTGGCCAGCATGGAAGCAAACCAAAAGTGTCTTAACGATAGATGAATTGGCTAAAGAAGCTGTGGTATATATATACAATGGAATATTACTCAGCCACAGAGAAGAGATGAAATATTGCCATTTGTGACAACATGATGGAAACTTGAGATAATCATGCTAAGCAAATAGCCAGACAGAAAAAGTAGAAAATCACATGATATCACTTATATGTGGGATAAAATCTAAAAGGAACAAATGAGCAGGACAACTAAGCAACAATTCATGGACATGGATTATAGACTAGTGGTTGGTTACCAGAGTACTATAGTCTAATGGTTACTAGAGCAGTGAGAGTGAAGAGGGGAGTAGAGAGGGTAAAGAGGTCAAATATAGGGGACTGGGGGAGGGTGAAGTGGGTAAAGGAGATCAAATGGTAGCTGAAGAAACTGAACTTTGGGTGGTAAACAATAGATATAGGGATGTCAAATTATAATGTACACCTCAAAATTATATAATTGTATTAAGCAATGTTACCCCAATAAACTTTTTTAAAAAGTAAATGAAATGGACTCTATTCTCTATTCCTCTATTTTTGGTAAAATAATAACAATCTGTCCCGGGAGTTTCAAAAGGCCTTTGTGAAGAGGTGGTCAACTCATTTCTGCTGTGTGGAGCCTACATGATATGCATGTGCTGGTCTTCTCATGCTAATCAAAATCCCAGGAATAGGCTTCATCTAGACTGTGGGGTGAAAACCAGAATTTCATAAATGTACAATGCATTTGATCAATGAACATAACCAAACCAGACAGCTCCAACCCCAAACTGCATGTTTCAGGTTCAATGATCCGCTCACCCAGCTGGACCTTAGATTAACCAGGTGTTTGAAAACCTCTCTTATCACGCTATGGTAGAAAAGATCGAAGAGACCAACTTTATTAGGGAAATGATGACATATATTTAAGGCAGTGTTTACTTCTCTAAAGTAGATTGAATCAGAGTGAGAGCACTCACTGCACAGCTGGGCAGAGCTCCAGCTGTACATAGCACAGGCTGCCCCATGAGCTGATTTACATGCCCTCCCAGAAGAAGCCTCTTGACCTTGTGCTCAGGGAAGAATAAGATCAATGAGCACCACCACAGCAGTAGCTAATGATTGATGAGGCTTTCTACTTATCAGACACGGTGTTTTTATGTATTATCTCATTGCCTTTTTGACTTGTCACAATAACACCCTGAGATTCTACAGCTAGGAGTGGATAAGGTTAGAATTTGAATTCAGGCTTATATGACTGCCAGCAAGATCACTGAGAGAAAAAGAAATCTTTATTTTATAGAGCTATTTATGATATGGTAGTCCCAGTAGCTCCTTAATTCAAAGTATAAACATAAAAAGAAATAAAATTGACATTATAATCAATGGCTGGTCATGAGCGCTCTCATCTTAAGTCCCCAAAATAAAGTTTAGACACTGATATCATTAATGCAACCTCCCCCTTCCTAAGTTTTCCATCAACATTTGAAATTCTCAATCCATTTTTCCTATGAAAAATCTTTCGGAGTTTCACATTCTACAGTGAAATCTGACCATCATCTCATTGTAGATATCATTCCAGTAATCAAACAAGAGGTGAATATGAATTCTTTCAGCATGATGGCTGTACATCAATATTATTTTGTGGGGGAAGTCCGTAAGCAAAACACTTAGGTTTAGAGAATATTTCTAAGGTGAAATAGAAGCAGATATAGAGTAGAATAACTTTTTATATACCAGTTAGTTTCTAATGTCAGCTCATAAAACACAAATCACATACATTGAAAAATTATCTGTAAAAAAACTCTCAGGAAAATAGCATGTTGGAAACTTTACCATTTCAAAAGTTCAGTAAACCAGCATTTGATGAGAAAGCTCTTTCTTTGCTAGGGTATGGGAAAGGTATTGTCTTAAGCTTGGGATGATTTTGTCTAAGAGGTGTGTACCTCTGAACACTCAAATGCCCCTGGATGTGGCTGAACACTAACCTCCTGCTCCTAACCCTGAAGCAAATGCTTATTGAGTCGGTTGTTTCAGTACTACTACTTAAATTCTTCCTTTCCTTATGTCTTCTAGCCTTCTCCTTTTTTCTTGGCTTTTCTCTCTGCCAAGTTATGTTTAATTGAATTCATTAAAAATTAAAAGTGCATATGACAACTCAGTTAAAAATGGGCCAAAGAGCTTAACCGACACCTCACCATACAGAAAAAGACATACAGATGGCAAATAAGTGTGAAAAGATGTTTCACATCATATGTCATCAGGTCAATTTAAAATAAAAACAATGAGATTACATATGTATTAGAATGACCAAAATCAAAAACATGACAGCACCAAATGCTGGTGAAGATATAGAGCAAAAGGAACTCTCATTCATTGCTGGTAGGAATGCAAACTAATATCTCAACTTTGGAAGTATATTTGTCATTTCTCCTACAAACTAAACATACTCTTACCATACAGTCTACCAATTGGATTCCTAGTATTTATCCAGAGCTGAAAATTTACGTCTACACAAAAACCTGCATGTAGATGCTTATAGCAGCTTCATTCATAATTGCCCAAACTTAAAAGCAACCAGATGTCCCTAATAGATTAATAAAGAAACTTTAGTACTTCCAGACAATGGAATATTACTCAATGCTAACAGAAATAAATGAACTATCAAGCCATTAAAACATGGAAGACCTTTAAAATGCATATTACTAGTGAAAGAAGCCAATATGAAAAGGCTATATGCTATATAATTTCCAACTATATACACATTCTGGAAAAGACAAAACTATGGAGACAATAAAGTAATAAGTTGTTTTTTGGGGGAGAGTTGGGTGCATAGGTAAAGCACAGATAAAATGTACATCATCAAGAGTAAACCCTAATGTAAACTGTGGACTTTGGGTGTAATGATGTGTCAATGCAGGTTTATCACTTTTAACAAATGTATCTTCTCTGGTGTGAGGTATGTTAATGGAAAGGCTATGCATGAGTAGAGGCAAGGGAGTATATAGGAAGTCTCTGCACTTTCTCTCAATCTGCTGCTAATTCTAACATACTCCAAAAAAAGAGAGGCTATTTTTTAAAAAGTGCATATAAGTAAGTTCACTCTACCTTGTTGATTCCTACCTACGCAAGCATGAAACTAGCTGGTGGCTCACTACAGCCCCAATTTGGTCAACGATCATATTACGTTGGAAAGATTAGATAATGGTTACTTCTGTGCCTCCTAATTAGAGAATAAATTTACCATCTTACCATTTGATCTAGAATCATTTTAGAAGTAATGTGATGGTGATAAATTGAAGATGATGGAAAACAAATAATAGAAGAGAAGAAAGAAGAAGGAGGGAGGAGGAGAAGGAAAGAGGAGGAGGAGGAAGAGGAGAAAAGGAGGGTAAGCAGAACTAGAGCTAACATTCTAATGTTTATGGAACATATCAAGTGCCAAGCAGTGTACCAATTGTTTTTCTTAGATTGTAGGAGATCCTACAGCAACATATAAAGCTTGTTACAGTTTTTATCATCCCAATTTAAAATGAGAAAGCTGATTCTAGTAACTTTCTTGAGCTAGTATGTGATATAGCCAATATTCAAATCCAGTCAGTTGATGCTAGAGCCTGTGCTGCTTAACAATTATCACAGTGTGTGTCCTGAGTCATCTCCAATTCTATCCTCACCATCTACTCCTCCCATCATCTTATATTTCTGTCAGTCACCAAGTTATGAAAATTCTGCCTCTGAAAACTCAGTTCCATTCTGCCCACAAACCCTACTAGCACTTCTAGATTCAGTCTTTCACTTGGATTTTAAACAGTTAATTATCTAACTAGCTTTTCCTAGTCTTCCTGGTCTGCCTAACAGCTTCTCTCCTTTTTCTAGTCTTATATTCTTTAGTCAACTTCCTCCTAGTACTGTCAGAGGGATACGATTGAAATCTGTTTTCATTTTTCCCTATATTAAATTTTACTCTACGAGTTCCTATTGCTGCTGCAGAATTAGTCGAATTCTTTAATGTGGTATACAGAATCCCTGTGATCTTGCTTTCATCTCCCTTTTAACTCATTCTATTCCACATCCTCACACATATTCCTAGCTCAGTTATATCGAATGATTCTTCTTGCATCATTGTTACTCTTGCCTTCTGCTTAGAATATCTTTTTATGACTTACTGTTCAGATCCTTCTCTTTCTTATAATAACTCTTACCCATATTCTGATCTCATCTCTGAATGGTCACCTCTATTGTGATTTTTGTTCTTGGCCCTACAGATGAGGCAGACCCTTTCCTATTTTATTCTCTTAGTCTCTAAACCTACCAAATGACAGTATTTAATCTCTTTGTGTGATGATTGTCTTAGTGGAGTTCTGTGAGCTCTAAAAATCAATTGACTATGTTAACATCCAGAGCCACATGCAATCCACTCTCCAACCTGTATTTGTAGCATTATCTCACCATACAGACTGATTGTGCCTGCCATATTCTGCTAATACATCCTCTGATGTACCTCAGGACTTATTGTTTCTGTGTAATTGGTCAGGCTGTCACTTCTGTCTGCTGATAGATCCCACCCTTCAAAAATCTTCAATTTACCAAAAACCATTCCTACATTTTCAGAGTCCTGCCCAAATATAACCACCTCCTTCAAAATTTTCACCACTTAAAAGTTGTCTCTTTTCTTCTTGGATGACAGAAACTCTCTCAACTTTGGCCTCATTCCCTGTCACTTTTTATTTTCTTTTTATAAGAAGCTTCCCACTGTGTCTATTCTCTAGTTCTACCTTCTAAATCAGTTTTTGAGTCTTTTATTATAAATTGAGTCTTAGTCATCATCTTTCTTTCACCCTTCTTCAAGTCTACTCATTCTTATTTTCCCTCCTGCTCAAGTCCAGCCAGCATAATGAATGAATATTAGTAACTAGTCTTCTTGGTCATGCCACTCTCAACCTCATAATTACCCTTTTGCCGAATAAATGGGCTCTTGGCAGTAACAGTGGTCTAAGAAAGAGTCAATTCTAGAAAATGGATAAGGGTGTCTTTTGACTTATGCTTTGGGTCTGGTTTTTATTATCAAAGACTTAATTTGTCTGATCTGAATGTAATGAACTGGGATTGATAAAACTCACTGGAGAATAATAGTTATCATAACTAACATGTTTGTGTTTGCTAGGGCTGCTTGCCAAGCATGTGTTGATGATTCTTCATTAGCAACCTAATAAGAATACCACTGCTAATTTTATATTCTGAAGAAACTGAATTATTGAGAAGTTATGTAATTTTTCTAAGGTCACAGAGGGCTAAGCAGATCTGGAGTAAAATAATTTCTGTGTCACTCAAACCTCAACTCTTAACCATGATGCTCCTTTCTTTAGAGGGTTTTCTTGTCTGATATCAGAACCAGCTTAACTTATCATGGTAGAAGAAGGAGAGTGCGTAAAGTTTCATTCCCCGAAATTATTTAAAGCAAAGTTTTTCAACCTTAGCAAGTTTGACATTTTTGTCTGCATAATTTGTTGTTGTTGTGGAAGAGCCCATTTTGTGCATTTCGGATATTTAACATTATTCTAGCCTCTACCCCTTAGATGTCAGTAGTATCTCCTGCACCCCTCCCAATCCCCATTTTTGACAACCAAAATGTTTCCAGATATTGCCAAATCACCCTTGCTGACAATCACTTGATTTAAAGAAAAAAGAAAGCCTTCTTGTTAGATAGAATAAGCATGTTCGTAGTCACAATTCAGCAATGCTAAATAGGATGATATTGCAAGAGAAGGACTTAGGACTTAGACAGTTAATCTCAGCTGAGTCGCCATCTTGGCAAAATTTCCTGAGGTGTTTTCTTTAACATTCATGACTCACTATGTCCCAAGAAAAAGTATCAGAGCCTTGGACAGCAGTTAGGGCAAGTGGGCAGTAACATAAATCTTCTCTCAAGAGATAACTGAAGACCAGAGCATTCCTTAAGACATTTAGTCTATGTGGAGCAACTTTTACCCTATAAAACCTAGCAAAATACTAGTCATTGAAAGTGATCTTCCAGAGGAATAGCCAAATGAGCACTTTGAGAGGAAAATATGGGAGGAAAGGACGGAGGCCACCCCAAATATGCCATGGTACGGGCCAGGTATTTCTTTTCAACTCTTCTCTCTGTCATCACTACAAAAAAAAATAAATGAAACGGTTATTGATTTTTGGGTAATTCGCGCAGTACCTAATAAAAAATTACAAATAACCAAAGTCTGAACCCAAAGGGTGAATTAATTGAATTCACTGAGGGAATTACTTTTTAAAAGGGATTAAAAGCGGAAGAGTTGAGAATTTTAAAAAAAACTCTAATGGTGAAAACACAGGCAGTGGCTTTAGAATTTGTTTGCTTGGAACTGGATGTGTGGGGGCACTCTTCATATTAGCACCTCAGATTTTACCATTGCTGTCATCCTGGTCTTCTTTCTCTCACTAGTAAGATTTCATGATAAAATGTCACTCTTAAGCTGACCCAAGTTTCAATCAATCAAACAAAGAGAACTACAAAGTGCTCATATATGACTTATTTTTCAGAGGCAGTATGAGGAAAGGCAGCCCTATGTTCTCATGTTAAGTGCTTAGTTACATTTTTTGAAGAATACTGATGTTTGAAACGTATGGTAATGAGAACATTCTGGAAGTGATATGACTTCTTTCCTTACCAACTCTGTGACTTGGAGGCATGACACTCAATTTTTTTTAACTTCAGTTTTTTTTTTTTCTTTAAGACGAGAATAACAATACCTATATTGAAGAGTGCTGAAGGGTAATGTGATTTATTTTCTCCTCTTTTTCCTTCTGGGTTTCTCCATGCTAGCCAGGAAGGGTATAAACTACTTAAGGACATCACATATGCTATTATTGCAGTACAAGATGGTTTCTCTCCCTTTCTGTTTATTCATGGCTGCATTCATTCGCCCAGTAGATTGATTTTCCCTACTGCCAGCCAGCAGTTACATACACAAAGTCCTGAAAATGGCTGCATTCATTTGGGTAGTTCTTTTATGTACTCTGTGCTGCACAAATATCTGTTATTTTCTATTATTTATGCTGCTGTCATTTCTATAAGACCCCACATAGCTTACACTTGGTCAAAACAAGGACAACATTCAGATTTCATCTGACATGTTTTTGACATTCTTGTAGAATCTGGGAGGCAATGTACCAAGCCATCCATGAAGGGCTCAGAGGCCCCTCATCTTCATTCTCCCATTTCCTGCCCTAATCATCCAAGATTCTACAGATTAAAAACCAGGATAGAATAGAGCAGAGAAATATAGTGAAAAAAAGAATTGCTTACCAAGATGACTTTTTTCAATTTTTTAAAATTTTAATTAGTTTCAAGTGTGCAATACATTGGTTAGACATCTATATAGTTCACAAAACTGTCCCCTCAATTGCTCCTTCCCTTCCCTCCACCTAGCCAACATATTCATTTTAATTGTATTACCTATGCCATGCTCTCCATCCCCGTGTCCATCCATTTGCTACTAATTTGTACTTCTTAACCCTTACCCCATTCTTCCAGCCTCCAAACCTCCCTCCCCTCTGTCCATCACCAAATTGTCCACTATAATTGTGAATCTGTTTTTGATTAGTTTGTTCTATTTATTCCTTAGATTCAGTATATAAGTGAAATCATATAGTGTTTATCTTGCTTTGTCCTAACTTAAATACTTTCTAGGTCCATCAAAGCAATATGTTTTTCCATCCTCTTCCTTTTAGTCTGTGTCTTTTAATCTGAAGTTAAGTCTCTTATAGGCAACATGTAGGGGTCTTGTTTTCCTTTCCATTCATCCACTTTATCTTTTAGTTGGAGCACTTAATTCTTTTCCATTTGAGATACTTATTGATAGGAATGTAGTTGTTACCATTCTTAATTCCTGTTTTTGATGCACTTTTTTTCTTCTTAAAGAAGTCCGCTCCAACATTTCCTGTAATATGGGCTTAGTGGTGATAAATTTCTTCAACTTATTTTTTCTGGAAAGCTCTTTATCTGTCCTTCAACTCTAAATGATAGCCTTGCTGGATAAATTATTCTTGGTTGTAGATCCTAGGTCTTCTTCCTGTTGAATATTTTTGGCCAAGCCCTTCTGTCCTGCATAGTTTCTTTTGAGAAATTAGCTGCCAGTCTTTACAGATTTTTCCTTATAAGTAACTATCTGTTTTTCTCTTGCTGCTTTTATATTATTTCTTTGTATTTAACCTTTGGCATTTTAATTATGATGTGTCTTGGGTGGGCCTCTTTGGAACTGCCCCCTGATTTTTGGAATTCTCTGAGCTTCCTGGGGTTTTATGTCCATTTCCTTCACCAGGTTAGGAAAGTTTCCATCATTATGTCTTCAAACAGCTGTTCAACATCCTGATTTTCTTTAGTTTTCCCAATCAGTTGGATATTGGATCCTTGACAGTGTCCCGTATGCTCTTTAAATTGTTTTATAGTCTTGGCATCTTATCTCTTACCATTCTGATTGAGTGTCCTTGGCCTTTCTGTCCTCTAGATAGAGCATTTGATCCTTTTCTTATTCACTCTGTTTATTCCTTTGTTTATTCCATTTAATATGCTTCTCATCTCAGATAATGTGTTCTTCATTTCAGACTGGTTCTCTTTTATAATTTCTATGACCATTTTTTATGTTTTTTATCTCTTTCTTGAAATTCTCACTGAATTTAACCAAAAGTTCATTGAACATCTTTATAACCAGTGTTTTGAACTCTGCATTTGTTAGATTACTTGACTCATTATATCTAGTCTCTGTTCTGTTCTTTTCATATGGTTTCTGTTTCTTTGTCTTCCCATTTTGGCTGACTTTCCATGCCTGTTTCTACATTCTTAGCAAAGCTCTTAAGTCTCCTGGTCTTACTAGTGTGGATTGTGAAGTAGGTTTCCAGTGGCATGGTTCTGAGAGGGGCTCAGCTACAGGTCAAATTTAGCTCAAGTCTCTGCCCCTCCAGGGCCACCTGTTAAGATTCAGTGAGCAATCCGCAGATTGTGTGCTTACAGTGCCTCAAAAGGCCATGCCAGAAACTGAGGGCAGCTGCCTCTAGTGTGAGTCTAGGCACTGCTCATCAAGGAGCACCTGACTCATTGAGGATAAACCTGAAATGTGGCTTGGGTGGGGCCATGAGTTGGGGAAGGTGGGGTTTCCAGGCAATCCTCTGGGTGGAATGACCTCTGTTATTAAGTCTGATGACCTCATGGCATGGCTGTGCTGTGTCCATGCACTGGTTGGAGGAAGGGCTCAACAGGGAACAATAGATACCACTGGCACATCTGTACAGAGTGAGTCTCACCTGGGTCCTCACTCTGACAATGTCTCCCTGTAAGTCCCTGGTGCCCATTGTGCACCGCTATATCGACACTGGTGCTCAGAGCAAGCAGGTATATCACTGTGAAAATCTGCTTGCTGCCGTGGCCCCGTTAAGAGGCTTCTGCCACTGCCACTCAAGAACAGATCACCCTGTGTCCTTGCCCCGTTCTATCTTCTGTCATTACAGGGTGCTTTCTTGGATTTCTCCCTAGTTGTATGGCTTGTTCATCACGATCCCAAGCGATTTTTCCTTGGCTGCTGCTCCTTGTTTCTGTCATGATTTTGATTTGGTCGCCAGAGGGATGAATAGAGCCTCTATCATATATGCCATTTTGGTTTTATCTCCAAGATGATATTTTTGAGAACAAGGTGCTATTTAAATGGTATTTGGCTGAATTTGAACTTCACTAGGGTCTCCGTTGTCTTAAAAATCTGTTATTTTGTTCTGTCCTAGAAACATGTGCTGACAGCAAGTAGCATTTCTCAGCAACTATGAAGGAGAAGCCTGTGGAAAAAAACTTTAGAACAAGGAAGCCAATAGTCTATTTCGGTCCAAATAATCCTTGAATTAGGGGGTGATTTTAAACATGAGTTCCCTGGATCCATAAAGTTCTTCATAAATGCCTATGAGAATCCACCTAGGAAAACTAGTTAAGGGGCCTGAATTTCGGGCTCCAGGCCCTCCATACCTACTTAAATCAGAGCAGTTCAGAGTTAATCTGTTTTTATATATTAGAATTATTCATGAAATTTTTTTAGAAAACAGTTATATTACTAAAGAGACATTTGAACATATTTGAAGTGGTGCCTTTGGGGCTTTGTCTGAAAACCTCCAAACCCTCCCTAGAGTGGATACTTTTTCTGGTTTTCGAAAATCAATGACTTAAATAGCTACAAAAATACAAAATATGTGAAGGATGTTCAGAGGAAAAAATAAAAGTGGTCAGAATTTCAAAAGTGTCCCTGAGCCAGAAAACTTGTGAAAAACAATTGCTCTCTCTTTTTTCCCAATTCAACTTCTTAAAACCATTGTATTTCTCACTATCTCACTACTTTCCCTCTCATTCACAATTTAATGCAGTGTTACCTGACTTCCATCCTCATTGGTCCACTAAAACAAATGTGTTCCATGTAATTAAATGAAAAGAATATTGCTTAATTCTTATCTCACTTGATATCTCATCAGTATTTGATACCAGTGGCCACTTCTTTTTGAAACCATGCTGGTCCATTAGACTCCATGGTCTCCAAAGGTTATGATTGTCCTTCTGCTCCTCCTCTATGTTCCTTGAGGATTCCTTCTTCTTCTCCCATTCCATCAACTCTGTCTTAGGTTCTCTTATCTCAGTGTTCTGTCTTCTTGGTAAACTCGTCAACTCCCATAATTTTAATTACATCTAAATGCCCATGACTTTTAAATATTTTTTCTAACTCTGAGCCATAGCCCCAAAATCTTCATTTTTATTCCCCATAGCCACCTGAATTTCAAAATGTCCAAAGTCCATTTCATGATATTCCCTGCTACCTGGTCCTACATTTGTTAGCATAGTCATCACTACCACCATCTGCATAGTTGCCCAAGGAGGAACCAGAGCATCATCCTTGATTTCAAATCCTCAACTTTCCCTTCCCTCTCCTTCTTCCTCATATTTAATCATCACAAGGCCACTGTTTTTGATTTCTAAGTATTTTTTATATATTATGCTTTTCTTCCTTCCCTTCCAACTTCCAGTCTTAGGTCAGCCCACCCTCATTTTTCATTTGAATGGCAGCAGTGACCTCCTAGCTGGTCTCCCAGAATTCAGTTGTGCCTTCTTCAACCACTTCTCCATACTTCAGGCAAATCAGTCTTTCTAAAATTTAAATCTAGGGAGACCTATGCTTTAATACTCCTTAATTGTTTCTTGCTTTTCCTCAGTAAATTCAACCTTATTTAACATGGATTATAAATAGTGCATGAGGTTATTTTATCTTGGATCTAAAGCCTCATCTCCTGATATTCTGTCAAAGTCTGAATTTATACATACTCCTTGTTCTATGACCTTTTCATGTGCTATGCTTGCCTTTAGTTGGGAAGGTCTTCTCCCACATTTTTTATTAACTAACCATGACTTAGTCTTTCAATCTCAGTATACATGTCACTTCCTGCAGAAGTATTTACTAATTCCTCCACCTTGGTAAATTTCCCACCAGGTGCTCCATAGCCATCTTCTTTTCTGTATATGAACCTTATCCCATTGTAATTGCCATTGTCTATTTACTTTTTCTACCCTGGTCTGACTCTAATCTTGAAGACAGAACTGTTATCCCTAGCAACTAACAGTGCACTTGACATTCAGTAAGTATCCTCATGAATGAAAAATAAATGGATTCAAGAGAATAGGAGAAGGTATCTTAGATTAGAGACTCAACATAATTGACATTGAGATGTATAAAAAGGAGGAACTAAAAATAGGCAATGGTGATGAATTTAGTTCCAGCATGAAAGGGATCTTTTTAACATCATTTGAAGCACGAACCTGTAAGCCATAGAAGAGAAAATATGCAAGATTTAAGAAGTTTGAGAATTGACCATGTAGATGTGAAACCAAGCTAGATATTTTAACTGGACATCTGGAACTGACAATGGAAGACTAGTGTTAGAGAAAGCTAAAAAGTAGCAGAGACTCCCAAATATAAACCTGAACTTTTGGTGGTGGACAGTGCTCAATCAATAAATGCCTTCCATAAGCAAGGGCTGTACTGGTTCTGAGTAATCTGAAATGCATAAGCCGTGTTTCATGGTTTAACAAGTTTGCAATATTGGAGAAAGCATCAGAACAACAAAACAAGAAGTAACTACACTGAATTAGTAAGCACAAAAGCTACAAAATGAAGGAAATACTGTAATTGCATACAGAAGGGAACACCAACTCTACTGTTTATGAAGCTAGACTTCCTAGAAAAGGATGACAATTAAACTATGGCTACAAGGAACAGATTAATAGGATTTAATCTGACAGAGGAGAAAGGTTGGGAAACTCTAGGAAAAATTCTGGGCAGTTATAAGAGAGCACAAAGCAAGAATCATAACTAAAAGAATGGCATGTTCAGGAATGGTAACAGACCCATGAAGCTGATCATAAAGTTCATGAAAGGTAGTAGAAGGTGATGAGACTGAAAGGCCAGTAAAACTCAAACCTTAAACCCCTGCTAAGGTGATTAAGGGCAATGAACAGACACTGAGTTTTTAAGGGATATTAGTAAACATAATCAGATTAACTTTTAGAAAATCTGTCTAACTGATTGGAAAGTAGAGCGACTAGAAGAGGCAATGCATAAATGAGTGCTAAGGCAATAATTCAGGGAATCTTTGGTAACTTTAAACATAAATGGCTCTCTCACAGAGATGATGGAGTGTGTGTGGTGAGGTGGGCAGAGCTGGCTGTGAGTGTGTGACAGCTTGAAGGAGAGTTGTTGAGGTAAAATCTGTACTTTCTCCAAATCTGGATTTTCTCACAAGTGGTGCTTCAACAATCTCATTCTTCCACACAGTTTTGAAAAGGTCAAATTCCCAAATTAATTTCATGAGGTGAAGGCAACTCAGAAGCAAGATAGTGAAGCATATCACAGGAAAAAAGCATAAAATGATGTATTTCCTAATCTTTAAGTGACTTTGTGCTATCTAAGTGAATCCATCTGCCAGGTTTCATCTTGACTCTTCAGAGGTGCTAGGGCAGTATTTTTTCTCAACACTAAATATAAAACTAAAATCTCAGGTATATTCAAAATGCCTAGATCAATGCATTTTAAAATATCAATATAAACAAGAACAGCTGCTTGGTCCCTTCTCTAAAAAAAAAAAATCTTTCTGAATGTTCCTGGCATATCTGTCATTTTCTTCTCAAGCCAAGTGACAAGTGAGTTATACAATGGAGCTTCAAAAGGTTCTAACCATATTGAACAGCAGATGCTCTGAAACGATTAATTCAGAGAGTCTGCCTAAGCCCCTATTGCCTCTGATTCCCTTGAAGCAATTTATGACCTACTCTCTCTTTGAATCAGTTACATTATGACTACATTAATCCAAAAGATGCATTAACCTCACCTCTACTTCAATTTTCTGAATCCTCACCCTCCCACGCATACCTCACATCTCATCACCATGTATACATATTATGCTATTTCACACATTGTCTACAGCAGGATTGTTTCAGAAATGTATTAGTACCAAAATAACCAGTTTGATATATAGTGAACTTTTACCTAATTCCCTAGTTCTGGTCCTTTCTGCTTTTGTTCCACCATCAATCCTCCAGCAGCTTTCATTTTAGAGGATAATGATCTTTCTTCTTATTTCTGTTTCATCTTATTTCCCAATCAATCTCACCTTAAAATTAACCTAGGTTAGCACTTTATATGATGCTTGCCTTATATGAAATGCTATAGATCACCCTCAGATCCACATGTTAGAGCTACTCAGTACTGTTCATTATAATGCTACTTTCAATGAAATCTTATCTTTGACATATTAAGACTACAAAATACTTAGCATTTATAGATCTTGTTGAATTCATGACTATTACCTACACAGCAGCAAATCATGAAAATTAGAGTTCAAAAAGTCTGATTAAGACTGAGAGTCTATCCCCAGAGGCTATGTAAGAATGTTACTTATAATTCAACATTTATTAAACCCCCAAAATGCACTAGGTTCTTTAAAGTACAAAGAGCTGAAAAGAGTCAGAGCCTAAGTTATTTAAAATAATGTACCATTATTCTGTCCATTTTTCTCTCTAAAGGATCCAGACATGGGGCTTCTAATGTTTCCCACAAAGACCCATTTGATAAATTTTTCTAATGAGTTTTTTCTGGTATCCAACATATATACCCATTTGAAGAGAGCTTTGTTAACCTTATGCCAATTAATAAACAAAATCAATATAAACCTATAGAATATGAACACTGGGAGTAACTTCCTCATTTCATCCAATTTCCATTCCTATCTTGAAACAAAACAGAAAGAAAAACAATTCTCAGTCAATATTGTTTACATATTTTGTGATAATTAAATAGTTAAGTAATGTTTCTGTGTTCTTTCTTTTCTTTTGCTTTCTCTTTTGAGAAATACACATTTATAAATGTATTTATCACTTAATACCATTCATTGCACAATGCTTTGGCACATGGTACACACGCAATAAATTTTTGTTATATGGATATAGAATAAAGACAATGTTTTTCAATGACATTTGATTGTGGTATGCTTGGCTCATTTTTTATTGTTTGACTAAGAGTACTGGAGAACATATACAAGTAGTTTGAATATTCACCATGCTTTAAAAAATCCACTGATTCAAACACACCACTCTTGAGAGTGCCTCCAACATATATAGATTTACATACCATAAACAGTTCAAGTTAACAAACATTCACACCATAAATTTGGATTACCATTCAAAATTATTTTAACTAAAATATGCCATTGCCTATTGAGTGAGAAGTTTTAAAATAAAATAGATTAAAATCAGATTACTGGGAGGAAGGGTGGTAGAAACTCTTAAGCTAACTAATCTTTCTTTTTTCTTTCACTGAGTTGATTGAACTGAGAAGTATTATTCCCAGATATAGACTTATTATTTAAATCAACATATAGGTGCTACAGAAATTATATAACCAGTTGATTACTGAATGTATTACTACATCTCACCACTATTTCAATGTCAGAATCTATGTTTTCAATGCAAATACTTTAGGCTGAAATTTATAAACATTCTCTCATCTTGGCTCTGAAAATAGAGTGATAATTATACTTAACTCTAAGATTTTTTAAAATATCATATTATTTGTCATATAATAAATGAGACATCACCCTCAATTCTCTTGCCAAAGGGAAAAAGGATGCTAGGCTCTATTTCCTTTTCCGAATGCTTTTAATCTACCACACCCTTACTCATATTCCCCCTTACCGCACCCCCACCCCAACCAAACAGATGGCATATGGAAGTGTATTACTAAAGTATTTTCCTGAAAACAAAAATATTTGTCATAAAGGGACCTAATTCTTAAATATGTAGTCCCTGGAGGTGAAGAAATGAAGTGTGAAAAAATTAGCAATTGAAAATACAAAGATCTTCACTATTTAGATTAAATGGTAGGTAATCATAATAAACCTTAGCTGTGTGAGAGAACTTGCTGAGGAACGTAGCTATGGGAGAAATTTTGAAGAGTTCTGGGCTGTTAGTCAGGGACCTGTGGTCACTAACTAACCATGTGAACTTCAGGAACAACGCACATGCCTTTTCTTGGTTTCTGTTCATTTGCTTATAAAATATATTATTTACAGGTTCTTTGCTGCTGATGAGTTTAATGCTTTTAAACTTTTATGCCTTGAAAATATGTTTTACAGATCTTGATATGGCATAGCGGGTATAATTTGATGCTTAGTATCATAACTATACACACATACACAAAAAAATCTGATATGACATTAGGCATCCATAAGACTGATATGAGGAATGCCATTTCTTACTGAACTTTAGCATTTAATCTTTCTCTATAACTTTGCCTCAGCCCTGCAAGGTGCCTTTACTTTATAGATGAGGAAACCCAAGCTAAAAGAAGATACCTTACTTTGTCATAAGGTCTTATAAGAGGTGGAGTTAAAGCTAAAATTCAGTTGTCACTGCAAAGCCCATGTTCTTTACATTATACTAGAATGAAATTTAAGCAACAAGTTAGTCTGGTACTTTACTTAAAATTTCTAATTTTTTATATTCCAAGAGCCACTGAAACATAGTAATGATGCATAATGTATATGAGCCCATCCACTGTGCCAGACACTGTTCTAAGCACTTTATGTCATTTAAATTTACAATAATCCTAAAGTGGAGCAGAGTATCAGAGTTAGGATTAGAATCCCTCTTATCTGATAACAGAGCTTGCTACCCTCATACAATCTCTACACAAAACACAACCAGATTCGAAAACGAAGTTCTTTCTTAAGCAAATAGAGAAAATGTTTTACAAAGCTGAGTCACTGCATTATTATCTGAAGGAAAAACATTTTTGGGTGGGTCTCATTGTGGGTCCTACTTCCAGGCATATCCAAAAATAGAATATTTGGTCAAACTGTGGCTCTCTCATACTCCAGAGTGCTCAAAAACATTTCCAGAAATCATCAGTTACTGATGCTCATCTCACTGCTCTGCCACCCCTTCTAACTCCATCTTTAACCCCTTCCTATTCCATATTTAACCTGTGAGGAGTAGCTGATAACTCTAATAGAGTGATGTGGACCATTACATTAGTGAAGATGTGCTTCACTATTTCCACAGGTGAGTATTTAATATGATAGGCAAATTGGATATGTGTAAAATACACTTTAATGTATTTTAATGTACAGGAACCAAAAAGTAAGTGTGTATATATAGAAAGCAAAGACTCTTCTTTTAAAATATATCTGCATTGGATTTTCAATTTTTCATATATCAAGTTGTCATAAAGATTGGTATAGCAGAAAAAACTTAATGTTTGGGAAAGATCAATTCTTAGGTTTGCTTTTTAAGGAAAAGAGTCCTTGCAAGCCGTGCTGACATGCCACTCTTTGGTAAGATTTGCATTTATACTAAACATGCCTAAAGTATCATATTCAGAGGGTAGAATTCATAGACAACCATGACCTAGAAATGCTAAATTGTTCATTTCTTCAGGAAGGTTATGCTTCTGGCTGTGACACTCTGAATAAATCCATCGTATTTTTGTTAGAAAGTAGTATCTCAATTTAGATTCCTTAACCTAAACAGTCATACTGTGTTCACAGATAAAAACTGACATGAAAGAAAACAACTAGCTTTTGACTGACTTTAGCAAAGGTTCCTTTCACTATCTTCAACCAGTTTATTAAATTGCTCCACTTCCCCAAGCCAGTTTGTATATATCAGGATAGTTTGAAAGATCACATTTGACTCCTAAGAATATTTTCACCTCGCACAGTGAAAAGGACAATTGGCATTTGTCCTTATTTCCCCCTTAATTTAATTAATATTGGCAACCAATCCTGATTATTGAGACTCTAAAATAATGAAAATCTGGGAAGCCCTCAACACCTCCACAAAACTTATCCTTTTATCTGGAGTGTTCGTCCCCTAGTTACCTACACAGCTCACTTCCCTTTCTGTTTCAGATCTTTGCATAAACGCTTTTTATCTGTGAAGCTTATTCTGATCAACTAATTTTAACTTTTCACAGCACTCCCTATCTCTTTCTCAATTTATTTTTCTCAGGATCACTGTTATCTCTGACTTTCTACATATCCTTATTATTTTCAGTGTGTGTCCGCACTACAATGTAAATTCCATAAGGATGGAGAGTTTTGACTTTTTGTTCACTGTTATATCTCCAGTGCTAAATAGTGCCTGGCCCATAGCAGATACTCAATAAGTATTTGTTGAATGAATAAAGGCATGATTTCTCCCAAATATTGGTTTCTAACACTTTTGGTATATTCTATAATGCTCCAGGTTTATATCTAAATATATCTTCTTATGAGGTTTATTTTCTTTTCAAAACAATAGCAAAAATGTTGATTGAAACATTTCGCGTCTTTTTTCAAAGATTTTCCAAGTCCAGGAACCTCAGATTTCCTTGATTTGTATCCTTGTCTTGATCTAACATACTCTTCATCAGAATGACCTTGTTCAAATCCCTAAGGTCCTTAGAATCTAAGTTATATAGGAATGTAAATTAAAGAACATAAACTAAATGATGCTTGATTTTGTTCCATACTCTGAAATTCTATAATTCTTAGGATATTTTCTTCCAACCATTTAATGTTTTAAGCATTTTATGTGTATAGAACATGTACTAGTTGATTAAAAAGATACAGACAAAATAGAAGACCTTAGCGCTTACTCAACAGATATAGAAAATAAAAAATCAGGAAGATCTATTATCCAGGTTTTTATATGTAAATTTATGAGAAAGTTATTTAAGAAGTCAAATGCTTTAACTTCCTTGCCTTTGACTACACCATTGACAGCTCTGAACTTGTGAATTATACCCTACATAAGCACCGTTAGCGATTCTTTTTTTAACCAGATTACAAAGCCACTGAACTGTCTTTTCATCTTGGATGCTTCATTGAACATACTATAAATTTTTCAACACCATAATTTGATCTGAGAACATCTGCAAAATATCTGGAACACATTTTTTCTCTTCTCAGCACTTGACTACAAGCCTCACATATCAGATATTCTTCCACAGTTTCTGTGACATATTGTTGGGCAAATCATCAGCAAAACTTCTGTTTTGGAGAGTGCCAATATGAGCAGAAAAGGAGCCAGACTATCATCATTAACAGAATTCTTAACTACCGGCTCACCTATGGATAAGCCTGTTCTTTTAAAAATAACAACCTACTGGCATTTTCCCTGCTGTTATTCTTCATTTGAAATTGTTCCTTACAAACAATCAAGAATTATTTCACTCATATAATTATTTTACCAAATAATCCAAGTTTCCTGGGAAGACTTATTTGGCATCAGTATTTGAAAAGGTGAAAGAGTTCAACTAAACTGTTCAAATTTTACTTCAATCATGCACACATAAATCCCAATGTTTATTTTTTCTTATTGTGTTCTTTTCTTCTGTGCCTTACAGTGTCAAGGCCTCATTTCCTCCATTCCACAGAAATTCAGCAAGAGTTGCTACCATGGCCTTTGATTTTCCCCTCCTCATTTTCCTCTTGTTTTCTTACTTGTGCTCTATTATTTATTAATTTTCATCTTATTTTTCTGTAGATTTCTAGCTGTCTGCTACTTTTTAAATTTTTTACATTTATCTTTGGAAGATTTTATTTTATTTTCTGGTTCTGACAGACTGGGTGTATTAAACAACAGAAATTTATCATCTCACAATTCTTGAGGCTAGAAATTTAAGATCAAGATGTCAGCAGAGTTGATGTCCTCCAAGGGCTCTCTCCTTGCTTATAGATGCCTGCCTTCTTTCTGTATCTTCATTTCTTCCCTCTGTGTGTTTGTGTCCTAATCTTCTGTTCTTTTAAGGACATCAGTTACATTGCATTAGGGTCTAACCATATGACATCATTTTACCTTAATCGTCACTTCAAGGCCTTATCTCCAAATACAATCACACTCTGAGGTACTAGCGATCAGGAATTTCAGCATATGAATTTGGCGGATGGGGGAGATGCATTTCAGCTCATAACTGGTTTCTTCTTTTTTCTTTCTCTGGTTATTCAGCTCCTATTATTCTATGATTTCTTATTTTATTTTTATAACATATTTTTAGTCAGATCTCCATTCTTTATGCCTATCCTTTTTCATGACTCAGTGACAATCTTCCCTCCAAGAATCACAGCAACAACAAATCCTAGCAAATGTTGGTCTTGAGACAAAAGAGAGGAGTTAGACGGTAAGGTGTAGGGATAATTTATATACCTACTCATCTGTCTCTGAACCAGGTGCTGAGAGGTCTTTGCTGACCAACATACTACCACAGCCGAGAACAAGGAGATAAAAAGGACAGGCTGCCAGATTTTATCTTTATATTTGTTTCCCTGAGGGAATAGAAGCATGTTATCAATTTGTTTCATTTTAAACTTGCTGCTGACTCTTCACACATTAACTGAGCAGAAATACATCTTTTCTTTCATTTCCACCATTTTTACAGACAGAAAAGCTACTCATCTTGTCAATTACCTGCTGAAATACTGCTCAGTGACTGTGCAGCCGCAGAACTCCAGAGAAGCTTCCATGGTTTTCTTACTCAGAGGTGTGGGGAGACCAACCATCCCCCTGACTCCTTGACTGACCCTTTCTGCTGTGAGCATTCTTACCTCCATTCTCTTGCTCCAAGTATTTGTTGAATCTGAGCCCCAGACTATAGTACAAAAGAGCTGCTACTACTCTGGAGACATACTGCGCTGTGTTCATTCAGTTCTGTGTTTCCCAAGAGGCAGAGAAAACATATGCTTAGGGCACTCTGCAAAGCAGAAGCACCAAAAAGATGCTTTGAAAAGCTTATGTTTAATAATGAAATTTCCTAAGAAGAGCATTAAATGAGCCAACTTTGTGGGAGAGGTGGGAATTAGATCTTCATTGGACTTCCTTAGTTTTATTTTACATCTTGGCATCATTATTTGTAATTTTTAATTGCATATCTGGAAGCACTGGGCATGACATAAGATTTTCAGTGCCATTCTAATTGTCTTAGTCTAGCCTGTTTTATATTTAAAGTATAATTAGAAATAATAAATTCTCTATTTTAAGGAGTTTAAATACAAACTAGTATTAATTACTGTTGAACAGTAAGTTTTGTTAAAGCATTGAGTTTGAGGCATTGATAAAAGGCATGATTCACAATAGTCACTGGTTCTGAGCCTGTAGTACTTTTATTTCATTGCAAATTTAAATTCTTAGCTATTGATGTCTTTAAGTATTGTGTCCATAGGAACTAATCCAATGTGAATGGCTATGCTGCATAACTAAGGAGTAAAGTCCGTAGAGTGACAGCTCGATCCTCGGCCTGACCCTATCTGCAGGCCTCACTTTCATATAGACACTAGGACATATCTTCTTCTTGTTAGGGAGAATTTAAAGAACTCTAGTTTAAGGGGTTTTTTAGAAATCATTCCATTAGCCTCTATGCCCTTATTGGTCTCAAAGTCCAGTAACTGAGTCCCAGTACCAGTAAATGGCCAGCCTTCCAGCCCCACTGGGATTATGGCCATTCTCCCACTCTTACAAAAGAACCTGCTTTCAGCTCCTGCAGTACAAAGTCTCTTCACCAATAGGAGCTCATTCAAACTAAATGCAACACTGGGAAGAACTTGCAGCTTATTAGTTCCATTTTTTCTAAGTATCTTCTACCAGTTTTACTAGTGAAGAACTTAAAACTTAATGAGTTGCCAAAAACCTCATATCTTAAAGTCAGATCTTTTGATTTGGTATATATTGTTCTTATCTCAGCTCTGTTTCTTTTAAACAACCCCTTCTCTCCTGAAGGTAGTATGCTTCCTGCTTTCCACAAAAACATTGACACCCAATTAAAACAGGAAATTTCAACTGGATACCCCAGAATCGTTTAAAAGTAAAAATTAGAAAGGAGAGTCAAAGCATCTGGTCTAGACCTCGGAGCAGCGAATACTCTGGTAGTCCCATGCAGACTCCGTGTTTGCCCTATGTACTTCTGGACAAGAGGAAGCCAGTACTGTCACCTACTAGTGACCTCTTGTCCCACGTTACATCACTTAACAAAAACCCAAAGTTAAGAGCCTAATGCTGATTTCCCCGCCCACCCTGCCACCTAATGCTGACTTGTTCATGCAAATTGAAGGTGTCTTTTGTTCAACTCCTCTTGCTTAGCAATTTACCATATAATTTTGTGCTGAAAGCTACAAAGCTCAGAAAGTAAGGTAAATACTAGAATGATTTAAGAACCAATGTTGCATTTATTAGAATTCCGCTTTTGGTTTATCTAAATATTTTCCACCCGAATGAACTTTAAATGACTTGCATACAATGTATGTCCCATCCCTATAAGAACCATTTGACTAATGTTGTAATTAATATGCACAGTCACGCAAATTTGCTTCATTGATATAAACACACTCTTCACTTAGTGTACCTACATTTATACTTATTCTCTAAAGTAAACATCAATTGATGTACGTGGAGTGATGCATGCAGTCTGTAGCAGAATACTGAGCATGCAGAATGTACTAAAAATGATGCATATATGATGGTGACATGATCGATGGGAGCTCTCTGTAGTAAAGCCCACTGAGTGGGGAACATCTTGCTGTGTTATTATACAGGCAATGTGCTAGCCCTAATGTATAACAGTTGTAGAAGCAAATGATTTGAATGAGTCTCTAGTTAAACCTCCAGAAGGCTATAACTGATTTTTAGTTTTCGTTTTTGTTTTAAATCAGAGCAAAGTAATAACAATTTAAATAACCTTTTGAAGCAGAGCTTCCTTTTTGCTGTTGAATGTGTCAATTGCTAGGAAAAGGGCTAAGTGGTCGGCATGTTACCTTTCCTATTAGGAAAGGAGGAAGGAGAGGGATTTATGAGTGTCCTTAGGGTCCAGTCTGCTGTGTGATGATACCTTTCATAAATGGGCATGGGGCTCATGCCTATCCTCACAATATGGTTGGGAATAAGAACAGGAAACTTGAGGCGATTTCCTCAATATCTTCATTTTATAGATGTGCCATTTGAAAGACAGAAAAACAAGGTCACTTACTTGGACTCGCACAAACAGTTAACAGTAAAGCCAGCACCTTACCAAAACTCTGAATTCTTCTCCACCTCTACATGTCTGGTACTTGGAGTTGAGGAGGAATTGAAGACAGTTAACTTATAGTTAGTACATGAGGCTATAAAAAATATATCCAAAAAATCTTATTTTTCTTACCTTGACAGACTGACCTCCAAAAAAATGAGATAAAAGTGAGCATTTATATCCAAGGGACCAATTCTCATTAAGAAATCTGTCCTTTCCATCTTCTCTGAGAGCCATTTGTTTCCAACATCACGTACTCACAGGCCTTCTTCATTTAATGGTAACAGGTCACTTAACTGTCACAGTGCTCTGAGAAGTCATGAGGCAGGGGCAAAGTGTCTGGGTCAGGAAGCATCTGAGAGTCTATCTATGAATGTCCCACCATCACAAAAATTTTCCCTTTAATATCACTAATCAGTGATAATGGTTCAGCCTTTGTTCTAGAACTTTCAGTGGCAGAAGCTTGCCATATTCTAAGGCAGCATGATCCATTACATTGTGTCATTTATCAGGAAATTGATGAAAATAACTACAAAGTATAATTGGCCATGCATTTTGAGATTTGTACAATGATGTCTAGTAAAGCAGAGAGAGTAGCATCTCAAATATAATAGCCTTGGACCCAGCAAGAGATTGCGTCTACCTGAATAAGGTAGACACAATTCTTTGTGCAAAAGCACCTCTGTCTCCTAAGTGAGGCATCAATGGGGTTGTTAACAGTTGTGGTAAAGTAAGAGAAGATAGTCCAGCTTTTTCCAATTTACACAGACACAGTACAGGCTAGTAGTGGCCCTAGTGGCATTATGTATAATGCTTCTAGACATCAAGAAAGAATTGAGAAGGAAGGCCTATAAGAGAAGTGTACTGAGCTGGGTACTGAACCCACAAGTTATTTCTCCTGTGTGGTAAGTAAATGAGACAAATCTTCTGTCTTTCGCCACCAATGAGCTTCTGCACTCAACAAAAGCTGAGGTTTCTGGACACTTTTATAGATGAAAAGAAGCAATATATGGGGTGTCTGGCTGGACAATCTTAAAGGTGAAAGAAAGTAAAGAATATACTGCTAAAGGCCTGTTATGCTAGAGGGTCTTCCAACGTAGCAATATACCAGACTCTGAGCATCCAGCTCCAACCTAACTTCTCAGCCTCATTTCCTGCCATTTAGAATTTCCTTCACCTTACTCATTGCTCCCCTTTACCAAGCTAACACCATACTACATGGTCTTTGGCCCTTCATCCCTCTACGCTAAATTGTTCCCTTGGATTAGTCTAGCTTCTCTCTTGGAATTATCCTGGCAGACTCCCATCTGTACTCCTGACCCAGCTCAGTGGTTATCTCCTTTGGGAACTTGTCCTATCCAAATGTTTTCCATAACATTTAGGTCTCAAAGATGGGAACTATTTATTATTTATCTTTGTGCCCTTGATATTTAGAAATAGTAAATGAATTTCTTGTTGTATCTACCTCCTAATCAGGGCTGTCTAAAACAGTCCTTCACTAAACTTTGCTTCTATGTGGCTGTAATTTTCCTACTCTATCTTCCACTTATTTTATTCCCCAATTCTTGAAATTTCAAATCTGTATGATCTTTAGAACTTCGGTTTCTTTATCTAAAATTGAGCCAATGATGTAAATATCTCATAAGTTTAGAGGATTAAATGAGATAATGTATGTACAATGCATAGCAAATTGCCTGGTATATTAACAGGGACTAGATTATTACTGGTTTATATTCCATTCGCATAGTGCGTATGTTTTGGATCTGACTGAAGGGACAATCACTAAGTAGTAAAAGACTAACTTCTAAATCAGGAAACTGCTCACACTAAGCTAAAAGAAAAATAAATGTAAAATCAAAAAAGAACATGAATTTTTCTTTAAATTGTGACACCACCCCCACATCTATCACAGCATATAGCTATTTCTTTGACATTATGAGCAACTCACTTCCAGTTCTAAAATATTCAGAATTCCATGAGTGGCTTTCAAAGACTCAGTACCCTAATTCTAACTAGAAGTGAGACACAAAGCATAGGGGTAAATAGATGGTTTACTCCTGATTCATTTCCCTTATGGTTTCTTGCATAAGCTAAAGACCACCTCATAAAGAAAGCTTGCCCAATGTATATCTAAATATTTTACACAATGTGTAAAATCGATAATCATTTATCTGAATTTTGTTGGCATTGGGATCAGACTATCACTCTCATCCACATAAAAGTCACTTTATTACAATTTCAGATCTCATGTCATGACTTAAAATTTCCTTCACAAAGCTAACTCATCTTCATTCCTCACAGACCCCATTTGCATTGTTCTTAAATTCACCTAGTTTACTTCAAAATCACTCTAAAGCATATTAAAATGAGGTCTCTAATATGTTTTGTAGTTAATAAAACTAGTATTATTGACACATCCATATGTCTCAAAGAGCAAGTTTAATCTTACCCAGATCTGTCACAATTATTCATCAGGCTAAAAGCTATTGATTATTAATGGTAATTACTTGCTTAAGAAATCATTCCCCAGCTTCTGAATTTCAAATCACAGCACCTTCAGGCTTGCTGGCAGAGGCTATTACTGGGACTGAGAGAGGGGTGAGCTCAGATAGCAGACCTTTCGGGAGGCCGCTGAGGAGATTGATGAAATCACAGATAGTCTTAACCAAATACCAAGCCTACCTGACAGAAACCACACAGCAATGCAAAGGGTCTAGGAGAAAGAAAGATGCATTTTAAACATATTCCCCAGCCGTAGGTCTGTCGGTAACAAATTAGACATGTCACTTTCTCCAAGCAGATTTAGTGAGGACGTTACCAGTGTTAATGATCCGTGCTTGCCACAGGAGGAAGGAGCCGGAAGCAGAGTCTGGTAGTGCCCAGGGAAAGCTTTCATTTTCTGTTCATTTCTTTTCTTTTGGCCACATGGTAGAATGACAAGTTCTGCTTTTCCACAGCCATCCCTCTCCCAAGTTTGGAAAATGTCAAACGATATGAAAATCTCTCATATATTCTACTCCTCAGCAGACAGGTGGACACATGCCAACTATTTACTCTTATGCAGGAGTTCAGTGTAGGAATGTCAGGGTAATTTACCTCTCTCTGTGTGTGAGTGCATGCATGCGTGTGTGTGTGAAAGGAGGGCTTGTTTTACAGGATGTAGGTTCTCCTAGGTTGTCTACAGAGAGTAATGTGTTTTAAACAGGATCCACACTTTCCCGACCTTGCCTCCATTGAATCCCATTTTCTAGAGGAAGGAGGTTGAAACAAAAATACAAGCAGGAGCCCAGTGCTATAATGATGAACAATCTACATAGAGCGCCTCCAGCTTTAGAAGGAAACTCTTTTAATTTTTCCCCAAACTAAAGAATTTCTCTAATGCATGCGATGCCATTAAGTACACTTTACTTTCCTATATAATTTTTTTCAAAACTGTCTCAGAAAAACAAACAATAGTAAAAACAGGATGTCTCAATATCCCAATTGTTGCCATTTATTTTGTAGTAGATATGTAGCAGATCATGAAAATCAATCCATCAAACTCTGCTAAGCTCCAACAATTATTTTAGTGACCCAAACTCCAAAATTGAAAAAAAAAGTAATGTTGATGGTTCAGGTTGAAACTGGTTGAAAATTAAATACACCAAGCACTTACAGAGATTACTAAATATAAGACAGACTAAAATGTTGCATTACATTAAAGGATATAAATGGTTTCAAAGAGAAAACTATAAAGCTCATATATTGAAATTGAGCTATTTATAGACCAAAGGTTCCTGAGTTTGTCAATAGCTTTGCACTTGCTTTTAAAATCAAACAGCCTCTCACACAACTCACAGGCCTGAGCCCAGAGATCTACAAATGACTTAATAAAAACCATAATTAAAGATTATTCAGAAGGAAAATTTATTTCATGTTTTTGATATTATGGACTGTTCATTAATCATTATGATTCTTCAGGTTGTGAGGGGAAAAAAATCAATGGTAAATAGAACACAAATCAAAGAGATGGACATTGCCGTGCTCATTTTCCTGCAGACTTGACAGTCAGCATGGCTTTCAAGCCCTGAGTTTGTAGCAGCCTGGTAGCCAGAAAAACACCAAGAACAAGGGGAAAACAAAACAAAACAAAAAAGCCCAAATAGGCAACTTCAAGGAAAGCTTTCAGAAGCAACCCTAGTGTATTATCTCCCTTCTTTAGCCCAAGCCAGCACCTGCCCCAGTACCGAGGCAGCAGAGCTGCGTGCTCCTCTCTTACTGTGGGCTAACACCTTCTTTGCTTTGATTCTCTGGGCTTTGAAGTATATACACACATAGCAAGTTGAATTTCTACAGGGCAAACTTCAGTTGCTTTTTTTTCTCCCTTGTCTTCTTGACTCTTTCTCATACACATTTCTTCAGCATGCACTTCACCTCCAACCCCACTTTCCTTTTCAGAGCTGTCATCCCTCACTAACAGTTCTTAGTCAAGAGATGACTAAGTTCTGTGAGGCATCTCCTACTGGGAATCTTGCCTCTGTGTGAGTAGGTTTGAATTGCAGGTTGGCTGCATTTTGAAAAGTTCTGAACATAATGTACTATCAACCAAGGATGGAGGAAGCCAGTGGCATTTGGACAGAGTAACTCAAGGAACATATTTTTCAAGCATATTGGTTTTTGCAATGTCCACACTGGATTTTGCCCCACAGGTATACTACTTATTTATTCCTTTAATTTCTAGGCTTATGTAAATTTAAGAGGGCTTGAATCATAAGAGCAAATTACAATGAAGTTTTTTTTAAGTTTAGCTTAAAACTTAAGAAGCAAAGAAAAATCTAAATGGATGGCAATTCTGAACTTAGTGAAAAATGTTTTATTTCCAATATATTGTACAATTCTGTTTAAAATCTAGTGGTGAGAAAAGGATAAACATGAAATAATGCATTTTGATGTATATATTTGTCAACTTTTGCTGTAGCAGCAAACAAACTCAAGATCTCAGTAGTTTATAACACATTTATTTCTTATTCATGGGTCTGTGGGTTAGGTAATGCTCTGCTGGGCTCAGCTGGGCTTTGCTGGGCTTGGTCCCTGGTTGTAGTTTGGGTTCAGATCTACTCCAA
Organism: Eonycteris spelaea; assembly: GCA_003508835.1. Lineage (NCBI taxonomy): Eukaryota > Metazoa > Chordata > Mammalia > Chiroptera > Pteropodidae > Eonycteris > Eonycteris spelaea. The sequence goes on from PUFA01000043.1 coordinate 10,182,236, forward strand.
TTGTCCTCATTTTGGGAACTGGACTCAAGGAACAGCCATTCTCTGGGGCATGCTGTTCAGGGGACAGAGCACAGAAACTCAAGAGAATGAGCAGAAATATGGAATTTCTCTTAAATCCTTTACGTGGACCTGGCACAATGCCACTGCTGCCCACATTTTTTTGTTCCACGCAAAACTGGTCTTTGTTTTTAGTTTCTCATACGGAGCTCCTAAAATGCTTGGAATTTACATTGTTTGCCAAAGATAGAACTCAAATAGAGGGAGCTCTAGGTAGCTTTAGGATGGGAATTGGTCATCAGAAAAACCAACCATGTGAATATAGAGTTTAAACTTTAAACCCTATCCCCTAAGGAGGAACAAGGGCCTAGTGATTGGGTTCAATCATCAATGTCCAATGATTTAATCATTTGTGCCTCTATGATAAAACCCCCATAAAACCCTATACATGGGGTTCAGAGACCTTCAGGGTTGGTGAATACATTATGTGCAGGAAGGGTGGTGTGCCTGGAAAGGGCATGGAAACGATGTGACTCCACATATCGACCTTGCCCTATACATCTCTTCCATTTGACTGTTTCTGAGTTATATCCTTTATAAGAAACCAGTGACATAAGTGAAGTGCTCTCCTGAGTTTTGTGAGTCATTCCAGAACATTATTGAACCTGAGCCCTGCGAAGGGGATGGGGAGGTTGTTGGAAGCTCTGAGTTGGTAGTCACCAGGCAAGAGTATAGGTATCCAGGGAACCCCATTTACAGCTGACATCTGAAGTTGGGGCAGTTTTGTGGACTGAGCCCTTAACCTGTGGGGTCTGCACTAATTATGGGATGTTAGCGTCAGAATTGAATTGAATTGCAGGACACCCAGTCAGTGTTGAAGAAGACGACTCGGAATGACATATTTGGTGTTGAAAACCCCTACATAGAAGGGTATTCTAATCAAGGGAAACCAAGCTTAAGGAGCAAATCAATACTTAAAAAGAAATCATACAATTGATCACAAGGTACTTTGGAACATATTGACATGCATTAAAAAATACTTAGTACTATTGAGGATTCTCAAATCCCAATTTTCCAATCTACTCTCCACCCAATTATAGTAAATAATAGCATCTCCTTTCTTCATAAAAACATCAACATCATTCAGCATTAGTCAGAGGAGGTCCTCTGTGTCTTAGTAAACATTTCATATAACTTGAAATAACCAAAAGAGAGAGAGAGAGAGAGAGAGAGAGAGAGAGAGAGAGAGAGAGAGAGAGAGAGAGAATTATGGGGACATATTCTGGGTCTCTAGCTAAACTTCAAGTACTCGAAAGAAGATATTCTTTTATTTTCCCTGTGCTGATTTATACAAAGTTTCATACATAGTGTCAAGTACCTTTCGTTCATTGACATTCTATAGTTCTAGGTAGCAGAACATTTACTCTTATGTATATCATTATAAAGGCATATACTTAAAGGGTGTTTAAGAGTCCTCCAAGAATATTATATATTTATTTCTCAAACTCTACTCACATCTCTGGTTTGTCTCCCATTCAAGTTACACAGTAAAAAAAAAAAAAGTAAAAAAAAAAAAAAGTAAAAACATGTAAAACAACACAGATAAGTCCAGCACAGTCTTGGACCCTTCCCTTCCTTCTTCCTCTGATCTCCATGACAGCTCTATAAAGGGCATACCCCTCATGTCCACCCCCAGTTGTCCAAATAAAGAAATTAAGATTCAGAGGCATGAGTAATTTTCCCACAGTGACACAACTAGCATGCAATAGAACCAACATGTGACCTTAGTCCGGTACAACGGAAGCTTTTCTGTCTACTCAATAGTTTTCCACAGGAAAGGTCACAGACTTGATTTTGTCCCAAGGAATGCTGTCATGCATATTATGGAATCTATGAAATGTTACCTGTTTTTGGAGAAGTAAAGTAAGTAAAGAAGTAAAGTAAGACTATATTAACCTAAGTATATGAAGCTGGTTGGTGTTAGATACCTCTGGTATAAGTTATTGCTCATAGTTATTGTTCACAGTTATGTCTCTAGTATAAGTTATTTTTCCAGAGCCATATGTTCCTAACACTTTACAAGTATATAACAATGATCCTCCAAAAGCAGGAAAATAGATCTGAGCAGAGAATTTACTCAAAAAAATAAATAAACAGATGGCAAATAAACACATGAAAAGAGATCCACCATCACTAGTCATTAGGAAAATGTAAATTAAACCCACAATGATATACTACAGTGCACCTATTATAATAGATTAAGTATAAAAAAAAAGACAGACAATAACAAGTATTGAAAATATTGTAGAATAACTGAAACTCTTATACACTGATGAAAAGTAAAATTCTATAACCAAAATTGTACAACCACTTTGTAAAATAGTTTAGCAGTTTTTAAAATAATTAACAAACTATATAACCCAACTTTTTGACTACTAGATATTTACCCAATAAAATAATAATATATGTTTACAAAAATATTTATGCATAATTGTCCATAGAAGCCTAATTTGTAACAACCAAAAACTGGAAGCAATTTAAATATCCATTGACAGATGCATGCATAAATATAGTGTGATATATCCACAAAATGGACTACTACTCAGTGATAAGAATAAAGGAACTGAATATACACAACCATATGGATGAATCTCTATACTAAGTTAAATAAGTGAGACTTCCCCACCAAAAACTATGATTCAATTTATGTGAAATTCTAAAAAATGCACATTGATCTGTAGTGACAGAAAGCAGATTAGTGGTTGGACAAGGATGGGAGGTAGACAGACACAGGAAGAAGAATTACCAAGGGCAGAAGAAGACTTTTGCAGATGATCATTTTTTAAATTTCGATAATAGTGATGGTTTCATGGGTATATACCTATGTCAAAACTCATTAATTTATACCCTTGAAGTATGTGTGGTGTGTTATATGTCAATTGTACCACAATACTGAGTGAAATAAGAGAAAGATAAATACCATATAATTTCACTTATATGTACAATCTAAAAAACAAAATAAATGAATAAAAAAAAAAACAGAAACAGATTCATAGATACAGAGAACAAACTGATGGTTGCCAGATGGCAGAGTGGTTGGGGTGCTGAGTGAAAAAAGTTGAAGGCATTAAGAAGTACAAATTGGCAGGTATAAAATAGTCATGGAGATGTAGAGTAGAGCATAGGGAACGTAGTTATTAATATTGCAATAACTATGTATGGTGTCAGGTGGATACTAAACTTATTGGGGGAATCACTTTGCAAGTTATATAAATGTCTAACTATTATGCTGTACACCTGAAACTAATACAATATTGAAGGTCAACTACAATTGAAAAAAATTATGCCACGATAAAACTTTTTTAAAAAATACATCATATAGGCATATCATGAAGAATAGATGATTTCAGATATGAAAACTTAGAACTGTGTCTAACACATTGTAAGCATTTTATACATGCTACTATTATTTTTTTTTATTTGTATGAGAGGGGATATTGCAGAGTCTTTGCTGCCATTCAGTATTATCTGAAAAGATCTACTTTCTACTTTCTGTGGTAATTGTCTTCCTATGTCACCACTCAATCAAGACAAAATCAACAAAATATAGGGAAAAGCTTTAAGACTAACTGACCAAAGAGCGTTTTGTCATGTCTACATTTCATAATGTGAGAGGTATATTAGGAAAATAAAATCTGCTCTGTGTGAAGTCAAATTGTTATTAAGGAAGTCTTTTGATAAGCCTAATGAACCACAAGATTTTAACATTACTGAGCTCAAGGGTTATGTTTTCCCCCAACCATCTTCCCTTTTCACCCACCTTGAATGTTGAATGGGACTCAAAGTTTCTGAATGTTTTATTATTCTTGGGGAAAGGTAAGTGAAGCTATCCCAGCTCTAAGGTTAATCAGAATTCACATACTTTGGCAGTTGTCCTAATTTCCCAGGTATCAGAGAAAAAATTATTTTCTCTTCATGGTGTTCTAATATTTTTATTAGATAGTTCACCTTCATTGTGTACAAATTCCTGTTGAGATGCAAAGACACTGTAAGAAGTGACCTTGGACACGGAGCAATATATGAGTTTCTCTTTAGGTTGGAGCCATGGACAAAAAAGGACCTGCGCTAAGAGCACTGGGGATTGGCTGGGAAAGTCACCAGCAAAGTGGCTGTAAACTTCATCTCAGTTGGAAATGGACAAATGAGAAAGGTTAGGTCCAGGCTGAATAGTGATCAAAAATACAAAGAAGAAAACTGAAACTCTATAAAGATTAGCTTTTTAAATATACTACCCTGGTAATTTTCATCTTCAGTATTTAGCAAGATATTTTGCTCTCGACTTCGTCCTGGCTACCTTATACATACTCTTTCCATTTTACAGATGATTAGGAAGGAATAGAAGGGTAAAAGATAAAATTTGTGTCATCTTTATCTTCATCTAGTATAAATTCTAGCACTTTTTGCCACTTTCTTGGCAATGCCCTGTATGAAGTTAAAAGAGAAGGTTGAACTCAGATTGAATTAAATGTGATCCTTCTCATAATTACAAGGGATCAAACAAAATGCAACTTCACCAAAAGCAGGAAAATTATCTGGCTCACCATTATATCCCCAGCACCTAGAACATATTAACCAATAGACCACACTTCTACTTAAAAGAGAAAAAGAGGGGAAAAATCCTATTTTACACACTGCAACAGTTATTCATTCACTTCTATTTTAAAGATGGATGAAATAAGGTATGAACTATAAGTGATTTTACAAAGAAGAAAAAGCTAGTAAGTCACAGAGCCAATTTTTTATAAGTAAACCTTTCCCTGAAGTATGACAATTATACAAAAACCATCATAAGTATTTAGCTGGCTGAATTTTTACAAATGTAACTACCACCTTGATCAAAAAATGGAAAATTTCTGTACTCCAAAACAACAGTTCTCAACATTTTTGACACAGGGACTGGTGCACCTATGAGAATCTAATGCCTGATGATTTGAGGTGGAGCTGAGGCCATGATGCTAGCGCTGGGGAGCGGCTGCAAATACAGATGAAGTTTTGCTCGCTTGCCCACCGCTCACCTCCTGCTGTGAGGCCTGGTTCCTAACAGGCCACAGATACCCCAGAAGCCTTCCTGATGCCGCATCCCAGTAAATATTTTCCTACAAATTAACTACTATTTTTCCAGCTAATATCATAGATTAGTTTTGCTTGTTTATGAATTTCATGTAAATGGAAGATACAGCATGTTCTTTTTGGTGACTGTCTTCTTTTACTTTGCATCAGGTTTGTGAGACTCATGTTTTACACGCAATAGTTTTTTCACTCTTCTTATTTTATAACATTAAAAGTATATTGCCATTTATTTATGTGATGGGTATTTAGTTGTTTTTTTTTTTTCAGTCTGATGATATTAAAAATAGTGCTACTATGAATATTCCTGAAAGTGTGGGTACCTACTGGGTATGTCCCCAGGAATGGAAATGCTGGTCCTGGGTATGCATATTTCAACTTCAGTAGACATTACCAAACAAATCCTAAAATGATTATACCAATTTATACTTCCAGCAGCGATGTATGAGAATTCCAGCTGTTCCATGTTCTTGACAACACTTGAAATTTTCATTTTAGCAATTATGGTGGGTGTGCTATGGTACTTCACTGCAGTTTTAATTTGCATATTTATGATGACTAATGAAGTTGATCACCTTTAGATATAGTATTTAATGGCCATACAGATAACACTTTTGTAAATTGCTTCTTCATGACTGCTGCCCCTTTTTAAAAATTGAATTTGTCTTCTTATTAACTTGTCTGAGATCTTTACATATTCTAGATATGAAGCTTTCAATGAAATTGTGTATTGCAAATCCTGTCTTCACGCTGTGGTTTGCCTTTTTATTTTCAAATATATATTTTACAAAAAGAAGTTCTTAAGTTTAACGAGTTTTCCAAGTCAATTATTTTATGATTAGTATTTTTTCTGTCCTATTTAAAAAATCTTTGCCTACTCTAAGACCATAAAAACATTCTCCTATATTTTCTTCACAAAGATTAATCATTTTTATCTTTCACATTCAGATCTACGATCTATCTAAAATTGATTTTTCTGTATAGTGTGTAGTAAAGGTTAAGATGAATTTTCTCCATATGAATATCCAATTGACCTTATACCATTTATTGAGAAAATAAAAAACCATGAAATCAATTTTCTTCCATTTCCTTGCAGTGGCAATTTTATCATAAATCAAGAAAGTGAGTAAGTATATATAGGTCACTTTTTGGACTCTTTAATTTGCTCCATCAAACTGCTTATCTTTCCTTGCACTAATACCACACTATTTTAATTATGTAGCTTTATGCCAAGACTTGATATCTATTGGAGAAAGTTTTTTTTCCCTCATTTTAAGTTTTCCTGGACCTGAGGCTTTTTATATAAATTTTAGAATCAAATCTTCAGTTTCCTAAAATGAAACAAACAGAAGTACTTCTGGTATCTTGACTGAGACAGCTTTGAATTTAAGCAATCAATCTGTGGGAGAACTGACATTTTGACATATTGAGTCTTCTAATTTATGGATATAATAATTTCTTCCATTTATTTGGGTCTTTTAAAATTTACCTCAGCAAATAAATTTCAGTGTATAAATCCTGTCCATATTTCATTAAATTTAATTTCTAAATAATTGATGTTGTTTTTGCTACTATAAATTGTATTTTTGTAAAAGTCAAACAAAATTTATTTTAGATGATATATATAAATACAATTGATTTTTATATGTTGATCTTGAATACAGTGACCTCATTAAATGGTTACTTCTTTTAGATTTCTTTGTGTTTCTGTATTTCTTTCTGTTTCCTGTTCACACACTAAGGCCTTGTATAAATAATGATAATTTAATTCATCCTTTCAAATCCTTACAATTTTTACTTTATTTTCTGAACTTGTGCATTGTCTAAGATTTTTTTATATATTGAATAGAAATGGAAATAGAATAAATCCTTATCTCATTCTTAGTGGTAGGATTCCATTAAGTATATTATTCATATACATTATTTTTGATAAATATTAATTTTATCAAATTAAGAATTTTTACTTATATCACTGATTTGCCCGGTGATTTTATTATGAATGACTATTAATTTAATTAAATATTTTTTGGCATCTTTTGAAATTAGCATTTTATTTCCTCCTTTGTTCTGTTTATGTCATGAATTCCATTGGTTGAATTTTTAATGTTAAATATACAATCCCAATTAGATTATGTTACAAAAATATTCTTATGATAGTTTGATACAGTTGGCTAATATTTTATTTAAAATTTCGCATCTATGTTCATGATTTACTGATCTATAATTTTCTTATCTTGTATTGCCCTTGATAGAATAATTTTACAAGATTTTGGTGACAAAATTATTCAATACTTCATATGAGTATCTTCTTCTTCTTCTTCTTCTTTTCATCTCTGAAAGAGTTCATATAAGTTTGGTGTTTTTAAAGCTATTTGTTCACTTATTCTAATTTTTTAAAAATTTGTAGGCATTGTATTCTTAAAAAGAGATCTTATTTTAATATCTATAGATTCTTTAGTAATGTTCCTCTTTCCTTCCTGCTTTTGGTGATATGTGCTTCGTCTCTTTTTTCTTGATCCACCTTGTAGGGCTTTGTCAAACCTATTGATATTTTTAAAGAACCAATATTTTTGTTGCTGATTTTTATCTATTGCATATTTGTTTTCTATTTCATTAATTTCTATTCTTATTTTGTTTCACTATTCTACTTTGAATTTATTACACTGTCTTTTTCCTAACATGACAATTTAGATTCTTAGATTTAATTTTTAGCCTTTCTTTTAAAAAATATACTATAAATTAGTTTAGTTCACTCAACAAGTTTTGGTATATTGTATTTTCATTGTCATCTACACAACAGAATTTAAATACAGAATTTCTAATTCTAATCTAAAATTCTTTCAACTAAAGTGTACTAGTCTTTTATTTCTTGGTCATCTATAAATAAATGATATTCAAATTTTTATGTAGAAATACTTAGATAAAATTGCCATTTTAGTTTGCATATTCTATGTGAGTAAATGGTCAAAATTTTTCTTTCTTTATGTTTTTACATTTAATACTCACAACCACCTTGGGAGGTATGCATTATTATCCCTCTTTACAAATGAAGCAATATGTACAAAGAGATTAAGAGATTGTGGCCATTCAACTAACATGTAGTGGAACCAGGATTTGAAGATGAACAAGATTCACTTCTCTAGCTCTAAAGTCTGTGTTCTTATTTTTTTTATTCTCTCCACTTCATTACTACTCTACACAATACTACCACAATCATAATAAAAAAAAAATTACAACTCAAGTGAGTAAAATGTCTTAGATGCTGATATTTTGCAAGTTAAAAAAAAAAAACAAAACAAAACAAACTAGATTCCAGAAAAACTGTATGACTCATCCAAGGCCATTTTGCTAGGAAATGGTTGCACCAGAACCAAATCTAAGGTGTGCTAATTTCTAGGACAATAATCTTCCTGCTCTTCTAAATTGCTTCACAATTTACCTTTCAGGTATAGGCAGTAATGCTACATCATCAACAATGCTTATATAAGCACTCAATTCACCAGGTCTCAAACTTAAAAAAGAAGTTAGTCTGTCATTACTCCTATAAAAGAACACAGAACACTAATATTGATCACCATTAGCTTATTAATAAATTTTTCAAAAGTTTTCTTGTCTCTCATTGGTAGTCACTAAGAGGCGTTCATGTGGAGAGTAGAGGATGAGAGTTCTCGAGATGTCAGCAAGAGTATTTTCAAAAAGTGCCCAAAACTGTTATCTGGGTTTAAACTGGACTTCAGGGAACAGAGTTCAGATATGTGCATTCTATTAGGTTTGACTGATAAAATCCACTTGCCAGGTTTTTTTCCATCCCTTGCTTCTGGCATTTTTAGCAGTTTAACCATCTATCCATTGATGGGGTGACCCTGCGGGCTATGACAGGAAAGAGGAGATTGTAGCTGCATGATTTTACCTCTTTTCCTTATCCATACTGCTTGCCTAAGAGAATCTCTGTCACATAGGCTAAAAGCTGAAATGAGGCCAGTGAGAGAAACCAGAAACTGTAAAACTCTATTCTGAGAAAACACATCATCCAATGAATGCCTGGTAGCTTTTGCTGAGAGACAATAAATATTACTGCTCTATAGTAAGGGCAAATGAGAAATTCTATTCCCAAGGGAGAAAAGACACATCTCCATGTGTGACAAGTAGTTAACATTATGGATAGCATCTGCCTGCACTCTTATCATGATGTAAATTTATTTTCTATTCATTGGCTTGAATAGTAACGGAATAATATTAAAATGTGAATGAACCACCAGATACAAATTTTATTATAACTTCCATATGACTATAGAGAGAAAAGGTTAGGAGTGACTAGAAGCAGTTAGTTAAATCTGGTATTTTTAACCCCTGTTGGAAAGCCAATCTGTTTATTAATAATAAGTCAAATGCTTGTTGGAATAAATAAAATTTTTAAGCTTTGCTAACATTATATAATTGGAGTTTACATAAAGTTCCTGAAGTTCTTTGTACTAACTTATTGACAAGATTGTTTATCATTTCTTTTTGATGAAATATAAAATAAAAATTTGGCAACAAGGCTCATAAAAACTATTTTATGTCTTTTATTTCCCTAAAAGTAAACATACTAGTTGTGAGATTCTGAATAAACATTCTTCAGATTTATCCTTTAAATTAAGCAGCTCGGAGAGGACTCATAATTCTTATAACCTTAATATAGCACCTAAGTTAGGTGAGTTTGAAGGCATACAATGACAATAATAAACTGGAGGTTTTTAAGACTTATGGGATGATATCAGAATTCCTTCATAAAGTAACTATAGCATTTGAAGTGAATATAGTTGATTTTATTAATTATCTTTTTATTCTTTGTATATGTGTTTCCCTCAGGTATAAGGCCTGATTTTTAGAGAGCGGCTCATTTTTACCTTTGGCATCTTAATTATGATGTGTCTTGGTGTGGGTCTGTTTGAATTTCTCTTGTTTGGGACTCTTTGTGCTCCCTGGACTTGTGTGTCTAATTCCTTTGCCAGGTTAGGGAAGTTTTCTGTCATTATTTCTTCAAATAGATTCTCAATCCCTTGCTCTCTCTTCTCCTTTGGATACTCCTATTATGCAGATATTATTACACTTTATGTTGTCCCAGAGGCCTCTTAAACTACCCTCATTTTTTAAAATTCTTTTTTATTTTCATCATTCTGATTGGGTGTTTTCTGCTACCTTGTTATTCAGTTCACTGATTTAATCTGCTTCATCCAATCTGCTGTTGAATCCTTCTAGTGTACTCTATATTTCATTTATTTTATTCTTCATTTCTGTCTGGTTCTTTTTTTATGGTTTCTATGTCCTTTATTATGCTTACTATCTGTCTGTTGAGGTTCTTATTGTGCTCATCCATTCTCCCCCTAAGTTCATTGAGCATCCTTATAGCCATTATTTTGAACTCTGTCTATGGAAGGTTGCTTTCCTCCATTTTATTTAGCTTATTTTCTGTAGTTTTCTCCTGTTCTTTCATTTGTGGCATATTTCATTGTTTTCTCATTTTATTAGCCTCTCTGTGCTTGTTTCTACATGTTAGGAATATTTGTTTTATCTCTCAGCCTTGGCCTGATAGCCTTATGTAGAAGGTGTCCTATGTGGCCCAGTGGCATGCTCTCCCTGATCACCTGTGCCAGAGGCTCTGGATGTGATCTTTGTGTGGGTCATGTGTGATCTGTTGTAGCTAAGCCTTTATTTGTGTTAGTACATGTGCATGAGATTAACATTCAGGCTGACTACCTGTGGGAATTGGCTGCACCCAGAGAAGTGCTGCAATGTGGGGGCTGACTCCATTGAGTGGGATTTGCCCTGGCAGGCTTGTGTACTTGTTGAGACCACTCTTGTGGGACCACTTGTAGGACTAGTCAGGAGTTGTTCTGGTGTGGTCTAGTGCCAGCCTCTAGGTGCATTAGTTTTGTGGCCTCTTGGGAGGGACTCCTCAGTAGGCCAGGGTCATCTACTGCTTTTGATTGCTCAGGGCTACCTCGTGAAGCTACAAAATGATCTACAGATGGTTGTTGCCTATGCTGGATCTATAGTAAGTGAAAGAGACAATGCTGTAGGCAGCGATCCGGTTATCCCCTGTACCTGGCCTATGGCAGTTTAGCAGAAGAACCAGTGCTCCTCAAGGCCTGACACTGCCTGTCAGTTGCTCTTAAGTCTCTGAAACTGGAGGATCCTCTGGGTAATATGCATGTTGGGTGGTGCAGGGACCCCAGGAGTCACTGCATCCTTTGAGTAAACTTCCCCCTGCCACTGCAGTGTCAGGATACATGTCAGCACTGTCTCTGTGGCTCCCTGTATAAGTTTCAGATACATAGCAAGGCCAGCTGCTGCTCCCTCAGGCCTACAAACACCCGAGCTCTGTTTAAGGATTATTGAAGCTTTTGGGCATGAGTTTGTGGCCTGCCACCAAAAGTCTTTCCTGGATGGACAGGCCTTGCGTGGGCTGCCAGGAACTGAGTGCTATTGTTTGCTGTTGAATTCATGACCCCAGGAAAGCCCAGGATAGGACAGGATTGCCTGGGAGCAGGCTTGCCACAGGTAATTTGTGGGTTAGGTGGAGCATTGTCTCAGGAGGTATGTCTTATCAGGCCTACACAGCACCAGATTTGTTGCCAGCTCTGGGACTGCGGGCTCCCACCAAAGTCACATATCACCGCAAGACCTACTGCCATCTGTTTTGGGCCCACAAAACTCCTTGAGATCTGCGCAAGTGATATTGTATCTTGTGCTGATGAGCTGCTCATTTTTACTACAGGGCTAACTGCTTTTAAGTGGAGACATGTTTACTCGCTGCTAAATTTAGTTAAGGAAATTAAATCAATTTCTTTTTACTACTTTTCAATTTACTAGTTTCATGCCTGCATTCAGTCTAGAGTTTAAATATTTCTTTTAATATTTCAGTAATTCTTTTTATTTCCAAGGTGTCTAATGGGTTCTTTTTCATTTCCTACCTGTTCTTGTTTCTGTTTTTATTTTCTATTAATTGTAGCTATACATTTCTTTCCTTCATTATATGAACATTTTAGAAGCTTTTCAAAATGTTTAATTTTATGTCATCTAGAAAAATTTATGTTCTGGTTATTGGTATTTTGTAGTTTTTCTTAGCATGAGGTGTCTATATGTATTTTGAAATTTTGGTTTGCAGCCACATATAAAGAGAACTTTTTTTTTTTTCTCTTCATTTGCACCTACCCTCTAGCTGTATTATCTGTCCTTAGTCTCTTCCAAGATCCCAGCCCAGAACTGAGTTTTATATTAGTGATCAAACGACGGCACAGACCTAGTTACTGGTTTGGCTCAGATTTGGTCTTAAGTCTACAACCATGTCCTTCCAAATTCCCTCCCTAAAGATACAGCCACAGATTCTGGTAACTGCCAGCAGCAGTGTTATTAAGCTTCTTCTAATAAAGAAGTTGGGGGAAAGAGATACCACCCCCATAGTTCCTGGTTTCAACTTGTCATTTTGTGTTTTCTCTATCACTTTCACATGTTTGGATGCATAGAGGAGCTTATTTCTGAAAAGCATGTATTATTTTTATAATAACAACAACAGCAACATGATTTTGTTTTATTTTTTAATTAATTATTTTTTATGGTGACATTGGTTATGATTTTGTTTTCAACACCATTGAATGTGGGGTGCATTGACCAATGATTGTGAAAGTCAATTTTAGGATAACCAAAGTATGGAAAGGTGATCTCGGGAGCTAGAGAACAATTTCAGAGCTGGAAGTGTGCACAGTTTTCATTGATTCCAACCTCTTCATTTTAAAACAATAGAACTGAGACCCAGAGAGGTTGTCAGTTGCTTCTCTTAGCATTTAGATACCAAGAATGTGGAAAAGAGGGACAAAGTGATTTCACTCTTGTACTAACCCAAAGTCTGAGATAAGTCTTCTTTAAGATGAACTATTTCCCCTCAGGAATGCTCTCCAAGGGCCAAGGGAACTTGTCTGCATTGTGGAGGCAGAAACAAAGAAATCAAATTATTTCTTGCCTGTACCACACAAACTGCAAGCTTAAAGGAGTGAGGTCAATCAATATGTGTGTTATTGCATTTAGTTCTGGCTGGAACGCTATCACAGACAAGCCTTAATTCTGGTTCCTGCTTCTTGTAGCTGCAAAAGTCTGCGGATCCCTTGTGTTGAATTCTTATTGGTAAAAGCCTTCCCCTTTTCTGGAAATTGTCAGTATTCTGTGTATGGACAAGACTAGTCACATCTACAAATTGATTCCATGAGCCTGGTGAGAACCCTCTTAAAGTGACAAAGTCAAATGAACTTAAAACACACACACAGTATATTAGCTGGAGAAAAATATATGAAGATCTTGCTAAACTCTCTAAGTTTCTGATCCATTTCACAAAGAAAAAAAAGGCTCTGACAGGAATACTAGAACATTCCAAAAAATACATTACTTAATAAATTTAGATTTCCTTCCTCTTCTACTCTAGTAACTAAGTGTAATATTAAAATCTTAGTAATGCTTTCTGGGATTTATATTATCTTATATAACTGAATTCTCAATAAGACTATGGGAATTAGTTACTGTAACAGCTACTGTGATCTCCACCCTCATCTCCACGTCAGGACCCATTCCCCATCCAGCAACTGCAGAGAAATATTAATTCTGACTGTTCACAACTGCCTTTCTCTGGAGAAATTGCCTTGGGCCTCAGGGAACTGCCATACCTAAGATTTTTGCTCCATTCTAGGATGGCCACCTCCAAAGAGCATTCATACTGTTTGTGTAGCAAATGTATTTTTTTCCCCTCTATATTAGAAAAGTGATTCATAAGCAGTCCTCACTCTTCTGGAACTGACTGACAACAGAGTACATACCCAGTCTCACGTGTTACCTCATATATCCTTCAAATGGCTCTGGACTGTGTGGCCTTTCTGCAGAATACTACATAGGTCCATTCTGTTGTTATAATGCAAACTGTTCAAAGTGAGACAAATAAATGGCAATTGCATTGGTGACCTTGGTGAGTATATGTTTCAGAGGAGAGAAGACAAAACCTATGAACACTCTAAGGCCTACCATATTCATAATGATATTAGGAATTTTGTGGTCTGGGTGTGCTGGGATATTCTCTCTAAAGTAGAGGAGATGTTGCCTCTCACCCCTTCACTAAGAACATAATGCCTGTGAGGTCTCCTCAGGTTGCGAAAGCAGCATATTCCCACTTAGAGACTGGTAGACTCACTATGAGTCAAGATTCAATGCATTATCTGAACCCCATGAACCCATTCTAATGGGGAGCATGATGATTTTGTATCCCAGAGTTACAGTGTCAGCATGGACCCAGTATCTAACAGTTCTTGAAGGTCTAGTATTTCTCTTTCCCCAGCACACATTTACTTGACTAAATGGTGGTAGGTCCTTCTGGGGAGGACTAGAATAATCACTGTTGTATGTTCTTGCCAGAGTGTTGCAGAATCCCTTTTCATTGTGACTTGGCACTCCATTAAATGAATTTGGGTCCAATAATTGACTTACATGTGGAAACTTAGGAAGGATGCTTAATATTTATCATAATATGGAGTACCTTTCTTCAGCCTCCTGATCATCTATTCTTGACTTATTCATTGTATGAAGTAAGTGTTATTTTTGGTGGCTGCCTGTCTATTTTGCCCTCAAGAATACCATGCTGTGTCCTAGTAACCATTTTCATAGCTCTCTGCATGCCAGGCCTCTCAGCTACTGCTCAGACTTTGACACTCATTACAATAATTGTGCCTACCTGACTACACTCTGTTAAGTGCAGCCAACTGAACTCTATGACATCAGATCCCATTAGCCCACTGCTGTCAAGGAGCCCAGTTGTGTATTAACATCTCCTACTTTCTGCTCTGGCCTACAGAAGGCAAGGTAACATTCATCTTTCCAGTGATGTTTTTGTCCAATTATCTGGGGCATTCCTTATTGCTTTGGTAACTGTAGTGTCCTTCAAACCTTCTAGAATGCAGTTGGCAGGTGAGTTTTCTGGACTTCTTCTAATATGCTCACTTCTTTGGGCTTTTTGATTCCTCCTTGCGCTCTGTGCCATGAAACTTCTAGCATTTCAACTTAACTTAACTTTCTACAAACTTCTAGAAGCATCCATCAGCATATTTTCATCATCTCTTAGTGGTCCTCATCAGGCATTAAATATTATATGTCCATTTATAAATTCTCCATGAACCTGGATAACTTTATGTTCTGTCCTTCTTGACTTAGTACCCTTAGGTTACAGTTCCATATGTATGATTTTTGCTCTTGCCAACTAAATCTTTAGTTCCTTCAGATGTTTTCCTCCTTTTGCAGGTCTAGTACTTCCCAAGCAGGGCTATGTTCACTTGACCTTAGTATTTTGACAGATAAAGGCTATGAAGAGATGTGGAAGCAAAATCTAAGAGGGTGTTGCCATATAAGACAAGATCTCTGAATATTCTTTAAACAAAAGGGGAGTATTAGTCTTTAATTAAGGGAAGTAAGTCACTTCTGCAACCTCAGAACATCCTAGGTGGTCTGAGGATTTAAGATTTTTAATTGCATAAACTCAGATGTGTCAACCCAGGTACCAGGGTCTTACTTATTCCCAATAAGTTCCCTGACCTTTGTGTACCAAACTTACTAGGACTGGGAGGTCAAACCTCTCTGGAATTAGGCATTGAATTAAAGGCTGCCACCTGAAAAGAGGCATAATTTGGGTGAGGCAAGCTACCTTTGGTAGAGAGCAATTCCCAGAAAGGAACTCAGCTTTGAGACATCAGCAAACACCTTTGACAGCTGGGGGAAGGAGCATTTTAGTCCTAAAAAGACAACCTGAATAGTATATTTTATAGTAAACCTGTGTTTATAGCTCTCAGAGATAAGGGTCTGAACCATCCCACCAAGCAATCAGTCTAAACCAGTAGAGCTGATAGCCAAGCATGGCATTAATCTAGAATATATGGAGGAGGAAGGGGTTAGTGAATGTCATTTATGACCTTAAGATCAGCTGCACCAGTGGAGGCTACAATGTGGGCCAGTGACCCTTTTCTTGTAAGTTTCCCCAGGAATAAGACCAATCAGAATTCTGAAGGTGTTCCTAGCTAAACTTACTATGTTAAGCAAATGGATTTGACCCAATAAGGAGTACAGCGTAGTCGATTTTGTCTGGATCTCTTTTTGGGGGCCAAACCACTTATTCTTCAGAATTTGGATTATTAGCTACGAACAGTTCATGGTTGTATCCCTTGCTAGGAATTGCCTGCCTTCCACCATGGGATTTGCCTCGCCCAAGATCATGCTCTTTCCCAAGGGGTGGCCGCCAGGCAATCACTGGCTGATGTGGGGATGTAAAGACTTGTCCCCCTGACTTGACTTGAGATATAGAGATCTAGGTTCCCCTGACCTGATTTGTCTGAATTCTCTGTAGGATCAGCTGAGTCCTTAATTGCAGCCATATTTCAGGTATTTCTCTTACTGAGTACTGAAGAGTTTAGGTAAAATGTCATGATATTTGTAATTTACTGTGAAAAATCTAGAACAAAATAGGCAAAGTAAATATGTCAAAATGTTAAACTATTAAATCTAGGTGATAGGTACACAGATGTTCATATATATATATATCATATACATAGGTACATAGATAGATACATATTGGTATTCATTACACTATGCTGTCTATTTTTCTAGGTGTTTAAACTTTTTTATTATACAATTTTAAAATAAATTTAAAATACAATAAAAGTAATAAAATTTAAAATAAATCGACCTTGCCATGTAAAAGAGTATAAAATTGTACATATGAGATCATGAATAAAGTGTAATGGAAGGCATATAGGAAGTACTCAATAAGTACTATATAATACTATCCTACAACTGGCAGTTCTCTATTCCAGAGTAAGAATGCATGTGTTAGCTTAGAATAAGTAATGTGCTCCTCTGAAATTAGTTTCACTTCACACTCATCTTTTTAGAGTAATGAAGGGCAAATCAATGTTGCTTGTCAAACAAACGCTATTAGCATGAATGCAGCAAATGTTAATGCTATTGCAACTTAATCATAAATGATCAATAAGTGAGGTAGATACTTATAATAACATCCCAGCTGTGAATTTCCTGACATTTCATACACATCCACGAACCAATTGATGCATATTGAGGGATTGGTAGGTCAGCAAATTTCTTGATTTTCTGCGCTGCAGAAAATGTTTCTGTCCATAGAGATCTACATTCAGGAGGTTAACATGCATTTAGTATATGAATAGTTTACAAACATCAAGTTGCATATCTTCTTCCACCTCATTAGGCTACTTGACAATTCTTTTTTTCTATGAGCTATGAATTGCTTTCAAAATCATTTAGAACATGGAAATCATGTGGCACGACTCTGTCATTTCAAAGATGAGAAAACTAAAACTCAGTGAAATCAAAGAGTTGTTCAGACTAGAACTCTCAGTTTTGAGTTCTGTGTCCTGATATGTATAATACATATAAAGGAAGCTTTTTCAAAAAACTTTAGATGAGACTTCAACATAACAGAAATTTCTTTATATTGTGTTCTCAAATAACTTTGGTTCCAGCAAATTCACATTTATTAATTGTTTACCATGTGACAAGCAATTAGGATACTAAAACAAAAATTCATTCCTTGCCTTCAGCAAGCTCACAGTCCAGTGGGGAAATTAAATGAACAATGGTAAACAAGTTAACTGAGAACTGTGTAAACATTGTATAGAGAGGAATGAATTATGCCAAGGTTGACATTTGGTAGATGTAAAGAGAATAAATATTGTAAAAGAATAGATTTGATCTGGTCAATAAGTATGTATTCACTGGATGAAATAGGAGTGACAAGAGACAGCAATGAGCAATGACACAAAAATTTAAAATGTAAAAGGTAAAGCATGTGGTATGGTTTTTGTGTGCAGTAGAAAAGTGGGATATTAGGAGGTGTTGCAGGAAGTGTTCAACTATGGCTGCATATTAAAAAAAAAAAATCACTAGGCAACTTTCAAAAAATACTGGTGTTCAGGCCCACTTCCAAACCAAATTACACCTGGATGTCTGAGGGCTGCTTCAGGCGTGAGTATTTGAAGAGTTCCCAGGTGATTCTTGTGTGCAAGATTGAATACCAGTGATTTAGGTGAGCTTACTATGAAAGGAAAAGGCTTTGGATCAAGTTATCTGGATCATGCTTATCCAATCAAAGCTTAGATCCTGAATATTAAATGACTTTATTTCTGAACATGTAGTCTCCCTCTAAAGACAGTAATTTTATTTGATGACTCAAGAACCTAGCTTTTGCTGCAACTATTCATTTTAGTTGTTTAAAAACTTTCTAATTCTTTGTAATAAAGTAAACATCGGAATCAGGATAAGAAACTCAACATAAAATTAAAAGACTCTATTTGTAACTTCTACTCAAATATCTGATGATACTGGTATTAAAGAAAGCCCAATGTAAAATATTCTCAGCTTCCCTGGGTTTACCGAATATGAAATCATTTTTTTATCCCTCTTCTTATTGTACCTCTTCTACTCATCTTTGTAATTAAATCCCTTAAAAACCACTGTCATTACGTGTTCCTCCCTTTTCAAAACTCTCCAATAGGTCTCCATGGCTCATTGAATTCATGGTCATTTTTGAATCTCTCTTCCATCTCTTCTTTGAGGATCACTGTTGTGTCAGCTCCTGTTATTGAGATGAATGTGACACTTTGCCCAGGTATATTAGGTTAGAGAATAAAGTACAAATTCCTTACACTAACTGCAACCACTCCTGACCCCACAACTTCCTGTTCAGCTTTATCAAGCTCCAATATCGAAATATTACTGCATACAGTGTTATTTACATACTAAAATTTCTTTCTTTACCCTGTTTCTCTGGCCTAAAAAGCCCCATTGCTTTTGGCCTCTTCCTTTCTTTAGCAATTAAATTTTTGATTCCTTGAAATATGGCTCATGTTATTCTTTTCATCTCAATTTACCAGAATAGATGAATAACATCTTCAGGGATCAGGGCTATATTTCATTATCATGTGCTTTATTCATAGCATCTGGAAGTAATGGGCACACAGAGGCAGTATAGGATGAACACAAGAGCTTTGGGCTTAGAATCTAACAGACATTGATTTAAATCTGGTTAAGAATCTGACAGACCTTGGGTTATTTAAGTACAAAAACTAAAAGAAAAACTGCTAGATCCTTTTAAAGAAATTTTACTTTGAGTCTATTAATTTGTCAACAAAGAAACATATAGTAATGAAGAAATTCACTTATTCACTGGGTAGAAAAAATCAAGAAATTTTAAGTGCTAGAAATGAGGAGTTAATGGTGGCTATACTAGTTAATCATTGAAGAGTAGCATTGTGGATAGAAAAGAATGAGTCCATGGGTCCAGCACCATTAGTTGGAATGATTCCCATTGTTCATTGGCTAGAACAGTATCTTTGGTTAGGTCCAGTAAGGGTCTAGAGTACTGGCATCATTCAAAGTTTAAGTCTTCTATCTGCTTCAGCTGTTTGGAGTCAGTTAGGAAACACAACAATGAATTTTGATTTGTCCTAGGAAACGTGCTACTTAAAGCGAAAATTTTCCTTTATAAAAGATTGTTTTAAATTTTTAAATAGTTAAAATGTATGCATTTTCTAACATAGAGTAAACACTTAATAAAATTATAGGTGACATTTTATTGAGTAATATTTGTTCATTGATTAATTTTTGGATTGGTCCCAAAAGATTTGTCCTTGGCTTTTTACTATCTTTGAAGAGAATTTGGAGAATGAAGAGAACTAAATATATTCATTTTCATATTATTAGGTAAGGGGCTACATGGCTGAATTGTGCTTCCCCCAAGTTTATGTTTAAATCCTAACCCCCAGTACTGCAGAATAATTATATTTGGAGATAAGGCCTTAAAATAAGTAATTAAGGTAAAATGAGGTTACATAGGGAGGTGGGAGGAACTAATCCAATATAACTAGTGTCTTTATAAAAAGAGGAGATAATTAGGACACAGACTTACACAGAGGAAGGACTATGTGAAGAAATCAGAAGAAAATATCTATCTATAAGCCAGGGAGAGAGACCTCAGAAGAAACAAACCTTTCTGACACCTTGATTTTGGAATTCCAGCCTCCAGAGTTGTGAGAAAATAAATATCTATTGTTTAAGCCTCCCAGTCTGTAGTACTTTGTTACAGCATCCCTAGCAAACAAATACAGATTTTGATCCTGGGAAGTAGGATGCTACTGTAGCAAATATCTAAAAATGTGAAAGTGGCTTAGAACTGAGTAATGGGTAGGAGCTAGGAGGGTTTGAGGTGCATGTTAGAAAAACTATAGATTGCCTTGAAAAGACTATCTGTAGAAACATAAACATTAAATGTGTTTCTGGTAAGATCTCAGACAGAAATGAAGAGTGTTCCTGGGAACTAAAGGATAGGTGATCCTTGTTACAATGTGGCAAAAACCTTGGCTGAGTTATTTGTTTTCTAATATTTCATGGAAAGTGGAACCTATAGGTGATGAACTTTGTTATTCAGCTGAGATTTCTAAGCAAAGTATTGAAGGCATTGCTTGCTTTCTCCTTGCTGCTTATATGATGTCTGTAATGTATTTTGAAAAAGTTCATCAGGAAATTTATCATATGTATAATTAAATTTTATTTGTATGTGGATTTTATGTCTTTTACTTATATATGGAATTTTAATATGTGAAACATATATCTCTATATGTGTGTTTGTGTATGTGGGTATATATGATACAAATATGGCAAAATCTTGACAACTGTTTGATTTGGGTAGTGGGTATATGGGTAATTGTATCATTCTTTCTACTTTTAAATATATTTAAAGTTTTTAGAAATAAAACATTTGAAATTCAACAGGTTATCTAAGTTAGGCAGAGCAAGATTAAAGAGGGCTTTGAAAACCCCTCAGAAGAGCTTAGACATGGGGTGGTAATAAACAGAGAACTAAAGTTCAACACAGTTCACATCCTCCCCTCTTCCCATAAGTTTTTATTTTTATTTCCCAATATGTTGTGTACGTGTGTGTGTGAGAGAGAGAGACTGTTATAAACTGGGGATGCTTCTACCTGTAGCTCTTAGATGAAAGCGATGTTTTTTTCCCAGTAGATTATAAACAACTTGAGTATAGCAACAGTATTTCTTGTTCCTTTTGTCACTCTTTATAGCACCTACACATGTAGATACTGCAATGATTATAAGTCACCAAGAGACTCATGAAAATTGCAAGAGGGAGGTGATAGATTATAAAACATGCTATAATTCTTCACTCTGACCTTTATCCTTGCTTCTTTGCAATATGACTTTACAGGACTTTACAGCAAGATGCAAATCTATTTCTTAATCCTTTGCATCTGGGCTGTACTTGCTTTGACCATAAAATGTGGCAGAAATGATGCTGTACCAGTTCTGAGCCTATTCTTCAAGAGGCCATGTACTCTTCATTTTCTCAGAAACCCCAACCCACCATGTGAACTGCCACAGGTTAGCCTGCTATGTATTAAAAGATACTTGCTCTATTGTCCCCAATACCTCAGGAAATAAGTAGCCAACCCTCAGAAGCAGAGCTTCCTGTTGACAAAAAGCTGACCACAGGTGCATTATTGAACTAAGCTGAGAGCAGAATTGCTGACTTACGGAACTTTGAGCTGAATAAATATTTGTTTTGGTAAGCCACTTCGTTTGGAGTGATAATTTGCACAGAGAAAGTTAAGTGATATAAAGGATTGAAGGAAAGAATAAGGAAAGAAGCAAAAGGAGGCAGGAAGGGAGAAGAGAGGGGCCGAACATATGGATGATTTTTTTTCATGGAAGCTCTGAATCCTATATTTTATTTAATTAGGGTTACTGTTGCATTGGTAGTATTCAGCAAAGTCACAAAGTTATGTTGCATTTTCTCCTATTTTATCAAACTTGAGGCTTGAAATATTCGTGCAGATAAAAGAACTCATTATAATTCAGGAGAAATGTCTTCATTTGCCATTAGTTCATATGTACAGAAGCAGCATCTGTCTTCTAGGCAATGGGTAGCTGCTTAGTCTTGCCTAGCAATTTTCCCTTTGATTAAACCCACATATAAGAACATTATTGCTTTCCTGTGTCTATTAGGATACCGGTGCTTTACTTTTTTAAGACTGTTGGTAGAGTTTCAGTGCGGTGATTTTTTTTTTTTTTTCAGACATTTACCAGATTCCTGAAGCCACAGGAATTCTAGACTCCAATCTTGGAGCTTCTAATTTCTTCCTCTCCTCCTACCATATACCCCCTCTGGGTATTAAGAAAAAAAAATTAGGAAATGCCTGAGGGATATTATCCAGTGAAGAATACTGACAAAGATCTTAAAAAAATAATGATAAGTATCAAAGTTTAGATCAAAGATATTTATTTGACCCACCATAACATGTTAGTGTTCTGTCTTGATACTGTGTGAGGACCTCGAAGAATATCTGTGGACAGAGGAAATTATGGAATCAAGTAAGAAGAGGTAAAATTAGCGAAATATCAAACCCCAAAATTACTTAATTGCTTACCCCCCACTAAAGGTTTTATAAAACCGAAGGAAACCTGTGGGAACTACGAGGATGTGCAAGGCAGCAATGCTTATGTTGTCAGAGAACAGATTGGAGAAAAATAGAGGAAACATGGTAGAGACGTCTGATTTGCTTTTGCTTCTGTAATTTTGGCTTTCGCCATCTTTCTTTGGTACTTGGTCTTTTTAGTCAGTGGACTACTCTGGCAGATCAAAATAGAAGTAGTAACACCAATAAATTTAATTTTACTATCAGTATCCCCGGACCTGCCAAGCAGTCACGCAGTGGTAGGCAGGACACTTCCGTGGCTCTCCAGGACTCCTGTACCCCTCGGTAAACGGGGCTGGAGGAGACCCACAGTTCCCAACACTTGCGCAAGAGAATTGTCCTAGATATAAAAAAAAAAAAAAAAAAAAAAGAAAAAAGGTAGATATCTCTGAGGGTTGATGCCTGATAATTCAGATTTAGAAAACTCCCCGGTTAATTTTCTCATGACCATCCAGATACTGGTTTATGACCAGATTTTTGGAAACCACCAGACAAGATGAAATGAAGGTCAAGATTCTATGATAGGGTATTTGTAGAGCTTTTGGTAGAGTAAATCAATTTCTATAGAATTAGAGATACATGTTATAAATATACCATTTGAATGAGGCTCTAAAGCAGAGAAAACGAATATAAATGCATACAGGATGAAGTAGGCAAGTGGAAAGTGTAAAAACCTGGGGAGTAATGCCATCTCTAGAAGTCATAGCTTATTAACTGCCATCTGAGAATGAGGGTGTGGTTTGATTTTTTTCAAATACATCCAGAAAATCAGATATTTTAAAGTGAGGTTTCTTAATTTTCAAATGTTAACAACTTATTTTTAAAAACTTAAAACACGGTCCTTCTTGGGCCCAACTGGATGTTTCGCTGGGCTGGAATGTGACTGCTTTATAAGCTACCTTAGGGTATCTGCAGAGCGACATTATCTTAGTATACTCCCCTCCTGTAATAAATATTCTGAATTATTCAAAGTATGAAAAGATCCTAAGCATGACAAGGAAATTACTCCAGATTGAATGGTGACTGATTTCTACCAAATATAATTCTTTCACCTTAGTGCAAATTAGTGCAATATGATCTTATTCTAAAAACAGACTGATACCGGGCTCAGCAACACCCCTCTCCCTACATATACACTCAAACACACACCTATATTTCTCTTTCAGTATCTTGCTGTGTGAGTTTAACGTAAAAAGATGTTTGTTTTTTTGCAGGAGGAAGGCATGTTATACAGAAATACTGCATGTAATTAAGTCAAGGAGCAACGACAACCATTCTAAGTGTCTCCTGAGCTGTGGCTTTTCAGTCCCTGGGGAGAACTGTGTTAAAACCATAAGATGAAACAGTTCTTTCCTTGAAAATCTTGTGAGTCTCTGAGCCCAAAGAGTCCCCAGAAAATCGACACAGAGCCAGGGAGATGGGCATTCTCTCTCTTTATCCTCAATTTTCACATGGTCCCAGCATCTGAGGGACTCAAAGACAATATAGTTTCATTTGGCACCTCTAGGATTGTTGTTACTCTTAGTAAGTTGGCGTTGGGGACTCGGCATCTTATGAACAATCACACTGGCAGTGACAACAACCTACTTTGAGACACTTCCACAGCAGCCACTATCCACAAGAAGACCAGAGTTGAAATAAGTCAACTTGTTCCTATGTAGCAATTAAACCACCCAGCGAACAACCAGAAAATTGATCCCTGCCCACGATACATACAGTGGCCAACATCTATATCTGTGGCCCTAGTGAATGCAGTATTTACCCAAATAACCTAAGCCACTTTGGACATTCAGAGTTGTTAGTTTCTTTTTGGTGAATACTGGTTGCCTCCAATGGTTAGTGATGGTTGGAACCAACTGTTCCCTTGCAATGTCATTACCAGATATTGTGCTTTCAAAAAAGCAAAAACTATGCCTAATTCTGCCACAAGCACCAATATTTATTAGTGGGCAGGCATCAAAACATGCAAATATTGAGGTTTTGCATATTTGGTGAAGCTCCCACTCTCCATCCTTTCCACTTTGTCCTCTCTAGCCACACCACAAGCCCCTTGCATTAAAGGCTCATCTTGCCACAACAAATATTCTGATGCCAGAAACAGCTATGCTTCCACTTTGATTAAAGCAAAGAATTCTCTATAAGCGGGGAACTCAGGTGTCCCGTCCCGCGGGACCTGTTTTTCGTGGGGGCGAGGGAGACCCAGCCTGTAAAGGAAAACGGGCGAAGAAAGAGGAGCGGAGGCAAGACATTGTTCTGATCAAGCCTCAAACTTTATTTTCTCAAAGGGGTATATTTATACATAGCGGGGCAGGCGAAGGGTACTTGTTGTAGTATGATTGGTCTATGGCTGGTGACGTGAGGGTCAGCAGAGGTAGGGGAAGTAGCAGGAGGGGAGGGGGAAGGCAGCTGGGGCACGTCTTTGTGGCTATCGCAATGGTCACAGCAGGGTCGCCCTTGGAATGCTCCGCCAGGCCGCAGCACAACAGGGTGTATGATAAGGAACTGAGCCAGCTTTCACACGGCAGTATGCTTGTCGGCAAGCAAGGCTCCCAACACTCAGGAATAAGTGGAGTGCTAGAGCTAGGGTACTATTCAAAAAATATTAGCCGGCTGGATTTGTCAGTGTATTAATCATGCAAGGATAGATTTTTCCATACAAATGTTTCTAGCTGATATGTATTGGCACTATTCATTTCTCCATGACATAATTTAATATTCTTTATATTAATTAATAAATCCTCTAGTACTGAATCAGGCTATGATATGTGAAGCACTTTCTATAGGCCCCTCTGGAGAATGTGAACCATAGAATAAGGTTTTCAGATTATGACCAACCACCTCTGAAATATTCTGAAGTGTAAATTACCGAGTAGCATACTTCACATGTTATGTGACCATCTCTACAGTATAGACTAATGTTAACTTAGGCATGTGCACATACCTCACACTGTCAAATGGAACACTTCAAATAAATTTTAGAAAATAGAGTAATATGCCACAGAACATTGTTTATGGTCAAGGAACTCACTTTTCAGTGGATTCACTTTACAGAGAAAGAATCCAAGTCCATGGGATTCATTGATCTTACCACCTAATCCATCATCTAGAAGCAGCTGGTTCTCTAAAACAGTAGAGTGGCTCCTTAAGACACAACGTTAGCTAGGAGGAAGCACCGAACAAGATAGGGTGTGGTGAATAGACTTGGTATTCACTCTCCACCAGCAGCCAGCAGTGGAGCTCTTTCTCCCTGAATGTACAGGTGTGGGAGTGAAAGGAGCCCCTCTTAATTTTGCACACGAAATGACCCTCTCACAAAATTTCATCTTGTGTAGTAGTAACATATCCTCCTGGATAATCAATATCACTTTTCTTGCCCAATATCCCAATATCACAGCCTCCTTTCTTTCTGTTTAATTAGAAGCTGGAGAAGCCCATATTAGCCAGGTGGATGTTACAGCTTCAGATTTAATGGCACCACATTTAGTGGCAGCACGGTGCTCCCGAAACATTAAAAGCTTGAAACCATAGGAGCCCAGGGTCTGTCTTGCTGTTAGACAATGAAAAGAAAGATATATGGAAGAAATAACACTTTTTTTTTCTGAATACTACGTGAGTCTCCTTTCACTATTTGGGGAATTCCTCACATCATGACTTGATGAGAGGCAGAGTCTATTTTCCATTATAGAAGGTCAGGTGCTCCCTTTTTAAGCTCCCTTTGCAATTAGCACATGGGCACATGATTGCATAGCAAACAACAAGCACTCATTCTGGCACTTGGATTTTAAAAATTTGGTAAAGCAAAGAAGCAAGACAGGAGAGAACTTCTCTGAAAGCAGATGGGCAGTGAGTGCATCCAGTTTCCAAAAACACCAACATCCGAAATGCCAGCAATAGCATTCAGTTGAAGGCATGACACTATGGTTGGATTGTTGTATAACAAATTACCACCATCTTAGCATCTTAGGATAACACAAAGATATTCTCTTGCAGTTTTGTAGCCATAATTCTGGGTGGGTTTGACTGATTTCTTCATTCTAGATCTCATAAGAAAAAAATCAAGGTGGTGGCCAGCCTGAGTTCTTATCTGAGGCTCTGGGAAAGAATCCGTGTAGGAGGATGGCTCTGCCAAGGTACCTTGCTGACCTCGCTTGCATGTATTTACACAGGCCACACAGGCAAAGACTTGAACCACAGCTTATCTGAGCCTTGGAAGAATGCATTGTGATCCACGCAGAACAGAAGAGGATGAGTGGAGTGTAAGAAGCTCCCATGAGGCCACGTCCCCGAGGACCTATCTACACTGTGAGACTCTCATAAGACAGTTTTTCATCACCTCTTCAGTTATAATGAAGTGTGGGACTTCCTTTCCTGTCCCTCTCCTCCCTCCCTCTGTCAAAATAGAGCATTAGGACATGAAACTGCTTACCTGTAGTCTAGAATTGGCTCCTCAGCAATGAGATACAGTAAGTCCTCAATGTCTTCAATAAGTTCTGGAACTTCAGCAAAACAACGCATAATGAAACCAATTTCACCATAGGCTATTTGATATAAACAAAAGTTAAGTTCCTGTGGCGTCTCACCAATATTATAACAAAGTAACGCAGAAGGAGGTGGCATTACTCGAGAAGCTGCGGTATTCCACAATTTGCATGCTAGTCATCTGACCAGTTTTGCTTAGGTGCATCATTTCCGGTGTGTAGGAAGACCACGTGGAGCCAGAACTTTTGGCTAATCTTTCTTTTGCTTTTATGTAAGTCTTGCCTTGACTTGGGTGTGTTTGATGATCTTCTTCCAAGCTCAGTCAGGGTCTCGGCAGAATTCAGTTCTTTGTAGTAGTAAGTTGAGTTCCCCGCATTGTGGCTACTTGTCATCCAGGAACCTCTCTCAGCTCCTTAAGGCCGCCTGCACTTTCTCATCATGTTGCTGCCTCCATCTTCAATCCAGCAATGGCGCAGAGTCCTACATATACTTCAAATCTCTCTGATTTGTCCCCCCGCCACATTTCTTCTGTCTCCAATCAGAAAAAGTTCTTTATTATAGGGCTTCCGGGATGACATCAGGTCCACCTGGATAAAACGGTGTAGTCTCCCTATCTTAGAGTCCATCACCTAAAATACACCTGCATAGCCCCTCTCGCTGTGTAAAGTAACATACTCACAGGTTCTGGGGATTAGGATGCACATGTCTTTGGGGGACATATTTTTCCTACTACAATTAGTAATGATGTTGGTATCTCAAAAGGCCAGATTTGTAACACTATATTGAGTCTTGCTTTGGCTCTATGGTCCACAGCTTGGTTGTCCACCACTCTCAGCTACTCAAGTTACTGTGAGTTGCTAAT
Source organism: Eonycteris spelaea (assembly GCA_003508835.1). Lineage (NCBI taxonomy): Eukaryota > Metazoa > Chordata > Mammalia > Chiroptera > Pteropodidae > Eonycteris > Eonycteris spelaea. Next base: position 10,210,286 of record PUFA01000043.1, read on the forward strand.
ATTTTTCTATGAATTCCTTTTCTTCATATCAGGGTCAGTTTGTTTCTTGCAACTAAAACTCTAACTGATAAAGTTACACAGGATTTTCAGCACTGTTGACAAGTATTGGATGAAAATTCTTGGGGCTTAAAATTTTTACCAAATAATTACAGCTCATAGACTGGCTTACAAATATCTTTTTTATAACACTTTAGTAGAAATGACAGCTTATACCTCTTTTTTGTTGTTGTTGAGACAGTTTTATCTAAGACTTGTGGTATCAGTGTCTGTAACTCTGTCATATGAAGTAATTCCTGTGTTCCTGACTGTTCATTATCATAGAAAATGATTGAGAAAATAGATACCCAAAGACAAAGACTGCTTCTCACAAACAATGAGAATCTTCCTGTCTACTTTCCCTCCTTAAGTCCAGTTCCCAGTCAAGACTACAATATAGACATCATCTGAAATTGCAGAGGAGAACAATCACTCAACATCAGTTAGTTAATTTCTTAGGACTGTAACTGGAACTAACTGTTCCCCTTCCTCTAAGAGATTGTCAGAGGTAATCCCACCATGCCCTGCTTCTCTGCTTATTTGAGTGCCATCCATACTCTCCTCTCTTTACTGCTCCTACACTCTCATCCTCTTCCTCTTTGGGGCTCATCATCTGGTACATTCCCCGCACTTTTCTGCCTCTGCGAAGCCTCCACTGTGTACCCTGGATCCCCTCTCCTGGAAACAGTATATATTCCTCTAACACTTTATGACTCTGTCTTTACTAAAAGCTGACTCTCTCTGAAGGGACTGCATTTCTTCCAGGCTTTCTCAGATGGAAGCCTTTTATCTCCTTCTCTCAGTCCCTCATACTGCAGGACCATGAGGTGTATGAGGGTTTTACTTGTTCTTATTGCCTCTTCCACACAACTTCTTCTTTCTGTAATATCCCAGCTCCTCTGATAGGCCATTGGGATATACCAAAGGTATCACCCCTCCTTACTGCTGTAATCTACAGGTACATGACGCTTTCTCATCCCTTTGCTGAAGTGATGATTCTTAAGGCCTCTGCTGAGATTCCATGTTCTGTGACCACCCCTTCAGGAATCATTCTACCTCCTCCCTGTTTCTGCTCTAAATCATCATTCTGTTCATTTCCTTCATATCATTCATATTGTAAAACTTTTACTTTATTTATTTTTTTATTCATTTAGTATACATTTCTCATGGTGCAGTAAGCCAGAGACCTTGACTTTTTCACAGTTGTACCCTTAGTACCTAGAATAGTATCTGACACTTTAAATAGAAATACCTCTCTAAAATTGGGTTAAGATAGCTCTATATGTACTTCATAGTCATATGAAGTTCTACCTTGATATTTTACCTAACTAGTCAATTTTCCAGATATTATTTATGGAGTAATAGGTTTCTCTTCACTAAAATGCAATGTTTTCTCTTGCATATTACATGCTTACATAAGGTCTATTTTGTAATTATTCTACTCTGTCACTTGGATGCATATATCTGATTGTTTTGCCAAAGTCAATCTTTATAATTACTATGAATTGATAAATAATGTAATAACTGATATGGCAAGTGATTACTTTTCTCCTTTTAAGCTTTTCATAAGAAGTCTTTTGCAGATGGATATTAGAGTTCAGGCTATTGGGGCACGTTCAATGTATAACGACAGTGAAATAAATCATAAAGGAAAAAAACCCTAAATTTGATTACATAAAATATGGACTTCTGTACATTGGAAAGTATCAGAAACAAACTTAGGAAAAGTATTTGGACATTATGTAGCAGTGTTTGAGTAGGAGTTAGACAGATGCTGTAAGTCCTCATGACATTGGGTCATACCAACCCCTAGAGCCCCCACTGCTCTGCAGCGACCAGCCCCTACTACTGACAAGCTGCCCAACTGCCATGGAATGTTCAGGATTGGTAGGGATGCTCAAGTCAGCCTTTTATTTGGAAGAATACAGGAGCCAGTCTAAAGGAGAGAACATGAATTTTGAACACATTCAAATGAGTCCTTAAATCTGACTGATGAACTGGAGAGTAAGGAGAAAATTGAATATGTCTGGAAGAATGTGCCAAAGCCTAGAGATCAGTGGGAAGACCGGTGTGGAGAAAAGTGTCAAGCTGCCCCGGCTGTCTCCTGCCACAGCATGTCCTCTACCCTTGGATCATCTATGTTGTCTGAGGAGGAGGCCAAGCCTGTGGCATAATCAAGGAACCCAGCTATCTTGGTGTAGAAAAATCTTTTTGAAGAGCTCATTAAAAAAAAAAAAAAAAGGAATGAATCTGCCATCCACATCCATCCTAAGAGAAAAGCTCCTCTATTGGCTGAGGAATATGGAGAAGGGCATCGGGCCTGGTTATCAAGGACTCTGAGACAGAAGGAATAGTCATCCTGAAAAGGTAAGGATATATAATTTTTAAGTGAGCTCCTCACCTTCCTCAATCAACTTCCTAAATAATAATACAGTGGGGTGGGGGGGGGGAGGCAGGAGTGCTTAATCAAGAAGGAGGAGACTCTGAACATTAATATTTGTAGAATTACAGAAAATTTATAATCTCTGGTAGGTGTGACCAGGACACCTGTGGGTTATAAATAAAACAACCAAACAGTTAATATTATTCTTAATATGTAAGATATTCTTAACACTGAAACAAAGAAAGGACTGCCCATTCAATAGAAAAAAAAAATGTCAAAAGATATCACCAGATAATTTGCTAGTGAATGAAGGAAACCAGAATGTCATCCCAAAATATGCCTCTTTGACGTAAAAATTATTTTGAGCTGAAGGCAATTAAGAAACAGTAAAAGCAGAAAAAGCTCCTCCTTTTCTGTCATGGAACAGGATATAAATTCTCCTTTTACTGGAAACTGACTTGTGTCAGCCAGGAGATGGCACCAGAGAGGACTCTGCAAACAAACCTTTGTTAAACTACCCTTGTCTTTCTGGCTGCTTCATTTGCTGCTCCTAGCACAAACCCTTGTCTTGTCAATTGTTCACAAATATATTGTTTCCTTGTCTAAGGGTATAAAAGCTTCCTGCTCTAGTCATTTCTTTGGGTCTTTATTCTCCTGTGAAATCTCCCATGAGCATGTAAAAATTCAATAAAATTTGTATGCTCTTCTCCTGTTCATCTGTCTTTGTCAGTTTAGATTTCAGACCCAACCAGGGACCTTAAGACAGTTGAGGGAAACATTTTCCTGGCCTATGTGAAGAACTGTGACTTACAAATGCACATGTACACATATGCAATTTAAAAATGAAAAAAAGAAATAAAATTAAAATGTTAAAATACATTAAATCATTGACTGAACTAAATTTTAAAAATGCTAAATCTGACAGTGTGGGTAAAGAGAGAAGACCCAGCAACTTCAGTGGGAATAGAAATGACAGCAGCTTTCCATGAAGAGATCTGACAATAAATATTGAACACTTAAAAATGGCTGTGTTCTTTGACATAGTAATTTCACTTTTAGGACTCAATCCAAGGAAGTCACCAGAGATGAGGACAAATATTTACAAAGATACTTACTTTTATAATTAAAATAGCATTTTAATAATAAAAACATTGAAAACCTAAATATCTAGGAAATAGTTAAATAATTAAGATACTATAATAAATATTACAGAGTCACTGAAACAATGTTTTAAAGCAATTTTAGTGAAAATATTCATATGGAAAATATTCAATATGTAACATACAATAGAGGGAGAAATAAAAGATGTGAAATATATATTATGATTATCTATAAGCCATAAAATCACCGAACTGTGGCTCAGGCATTATCCAGGCCACTGTGATCATTTTATGAGTAAAAAAATTAAGGGTAAAAAAAGAAGTAAAGGGTAGGAGAGAATAAATGACTTCCCCAAAGTCACAGAGTTAATTAAGAGCAGACCTGGGCTGGAATTCTAGTTACTCATTTCCTCATTCATAGTTCCTAGAATTTGCTCACTTAAAATTCAAGCATTTTTAGGGGTTTCCAACCACCCACCTGTATCACCACATCTCTCCCTTGTCATTAACATTACACTTATCAACCATTTATGACTCTAGCTCAAACTGCCTCATCTCCAAATCCATATCTGACTGGGTAAAGGGAATTTTTAAAACTACTTTGTATCCTCTCTAAATTATTTTGTTCTTATCTGTAACATGTTATTAATACTTTAAAAAATATGCATTACAAAGGGAAATGCCCCTGAGCCTTCTCAAATTCACAAATTTACATATCATTTCTTACATAAAACCCCACAAAGCATAACTTAAAATTTTAAGTGACCCCTTAGACAATAATTCTATAAATTGAGTACTAAAATCTTCTACACTACTATTGAAATAAATTTTGGTGGAGGCAATTGCTGAAATAGTTTCAGATTGCTTACTCTTGTTTCTATAGAGTGCATCATAGTTCTGAGTTCAACTCACGATTTGACTTTTTAATATTATTTTCTGGCTTAGATATGCCTATCTAATCTCCCTTCCACTTAGCTCAGGTAGATATTTCCTTGTTCCTAACCCCATTCCTAGCACATATGTTAAACATAAAACAGTTGCTCAGTAACTTTTTGTCTGACAAAAGCTTTGCAACCAGAGCAGGCTCAGATTGTTAGTGGGACAAAGAGAGAAAAGAGAAAAATGCGTATTCTCAGGACACCCTTTTGTCTTATGCAATCAAACCTTTGATTTCCTACATTATCCCAAAGTGAATACTAAGGGGCAAGGGAAAAATTACATTGTAAATGTATAGTGGAAGAAGCAAATTTTACTATGTATTCCATGGAAAAATTCTACTGCATATTCTATTTGCATAAAGTAAAGATGAACACTCAAATAGTCATATTCTTCCTTCTTTCCCCAGCAAATACCAATTCACAGAACTGTTAGGCAGGTGTGTCTAACTTTATCATGCTGAGGACTATGAAACAATCTAACATATGGTCCAATGAGCCAGAAACCCATACTTCTAACCGGTGACACAGACATGGGACCTGTTCTTTGTTACATATGTATCCCAGACTTTGAATGAGCCAATTATTTTGATTTGGACTTACTCTTGAACATTTTTCTGGTATAAATTTGCTTTTATTAGGTGAACATTTTAAAGATTATTTTCAATGATTACAATAAAATTCACTGGCTGTTAACAACTCTTTGAGTCTAGTAAATTTCAATTAGATTTGCATGATAAATACTAGTGTGCTTTAACCACCATTCCCATGTACAATCACGACCAAGACCTCACAATTTTACCTCCTACATATCTCTCTCATTCATCCACTCTTCTCTGTTTCTACCAGCATCTACTCTGTTTCATCCAGTATCACACTGCCACATTCCCCAACTTGGATTTAGACAATCCTTTTCTATTCTAGTTCCCCGCCAATCTCTTCTCACCATTACAAAGAAGTTTGAAAACATTAATCTGACAAGTCTCTGTTTAAACTTCTCAAAATCTTCCCAGTGCTGTAAGGATAATAATTAAACACACAAGACATAAATCCCATGGCCCACAGAACTTTCCATGGTCTGGTCCTCCATCCCTGGCATGGCTCCAGCCATAGCCCCTTCCTGTCTCCTCCTCTTCTTCCCTGCAGCCCAGTTGTTCTCAGAACCATAGAGATTATATCACCTGAAGAGAGGAACCTGGGCCAGAGGAGAGAAGCTTGGTGGTGGTGCTGGGGGTTGGCAGTGGAAGGTGGGGGTGGAATTCTTAGGTTTTTATTTTAAGCATCCCTAGTGATTCTGATATTCTAACATGCAGCCAGAATTGAGAAGCGAACCTCCGAGTGGTCTAGGTCGGCTTACTTTGAATTCTCATAGAAAGTTGTTCACTTCATTCACAGCACTTGTTTTCATTTGTGATTTTGCATTTGTTTAGGGAATTATTTTCTTGAAGCCACATAGCACAATTATGAGCACGTGCCTAGCAGCACATACTGGCTTCTAAGGTAGAACTTGTTTAATGAGTGAATGATGAAGAACAACTACAAGCTAGTGATTATTTTATTTAAAGTATCTACAAGAAGGTAGTACATATTTATTACAGAGACAATGAAAAATATATAATAAAAAATACCTATAATTTCGCCACTAAAAGATAACAGGTATCCCTGCACTACATTTCCTTCCAGTGTTTTCCCCTAGGCATAAATATTGAAATATTATTGGGCTAATGATGTATATTTAATATCACTGCCTTCTAAAAAAGATCTTATTATTTTATGGTAATTTTCCATACTGTGAGTGGCAGGATAATACTCCACCATGTTTTATTTTTTTCTTTTCCCGTTTAATGCTTAGGTACTTTCCATTATTTTTCCTCTTAAAAAACTAAATTATCTCTTTGAAGTGTTTTTTTTTTTTAAGCTCTGATTACTTCCTAAGAACATATACCATAAAATAAATTTTTGAGTCAAAGGAAATGAATATTTTGATGCTTTTGCAACATTTATACTTTCAACAGCAGTATTTGAAGCAACGTGTATGACTACCTTATGAAAAAAAACTTCCTTTTATTGGAATTTTCAAATTGTTTCAAGTACTTTTTTCATCTTCATCACTGAATATTCATGTTCCTTTTCATTTTTCCAGTAATGCTTAGTGTTTCTTATAAATTTTTTAAGTTATTAATAAGAGGTATCAAAATTTAGGCCAATTAATTATAGTAAAAATATTGCTCGGTTTTAATTTTATGATGTTTATGAACTATAAAAAAAATCAATTTCCATATTATCAGAGAAATTCACTTTCCTTTTGTGATATTTTTTTCTTTCTCATTATGCTTAGCAAATCTTTTCTCCTGCCAGATCAGATAAATAGCAACTGTGTTTTCTTCTAGTTTTACATTCTTTTTCTCTTCCCATTCCCTCTTCCTCTCCCTTTCCTTCTCCTTGGTCTCTCTTGACCTGTCTTCATTTTTTGCCTTTTTAGACACGTATCTGTAACTCTCATTTCTCTTTTATAGACTCAAGCTCTGCAATTAAGAGGAGACATGGTTTAAAAGAACACATATTTGGGGATCAAAGAGTTGGGGTTTCTATCCCTGATTTGGCCTATCATCTTAAACAAGTCAACTCGCATCCTTGAGTAAATCGGGTACCATAATTCCCACCTTTCAGGACTATTATAAAAGTGATAAATTGCAAAATGGCTGGATCTCAAATACATTATTTCTGCTTTCTCTCCCCTTTACATATATGTTCATTCTTTTATTTCATGATGTCATCTCATCTGTAATGATTTTCTGTTTCCCTCATCCTCTAAATGCTACTGGTCTTTATTACTGTCTCCTTAGAAATATTATTTGGCCTCATGTCGCTCTTTAGGGCTGCACCCCTGAGGTTATAATCAAGTACTAAATGTCTCTTCATAGTTGCTCACTACTTTTTCTGTGTTTACCTTCTCTGAACAACTACCTCCTCCACGAAATTTATCATTTAAAATATGAAAAGAGTTTGTAAGATGTTGTGAAGGAGATAAAACGAGATCTTACAAATCTCAGCTGACTGACTTTTTTTATTTATCAAAATAAACACACAAAAAGTTAACTCCTAGTGCCAATCCTACACTAACCAAGGAACTTGCACCTTAAAAAAATACATATGGACAGATTAAACTAATTTCAGCCACAGACAAGAAATATCAATGGCAAAAGATGTATTATAGGCTATTTCCTTCCCCAATGCATTTCGGAGCTATGGGGTTATTCCCCTGTTCTGAACACAATCTTAGGAGTTAAAACCTCGAGTTGAAGTACTTTTGGATTACCTAGGACCACCGCCCAGAGCACTCTTCATCTTGCCTAGCCAGGGCTCACAATGCCTTCAGAGCAGCACAATCTCCTAGTCTGACTTCTCCTTAGGAAAGCTCTGCAAAACGTGGCCTCATCCCTTTAGGGGGCTCTGCCTTTCCTTTTCTCCATCCCCCATCTCCTTCTTTTCTCCTTAAACTGAAGAGCTCCCTTTGGATACTTGATTTCCAAATCAGAGTGATGGAGGCAGGCAGGATAGTTACAGAAGGCCATTAAAGATCTTCATTAACATCAAGTGCCCTTTTGTGATGAACCATGCTGCCTGAAAAGAGGAAAGAGGCTTAACCTCTCTGAAGGGAAGCAGCTTCAGATGCTAAAGATTTCACTGCCCAAGATAAAGGCAGCAGCTTGTGACAGACCAGTCTGTAAAGCAGTGTTGCTTTACGGTGATGTAGCAGGGGAAAAGTTTTCCTCGACACTGTTAGGGTCCCTGGCTGGGTCTGAAAATTAAACTGACAAAGATAGAGGGGACAGGAAAAAAATGTACAAATTTTATTGAATTTTTACATGTATGTGGGCACCTTCACAAGAAAATGAAAACTCAAAGAAGTGACCAGAGCAGGAAGGTTTTATATCTTTTAGATAAAGAAACAATAAATTTGTGAAGAATCGACAAGACAAAGGAGTTTGGACCAGGGCAGTTAATGATGAAGTGGCAACTAGAAAAATAAAGGTTAGTTTAACAAAGGTTATTTATACAGCCTCTCAGTCCTCCATTCCATGCCTCTGGTGATAAGAATGTCTTCTTTCTGCCCAGTAAAGGGAGGTTAAGCATGAGAGTTCTATGATGTGTTTCTGGGAAAGCCAAGGAGGAAACCGGGTCAGGCACGTCAAGGTTCTTACTTCTGCTATTAAAAAAAAATTTCCTAAGATGTTTAATTTTCATTTTGGGGTATGTCCTGAACCCCATCAGAGAGAATACTGATTCTGGAGTCAACAAGACTATAGACTGGACTTTGAATTAAAATCACTGCTTATTGGCTCAGAGACCTTTGCCAAATTGGCTGAATTTCTCTAGACCTCAAATTTTTAACCTCTAAAGTAGGGAAATTTATATCTCTCATGCACAGTTGTGATGATAGAGTGAGACAATCTGCATGAAGTGTTTAATATGGAACTCTCTGCTCAATAAATGACAGCTATTATTGAGTGTCCAAAGTGCTATCCCACTGAGGGCTTAAAACTTGAAATTTACTAAGACTGCTTTCCTCATAATACCTAACTTACCCTCATGCAATCTATGAAGCAGACAGGGTAGATATTTTATCTCCCAGGAGACCGGCAGGTTTTGTTTTGTTTTTCATTCCCCTAGATCTAGTAAGTAGCAAAGTCCAGACTCAAAGCCAGCCCTTGAGGGCCCAGGGTGCTCTCTCCCCTGGCCACACAGAAGCCCTTCACTCTTCAGGAGAGGAGCCACCATCTGCAGAGGCCATGATTCTCTCATGAGTAATGAGTTTCTAAACAATGTGCAGCGGTGTGTTGGGTTGGCTTCATTTCATCTACTTGACTCAGCCAGGCAGTGTTAAAGCTGAGAAGCCCAGCTATTGCATATTATCAATTTCTCTAATGATTATTCTAGGAACTGGTGATTTCTACCAGCATGCAAGTGGCAGATTGCCCATTTGATAGAAATGTGTGTTTTTCAAACTAGGAACCCTTAGCAAACAGGAAAGCAGAGCTGGCTGGTCTCCAACTTCACACCCAAAGGAAAGGTTAATGATGTAATTATCTGGGTTATGTTTGGCCAGGCAGGGGTACTAGACTCTAAACATCTCTACTACCAACTGTTGCCACACTCCAGAAGTGAGCAGCATATGGGACAGGTAGGATGAGGGAGAATGATAACATGTATGACAGGTTTAGAAAGAAAAGTCTGTAAATAGAAAGGGCTCCCAGAAGCTTATTTTATTTTCCAGCTGGAGAAAGATTAGGGAGCACTCACAAAGCAAAGGAGGAGCCTGAATCACCTTTCTTATAGCAGCACCATTTTTCTGGAGGAAATTATCGTTTCTCCTAGCATTCTGTGCTTTGTTTTGCATTGCACACTAGGAAAAAAAAATTAAGATTCTTTTGCCTTTTTCGTGACTTCTGTGGTGGATTTTGATTACCTATGATTGAGATCATTCTTGTATACAGCAAGAAAAGCCCATGCTAAAGAAGACATTTTGAGTAGAGATGCGAATAAAACAATGTATCATTTTGGTTCTTTCATTAAACTTACTAATCTAAAGGTTGATAGTTCAGGGCAAGGGTTAACTCTGCAAGCATGTTTCAGTTCTCTGATATATAAAAATCCAGAGAAGAAAGGTATCCTGTGTAACTTTTCTCAGACTAATGAGATTCATGTGCACAGACCCAAACATCTGTCCTTCTAACTTCTTTGAGGTGAGCCAAGGCATTGGCAAACAAAGGGAGAGCCAGTTTATCTCACTGTTACTCAGGATTCCACTTCTCTCCCCCTATTCTGAGCAGGGACTGCAAAGGTGTGATTGTAGAAGGGTTTATTTGTAATGCACTCCAGGGCAACAACAATAACAACAATAAAGGCTTTCAGGGAAAAAGTTAGTCAGCGTTGCACCCTTGTGGCAAGATTTCCAAAGAGCAACCCATGCTTTGATGAGTAATGCGATGACACTTGCAAGGCAAGAACCTGGCCCTTGACACTAATGATTACAGATAGCGTAGATGAGAAGAGGAAGGGCGTACTCGCTCAGTGATGGCCATTTCATAAAGTTTAGTTGTATCAACTAACAAATAAAATCTTGCCACCCAAATACTACTGCACTTTCTCCTTATACTGTCTCTCCTGGCCAGAAAGGATTTGATCCTTATCTCTTCTATAGCACTTCCCCCACCACCCCCCTTCCAACCTCCACCCCCCTCCCCCCACCATCAGTTTAATGCTTCTTAGAAGTGAGATGAAAAAACGTTCTAAAATACTCAGGAGTATTTTCAAATACTCAAAGATTTTACCAAATAAGCTTATCATTAGTCTTTGACGATTACTAACTATCATAGGTTGACTTTTTTTCTCCAAAACAGCTGTGCATTTGGACAGGTTGGGGTAGCTCTGCTTTAAGAAATTGAAGAATAAATTACTCTTCCTCGGTCCAGGTTTTCTTATTTTTAAAAGAAACAAGTAGGACTTAGGGATAAATAGATTTAATGTTTGATAATTCTTGTACCTCAATGCTTATCTACATAATTTTTGCATATTATATTCCAAAAGGCCCCTTACTTCAGGATATTCTGAAAAAAGAAAATAAATGTATTAATAGAACAGTTACATTCAGACTCTATATCAACGGTATTGCTTATAGAGGCAGTTTTAAAGAAATGCAATTAAAGTCACAATACTAATGACGAATGTCAGAAGTACTAATAAAAAGGGCAAGATTACTCTTTGATGGAAAAATGATAGAGCTGGGTGAATAAACAAGACTGTCTTAGAAGACATTAACCCCTTTCAGAGCACTTTATTTGCCTCATGCTTGCACCTTCTATCATTTGTTTGGATTTTCTTTAAAATATGTAAATTAATATAAATTTGACTTTTAGAAAGTTATTTTATATCTGTAGCATTGTAGTTTTTCTCCTGAAACATTTGAGAAGTTGCTGGGTTATCCCCAAACCAGTGATGGAGCTAAAGACAAATCCATTCATTTCCAAAGTGTGCCAGGAGACAGGGGTGTTTGGAGAGGAATGTTTGGTTTAATATGCCAATTCAAGAGGAGCTGATACAGAATAGATGGACAGAATAGATGGCTGTCACCTTCTATGCCATTGGTGACAGCTCAGTTTTTCAACATAACCTTCAAGTTGGATACGATGCCCAAAGAATCAAGTGTGTACACACAATACATCGAAATTGGGATTTTGAAAACACACTCACACAGCACCCAGAGGATAATGCAACCAGCTGCTGAGACAATGCTTGGTGATTCAATGGTATACCAGGAATTCCAAACAGTAGAGAGGATGGCCAAGGGGATGGCATGATGATCACTGCATTGAACCCATTGCCAGAACTGCTGCCAACATGCCACTTTTGCTGGTGGGCATTATGCATTCGGATGAAATCACCAGCTTGATGTTCAGCTGGCCTGATTGCTAAAGAGACTGATTGCATTATTCATTTCTCATGAAAAGATTTTTAGGACTCTCAAGGATCCATAGAGATTATATTAAGGAAAAAAAAAAAAACTCCAGAGTTATCAACAGTTTAATTTATTCTTGTATTCTTTCAAAATGGGTAGCCACAGAGGATAAACAGAGCCTGAACAGAAAATGGGTTTTTGGTGAAACTGTTTGGAAGCCCTATATTTTACAGGATTGGGTGTCCCTCTCTTCATCTTCTAGTTTCTGTTTTTTCTTTTTTTGTTTCTCCTCTTTACCTCTCTTCCAGACAGGTCCTCCATCTTCTCTAAAAAAAAAAAAAAAAAAAAAAAAAAAAAAAAAAACTACAACAAAACCCTAACCAAACAAACAAAACCTTGCTGCTTGTTAATTCTCTATGAAATACTTCCATCTACTGGCCAAATGGAGAAAACTCACGTCTTAACTTTTTTTGCCACTATATTTGTACCACGACATATGAAGACCACTCTCCAAATATTTAGTGTAATATTTAGGAATCACAAATCAAAATATTAAAGAGGTTGAGGAAATTCATCACTTTGCACTTAGAAATTCACCCAAGTAAAATCCCTAGCTATTTGAGATACATATGGACACACGTATGCAGTTTGCAACTACGCTGAATGAAGCATAACTTTGCAGTACTGCAAAAAACAAATATGTGAGACAAAAGAATGGGAGTCTGGATAGAGAGAGGAAAAGAGATGGTCTCTCTGGCAAATCAGTTAGCATATTTCTAATTGGATCACAAAGGTAAGAGGCTCTGGATTCAGAGATTGGAATCAGAGACTGTGGCCAAGGTAACCATATTCCCTCTACGAAGAAAAGTAGTTCTATGAGCTCTGAAAAGAAATCAAAGTGGGTTCCAAGTTAATATATCAAAGGCGACACCCCTCCAATAAAAAGCCACCCCAAAATGATGCTTTCTCCTTTTGTTCATTCTTTTTTTTCAAAAGAGTCCATCTGAGAAATGAGGTCAGGCAATGGGCCATGATCACAGTCTATCAGAGAAATAACCTGGAGCTGTGCAATCAAAGACCTGTGGTGTGCCAGAGCTGGTAGGAATCCTAAGTGTCAGACCAGCTTCCTCATTTTACTGATGAGAAAATTAAGATTGGAGGAGCATAAACAGCTCATCCAAAGGCTTATACTTTAGAAGTAAACCACTAAATGTGACAAAAGATGATAAAAACACTCAAGGTTTCTGGATGGATCCTTAGTACAATTATATTGTTTCTAATATCAGCCTCTCCAGAACTGATAGTTTCTAAAAACAGATTCAGAGTCTTGCTGAAATAGTATAAGCAGTCTATTGTAATAGCAGCCCACCACAGTGGGACATCTTGCTGTGTTATGCCCATTTAGAATAAATAAGAAACAACAGAATGAAGAAAAAAATATAGTGCTTTTTTTAAAGTATGAGTTTCAATAGGTCATGACTCTAAATAGAATATGAATTAAATCACATTCTTTCAAAAGTAAGTTTTCTCTAAAAGTGGTTAATATACTATCTGTCTGATTTTACAAAACTTGAGGGAGTTAAACCAAAAACGAAACATTAAGAAGGTGAAAGGTAAAGAGCTGGTAACTAAAATAGCTTCATGTAAACACCTTGAGATACTGAGGCAATAATCTTTAAGTAACATTAAATCAACAAGAAGTTTGCCCCAGAAACAGCTTACTGTGAGGTGCTTTCATTATGATGTAAATGCTCTGAGGAGGCAAAGCCATTTTCATCCTTGACTTTAAACCTGATTCTGTCATTGGCTCTCTGCATGAACTTAGGCCTAGATGGTCTTTACCAGTGCACTTGACTGATGGTGTGCATGTTCCTCACGGTTAAGAAACAAATCTCTGCTTGTAGAAATAGAAGAAGGTAGGGTTATACCATTAGTGTGACAGATGGGTTTAGGCCCTTAAAATATAACATTAAATATAATTTATTACTTTCAAGAGCCTTAAAAACACTCACATGCATGTACACACACATTTATGTGTTACTATATAGAATTAGAAAATGAAGTTCTTACTTTCCTTTCCCAGATAAGGCACATTTCATGAAGAGAGTGCATTTTTTAAAATGAAATATATATTCAATCTTATTATAAAGTATAATTTTTCCAGAACATTTGAGTGCCCAGAAGTAAATTACAGAGATATGTACAAAGTAAAGTTATTTTTTAAATCAAATCATTGACATGTTAAAATATTCATCTGAATAAAAAAAAACCTTCAGTAGCACAGTGTTCATTTCTTCGATCTAGTTTTAAAGGTCTAGTGGGTGAAAGGCCCCAACAACCATCCAGAAGTGCCATCCAGAAATACAGGATCCTGGACCAGGTGGCTTCTCGTGCTGTAGACCTCAGCTTCAAACTCGATGTGCTGGAGGCAGCCTCTGGACTCCTCACCCACAACAGGGTCCTCCTTTCACTACACGTTTTCCCCCCACTTTTTCAGTTTCTAACTGTAACATCTTCCTCAGTTAAGTACATCCCCTCTGAGAGAATGACTACATTTGTTTTGTTGACCATTGTGCCTCTAGTGCCTGGCATGTAGTAGTTGTTCAACACACACACACACACACACACACACACACACACGCACGCACACACACACTCGACAAAGATTCTGCATTGTAGTAGATAGCCAACGAGTAGTTATTATTTTTTATTTCTTTAAACTATCAAGTACAGATCTTTTCTTAGTTATTTCAAAGGGTAATGTTGCTTCAAAGTTGTCTACCTCCCAAGTTCTGAACACTGAATTGCTACCAGGCTACAAATGGCACCTTTTCCTTAGACACTTCCCCAGTAACAAAGTAACTCAGTAACTCTGAGAAAAGTTATTAAATTCAAACCTGTCAGCAAAGATAATTAGACTTTAAATGGCATTAGAGCTAAATTAGATACCCTTTCTACTACACAAACATACACCACACCATACACCACAGAAACACCTCAAACCACAACCTGTGTATATATACACTGCAGATGTTGCTCTCTTCATGAGCACAGGTTGTACTGAGAGGTGGAAAAAAAGGGATAGCTTGGGTTAAGGTCCATGTAGAGTCAGTATTTCATGCACTTAAAAAATTATTTTATTTTATTTTACTTTTAAAAAATAAAAAATGTTTCTCAATTATAACCAACATATAATATTTTATTAGTTTCAAATTTACAACATAGTAACTAGACATTTATATCCCTTACAAAGTGATCAGGTGGATTTGTCTAGTACCCAAGTGACGCCATACATAGTTATTACTGTGTTACCTAACAAATATTTTTAAGTATTTATGATTTACTCATCCAATCATCAACTATTTTTTAAATTCCTTTGATTTTCCAGGCATGTGCCAGATATATTGCTAGACACAGGGTACACAGTGATAAATACAACATGTCTGACCACTAAGTTTATGGAGCTTATGTTCTTGTGAGGGAAAAGGAAAAATAAACCAGGCAATGAGGAAATAATATAATTACTCTTATAAGTGCTATGAAGTACTATGAAGGAAAGGGTCAGAATGCCGTAACAGAGAATACTGGGGCATGAGACATGGCCCTCCTTTCTATAGAACGGTCAGGAGGGTGTGATGGGACATTTAAATGGAGACCTGAAAATAGCAGCTGTGAGGGATGTGAATGTTCTAGTGCTACAAAGGCAGGAGAAAGAAAAGGCTTTGTGTGCTCTCGTAGCTAAGAGGTGGCAGTGTGGCTGTAGCATAGTGTGAGATGAGGAAGCATGGAGTGCAGGTGGCCCACTGTCCCCATTTGCCTAGGACCAAGGGGTGTCACAGGGCACTGGATTTTCAGTACTGAATCTAGGACAGTCCCAGGGAAACTGGACAGTTGGACACTCTGGATTCAAGATGAATTTGAAGAGACTGATTTTGACACCACCCCACACATTTGACTCATCCACAGAAGCTAATAGTATTATTATCACAATAACAGATTGTTAGAGACTACCTGTCTAAATTGAATTAAATCTTCTTTGTTCTCATAGGTTAATTTCTGGTAAAAGGGAAAAGATGCCTAGATAGAATCTTAGAAATAATTGGTAATACTTTGACAATATTAAATAACAAAAGTTAGGAACATCATAAAATTTCATTGATGATGATAGTTCAATCACTACTTAAGAGTAATCAGACTAAGTAAATGATGCGAATGAACTTCGATTTGAAAATTGTGATCTTATTTTCCAAATAGCAGTAGGTATGTGTGTACGATGTAAACAAATAATTCTTTCCTCCTTCCCTCTCTCCTTCTTTCCCTTCCTTTTTTCTTTCCTCCATTCCTCCTCATTTTTTTTATAATCAATGCCATTCAGAAAAAGAACCGAAATAACTTTTTTTTGTATTGAGTTTTACAATTTTCAGTATACAATCATACTACCCTTGTTGAATCCCCATAATAATTCTACCAATTAGGTGTTATCTTCAGCACAAAACAAGACTACAAAAAGGAAAGTGACTTGTTAAATGTCATACAGTAACTTAATAGAACTGGGGCTGGAGCTCAGGGCTGCTAACTCCTAGACCAGAGTTCTGTATAAAACTATCCTGTGCCAGTTAGCTGGCTTAATGAGAAGATTTAGTAGAAATTAGAGGTAAACTTAAAGGAAGGAAATACAACTGTGGCAGCAGTTCCAGGAAACATTACAGTTATTTTGTAGTAAAGCCACACAGAGCAGAGTCATGGTGGACTCCAAAGGACAAAAGACAAAAAAAAAAAAAATTGGGTAACCTTCACAAAAACCAGGGCAAACTAGATCCTCTTTCATGTTCTGATGTTTTCCCTGTCACCTGTGCATGCTGAAAGGCATGACATTTCTTCTACTTTTGAAAACATCAGAGAAAATGAAAGAAATTGCTCTTATTCTAAACTTTACCTCCCTTGGACCAAAGAATTTGCTTACAGGGCATGGATAAAAATAAAAAAGGAGAAGGTCCCATAAAGAAGAGATAAGGGAAATGGATTCCTGGGTTCAAGTAATAATTGACCAATTGTTCACAGTGGAAGATTGGCTTCTACAATACCTGTACTCTATACCATGCTTTTCTGATTGAAAGGATAAACAGAAATCTTGGAGTTCTTCTTTCATCTGTCCTTCCAAGATTACTGAGAATGTGGCATTTCACTCAGATGAAGAACCAACTCATTTACACACAGATGGTTGGATGTCATTTCACTCAAAAAGAGTTGTTCTGCAATTATTTGACTGCACAACCAAATAGATAGCCTGTTGCCCATAGCCACAAAGGATGTAACTTCCTCAGGTCACAAAGAAAGTGAGTAACAGAATCAGATCTAGAATTTACATCTTCTGAAGAGTCATGTTGTGACCCCAGCCTTCTCCCTCTGTTTATTCATTTGCATCCTTTGAGTCAGCATCTCAATGTTTAGCTAATCCCTGTTCTTAGAACTACACATTGTTATTACACCTGGCATTAGGACTCATAATCTACTGAACTCTAATTCCTAGAATCATTGCCATGTGATCATGACATCATAGAATTCTGACAATTCAGTTTCCTGATGTTTCTAACCAAGCTGCGAAATGATAATGGGGAAGACCTGGGGAAAACATCCTGCACAACTGAGATCCAAGCTGCGTTTATTCTTTCCTCCTTCTTGACCTTCCTCACTGGACTCCTCATCTTATTCGTTTTCAGAATAATCTGGAAGATCATTAAAAAATGGCAAAACATCAAGGGAACAGGAATTCTTTTGGTTAGTTTCCTTATTTGGGATCCCACTGTATGAAGATCAGAGACAGGTTTGATATGTGTTTGTGTTTAGAAAACAAGGTGCCACTTAGTTTTCATAGACTGGCAAGCAGGGATAGCCATCCTGATCTGGTGCCTACTTTAGGATGAGAAACAGGACCCCAGGCCACTATTCCAAGGGCCTCAGGCAAAGGGCCAGGCCTCCTCTTTCACCACTTAAGAAGAAATCTCTTGTGTGGCTGATGATGAATGTTAGCTCTAGAAACAGAGGTAGTTTTTCAAAAAAAAAAAAAAAAATCCACAAACATTATGTCTATGCCTCTATTTTGAATTTTAAAGTCACAATTCTTTTAGGTCCTATTAGGGAAGCAGAAATGAACACCAAAGTTAACCTCACTTTTGTAAATCGAACATTCATGATTATGCATTCATTTATGTACACTGCTTTTTGTATACCATGTTAACACAACACTGTTGCACATACTAACACATGGATACCCATGCATACATGCACATGTCATTCAGCCTCAAATACAGAGATACTTTTCATGCCAAAACAAGCTTTTCAAAAGTGGGTGCTGTTGAATAACACCTGGCGAATGATGATGACAAGAAAAATGATATATTACCCAGATAAGTCTTTGCTTAAGATCTTGTAATAAAACTCTCAAATGCTGCATGATGGCTCCTCTATAACTCTTCCTCCAAGGTAAAGAGCTTTATTATTCCCTGTGTAGTTTCCAACTTTTATTTCCCCAACTTTGCTTTTCTGATAGATTATAGTAATTTACATAACAGAACACATTTCACCTATTATAATGAATCATGAAAAGTTGCTTAAAACAACAATTCTGATATTAAAAAAACAGAATTTATAACTTGGTAACCTTTTAAGGTCATTAGGTTTCTGCATTTGAGAGGTATCCAGTATTAAAATTTATAGATTTTTGATGCTGAATGAGTTCATTTTATTATTACTAATTATTTCTAGATTAAAGAATTTAATCAGTGACATAAAAATTGGGGTAAGAATTCTAGGGTACTTACACAATAGTACACAATAGGGATGGTCAATCTGCCTTCTTTCTTTTTTTCAATGCACAACTGTTGAAAGAATTATTTAATCTTCTTATACTTCTGCTCCAGGAAATCTTCTTCCCCATTATATTCATTTGTTTGTAGTTACAAAAATGTGAAAACATGTTTGTTCATGAATATTTGCTGTGATTTTCACTTTTAGTTTGGATCTAATTTATGTCTACCCTTCAGTCCAGAGGTGCCTTTTATTTTTAAATAAGAAGCAAATGTTACAAAATGTTAAGAAATAGGGTCCAAGCAACCAAAATTCTGCTATTGAATATTGAGGACTTTGATAAAAATTGAGCAACTTCTCGATAATTTGTTATATTAATGTAAATTGAGAGTGTTGTATTTTTCTCTATGCCTTTGGGAAAATTGGCCTAATACGAACATGTCACATATAATTTTTTGAAGTTTTTAAAAAAATTTATTTGAAGGAAATGTAATTTTCTCCTTAAATGTTCATTTAAAAAAAAATTACTACATTTGTAAGTATGGTTTTATTTTATCTTGAGGCCAATTTGTTTTTCCACAAAAGACACCTCCAATTTTATAATGAAATACAAATGAGTGTTCTATATTAATATTGAATATATTTTATATATAATATTGAATATATTTTTATATATAATATTGAATATATTTTTAAAAATCAATTCTCAAGAATCTCAAGAATATACATAATGAGTCATAGATATTAGAGGGCAAATCATCGATCAATATAAGAACTCTTATCAAATAGTTACTTATGAGACTTCTCTTCCTACCACTCAAAAAATATGAGTAGAAAAATTAAGTAATTTCATAGCCCTGAACTGAGCTTGTCAGAGAGTCCAATCAGCGCAGTGTGGTCTGTCCTAATTTGCTTGTGCCTCTCTCAGTGGTAGTTCAAGGCCTACAAGAGATATGGAAACTAGTTTAGACTTTAGTTTTTCCTGATTGCCTGCTTATGAGCATGTCATTTAATTTCTCTCCCTCTGTTTCCTTATTAATATAAAATGGTCTTAATCATACTTTGTCTACATCACAGGATTATTAGAAATTTCAAATATAATAAGTAAAGGCATTTTATAAATGTGAGGAAGGAGTATAATTTCAGCAGGATATGATACCAGATAAGAAAGTAAAAACAACATAAAATTGCTAAAACTTTCCTCCTCCTTTTTCTCTCAAAAAAAGCAGATAGTTAAGTAATTGCCTAAAAATCAGTTTATAATCTTTTCTCTTTGTCCATGTATCTTGACAAAAAAGCATTAGAAACTTGTTTCTGGAGCAGAAAGAAGCATGCTGCTCCCAATCCTGATCGTTAATGCCTGTTTGAAGGATTTGGGATAACAGTATCTAAGAAAGGCATCATGAAAACTGTAGAATTCGGAGTTAAAAAGCTCTGCAGCAGACCAGAAAGATGCAAACCCAGTAAAATTCATTCCATGAAATACTGAATAAGCGACTTAGAGTTCCCTGGGTTGGAATGGACAAGGTGGGGTGATTTAGGGCTGATACCACATCGGGAGGATCTATCAACATGTATAAAACAAATTACTCTCTCTGGGATCTGGCTCACACTCAATTCCTTTCTCTTGCTTATAGGAACTAATCTTGTCCAAGAAAATCAATTTGAGTCAGTCAAGAAATCTCCACCTCCATGGAGTATTTCGTGACCGTATAGAAATGTTGCTTTCGGCACAGACCTTTGTGGGGCAGGTGTTGGTAAGTACATTCTCACTGTTACCTTGTTAATAAAATTTAGCTATGAGAATAGCTAAAAGGTAAGCATTGAATGCTCCCTGGTGGCCTTATCTAAAATATCACTATCTCCCAACCACCATCTTGTGTCTACCCTCTCTATCCATTATTTTGCCTGCTTTTTCTTTAGAGTGAATATAATTACTTGGTATTATGTTTTATATTTATTGTCAGCCTGTCCTCTGGGAGATAAGCTTTATTAGGGCAAAGATTGTATCCATTTTATTCTCCTTGTGTGGGTATCTGGCATATAGCAGTGGCTCAAAAAATGTTGATATTTAGTGGATCATCTGGCCTGAAATGTACAGATATTTTCCCCTTCTTTAAATCCAATATCCCCTTTTCTTCATAATTCAAACTAGTCTTTTTTTTTTTTTTTTTTTTTTTTGCCTTTCTTTGATATCTACCATATTTCTTCCTATTTTAATCTGGATAACTTGGACATATTAAAACTCAATCCGAACATCATCATCTTGGGGAAATCTTACCTTATCTCCATGTTAGGTTAAGAGTCCATCTCTAAGCTTCTAGAATATGCATTGAATACCGTTATAAAATTATCTGTGCATATGCCTCTCCCCCCAGTTTACTGTGAGCTCCTTGACTCAATAGATTGTCATGGAAGTTTTTATATCCCATTGCCTGGAAAAAGCAGATGTCCTATAAATGAATATTGCACTGGTTATCATTTCGGTAGTAGAATTTGATCTGAAATATTAAAAAATTGAAATCTGTAATTTGAGGGTATACTGCCATCAGATGGTGGTATGATGAAAGTAGACAAATGTGAGCTAAAGTTTATCCTCTGCTTTCTTTTTTTGTAATTAGTAAAAATATGGTTTTTTCTAGTTAATGTTTTTAATTCAGATATAATTAAAATTTTAAACTTATTTCTAAGTATATAAGTAAAATTTCTTTGATAAAATCTGCGGGGAATGTTGAGTCATCTGTAAATGTGACTTTCCTTTCTTTTCTTTCTAAAGTTTTGGTCTTTTTCTGAAATCCCTGCCTGTATGACCCATTAGAAAAGAATTTTGTGATTCTTTCCGATTATGTTAGGGATTTCTTAGTTAGAATTTCTTCAAATGTTCAAATCATGTTTGACTATATGATAATATCGAAAACAATGTATTAAAGGAGTGAGGCAGAAAAGGACTTATAACATCTACTAAATTTCCCTTTTTCATAAACACACCAGTCATATTGGATCAGAGTCCATCCTCATGACCTTTCCTTAATTAACTTGAATACATCTGCAAAGATCCTATTTCCAAACAAGATCATTTTCTGAGGGAATGAGGTTCAGGACTTCAGCTTATCTTTTTGGGAGGACACAATTCAACACATAACCATTGTAATGATAAATGTAACAAACTTCAACCAAGATATGACATCATAAATTACCAGTATATCAAAAATATAACTTCAAGATAATTAATAAATAAAAAATACAAAAAGTTAAAAAGAAAACATTAAAAACACAGAGGTAGCAGGACCTTTAGTTTACTTTATCAAGACATACTACATTAAAAATAATCATAATCATAAGACCACAGTAGCTTAATTAATGAGAGAGCTGATCAAAATGATCAAACTCCATATGCTGAAAACCAGTTAAACTTTCAAGGGTCTATACACTATTTGTAAAAATTCAGCATATATTAGGCCACACACAAAAAAATTCCAGTTATAAAACATACAAAGTACAGACAAATGAACTTAACTGAACAGAGAGCAATAAACAGTTAAAAAAAAAAAAACTAAACCCAGGAAAAATCAGCCAAAAACAAAGACCATGCAGCTAAAAAATTTTAAATATTTTAATGACTCTTGATTTAAATGGTAAAGATAATGAAAACACTACATGTCACCTGCAACTAAACGTGAGAGTGTTCTGTGTTAAATGCATAACAATAAAGACTTATTTTGATAATAAAAATAATTAAAATAAATGAATTAAGTATCAATCTCAAAAAGTTAGAGAAATAAAATACATTAATCTAAGCAGAATAAGTAGAAAAAGAGATTCAGAAATCAATGAATTAAAAAACAGCTGATTATTTGAAATAAGCAATAGAGAAATACACAGCTAATGTAAGCAAGAAAAAGAAGGAAAAAAACCAGAAACACTTCTGAAATAAGACATTACAATGAGAGAATAAGATAAAAAGGAATTTGAAAAATGTTTGCAATTAAATTTGAAAATTGGATAATTTCTTAGGATAATATAAATTACCAAAACTGACCACAAAAGAAAAAATAAACAGACCAAATATCTAGAAGAATTAAAGATATAGTCAAAGACCTATAGTGTCATAACTACTACCACCCTTTCTCCTCCTCTTCCATAGAAGATCTAGATGATTTCAAGGTCTAGGCAACCAAATCATCAACAAGTGAATTTCTCTAATGCTAATTAAACAGTCTCAGGACATAGAAAATACAAACAAAAAAACAAAAGCAAAAACAAAACAAAAAACAACAACAAAAACAAATAAATGAACAAAAAAAACCCTTACTTTTTATTTTCAATGAAGGCACAGTATGTATATCAAACCCCTAAAAGATAGCTAATAAAAAATATCCACAGACTAATGTATTTAATGCTTTGGGGAAGGATTCATGGCTAACTACCCAGTGGAAGAAGTATAAAAAGAAGGGGGAGGAACAGGATAGGATGGTGGGTGGAAAAGGAAAAGAAGGAAAAGAAAAAGACATAAAATAAGGAGGAGGAGAATTCCAAAAATCAAAGGGAAGAAATATTATCTTCAAAACAGGATACCTTCTAGAGATTGGAACATGGCAAATTATCAATAACCTTAATGGGCTTATTGTTTTAGTTATCACAAGGTATGTTTTTATAACTATCTATGGGGGCTTTTCTTCTTAATTTAATTCCAAATGTGGTCCTAGACCAAACATCCTCTGTTCTATTTTTGGGGGAGAGGGGTGGAGGGATGCTGTTAATTGTGTAATTAACTGTTTCTCTGTTATTCTGATGTGCAGTCTTTTCTGTGAATGTATAATCCTTTCTGTAGGTAAGTAAATGAGCCCTTAGCTAGAGTAACAGTTGTCAATATTAGTACACAGAATAACTAAATGAGCAAAGGAAGGATCACAATTCATTTGGAAATGAGAAAGAATATTTCACATATGATACTTGGAAAATAGATGATTATTTTCTTAGGTTTTGCTAACTTTTGTAATATAATGCTACTTGTAGAAAAAAATAGAACATGAAACATACTAGAAATTATCAGTCTCTTCATACTTTATATCCATTATTTATATTAGAAACCTTTTCTACTACCTTGAGATGTTGTATCTTCATCTATTTTTTCATTACTTCAATATTTTATCTTTAATATACCATCAAGCATCAGAAACTCATTTTGTTATATAGTATGAGACTATACTTTAGAAATCTTTATCATATAAAGACAAGATTAGTAGGAAATGCTTAACAATATTTACATTGATTATTTCTAGATGATTACATTGTTTGTCTCTTTATACACATGGTAAAATATTCAAAAAGTATCAAAGAGGACATTGTAAAAATTTTTTCTTTCTTACCCCTATCTCCATCCACTGCTACCAGTTTCTTCCTTCCAACATGCAGGTTCTCAGTGACATTGTCAGATACATTTTCTTTAGGTGTTTAGGCAACCTAAGACGTTTCTTTTCTTCTATAAGTTGTATCTATAGAATTTAAGTTTTGAAATGATAAAATGTTTTATTCCTTCTGGCATTTTTTAGAGCAGTAAAGTAATGACTAATGAAGTCAGCGGAGGTAACATTAGATCTGAATTTCAACGGTAACTAGTCCACTGATTATCGTGTCTTTAAAATTGGAATTATACCGCACTGGAAGGAGGGGGAGGGGTTCCAACAGATTCTGAAGGGCCAGCGGTTACCGCAAGTTCTCCAGCTCCTTCATAGGTCTTATTTCTCAAAAGGAATCTGAGGATTCATTATGCCAGTTCACCCTATCACACTTTTTGCAATCCGTTTTTACAAAAGAGAGATACTGTCATTATCTCCTTTGAGAAGTGAAGAGTCTGATGCATAGAGAGATAAATGAATAAATGAGTTAATACATAAGATGATGAACTTTAGCAAGATTCCTATCCATAAAATACACACATTAATTTTAAAATCTATCACATTTGAATGAATTTCCAATATTGTTTTACTTTTTGTTTGCTAATTATCAGAATTTGTAACATAGTTACATTGCTTTAATCAAATGTGTCTTAACAACTGTAATGATAGTTCAATCCAGAGGAAATTTTTAAAAATATATTGAGACAGGTGTCATAAAATTTAGATTATTTTAGTTCTTTGCACCTATCTTGAGATTTCAAACCTGTTTGCCCCATTTTTCCTCTCAATTACTATTTCTTAGAGGTGTTAAGCAGTAATTACTGAATCAACATGACATATCAAGATGATCCTAAGTGCAGGTTTTTGCAAATCATGCTGGTATAATTGTTAATAGAGTCTCTTGCATTCTTAAAAGTTTATGTGGGCAGACAATAAATAATAGAGCCACCTTTGTATTTCAAAGGCACAGGACATTTTCCAAAGAAAGAGCCATGAGAGAATTCAACTTTAAGGTGTCCTTGACTGCTCCATGGATTTAACTCCACCTTTGGTTAGAAAGAATACTGTTTTTCTCTCTCTACTCCTAAATTACACCATTCCCTCTCATGATGGGTTATGACCACCCCCTCTTTGGGTTTCACTTAGCCTTACTGGAGGTATACATACTTCAGTTGTCTCATAATATACACACATTTTTATCAGTAGTCTCATGATATACATATATTTATGGATAATTTATATTTTTTAATCTTTAATTTCAGTGTGCTTTCTTTTCCTATTTATTTTATTTAATTTTCTTTTTCCCTCTCAAGTCAGTTCTAATGAACCGTAATACTATGTCACATGTTACCCTACCTGTTAAGGGTGAGAATTTTTTTAATAAGCCTTTTCTTTATACTAAATCAGTTTCCTTTTTTTGCCATCCAAAGGTCCACTCTAAGCTTGGAGAAGAATTGACTAGATGGGCCCTGAATGTATTGGGAGAAATTCCCAAATGGACATATGGGCAGGGGGAAGTTCTAGCCCCCAAATAAGGAAAGATTAATGAACAATATACACACTGCTCCACCTTGTGAAGCTTGCCTTTAAAAAGTAACATCCTAACCCACAGGTTATTTTTTCAATGTGTCAGAGGCTTACATTGTTTCTTGAGGTCCCTGGGCTCCTTCTGGAGTTGCAACTGTCCTTCTACCACCAGAGGTAGTGAGCCAGGGCTGGGCAGTGAGTGGTTGGCCTCCGCCATCTTGTGCAGGTCCTGCTTCTTCTTGATCACCCTCACCGGTTGTGGAAAGCCTCCACCAGCTCATGTGACGGCTTCTCAGGCACCATCATCCGCATTTTCTTCTCCCTGCACTTTGTAATCATCCCCTTAAAGGCCAGGAAGCACTTCACTGGTTAGCTAGCGACACAGGGTCCCAGTGGAAAAAGCCACCCCTGAGGACGGGCGCCACAGTTCTTCAGTGCTTGGGGGAAAGTAGTGTAGGAGTTATGGTAGACAGTGGCCTGTAACTCTGCAGAAGCGGCACGGTTCTTCTCAAATTGCTTCCTTTTTCACAGCTTCCGGAATCTGTGCCCTGAGGATTCGGCCAGAACTTTGTTTCCTTCCAAATCATCCAGTTGGTCAATTACTGATCACTGGGTCTCCAAACACAGAATTTACCTATTTTCATCGCCGGGGCAGCCTTGATGAGCTGACTCTTCCTGAGGTCTCACTTATACTTCCTCCTCAGTCAGTTCTGCCAAGGGCTTGTGGTCATATACTTGTCAACCTAGGGTTCCTTTATTCAGTTCTCTGGCAGCTCCACCTGGTCAGGCTCAGCACCTTGCGTGCCCAGTGCCAGGCCCCACCGCGCCTGCGCAGCCTTCATCGCCGCTAGCCATGACGACTGATCTAATGCTTCCGCTTCTTCAGTTGATTTAATTTACAAAAATTTTCCTCTCGGACTACTACTTTGGCCGTATCTCATTTGGCAAGTAATGTTATGTTCTTATTTTTTTTAATGCCTAATTCGTCTTTAAGATTTTTTAAATTTTGTTTTAATTTCTTGTTTAAGACATGATCTATTAAGAGGAATGTTGTTTGCTTTTATCTTCTAGACAGGGTGGCTGTTTTTTCTACTTTAATAAAACGTATAGACCAAGAATACCACTGCCTTTATGATTTCTAGTTTATGGAATTTATGGGGAAATTTTTTGTTACCTAGTACATGATCAATTTTTATTACTATTTAATGGACTTTTGAAAGAATATGTGCTGTATTATCTGTTTGTTATATAAGCACTATTAATTCTGACATATGTATTTTCCATATCTGTAATTATTTGCTCACTGATTGAAAGGGCATGCAAAATTTTTTCATTTATGATTTTATTGTTTTATCAAATATTGCATTTCTGACAGATTTTGAATTATATATATCTTATATATAGCTTATGTATCTTATATAACATCAATTAGTGTGTAAAGTTACCTATTATATTTTCTTGACTGTCTTTAATCAATATGAAATATCCATTTTTGTCACATTCAGTGGGGTTTACTTTAGTTTTTTGATGGAGCTGGACTATTTTAGAATATGTAACATTTTCATTTTTTCATACTTCATTCAGATGTCTTTGCCTAGCTCTCTTTCAATCTTTCTGTCAATTATGTCTCTTATAAATATTACATACTTGGATTTTGTTCTTTTATCAACTGTACATTTACTTGTTAATTTACCAGGGACATTTAATTATTTTCCTTACAGTGATATATTTTATTGGTCTTTATAATATTTAGGGCTTGAATTTGCTGCATAATAGAATATGCAATATCAGTCACTTTGAAAAACAAATGGGTGGTCTGTTACTTTAAAAAAAGGAAGAATGAGTATTGGCACATGGTAAAGAGTTGTCGCAGTCTGAGTTCCTTATCTTACTGGAAAGGCAGAATCACATGGTGATAGTAAATTTTGAAACATAGACTCAAACATTGGCTCCTCCACTTTCTACTGTGTAAGCTTAGGCAAGTTTTTCTAAATTGGATTTTATTCATGTAATGTGAATAACCTCCTTAAAGTATTATAGAGAGAATTATGTATTACATGATAATACATGTAAACCATTCAGAGTATAATAGGCACTGATCATTGGCTGAGATTTCTGTTTCTGATTTGTTATTTTTTATTACCTTTATTTATTTTTTCACATCTTTAACTTGGATAATTCCACTTTAATAGAATACTGTAGGTACGTTAGATAAATCTAATTCAAAACAAACTTTCCATTCGGTATTCCTCCATGTATCTCTGCATGTTTTATATATGTGTCCTCCTCTTGCATGAAATCTTTGGCATGTTTTCCTCCACACTATCCCTCCTTCCTTCCTAATTGTTGAACTTATGTGAACATTCAGTTCTAAATTATTGTTGTGGGTTTGTTTGTTTGTTTGTTTGTTTGTTTTTAGCATTATACATTTGGTAAGATTTTTTTTACTTAATAATTGCTTTAGGGTTAAAAATTGCACTATTTTACCTTTTATTAGACACCATTTTTTCATAAGTATTTTAACTTTCTGAGTTTTCTTCCTTTTTTTTTTTTTTTGAGTACTTCCCATATTCATTTATTAGGGAAAGTATGAATAGTACACTTTCTGAATCCTGAATGTCCAAAAAAATGATTTTTATTTTGCTCTCAAACATGAACAACAATTTGGTTGGGTGTAGGATTCTTTGCTTGCAATTTTTTTTTTTCTTAAATCTTAGTGAATGCTATTTCAATGTCTAACACTTTAAGGCTACCTGCTAGATACTAAGCTCTTGTTTCTCGGCTCCAGATTCACCCTTGTGTGATGTGAGGCCAGTGCTCAGCAATTACGTATCTCTTTTGTCAGCTCCCTTATTAAGCTCTGCCAACAGGGGGTATAAGATGAGACAGGAAGCCTAGAGGAGGAGAAGGGAACTGCTCCTTCCATGTTTTGCATCTCTGTTTTTCAGCCTCAGCTAGCCAACGGCTTTTCATTTCTGTAGCAGTACTTGGATCCTGTTTCTAGTTTCTTCCCAGAACTGCCAGAACCAGGCTCACAGCATCTCCTCAAAGGTACCATAACCAGCCAAGCCAGGGTCCCCCCTCCCAGGTCTGATTCTCAACTCCAAAGTGCACCTCTTATAAAATGCGGAGTGTTGGTAATCCTGACCTCTTTTTGTTGATCTCTCAGCCCAGTGCTGGGGTGTAGCTTCTTGCAGGAACACCTCTTTGATACCTTCCATATTCCCTTTTTTTACCTTTCTAATCCTCCAATACTATTTAATAGATTTTTAGAATCCCATTTAAAACACTAATTGTAATTTTCTAAAGTTTAATTACATAGTCTATGCTAACTCTTTCATTGGAGGTCTTTTTATCTATTTTCTCTGTCTGATCCTCTTATTTTCTCATACTTCCCATATAACTGTCAATTTCCCATTATCTGCTCATATTCATAAATGAAGATTTAGAGTATTCATAATATCTCTTGTTAACTGTGTTGGCTTCTGTTTGTATTCTGAAGACATCCATATCTCTCTACCAACTAAACAGAAAGCTTTAATCCCCAATGTGGAAATCAAAACATCAATTTACTGTGCGTTTTCCCACAAAGACAAACCTGAGGGATAATGCCGTGGCCAAAAACAACTCTGCAGACAAGACCCTCTCAGGATGTGGTTCCAAATTTTTCAGTTTATTTTTCTCTGACTGGTTTGCAAGGTGTTTCTGAGAAAGAAGCATTGCTGCTGGTTAGGAGGTTCCTTCTGGATGATAGCTTGGCCTCAGAGCGTCTCCTCAAAGGTCCCTCTGGCTTTGTCGCTCCTCTTCAATCAGCATCTCAGGGGGAGAGCTTTCTACCACTGCCAAACAGCCAGCGCTTCTGGATTTTGCCCCACCAACCCAAGAGAAATTTACGGGTCCTCTCAGATTTATCTCCTATTTTTACTTGTCTCACTGAACAGTGTTCACAAGCTTTTAGCCCCCAGTGACTTTTTTTTGGTGTGGAATACATTTTGCTTTTTATTATATGTTATTTCTGGATATTATTCTTTAGGTTTGTGGCATAAGATTAGTATTATTCTTAGTTTCAATAAATCAAAACTTTTATTTTTTTGTTAATTTCTATGGCTTAGAGGGTATAAACTTGTCAATGTATGAAGAATTTATACTTGAAGAATCACTTATAAAGATTTAGTAAGGGATAAAAATAAGATCATATGTAAAGGGAAGTAAAATGATTTCATACAAACTATTTATTAATAATTATCAGTATGCTGATACACATACACACAGACAAACACACACACACATATAATCTCCACACATCCACTCCTAAAATTTTTCTTGAGCTGCGGATTACATTTCTAACTGAATCTCTTTGAGACCCACAAACTTAGTAATATCTCATCAATATTCAGATATTAAAATGTAACATAGTAAGAGCTGAGACCCTAAGAAAATAGGTCTCAGTAACAAGTACCATGTTGTAAGTGAGCTGCACACTGCCACTTAAAAAGAAATTGGAAGAAAAACCAGTTGGAGGTCTCAATATCTTACCTTATCACACATAAATTAGGATATGCTGGAAATAAAAGAGAATTTTTAGAGCAAACTCTGTTATGGCAGAGACAGGGGAGGGCTTTTCTTTCATGTCAAGTCTAAGGACTGAAGTTTAAGAGAGAGCACTTAGAAATTTCAATTTACATCTCTTCGAACTTTGGGGACACAGAAGCCTGACATCTGGTTCATTTGTGATAAGGGACTATCCAGCTAGCAGTTCTAAGACAGAGAAGTTGTCACACTGGAGATATTCCATGTTTCCAGTGTTTGTTGGGGCAAAGAATGTTTGAGCTGGCCCATGGGCCAGATGTGGTGCAATGCTAGAGTCTTCCCTTACCTGCTTAAGAAGGCATTTAGAGGATAAGGAATACAGCAGAATACAAGAGTGTGAGGTGTACTGAGGAAAGATTTGTGAGCAATTAGCGAGGGAATATGCTTTCACCCAATTCCAGGGAACCACAAATGGGACACATAGCAATTAAATATGAACAAGACTGCAACCCTTCTGCCCCCTCTCCTTGCATTCCTGATCCCCTTTACTTTGTTCTATTTTTCTAGCATGTATCTTCTAACATAAAAGTTATGTATTGATTATCTTTATCGATTGTCTAGACTCTAAGCTCCATAAAGGTGGGATTTTGTATATGTTATTCACTAAAATGTTTCAATCACCAGAATAATATTTGGATTAGGATAGGTACTAAAAAAATATTTGTTGAATTTGAATATAAATTGAATTGGAATCTCCAAAAAGCAATGAAACAACTCATGAACATTGACCTACAACTCTGGAGAGGCCTAGTCAATAGGAAACTAGCATTAAAAGCTCAAAAAAAAGTTAATAAAGAAGAAACTGACCACTTCCCAAAATACATAACCTTTCCAAGGAATACCTGAGCTAGGAGGGAGTAAAGCTCTGATTATTAATAAAATTCAGTTTTATTATTACTACTACACTGGACTGAACACATTAAAGAAACAGATGATTTGGAAACTAGAAATAGCTGGAAGAATGTTCACTTACCTAAAGTTGACCTGAAAAGTCATGGGGGCTGTGGAAGATTTCATCTAAATGCATCTAGGGTTTTGAATAGGTAAATTTCTAATTATATTCTACAAGCTCTGCTTATTTTATAGACCAGATGCATTGGTAGGTTAAATGCACTCATTTTCTTTTTTTCACTTGTAGCATTTTTCATCCTGTCAAAATTCTGGCCATCTTTTAGGCCATTTCTTCCACAATATCACGGACAATTCAACTCCAAAGTCTCTATGCAATAGCCATCATTTTCTAGCACGTAACAAAATACATACCACATATAAAGCACTTAATAAATGTTTGATGTGTGAATGAGTGAATAAATGGTAGGGCTTCTTGAGATCAAAAAGCTTTAGAAGCAGCAGGAAGAGCAAACTCTTATTATGTTGTTGTGTGAGAGTTAAAATTGGGTAAATAAAAACGGGTGGATATATGTTTATTTGTTCAATATCCAGTAAAGGTCCAAGAATGAATGAATAAATGAATGAATGAATGCTAACATAAATGAAATGTGTGAAAAAATGACTACATATATATAGGCAAAATGAAAACAAAAACAGTTGTGTTTATTCATCTATATTCATGTCAATAAAATAGATTTTTACATTCATCTCTGTTTTCTTTTCCTCAGATGATCCTTGTCTTTCTACTAAGCATCGGGTCTCTTGTAATCTATTTCATCAACTCTACTGAGTGAGTAAAATCCCTTCTCACCTTTGTCTGAGATATTGTATCATTAGGTTTCCAGCTAATTTTGAATTTTCTGTCAGGAAAAATGGTTGATACACTTTGAAATATATTCACATACACAAGCTCATAATAAAAGGATAAGTGTTTAGTTCTCACCTAGGAAGCACTAAAAGCAACTCCACAAAAAAATATATGAATTGCCCCTGCATCCTACCATGCTAGAGACAAGGGTGCTATGCACAGATCTACTCTAAGGCCTCGGACTACAAGCTTCCAGCTGCCATCTCCTCCCTTGGACCACTTATGAGGGCTTTGTTTGCCTTTGAATTCTTTAGGTGTTGAAGCAGAAGTTCTGTAGACATTTCAGGGTTTCTCATAGGTTTCAGACAACTTAGGGTGGTCTTGGGAAAGGAACATGCTAGACCTTACCTGCAATAAAGGAGCAAATTATAATCTGCTCTTCTCTGAAGGTATTCCCTTCTTCTATGCCAAAATGAAGACAGTTTCTTGGGCACAGCCCAGTCTAATCTGAACTCCATGCTGATTCTCTGAGAATTACTTTGGATTTTCATGTAAAGTAAAATTGGGATTGCAGGGCCACAAAAGACAGGTTAGCTTTAGGGATTCTCGGAAAACTATAGTCTTTGCTTTGTGAAAACCTTACTGATTTAGGAAATTTTCTTTGAATTTGGCTTGGGGTCAGTCCACTTGACCTAGAGTAGCTCTATATCCAAAGGGTATAGAAGCCAAAATGCCCTGCCTGGGTAAATGGTGTGGAAATCAAAAAGAGCTACATAATCTCTAAGCTTCTGAATCCACGTTGGTAAAACAGAAATAGAAGCAATGAACTCTGAAAGGAAGAGCAGGTATTTTCCTGTTATTTTCAGCTCCGTGCACAGTCCGGTGGTTTAACTCTACATACTTCTACTCCCAAGAGGAAAGAATTTCCTTGAGATGTAAACTTAAGTGCCTGGATTGACCATTTATGATGAATAAATAAAAAATTGCCTACCTTTTTCTTTATTTGGTCCTATACAGACACAGCTTTTAAAATGTACATCTTTATAAACTGTCCTTGTTTCTTTTCTAGCCCAGTTGGAAGCTGTTCTTCATACCAAGACACAACCATCCCTATTGATTTGACTTTCAATGTTTTCTTTAGTTTCTATTTTGGATTAAGAGTAAGTACCTACTGAAAGTGGAAGTAAATAGATAAAAACAACTGGTACAAAATAAAGAGATCTGTGTGTGCCTTGGTCATACAATTGGCCTGTGTTTTCAGGCTCTAAAGTTAGAGTGCCTGTTCCCTAAATTGTTAAATGTATAATAAGATGTAATAACTCTCTCCTGCACCTGAAACTGTAAACCAGGCCCAAAATGCCAACACAAATGAAAATGATTCCTTTTGTAAATATCATCATCCTGTCACACTGTCCTCCTTATTGGCTTCTCACCTCCCACTGAGAAACTTGTACTAATAATCAGTCACACGCTAGCAGAACCTGAATAACAATCCTCTAAAATGTCATTGGCTCCACTGATGGCTTATGTGCCATATAACTATATAAAATACTTTTATATCTTTGTTTCATTTCTGTTTCACTCATATGCTAAATAGTTTTTTCATTCCACAGGCCTTTATTGAGGACCCATCCTAGATCTAGATTTCAATGTATTTATCCATTCTATGTTTGTAGAAGACTTTTATATATACATATAAAACTGTTATATATATATATATATATATATATATATATATATTTAATATATATTTCCCTGACCACCCTTCAAAACTGATGATCAAAATCTTTTTACGGCAGAATCTCCCTTCTAGAAATGCTTCCTTTCTTAATCTAAATAGGAAAGTTTATAAGCTTCAGGCCTTGGCCAGCCAAACTTCTAGACAGTCATACCTTTCCATTAAAGACCATCTTAAATCATATCCTCGTTGCTCACAAATAGGGAGTCTCTCTCTCTCTCTCTCTCTCTCTCACTCTCTCTCTCCCCACTATCTAATGTTAGAAAGCTCTAGGAGCAGCATGAAGGTCAAAGTGTTTACTCTGAAGCATGAGAGTTGAGCGGCATGTAAAATGGGTTCATGTTCATCTATTGAATACCTACTAAAGGCACAAACTTTATATCTATGTAAATATATACATATCTATATATCTACATAAATATATACCTAGATAGCTATATAAATATATATATATGTGTGTGTGTATATGTGTATGTATATAATAGAATGAGATCAAAGATTCAGTTGATGAATGAACTGTAGCCAAATAAAGCCACTCTTGTGTTCACTTTAGATTTCTTGAGGATAACAGAATATGGGTCTTTTCTTTCCATTTCATAGTTTTTGGCAGCTGATGACAAGATCAGGTTCTGGTTGGAGATGAATTCAATTGTAGACATCTTTACCATCCCACCAACCTTTATTTCTTATTATTTGAAGAGTAACTGGCTAGGTAAGTATTTTGTGGGAATAAGGAACAATCTCTAAAAAGCCTCAACATTCATTCATAAGTATCCTTTATTTTCCTTAAATGTCTAAATACCATTTTAAAAAATTCCTCACTGTAATTGTATGGTTTTATAATATATTATCAGAACACTTTTTTAAAAATCTCAGTACTTAGCAATGCAATGTACCTAATGCACAGTCGATGTCAACATTCGTTTATTATTAATGGACTAGCTCATTCACAGCTTAAGAGGAAGGCCCAGCATCCCTCTCCCTATGGTACCTTTATGCTGGGATCCCATATGGACTTGGTAGAGAGAAAGAGCCTCCTTTGGTCTTTAAAAGCTATAAATCATCATATCCAGACATGCTGTGATGTGTTAGAGATTTACTTAATTAGTAACATAGTCTTTAAGGTGGACGTATTGACAGTGCATGGACATTTTTTGGCTTTTATCAGTTTTTATGTAATTGTATATTATTATTTATTATCTATAAAATATTCCTTGCCTTAGTTATTATCAAACTATATAAAGTAAGCAGCATACAAACACTTAGGAACATATCATAGAAATTCTAGTCAGGAGTTTAAGTAGTTAATGGATAATTTGCTTTCCATTCTAAAGAAGAGTTTAGTAGTGCTTATTATGTGCTTTTTATATTAGCTCAACAGCCTATGAGGTAGATACTATTATAATTCGGAATTTTACAGATGAGGAACTAGAGAAGTTGAATGGATTGCTTTAGATTACAACAGATATTAAGTGTCAGGGCCAGGATTTGAACTAGAGCACATGCTTCTTAACCTATGATATAATATAATAATATATATAATATAATAATAATATAATATAATATTTTATATAATTAATATAATATAATTAATATAATATATTTGAGCATTTCAGGAACAGATTGTAAGCAGTCCCAATCGTGTTATAATTCAGACCACTCCCTGGAGTAACCCTTCTTTTGGCAGCTTTCTCCTTTCAATTGCTTTGTAGGTTTAAGATTTTTAAGAGCGTTGCGGCTGCTAGAACTCCCTAAAATCTTGCAAATTCTGAGAGCCATCAAGACCAGGTAAATGCTAGCTTCACTTACTGGTTTGGATTAAAATTTAAAATGTTAACTGAACCTTGAATTCAACTCATTTCTTATCAGGATTCCGGTACAGAAATCATGAAATCCACAGCTTTCAAGATGTAATTTGCTCACTTTTTTTCCCATTGTATTAACATCACACACGAAAAGTTTTCAATCATTTTGAAGCTTTTGTTTCTTCTTTGTTTTGTAGAGCTACAGTGTGTAAGTGCATTTAGGCTTTAATTCCCTCCTTCCCCAACCACCCAAATGAAAATTAAAGCAATTCAGAAGCTTTGGTTCCATACATTTACTATTATCAATCGTGTCTTCCCTAGCTAGGAATGTTTAGAAAATTTCTCTGAACAGGAGAGCTGCCAGTGTCAGCAGTGAACTATTGCTTATAGAAATAGAGCAATTCCAATGTCTCAAGAAACAAACAAACAAAATCCAAACCACCTTTGAGCAGCAATACTTCTCAAGTTTTAAGCAGTTTCGTCTTATGTTACCTACTCAAAATCTCTATACCTTAACTTTATCACT
This sequence comes from Eonycteris spelaea, assembly GCA_003508835.1. Lineage (NCBI taxonomy): Eukaryota > Metazoa > Chordata > Mammalia > Chiroptera > Pteropodidae > Eonycteris > Eonycteris spelaea. Next base: position 10,246,290 of record PUFA01000043.1, read on the forward strand.
AAGCATCAAATATTGCAGCCAGGCAGATTTAATTGCTAAATGTTTATGCATGATGGAGAAGTCAAGATGGGAATGTGCTATTCTTTGTGACAGGTGGCCCTGCCTGAAAACCACAGAATTTCAGCTAAATTCTAGGGCTTTATTTAGGAGACAGGAACTTGTCTGATCCTCTTCACACAATGATTCTGGTATGAATTAGCAATATGAGACCACATTTTTGTGATCTCCTCAAAATTTCATTTTGGAAGCCCATTCTGGATTTTCAGGATTCTGTATTTGTACTATTACTTAGATAATGTAGAAGTCTATTAAATTTATTTTATGATGATACACATATATTTTTCAAAGCAATATAATATCAAGATAGTGGATATCATAAAAAATCTAAGCTTTTGTACAAGTGTGTGTAAGTGGGAGTGTTTTAGAGCTGCTCAAACTCTAATGTGTATATGAATTAAGCAGAGAAGCTTGTAACACTGTGGATCTGTAGATAAGGGTGGAGTCTGGGATTCTGCATATCTCATACACTCCCAGGTAAGCATATTAGTGCTTCAGGTCTGTTAACCACACTTGAGTAGCAAGATTTTCAAGGTGAGATATTTGAGTTGTTCTGGAACCTGTCAGAACCAGCAGTTCTTTGTCTTTCTTCCTCCAGCAATTCAGTGAAGTTTTCCAAACTGTTATCAATAGTTCTCAGTACTTGGTTCACAGCTGCAGGATTCATTCACTTGGTAAGCATCTCATCAAACATGATAATTTTGTGGGCCAGCATGAATGCCTTTACGAAATGGAGGTAATCTTCATGAACTCCTGTCTTCATCACTGTAACTAATGTGAGATTTATCTTTTTACTTCCCTTTTCTGGATTTTTCTCCAGCCTCATATTTCTGACAGATAGGTATCTCCCATACTCTTTTAGCTTTCAAAACCTGCTCATAGAAAGGGATCTAATAAGCAATAGGAAAAATTTATCACTATATCTTCTTAAGGGTTTCAACATTAAAAAAAAAAAGAAGAACATAGAGTCCAATAAACAAAGCCAAGGAGAGAATTTCACACTTATAAAAACTGAAGAATTGTGTGGTAGGTGTTCTTGAGTTGCAAAGGGGAAGCTTTGAGGCTTTCTTGGTTCTCCTGAAATTAATCTATATGACATACCTGCCTCCTTTGCCTATAGGAAAGCCTAGTTTTTAGCCCACATTTATTGGCACTATAGTCAGTGGATTTCAGCAGTAGGAAAATCCTAGACCTTATTGTCAAGGACAGTTGAGGAGCAGCATTAGAAAATGCAGAAATTGAAATGGGATGTCAAAAGACTGCACAGTCCTTTGAGAAAAAAAAACAAAACAGACAAATTAAAACAATAACAAGAAAAAAGAAAAATTGTCAAGCACCAAATGCAAACTGTGATACAAGCCTCAAGGAATCTGAAAACAGCCAAATGCTTTCTCAGCACTCAAGCAAGAGAGATTTTCCTGGAAAAAAAAAAAAGTTTCACAGCAGTAGAGTCAAGGCCTGGGATCTAGAGGATTGGACCTTGGGACATGGGAATAACAGGGGAAAAGCAATCATCAGTGTCCTTGTAGAGACCTGTTGGCTATCATAGAATAGTAAGAAAGAGAATGCTAAAGGAGAAATCATGGTAACAGGACTTTTTTTTAACCTTCAATAGCAGTTCCAATGAGGAGCTCCCATACTAAATGTGGCCTCCGGGCATATACATATATATTTTTTTATTTCTATGTAATTTTTATTTCTTTTTAATTAAATTTAATACATCATATGTATATTGCCTTGTGTGTTCACCCCCCAAAGTCAAATCTTCCGTTACCACATATTTGACCCCCTTTACCCTTATCTACAACCTCCCCTCACCTCCTTTCCTCTGGTAACCACTAAACTCTTATCTGTGTCAATGAGTTTCTGTCCTGTTCATTTCACTTAGCATGATAATCTCAAGATCCACGATGCAAATGGCAGTATTTCATCATCTTTCTTATGGTTGAATAATATTTCATTGTATTTTATTTGATCTAGTTATGTTTGTATTTTATTTTCTATTTTTTGACTGCTTGCTAACTTTATGGAGAACTCATATAAAACCCCTGATTTCTAGATTCTTTGGGAAGATACAAGGTTCTAGCAACACGCTCTCCAAGGCCACCAACAGTCCTAGTTGAAGACTAGCTGCTCCCTATAAAAAGAATGTGCTCCTGGGTTGGACACAGTCTCTGTCAGGCCTGTTTGAATCATTAAAGATTTTTGCTTGACCCTTCTAAGCATGTGAACATGGGTCTTTGTTGGTTGGATAACCAGTCAGCAAGGAGACTTGTGACTTAAAGGGATCCAGTGTGAGTCATCTGGAATGTTAAAAACAGAAGAGCTATATCCTAGAGCAAAGAAAATACCAGATTTTGTTGAGATGACATTTGAAATAACAAATCAAAATAAAAGCGATAATTACCCAAATAACTATGTTTCCATACTTAACACTATCCTTCAGCTAAAAATTGATACCATTTAAAGGTGAGTATTAATCAGAAAGTAATAAATATAGTGCTATCCTTAAATTCTGCCAGAAATAGCAAGAGGGTATACTGGAGAGCGGAGAGACATCTGTCTAACAACAGTTACCTACTATAACAGTTATAAGAAAAACAATTACAAGATAATTTGCCCAATGAAACAAAGGAAAAAATTAAGGAAAATCCCTCCTTATTTGAGAAAAAATATAAATAAAAGGCTTTAAAACTGAAAATGATAATTCAAACAAAATACATACGATTTTAAGTAAAAAGTTCTTAAATAGTAGCAAGAGTTGAAAATGAGCTGAAAGATACCAGAGAAAAAGAAGAAGAAAGAAGTACTGTAGAGCTGAAAACCACAGGGGAAACCAAAATGTAATAAATGTGACAAAAATGTGTTCAGGAACGTGGTAGGCAAGACTGAGTAAAAAACACTGACATGGAAAAGAACAAAGGTACTCAAATGACTGTTGAGAAGAAACATGGAAGACGGGCAAAGTCAATTCAGCATATTATAAAATTAATGTCCTGAAGAAAAGACACAGCAAATGGCACTAGAAAAAATATTTAAAGTTTTGCATCTATAAATTAAATGGTATACTGTAATCCAAGAGAAAAAAAAACTAAATTATTTATTCCAACCATATTTGGAGCAGTTTACTGACCTTTGAGGATAAGGAGAACAAAGTGAAGTCTATAAAAGGGGAGAAATCAAACTAGCCTCAGATTTTGTGAACACATCAACCAATACAGGAAGATGATAGAGTGGTATCTGCAAACTTTGTGTGAAAGAAAGTGTAACCTACCCTATCACTTTAAGCATGCAAGAGAAACTAGCACCCATGAGCCCCTTTTAAAAAATGCATCTTATTGATAAAATCCAACAACAGAGGAGATGAATGAAAACTAAGAACTGAAGAATGAGGAAACCATGATAAAAAGGAGTAGTAGTGCTTACCAAGTTAATTTAAAATAGAACTAAGACATAACTAAGGAAATTATGGCTATAGACTGGAACACACATGTGCAATGTAAAAATAATATTATAATACAAATGATGAGGTAAGAGGAGCTGGGAGACTATTTTTATATCCTCCTCCATAACATATCTAATATAAAATCAAAACATAAAGTTTAAAAACATTAAAATTCAGTTTTGAAATAGGGAGTTAAAAATAGGTAATAATTCACTATTTTAACATTAGTCCATAACCCTTTATTTTAACTTTAACTTACTCATCTGGAAATGAGTAGTTGATACTAACATGGTTAATAGGAAAGCAAACTGGACAGTAGACCCTCAGAAGGCTGCCATCTCTTCAGTGCTGAAAGAATACCCCCAAAGAGAGTGCATTAAACCTTAAAGGGTTATTTAAACTATTCTGAAAGAAATTTCCAAGTTGAAATAAATTTAGTTTTAGTTTGTACAACATGTTATGCAAGGATATGATTGAAACCCTGTGTTAAGATGTTAAACACACTGAAGTTTTAACATAAATGAAACTAAGCAACTCTTGTATTCTTGCAGGGAGAGGGGATACACACACACACACACACACACACACACACACACACACACACACAGATTTAAATCTCTGTGATTTAAACTTGGCTTTCTTATAGTGTAATAGTCCCAGAAGGTAGTGAAGACTCAGAAGTCAGCAGAAGCAGATTAGTATACAATATAATCCACTACCAGCCATGAAGTTAACTGTATATGTACAATCTTTTTTTTTTTTTTTTTGGAGTGAGGGGTTAATAGGAGTCCACACTTTTAACCTATTCATCAAACTTAAGAAAGCTTCAGCACTGGGCACATCACTTTTAAAAAGTGATTACATACCTGAGCAAACTATTATTTCTAATTTCCATTCCAGTTCTTAACAACAAAACAAAAAACCTATTTGCCCCCACCATCTCTAGCATTTATCATTTTTGTGTTAAATAGAAGTGGACAATGTCTAGGAAATAAGTAAGCTATTTGGGGAAAATGTCTAAAAATGGAAAAATAAAGGAAAATTAATATATTCTATATAATTCTTATATGTTTTTATAATGATATGTGATCTATATCATATACTTATAATAAATGTATATATACTATAAAGTATAGTACCATTGACTAATTTACTCTTTTTATTCAATGTAAAAAAGATAATCTGATGAATTTCGTTTCCTTAAAATGTGGAGACTTAAGGGGAAAATCAGAGGAAATATTTTTCAGAGTTTTTCCTCAATCACTGAAAAGATTTTTGTGGAGAGTGGGGGAAATAACTTGGAAAACCTGTTTGTTCGCTTTTCCTCAGACACTAGCATTCATGTGAAATGCTCATTTGAGTGCTTCTTTCTTTAATGAGAATCCTATTCTGGTGAAAAATGAGAATAAATAATAATTGCTCGGTCTGAGAGCCTTTGGAGTCTCATGATGGTTTAGGATGTGGCAATGTGCCACATGAAAAGCAAAAGATATGAGCAGCCACCCCACCCCCACCCCATGGAGCATTTCAAATGTGGGCTCAAGCTACATGTCCCCTCAGATTTCAGCAATAATCACTGTGAAAGAAAACAAGACTTCACAATCACTACCCATAATTTGCAAACCCTTCACAGCAGCCTAGGAATCATTTAATATTTCTCTTGAATTGAATTAAGTGAAACTAATCTAATATTTTGCCTGTTTTTTGTAAACTTTTCCTTGGGTTCCATTCAGAAACCTTTCCTGAGTCTTCTCTCTTTGGACAGGTGGAAAATTCTGGTGACCCCTGGCTCAAAGGTAGAAATTCACAGAATTTATCATATTTTGAGTCCATTTACCTGGTCATGGCAACAACATCAACTGTTGGCTTTGGAGATGTGGTACCCAAGACATCCATAGGACGGACTTTCATCATGTTCTTCACCCTGGGGAGTTTGGTGATGAATATATTTATCTTTTGAATAGATATAGACAAACCAAAAACTTTTGGTTAATGTGAGAAATAAAGCAATATAGGTTTAAGAGTGAATGTTACATTATACAGAGCAGGTGTCGAATGAAAATGAAGATATACATGGATCCTGTTCTTCCAGACTGCATCCTCTGGAGCATGTGATGTAATTCCTTAGTCGCCAAGGATGAGGATGGTTGACAAAGGAGAGCAGACTTTTCTTATTAGCTTCCACATTGATTTGAGCAATCCTATCTTCTTTCATCTTTTGCCCATCAGATTAAAATCTTTCTTTTAAAAAGGAAAGGCATTTGAGATTTGGTCTGAAGAAAGTTCTGTTCTTGCCAGCCCAAGTGGGTAAGCTCTCTTGAAACTAGCATTTTACTTTGGATAAGTGAACATCTGTGTGTGGTTCAGGACAAAGGCAGCTCCTTTTCTTTTAGTTCCTAAATGTAATTCCTTAAAAACCCTACCAGAGTTCTTCACTATACCTTTCTGATATTCCTCTGTCCACATTGTTAGGTCTCTCATTTAATTTTATCTCTGTCTCATATACTTTATTTTTCCAAGTCCCAAATAGTATCAAGTCAGAGTCAGAATAGCAGTTTGTAGTAATGAGGGAACAAAACAGGCAGGAAGGTTCCCTTACTGCTTGTCCTTTCTTTCAACATTTTCAGCATTTTGAATGCTAAAAAGCATTTTATTAAATTTTAACCATATGCAAAGGCTGAAGTAGGGAAGAAAAATGATCTTTCCTTAAAAATATAGTTCACAGTCATTCTTCTAGATGAGAGAAAATTTTATGTACCTTCTTTCTCTGTCATAATCTCAAATTTTTCAGTATCCTTGAAAATAGTGAGTCCTAAGGTTTTATTTGCTGATATTTTAGGTACTATTTGCAAACTATATCCCTGAGATGGTGGACCTTTTTGTTAACAAGAGGAAACACACCAGTTCCTATGAAGTACTCAAAGGAAAGAAGTAAGTACTTTTTAAGTATAATTTCTACAGTTTTAGATGTTTTACTAATCATTTATCTCTTTCTAAAACCCTATTGACTGGCCTAGTGAATGTATTGGCAAGAATCTTTATTCACTAAAGAGGGTTGTGCTAGAATAAAAACCATTAAAAGATAATATTTGCTACTTGATAAAAACTACTATATCGATGCTCATAAGAGCATTCAATCACCCAGTATGAGTTATTAATAACTATTAAATTCCTAGCAATTATGAGAGTTGTTGTTGTATTCCTAAAAAGCTATGTGTAATTCAAATGCGTGGAGTCATACCCTATGTGAGATGAACTAGAGACTACAGAAATCTGATGCATCTTCTGTATAATAGAAATTCAGTCCTGGGTGTTTCTATTTTTACAATCTGGGTGATTCAAATACCAAATTTATTTGAAACTAAGTTTAAGCTAATTGTCCATTGCTAAATCTAGACAGAAAGATACTTCTGTCCCTCAGATGATCCACCTTACATGTTCTCGCCACCTAGGTTCATTGTGGTCTGTGGAAACATCACAGTTGACAGTGTGACTGCCTTTCTAAGGAATTTTCTTCGCCATAAGTCAGGGGAAATCAACACCGAGATTGTTTTTCTGGGAGAGTAAGTGTATCTGTGTGGCTCATGGGCTCTAAATTAATACTTAAGTTATGTGGGAATATTTTTTTAATGGAAGAAAATTACCCTTCTAATATTCATAGAAAATTTATAAAATAATCGTGAGCAAAAAGAAAAGAAGCAGCAATCTTATGACCAGAATTAACCTCTAAAATATTTTGGAATATATCTTGCCAGATGTTTTTCTGTATATGTACTACTATTATTTAAGTGACCCCCTATCATTTAGGCTATTCTATACATATTACTATTATATATGACCATAATTTTGAGCACAAGTCTGGTACACTTCATAATTATTATTCTAACTCTTGGCAATGCGAAGTTCAAATACGTGCACAAAAGATTGTCTTGATAATGTTTTTGTTCTATGCAATTTACATTTTCACAAGCAAAATCTGAGTCAAGTATTATATGAAAAACTGGAAAATGCATTTTTAATACAAAAAAAAGATTTTGAAGTAGGCAAAGTGTTTCTAATTATTCTTATTTTATTTTATGACTTTGGTTCCTAGTGAGATTGAGCAATTTTTGTGTGTTTTGATAATTTGCTCTCCTTTTTGAAATTCTTCTTTCTTTTATCCTCTTTTCTATGGGGCTTATTATCTGTTTACTGACTTTTAAGCACCCAATATATTTTTATGTTAACTATTTGTGTCATATTTTGTTAATATTTTTTTCTCTCTTTGCCTTTTAATTTTTGTGTGGTTTTATTTTAATATAAAAGCATTTTATTTACATGCACTTCAGTGCATATACTTTTTGGATTTTTGCTTTTACATTCTTAAGCCTCTCTTTTTTAGAATTAAGTATACATTTCTTTATTATTTCTATGCTTTCATATAATTTTTTTAATATTTAAGTTCTCTGGAATTGATTTGATTTGATGTGAAGAGAACTAACTTCTTTTCAAATAGTTAATTAGTTATTTAGACATTACTCAGTAAATAAGTCAACCAGATTTGAAATGACATTTTGACCTTATATAGGAATGTATATAGATCATCTTAACCTTTACACATTTTATAGTTAAAACTCTGTACTTTTTATATTATGACATCTTCAATCCACCATAACTTTGGGCTGTCATATATGACCTAACTAATAAATATTTTGAATTCCTCTAAGGTACTACTGATGGATAGTCAACAGTTCTGTTTCAGTATCATTGTCATGCTTGTCTTTTAGTAATTTGTTTATTGGAACCCTTACTTAAAAAATAGTAAAAAAAAAAATTTGCTAAAACTGGTGATAAGAAGCTAATGTAATGCAACTGAGACAAAAGGAAATCATTAGATGTATGGAAAGCTACGCGTTTCATTCATGTTCTGCTGTGTTTTCATAAGTATTTGTCGAGATAATGATTGAAATTTTTATATGGTACAAATGTTGGAGATATCTAGAATTTTGCCGATTGCATGTATACTCTGAAGATCTCAAAATTCATATCCTCCAGCAGACATTACTTGTAGCTCTATATTCACACAATTAATTACTTATGGGATATTATGCCCCCCTCAAGTGTTAGAAAGGCCTCTTAGACTCAACATTTTCAAAAAACAAATGGATCATTTATGTTCCCCTTTCCATCTCACAGGTAAATTTAAAAAATAGGAGAAATAAAACAGCAACAGTAAAAAGAAATAGTAAAGGGGATCTCATAGATACAGTTCCTTAAAACAGAAAACTAAGCATTGTCTTTGATACTCCTGTCTCCCTCGGACCTTGTGTATGCTTTCATCAGTGTCATCAGTTTGTCCTCTAAATAAATTCTGTTTCTGTTTCTACCATTTCATCTTCAATATCGCAACCCTGTTCAAAGTTAATGTCTTGTCTCTCCTGAATTTCTATAAAGGCCACTTTATTGATTGATTCTTTTGGCTCAGAAGTTCTCTTACCCTTATATGACTAGTCTATTTTCATCCTTCAGCACTCAAAGAGATCTTCTCAATTCAACCTATCTAAACTAGTTTCTCTGAATCCTTCTATCTCTTTGCTCCATTATATTTCCTCTAAAGCAATTATCACCATCTGTAATTGTGGTAGATTTGCTTTTAATATAGCTATTAACATTTCTTTCCCTTACTGTACATTCATGCTATTCTTCTCAATAAAAGATGGAGTCTCCTTTTCCTCCCTTTGAATCTGGACTGGTCTGTGACTTGATTTAATCATTAGAATACGGCAGAGGCGACAATTTACTAGTTTCAAGCCTGGCCTTTCAGCGGACTAGCAATTTCAACTTTAACTCCAAGAGAGTCCTAAGCCATCACATAAAAAGTCAGGCTGGCTTGCTGAGAAGGCCCAACCAGCTCTCAGCTACTCCAATCAAATAACTGAGCCAATGATCATGTGTGTCATCATTTTGATCATTCCAGCTCTCTGATGAATGTACCCACATGAATGACCACACTCAGCACTATACAGTACAGAAGAATTACCTTGCCGACACCAGCCAACCATAAAATCATGAGAAATGATTTGTTGTTTTAAGTCAATAAGTTCCAGAATGGTTAGTTTGTAGAAGGAGATAACTGTTACAAAAATTGGTACTGGAAGTGGGGTGCTATTATAACAAAAGCCAAAATATGATCTTTCCCTTGGAACTGGTGGCTGGCAGAAGCTGGAAGGGTTGCATGGAGACTCTTAGCAAAGGCCAGGAAAACAATGGGGAAGTTGCTACTGGAAGAAGAGCAGAATTTTGGTAACAACGTCATCAAAAGTAACATAAAAGATAGAAAATGTATGTAGGGAAATTGTGAAGCTGGCTAAGAAGTTTCCAAAAGAATATTGAGTGTCATTTGCTCTCATCTAATCATGTATGATAAGGCAAGAAACTAGAGCTGAAGAAGAAAGTCTTTAATTTTCAAGTAGTACGTAAAGGAAATAAATACAGAAGTCTTAGAAAAGTCTCTCCAGCTGGCCAAAACAAAACAAAACAAACAAAACAAACAAACAAAAAACAAACAAAAAAAAGTCAAAGAAGAAAATGACCTCGAAAGGAAAAAAAATAAAATCTGGGTTTCTACCTATAAAATATGACCTCAAAGTCAAAGGTCAAGATTCAATCAAGGATGCAGCTGTAAGATCCTCTTTGTTAAGACCTCAGAGAGATTTAAGGTTGTGACTTATAAATGCTTCTCTCAGTCAAGCAAAGGGTTTCTAAGAAACTGAAGACATTCTTCCCAGAATTCTGACATTCTCAAAGTAGAGAGAGAACTGCAGAGGAATCATGGACATGACTTTGGGGCATGACATGAGACTAAATAATATTTCTAGAAATTCATCAGTGCTTTAAAGAAATTTTATTGGTCGAAGTACTGCCAGCTTTGAGTAAAAAGGACAGAGAGAGTTAAAAATTAAAAAATAATAATAATAAATGTCTCTGGGCTTCCAAACTAGCACAGGCAGGAACCAAGCTGAGAAAGATACTCAAGGACAAACGTGGGCAATGTTTTAGGGAAAAGGAAAGATGATTCAGAGGGTCAGAGGGCAGAGACCAGAATCAAGAACAGTGGAGGAGTTCATAAGAACAGAACTGGGCTCTCATCAAAAAACACATTCTGTCCTGGAGAAGGGGGCCCTAATGATATGTGCTCAGATAGATTTCAGAATTTCTGTGGACCAGTGATTTCTATGTGCCCTCCATTACCATCCCCACCTTTTCTGATTTGGAATGTCTATTGCAATTTTCCTAACCTTGCCTTATCATGATATTCTGGGTGTTGAGATAAGGATAATAAAACTTGTCTATTTAGTTCATGAGTCTTCAGATGAGGAGGAGCTATACGTGAGGAGACCCATCCGCATCTAGACCTGACTTAAGACGACAAAGATCTAGGACTTTGAGCTGATTGCTATAAAGAGATGAGAACGTTGGGTGAGAACATGAGAGTATTTTGTATAAGGGACGTATGTGAATTCTTGTGGCCAGAAAACAGTGGTAGATTGTTTTAAAAAGATGGCTGCCAGAAATTTCTCCCAATGTTTACACATATTCTATTCCTTTACCAAATTAGACCCAAGCTTCAAGCTCATCCCTGGAATTAGGCTAGTGATGTCAACATCACCTAACCATATGGATAAATGGAGTATAGATGTTTTCCAAGAGGAGATTAAGGGTTCTATTAAGTGCTTATATAACAGTCACTTAAGCAAAGTCAATCATCTTTTGCTGTCTTCGATACAACATTCCCTGTCCAGGTCTCCTCCTTCTTTGGAATTGGAAACCATATTTAAATGCTACATGGCCTACACAACTTTTGTTTTTGGATCTGCACTGAAGTGGGAGGATCTGAGGCGAGCTGCGGTAAGAACTATTTTTTTTTTTCCTCTCCTTATAGTTACCCTAACCTACAGCAATTAAGATGACAGGTTGTATTGTTCTTTCAAAAGCATTACTCCAGACCATTAAATTAAAGAAAATATGACTTCCTCAATTTTAAAAACTGGTCATAAAGAAAGTGTAGTAATTGATCTCCAAATCCTCCTTGATAAATATCAAGCAGACCTCACTGTTTACCTATACTTGTATTTAAATTATTTATTACACTAAGTTATCTATTTACCTAGAACAATTTTATTTTCACAATCTAAGTGAGCTGGAAAAATTATGGGTAGCAATAGTGTGTTTGCGCTCACCATCCAAATAGGATTCTTACCAGAAGACAGGTTTACCAACTTCTAAACATACTGATATGCCTTCTGATAGGAGAAACATGAAGGAAAATAGCAGAGATCCCATTAAGGTTAGAACTAAAAGTAATGATTAAAGGCCAACACTCTAGACAGCTTTCATTTAAGATCAAAGCCATTTTTCTCTCATTTTGTAGGTTTCATAGAATCATGTAAACCAAAGTCTTCAGTTTTTTAAAGCAGAGATCTATAGCGTTAACATGTAGGCAGTTATTTTAAAAGATGTTATTACTTATCACTAGGCATAAATTAATGGTTAGGATGATAGAAAAAATATAACTATGCACTTTACCCATTTAAAGCAATCTAGCATCTATGCTGGAGACCCTGTGCCCTAGTCCATCTACTGTAGCATTCACAGCCCTTGCAGTTTTGTATGACTATGATCCTGATATAAATCATCCTTATCACAATTTCTTTCCAAGCATGTTGTTCTCTCTGTATTGGAAATTTTATGACAAAACCATAAGAAAACCAAAAAGAGGAACATGTAATGAACATATATTTCCATGTAATGAACAATATGGTTGCTGTTTTTAATCTTGAAGAATAGGTGGACTCTGCAGAAGCATGCCTGATTATAGCCAACCCTTTGTGCAGTGATTCACATGCTGAAGACACTTCAAACATTATGAGGTAAGAAGCTGGCATTGTTTTTTGTGCTCCAATGATGAATTTATTTCTGCTTCTTTTAAAATAAAGCCCAGTGCATAGGACTAAACAGGAGAAGATGTCATCCATCACAGCACTAGGTTCATCATATTCCAGGTTTCTGTATATTTTTCTGCCCCCAGAGAATGTGCAGATGTATGAAAAAAAGTAATTTAGTATCCTGAGCATCTATGTGCTCCTCCACATACTTTCCTGAAGTTTCATATGGATAATAGCTATCTAAATTTAAAAAGCAAGCATTTAGATAACTGATAGCTGTTCAGATAGCACCATTACAACTAACATTTTCCCCTCCTCAAAAATAAAGATACCATTGGTTATTTGTAAACCTTATTAATAGACTTTATTTATTGTGCTTTTTTCCCCAGTAGTTCTGGTGAAAGATTATGCGTGGTTCAGTATGATGTGATTGTGACTATTGGCAAGTATTTTCAAGATGGCTAGAATAGTGTTATCACCTTTAATTGTGAACTATCTATGAGCAGGAACTTGACTTGCAGTAACAGATTCAGCTGTGATGGCAATGGCATTGTGCCTAACCCAGATGATTTTCTGACCCTTGGAGCAAAATAAATATACATAGCTGAAGGTGATTCTACAAGTTGTAAAAAAAAAAAAAAAAAAAAAAAAAAAAACAGCTAAGAATTTGTACCATGCATAATACAGTAAATATGAGATAGGCTTCAGTTTCTTAATTTGTAAAATGAGAAAATTGAATAAGACAGTCTATGAGCTACTTACTTCAAGCTACAGACAACAATTCAATCTCTAGTTTTTCTTGTAACTCATGCGTCTGAGTTCGAAGGCTAAAATATATGAAACTGTTTATTTTTTCCTCATGAATTGATCTCAAATGACCAGTCTTCTAATACCAAGAACTGACTTTTCCATTGATTTATTTTACTAAGTCACTAAAACAATAGCACCCTCCAATTGGTATGCTATTAAACAGAACATTTTTAGATAACAACATAACTATGAACTTTATAATATGCCATTTTATTATACTTACCCATACATCAATTTAACTCTGAATTGAATTGTATTGCAAAGCCGTTGTACATGGCACATCACTGATGAGCATATTTCTTGTCTATGTAGGGTGCTCTCTATCAAGAACTATAACCCTAACATCAGAGTCATCATACAGATACTTCAATCCCATAACAAGGTACCGTAACTTTCTAGCTTCATCTTTTAATCTGTGGAGCTAGCTGAACTTAGTTCATCCAAATAGATGAATTTATTACTTTCTAATGATTTTACTTTCTAATGATATTACTTTCAAAAATATTTTGTCAATTGCAGGCAAAATTTGGAGTCTCATTAAGATTGTTAATCACTTAAGAATGTAAATTCAGAAAGAGGTATAGTTGTATATTTTAAAAGCTTCTGCCTGAGGCTCTAACTTCCAATCAACTTGAATCTAGGTACTAACTGAAATTCTTTGCTTTGGGACAGTGAAAGGTCTTGGCACACTCTCAACTACTGAGAGCCACTAAAAAGAAAGTAGGCTGATTAGACAATCATAAAGGTGTGAGAAACAACAAAGAGCTAGGTCAGGGTTGATCAGTAAGGCTCATCTTCTACACAAGGTCATTCCTTAAGATTAGGAGCAGTCGATGTTTTTTCTAATGCATAAAAACCAACACAGAGGGTCAAGGAAAATGAACAAATAGAAATATGTTTTCTAAATAAACAAATAACAACAACAAACTAAGACAAAGACTCAGGAAAAGATGTTAATGAGAGAAATAAGTGATGTACTTGACAGAATTCAAAATAAGTGTCGTAACAATGCTCACTGAACTTGGGAGAAGACTGGATAAAGAAAGTAAATATTTCAACAAAGAAATAGAAAATATAAGAACTTACCAAATAGAAGTCATATAGCTGAAGAATACAATAACTGAACTGAAAAATAAAATAGAGGAGTTCAATTCAAACTAGAGGAAGCAGAAAGGGTCAACAAACTGTAATATAGGCAGGGTAGTGGAACTCACCCAACTAGAGCTGCAAAAAGAAAAAGGAATGAAAAAGAGTGAGATAGCTTAAGAGACATAGGAGGCAATATCAAGTGGACCAACAGTTGCATTATAAGAGTCCTAGTTGCATTATAAGAGTACCCTGGAGAGTTTCCATGTGCACTTGAGAAGAATGTGTATTCTGTTGCTTTTGGATGGAATATTCTGTATATGTCTGTTAAGTTCATCTGGTTCAACTTGTTTTTTCTTGATTTCTTTACATATGACTTATCCATTGATGAAAATGGAGCATTAAAGTTATTATTATTGGATTATTACATGATGAAAGTGAGGTATTACAATATTATTATTTTATTGCTATCTACTCCTTTTAGGTCTGTTAATAAATGCTTTATGTATTTGGGTGTTTCTGTGTTGGCTGTAAAAATATTTATAAATGTTTCATCCTCTTGTTGGATTGACTCCTTTCTCATTATGTAATGACCTTTTCTGCCTCTTATTACAATCATTGCCTTCAAGTCTATTTTGTCTGATAAGTATAGCTACTCTAGCTTTCTTCTGGTTTTTATTTGCATGGAATATTTTTTCCATCCTTTCACTGTCAGTGTATGCGTGCCCTAATATCTGAAATGAGTCTCTTGTAAGCAGCATATAGATGAGTCTTATTTTTTAAAATCTGTTTGGCCACTCTATGTCTTCTGATGGGAATTTAACATATTTATATTTAAAGTAATTATCAATAGGTATTTACTCATTGTCATTTGTTAATTGTTTTCTGGCTGTTTTGTAATTCCTCTGTTTCTTTCTTCTCTTGCTCTCTTCCTTTGTGATTTGATAATTTGCAGTAGGTCTTAGATTCCTTTGTCTTTGACTATCTACTATTCGTTTTTGCTCTGTGTTTACTTTGAAGCATATATATATATATATGCATATATATTATATATATAACATTTGTAACAGTCTATTTTAATTTGATAATAACTTAAATTTGATCACATTTAAAGCTCTACATTTTTACTCACCTTCCAACATTTTGTTTTCGATGTTATAGTTTACATCTTTTTATCTGTGTGTCCATTAAATAATTATTGCAGTTATAGTTATTTTTACTCCTTTTGTTTTTTAATCTTTATACTAGCTTTGTAAGTGTTTAATCTACCTCTTTTATAACATTAGATTATTCTAAATTTTACTGTGTATATGTCTTTTATATATATTTGCCTTTACTAGTGTAGTTTATACTTTTATGTATTTTCCTGTTAGTAATTGTCAACCTTTCACTTCAGCTTAAAGAAGTTCTTTTAGCAATTCTTGTAAGGCAGGTCAAGTGGTAATGAACTCCTTTCTTTTTATTTCTTGTATGAAAATCTCTATCTCTCCTTCAATTCTGAATGACAGCTTTCCTGGGTAGAATATTCTTGGTTAGTGGTTGTGTTTTTTTTTTTTTTTCCTTTCAGCACTTTGAAATTGGGAAGTTTCTTCTGAAAAACTTGCTACTAGTCTCATGGTGGTTCCCATGTACAGGACAAGCTGTTTGTCTCTTGCTACTTTTAAGATTATGCGTGCGCGCGCGCTCTCTCTCTCTCTCTCTCTCCCCTATATATATACACACACACACACAACACACACATACACACACATATGTGTATATATATATACACACATATATATGTACATGCACACACACATACACACACATATACATACACACATATATACATATATACCAAAATAATATTTAGTTATAAATAAAGAAGGAAATTTTGCCATAGTGACAACATGATTGGAACTTGAGGACATTATTCTAAGTGAAATAAATCAGACAGAGAAAGACAAATACTGTATGATCTCACTTATATTAGAATCTGAAAGAAAACAAAAACCCCTCTGAACTCATAGATACAGAGAGCAGATTGCTGGTTGCCAGAGGTGGGTATGGGAGTGGAGAAAATGGGTGAAGGAGGTCAAAAGGTACAAACTTTCAGTTAAAAAATAAATAAATTATGGGAGTATAAATAGACAGCATGGGGGCTACACAGCATGGGGGCTATAGTTAATAATACTTATTGAATATTTGAAAGTTGCTAAGAAAGTAAATCTCTAAAGTTATCATTATAAAAATAATTTTACAACCACTGTGGTAATGAATGTTAACTAGTCCTGTTGTGGTGGTCATTTTGCAATGTATAACAAATATCAAACCATTATGTTGTACACCTGAAACTAATGTAATGTTATTTATCAACTATACCCCAATAAGCTCCCCCCAAAAATCCAAACAAATAAACAAAAAAGATCGTAAATTCACAGTAGAATAAGAAATCTAAACCACTTGACCTGCTTTTGCAACTCTAGCTTTTCTCATTTTAAAAAGTGGGGCAGTTGACCGCTAACTGCTTCTAAATGTTAAATTCTTATCATTTCTGCTGACCTGAGCACAATAAATGCTTTAAAGTAAAATAAAGATATTCATTTACAAAGAACTCTCTCAAATTATAGTTGTTCCTAATAATTGACCTACTTTTTACCATGAAACAGGTTTTTCTGCCAAAGATTCCCAGCTGGAACTGGGCTACTGGAGACAATATCATCTGCTTTGCTGAATTAAAGCTTGGATTTATTGCCCAAGGCTGTTTGGTGCCAGGCTTGTGCACTTTCCTCACATCTCTGTTCGTTGAGCAAAACAAAAAGGTAAACTTGTAAATTGATGTTGAATCTTGGCTCTATCCCCAGGTTCTCACATATTAGGATTAGAAATAGGTATAAAAATTGAGAAGAGCAAGGAGGCCCCAAGAAATGAGATATGACATCTATCTGGTTTGGGAGAGGATTGAGAGACTAGATTGAATTCCCAGGTACTGCACTGATCTCAAAAAAGTTATTTATCTTATTCTTGCCTAAGAATATTTATCTGAAAAATAGAAATTATAACCCTGCTTCCTTCATGCTCTGTGACATTATGAATGGAAATGTATTCATAACTATAGAATCACTTCGAGTTGGGGAAATCATGTATCTAAATATAAAATAAATAAAAAATAATCAACATAATAAGAATTATATTTATCAAACGAAGATATAATACAAGTAATAATTAAAATCTAATTTTCAATGTTATTTTTGTTACATTCCATGCAAATAATAATAGTGACCATATATTGAATGCTTACTATGTGTTATGCATTGTAAATACATCATGTTTCTATTCAGTAATATTGTAAGGTTATAGTCCAGTAACGGGTCAGTGAAACAAACTCTGTCATACAGTAAGTGAGTAGGAAAGTTAGAATTGTCCTACCTACAGTCTCACTAGTATACCCTATGTTTCTGGTTGTTGGGTATATACTTATAGTCTCCCATATCACATCTCATGATACTTTTGTCTGAGACAAAATAAGCATATAAAAGGGACAATTGGAATGAATTAACATGATACAAAGTAAGGCCCTCCAAATGCCATTCTTATGAAATACTCTAAGAAAAGTATTCTAACTCTAAGCTGGGCCTGGTATCCTATTGTCCAAAACTCCTCCAGAGAGTGAGTGACCTTTCTCTCCATTTAATTGTAAATCCACATTTGCCTTTTCTTACACTCGATTTCCCTCTTGGTCTCTCTTCAAACTTTTATTTCCTTTGTTCAATTAATTCAAAAAAAATTTTATATCTTCTCAGTTCCTTTTATGGTGCTGTTAAGGAAAAGCTAAAGAGAAGCGAAAGATACTCTGGCCAACAAAATGCTAACTGGAGCATACAGAATTGTGTCATTCCTTCTGTGAATATGAGGAGATACCATATACAGATAAATAGAAATGACCGTCAGGCAGTAGGAAATGAGCTTTGATGAGGCCGCAATGAACATGCTTTAACCTTCACTTAGTAGTACTGTGTATGGCTTTAGATACGGCTTGTAAGGAAATTGTCTTTGTCTGTATCATATGCTCAGAAAGTGAAAGATAACTGCAATATCTGCTGTGATGATTGTGATTTTAATCTCCATGGCTGGAGAAAATAAAAGGAATGAGAACTCTAAGTCTAAAACTCACTTTCAGAAATCCTAAACTGAGCATAATCAGAGTGAGGTTCTTTAATGCTGTACTCTGCTCAAGTGCTTTAGATTCTATAATAAACTGTTAACTTAGGTTTAATGGCCAGATTCCAGTGTCTTAGGTCTCGTTTTTCTCAGATTAGATAGACATTTACTTTCTCTGTTAGTTTCTGCATCTATGAATGAGAGTTGTTATCCTGATTTTTCCAAGTATTGTCTTAAACCTTCTGAGTACTCAAATTAAAAGGATCAATATCATGTATTTTTGCTTGTTTGTTTGTTCATTACTATATTCTATGGTGGGAAATTGTAGTCTGAAGAGCATTTCCAGTTGGTTCTAGGCACAGAACATTTTCTTACAGTCTTAAACTTAGATTGGGTATAATCCATCTGATTTAATCGAGCTCCCTCATTTTACTATCCAAATTCAAAATCCATCTTGCCTTCCTGTTTCCCTTTTTCATATTTTAAAAATAAACTCTTCTCCATCTACATGTTTATCATTTTTTACCCTGTTTCCAAACCTGAAATATTTAGATTAGAATCACTAAACCAATTTCTTTAATAATAGGGGCTTAAATAATGGTATGAACTGCCAAGTGGAGTGACCTCCTCTCAACAGAAACATTTAAGAGAGTGGGAAAGAGCAGGAGATTCAGCTGAATTTTGGAAAGAGGTAGGAGGTGCCTGGAATGCCTGAAATAGTGGTCCTTTTTAGCAGGGGAAAAATTGTTGTTTGTGTGTTCATTTTTGTTTCATTTTTTTCTAAACCGCAAGATGGCCTCTGAGGAATATTTCTGAATTGGCTTAAACTCTCCAGGGCCACAATATTTCAGAGTTAATAGAAATTCCAGACTTTCATCTGATATTATGGGCTTTAAGGGGACTGTTCTGCCATGTCAGAGCTGTATGATATATAGTTGCAGGAATACCTCAGAGATATTGTGAGTTTGGTTCTAGATCATCACAGTAAAGTGAGTGTCTCAATGAAATCAGTCATTATCCTTTTGCTGATGGAGGGCCTTGCCTTTATTTTTATTTATTTATTTTTAATTAATTAATTATTTTTACAATGACATTGGTTAATGAAATCTGGTAAGCTTCAGCTGTACATTTTAACAGTAAGGCATATATATATTTATATTGTGTGTTCACCTCCCATAGTTAGATTTCTTTCTGTCACCACACATTTACCCATTATACCCCATCTGCTTCCCTCCTTGCCTCTGGTAACCACTAGTCTATTGTCAATGTCCATGAGTATCTGTTTGTCTGCCCTATTCATTTCTTGCTTTTAGGTTTATATCTCACAAATAAGTGATATCATGTGATCCGCAACTCTTTTCTGTCTGGGTTATTTTACTTAGCATGATTATCTCCAGGTACATCCATGTTGTTGCAAATGGCAGTATTTCATCTCTTCTTATGGCTGTGTAATATTCCATTGTGTACATGTGCCATAGCTTCTTTAGCCAGTCATCTATCGTAGGACACTTTGGTTGCTTCCATGTCCTGGCCACCGTGAATAATGCTGTTATAAACACCGTTGTACAAATATCTTTTTGGTATGAGTTTTCAAGCCTTTGGGGTAAATACCCAGTAGAGGGATTGCCGGATCATATGGTAGATCAATTCTTAGTTTTTTGAGGAACCTCCATATTGTTTTCCACAGTGACTGCACCAATTTGCAGTCCCACCAGCAGTGTGTGAGGGTTCCTTTTTCTCTGCAACCTCTCCAAAACTTGTCATTATCCATCCTATTCTTGATAGCCATTCTAACAGATGTGAGATGATATATCATTGTGGTTTTGATTTGTATTTCCTTAATAGTGATGTTGAGCATCTTTTCATATATTTGTTGGCCATTCGTGGGGGCCTTGCCTTTAATTCATAAAAATTACAACATCTGTGAAGTACAATAAGGTGAAGCACAATAAAATGAGGTATGCTTGTAGTTAGTCAGTAGAAAACTAATATGTTCAAAAAGCCAATCTTGATCAGCCGTATCTAAGGAGAGACAATTTAGATTCTGTATTATCGTTCTCATCTCATTGTTGCTGACTCAAAAATCAGTCTACTTTGCTGAAATTATTGGGAGAATTCTGGTTTCCAAAAAGGTGTCTTTGGTGCCATCTGGGAAGAAACTAGGTCATGATGCATCCACTCATTCTGAACTCTCTAGTGAAAATAGTTAAGATATATGTTGGAGTTTTAGTTTTTCTTTAGGCTTTTCTCCAGTTAAGCACTAGGACATATCTTCTTTCTATGACCTCAATGCAATGGATACTGGTTTGCTGCTTAGCAGAATAACAACTTGAATTATAACATCTCTTATATTTTTTTTTAACAACTCATATTCTATGTCAAGTGTGTTATGTGGCATGATTGTATATTCCAGGTTTCTCTTAAAAAGCCCTGGCAAAAATATTTTTTAAGTAGCCTGAAGAACAAAATCCTGACTCAACGTCTCTCTGATGACTTTGCTGGAATGACTTTTCCTGAAGTTTCCCGGTGAGTTAAAATAAATACTTTCCTCTATTTTCACACAATGACATTCTTTCAATAACATTAATTGATGGCTCACTGTAAGCCAGGTTCTAAGACAAGCACTGAAGATATAAGAATAAAAGATATAAGAGTAAATAACTCTGAGTCTTTGCAACCTAGGAGTTGTGGGACACTTTTATCTCTGTCCTACTTGGCACACTGGCTATAAGTTATATCAGAAAGAAAATTATAAATTTGGGAGGCCCTTCCTCTCCTGAGGTGCTGGTGTTTTCCCAGGTGTAGAGCACAAAGTGTTAGTCTTATTATTGGGAACTAGTGTCCTGCTGTCTTCTCTTTCCTCACAACTGCTTTTCTTCTTTCCCAGGCTCTGTTTTGTGAAGATGCACCTCATGCTGATAGCCATCGAACACAAATCCATATTTCCCAGTTATCGGTACTAATGGGGCTTCAAATATCTTGAGGGTTTTTTTTAGGACAATCTTTATGATTAAGAATTTTCCAAAACTATAGCCATATCTAATCTATTTGCCATTTATTGAGAGTCAGTTTATTGGGCACCCAGGCTGCTGCAGTGCATGTATTAATATCTCTAATGATTGCGGTTAGAATCATTACCCTAGTGAATAAACAGGCCCTTTGCTTTTGTTACTATGACCATGCCCCAATTCTTTTCTCATGAGCAGAGGAGAGAAGAAATAGTCACCTTCTCAGATCTGTTCCTCTTAAAATATAACCAGATTTTGCAAGTGTTGACCATGAAATCATACTATGAAATTGAATTATTTGCAGTAATAATGTTTTCTCAAACTCCATTCTTAGAAACAAATATGAAAATATGGCAAAATGGGAATTTGGCCTACTACATAAAGTCTACTGTTGATAGGGTAAATAAAGGAAAGAAGTAACATTATCAGACCACCAGCATTTTCTGAGAACACATATTGAATAGCATGAGAAGTAAGAGAAGTTATCATGTAATCAAAAAATAAAATCCATGACAAATAGAAAGAGAATTAGCTACAATGATAAGGAGAGAAAAGATACTGAAAAAATAAGAAAAAATGGGGGCTTAAATGGATGGGGAACATGAGCGACATTGGTTTATGTGTGGTTTTTAGTGTAAGACTAACGAACAAAATTGGAATCAACACCCTAGATTCTGATCCTGATTATTATTTGCTAGCACTATGGTCTTGGAAAGGTGTTCGTCATCTGTAAAATGAGGAAATCATGTTAATACCTAAAACTCCGTCCAGATCTAAAATTGATATTACCAGGAACCCTGGGATTACAGGGAAGCAATCAAAATTCAATAATTTTGAGTGATAGCAGATGTAGTACAAAGAAATGATTTTATATGAAAGGTTGGAAAGATAAACAGATCAGTGAAGTAGAGATTATAGAAGGAATCTGAGCAAAAGAAATCAGTGGGGGACTGTACAAAGCAAGTTATTAAGGAGAGAGTAACAAATAGTATTGTCTGGCTAGCTAAATTCTGTTTAACAATCTTACCATGCTCAAAAAAAAAAATCTCAAAATCTAAACCTATGCACAAATGGCCTTTCTACTAAAAATAGGTCATGGTAAAAAGGATGGAGTCTTAGCATCATAAACCAGGCTGTTTAGGTTTCAGACTGGCCCAAAACTTGACAAAGTTTTAGCATCTTTAGCCTTCAGCAACCTAGGCTATGCATCAGAATTATTTTCAAAGTTTTAAAGACACGTAGAGTCCAAAACCCCATGTTTGAACTTTACAAAATCAAAATCTCCAATGATGGAGCCTAAAAATATTTTAAGTCAGTTTATTCACTAGCACTTGGAAATGACTGGACCAAATGCTTTTAAGATCCTTTTCAACTCTGACATTCTAATGTCTATAAACATTATTAGGGTTACTATTAGTACATCATAGACCAAAAGCATGAATATTCATTAAACACTTAATTTACATATATATTAGAGAGGTCCCGGTGTTATTTACTGTTAGGGACATATCTACCCACAATAAAAGAGGAACATGCTCTAACATAGCTTTAATTTTGATTTCTCACCGAAATCTGGTGAATCAAAGGAATTAAATCCTGATTTGGCAAGATATTGACAATAAAAATTTTTTATATGATTGCTAGTTCATGACTAACCATGCTGTAAGCATTTTATTTACATTATCTCTTAAATCCGCACAACAGTGTTGTGAGATGTGTATAATTATTAGTCCCATTTTACAGAGGAGGGAGCTGAAGCCCAGAATGGTTAAATTATTTCCCCAAGCTCATACCACTCCCGAGTGGCAGAATCAGAATCTGAGCTTAGTCTGGCTCTGAGAACTGTGCTTCTGATCACCAAGTTGTACTAAATCCACCACAGCCATCTATAAAAATGGAAGAAAAATAGGGCATCTCAAGGGCTGGGCTTTAGGTGTATATATTGAAAAATGGGGAACCTCTTTTACTCACCTTTTATTTGTCTCTTTTAATTGATATGCTTAAATATACTCGAAGACTCGCAAAAGCCTCAGATCATCATAAAGATTTGTCTTAGGGAATAATTGGTTACCTGCTAAAAGATAAAGCTGGATCTGGCCCAGTCAGATAATGTTCTGAGTTTGTTCCAGTAGGGAACATTCTCGAACAAAGCAACTGGCCATAGTTCATGAGGGGAGGGAATCAAACAATAATGGCAGTTTGGAAAAACCTTCAAAGGACATTCACCTCCTCTTTCAAATGCAATCAGAGATATTATCATGATAGTATCTTCATAACTATATATTTAACAAAAGTTAAGAGGACTGTCCTTTAGAAAAAAAAGAAAAGATATAATAATACAATTAGACATATGCTTGCTAGCTGTTGAACATTAACCAATGATATTTGGGACGGGAGGCACAAATCCATGTTCTTTCTCTTTCAAAGTTAAAACAATCATTCTACTCATTAATATCAGTCAGTAAGTACTCAGAAAATGTCATCCAATGTTTCGGATAATAATCTACCTGAACACAGCTTTCTACTCTTGGCATTGGGCTGAAAAGCTTTTGTTGTGTAAGTCCTTCTGTTTTTGAAAGGCTCTAACACTTTCAAGTTACTTTGGAGTACCCTAGCAACAGAATAGAACTTGACCTCTGTGCAACGTGAACATAATAGGAATGTGTTTTAGAGGAAGAAAGGAGTATTTCCATCATGCACAAATGAGGTGCAGGGAGTTATAGGGTTATAAGGCTTCACCATAGTGGAAGTCTGGGGAAAAAATACAGAAAGTAAAAACAGGAGATCCTGACAAACATAGGGAGAAATACGAGAAACTCAAGTAGTCATGATGGAGTAGCATCAAGGAGGATTGTGAATGAAACTTGTAAGACAGTATTTTTAAACACACAGACCATAAGAAGATCAAAAATCAAATGTTCAAGTAATGTAGAAATAGAAACAATTTATGTGGTTCCTGCTCTCAAAAATTTTGCAATCAGGAAACAAAAATGAAGTCAAACATACAAGTTCAAAAATTGTATAGGTAATAAAAGGAGCTTTTGGGCCCAGCTGGTTAATAGACGTAATTTCATTTTAAAGGTCTAGTAGCCAAAGGATGAACACCACTAGTATGATCATAAAACTAGCAACTGTGTGGCCTTGGCCTAGATGGTATTGGATAGCCTAAATTATCAAGGCTTCATGCATCTGAGTTGGTTTGACCTCAGTTTCAGGACACAGTCCAAAGAAGAGCTTACCTTTAGCTCAGCTGTGTATGCAGCTCAGCAGTCATGTTGTGGCCTGGCTTCTGCAGCATATTTGGCAGCAATCAGAGTATTAAGTATAGTCAAATTCACATTTCTACCAGATTTGGCAGTGAAAAGATTGAGTCTTATTAACTCTGCAACTTAGAGAATCCACTGATAATGACAGAATGAAACAGCAAATATTGGCATGGATATTTGAGGGGAAAATTACTGTACTTTTATTTTTTGTTTCTAGATGTCTGATACTAAATCCATCTGCAGAAGTAAAGCTACGTAAGAACACATTAGGGTTCTTTATTGCTGAATCGGCAAAGGAAGTCAGAAGGTAATTTTTTTTATTACTTTATGGGGAGAAAGTCCTAAAGCACATACAACTTAATAGAAGGCAGACTGAGTCAGCGTCATGCTTCCTTTGTGTTAAGCCTCACATAAGTCATTCTTGATTTGCTCTCATTGTCCAGAGCCTTCCTTTACTGTGCCACCTGTCACGGTGATGTGTATACTCCTGAGCTAATTGGACTATGTAGCTGCAAAAGCAAGAGCTATCAACATTTCACAGGTAACTGCACTTTATATCTGACTGTTCTCAGTTTAGCTTCTTGGGGGCATGGCCAAGGAAAGAGGAGAGTTTCCATTTCTTAAAGGGCAATGCCCACTTGAACTTGGCCAGCAAGTGGCAGACATTTCCCCAATGGATATACAAGACCTGAGAAGTCAGTCTTTTAGAGCTGAAAGAAACCTGACTAGTTATCTAATTCAATTCATTCACAGGCCAGGCAAATGAATTTCAGACGAAATTCACTGAGGAGCAGGTTTATGGAACTTCTCACGCTGCCATCCCACATGCAAAATGAAAGGCTCGTCTTAACCTTGTCTTTATTTTCTCTTTAGAAGCTGAGACAGTTTTGGACATAGAAAAGAACTGTTCCTATGTAATTTCCTGAAA
The DNA here is from genome assembly GCA_003508835.1 of Eonycteris spelaea. NCBI lineage: Eukaryota > Metazoa > Chordata > Mammalia > Chiroptera > Pteropodidae > Eonycteris > Eonycteris spelaea. The sequence continues at coordinate 10,271,954 of PUFA01000043.1, forward strand.
TGTTTCAATCTGAAAAATATTCTTGATTAAGTAGGCTTTAATATCCTATTTTGGATTCAAAAGTTAAACATTGACTCTTTTTGAAAACTATATTAATAGGAATCTTTCTTGAGGCAATAGATGAGACTGCTTAAGTAGGAGAAACATCCCGCTAGAGAGGGTGTGAATAAAAAAGAAAAAAACGATACGTTAAAAGTATCTCACTATACATAGCTTTATACTATAAAAATTTAGCATGATCTCATGCAGTAGATATAGTTCTGTAAATACAGTGTACAAATCAAACTTTTGCAAATAAATTGTGTACATGCATATGCTTATATTACTGTCAGTCATTTTTTAAAACAAAAAAATGTTTTATAAAACAGTAATCACTCCTTTATTTAGTTGACTTTTAAGAGTGCTTTTACTATAAATATTTTAAAGCAGGAAATTACTCTAGTATAAAGGTGGAAATAATTTTGTTTAGAGACAGGCTCTGCCTTCATATTTGTAGATATGCCAAATTTTACCCACTTCTGTGACATGTATTTTATAGTATCTAGGGAATATATTAGTAAAACTGTCAATTTACAATTTTGAACTTTGATGTAGTTATCACATCCCTCAGAATTCTTTATTCTTTCCATAATAGAATAATTTCTTCTTCCTGCTCCATATTGATCCTCAGTCAGCACTCCTACCAACCCCTCACACTGCTTTCAGGAGAGCACTATCAATGGAACAGAGATTCTTAAACAGCAGGTAGAGTGAGTCAGCTGTTCTTGATTTCGAATGCCAGGCGATGGCAGCAGAGTACTGTGAAATGCTCGCCGGTCTGGTGGGTAGACAGTGAGTGTGAATTAGAAACGGGAGGGTTCTAGGCAAATCTGCGAAAAGGGACATCATCGTAGAGAGGACTGCTCGGTCTAATAGATTTAAAAGTTATGATAATATCTAGAAATTCTCCCAGAAAATTAACTTTCAAAAACTTAGAAACTTATTAATGGGTAACAAAATAGAGACTTTACTGACTTCAGGTTTGTACACATTTCAGGACAAAATATAGTTTACATTTCAGGGCAGGAGAAGTGTATCCCCAGTCCACTCCTTTCAAATAATTATAATTTTATTGAGCTAGTTAAGTTTTCTTGGTCTCGCTAATTTCCTCCTCTACTTTACTGAATGACAATTCAGAGGAGTCAAATTCTGAGCTCAGCTGTATCATTCATTAGCTGTGGTTTAGGGAAGACATGTTAACTTCTGGGGTCTCAGTGTCATTGTTTCCAAGCTGGGGAGTCCACATCACCTCTGTGGCCCTTTCTAGTCTGATATTCTATGAATTATAATCCCTCTACCTTGGATTATTTTCATTTTTCTAAATTAGAACCACACCAGAGATTCTCCACTTAAGTTCATAATCTAACATTTCAGAGAGGCAGCATGCTACAGTGGTTAAGACCAGTGCCTGGCAACTGGTAATTATTGCATATATGTTAACTATCATATTACCTATGGGAACATAAACTCAAAAAGAATCTTATTTCTTTTCTCATCACTGAAATATAAATGAAATAAGAATGGACAGAGAAGCTCTAGTAGGTTTTACTTATTTTACACTGTTTCTTGAGGTTTTTTTTCTTCTTTTTTTTAGTGGGTAGAGTCAGAGCATGAAGACAAATAGTGCTAGCTTTCAGAACTGGAAGAGAAATTGTTTTTTTTTTTTTTTTTTTTTTTCTTTTCTGCATAATATAAATTAGATAAATTATTGGGCATGAACTTTCCAAGTTCCTGTTACAGAGTTCGCTGCCTGCTGTTTCACTGTTGAAATCTCTGATGCCTATGGTTTTAGAGTAGTGGTCCTCAACCAGGGCAAGAAGGTGCACATAAGGATCTTTTTATGTGATAGAGTGGAGGGAGTGGGCAATGTGAAATTGACCCTTAAGAAAATTGTGACCAAACACCACTAATACCCACCCACTGAAGACTGGTTTGGAGTTCTCGTTAAAATGTTAATTTTTGTGATGGAGTTACACCTGAAACAGAGGAGAACTATGCAAATAAAATTGGAAAAAGTGCGTGAAAGGAGTTAGGAACAGGAAGAACTGATTTGAATAGGTGGTCCACACTTACTTTACAGTTTGTTTGTTTGTTTGTTTGTTTGTTTGTTTGTTTGTTTGGGCTCTGGGTCACTTTTTCTATAAATATCTAAGACTAATTGTCCTCTTTAAGAAAGGAGACATCCCAGCCAATATTCCCTAGGGAGGAGAAATCCAGATCTAGAAGGTAGAGATATTAGTGACTCTGCCAGCTGGCCTCCCCAGTCTGGCTTACCTAAGCAGCTCAGAAGTCCATCAGAGCACTCCTCCTGTACCAATGGCCTTAGGTAAAACAGAGGTGTTCCTGTATAATAATTCTTCTCTAAAGCAGGGTCAAGACCACGCATCCACTGAATTCCAATAAAAAGGAAAACAATTTGGTAATAAGTCCACAAAGAACGTTCAGAAACATCTTGTGTTCCTGTATTTGTGACAGTCGTTATTGTTCTTCCAACCTTACAGTTGACTACAGGGCTCCATGTTCTTGGTCCTTAGCGCCCATCTCCACCTCAGCCGCAGCACTCTTAATTTCTATTTACAATGGTGACAGCAGCTTCGTAGCTGATCTCCCTGGATCTAGGCTCTTTTCGTGTCAATCCATGACATTTTTTATGATTATAATAATTTTCTTGAAGTAAAGTTCTGATCATGAACAGATGGATAAATGTTATTCCTCTATTTGCAAGACTCAAGTATTGACTGGATCTAGTGTCCTACTAGTTCTTGAACTCCTAAAAGCAGTGGTTCACAGTGGTTCTTATCCAGAATACATAATATCACTTTTTAGATGTGTAACAATGATTGGTAAATATAAAATTTTATAAATAATTGTGACAATTTAGCTATTTAGTAAATTGGAGCAGATTCAGAATTATCCAAATAACATAGGAATTATTTTCACTTATTTGAACTATGATAAGATTTCTCAAAGGAGATAGAAAGGAGTGGAATTATTGTTATTCCTATGGAAATCGTATATGAGGCAAGTCATAACATGTGGTGCTATCAGCGAGGAAAGGAAAATGTTTGCACATAGCTTTCAAGGAAATCACTTCTTGAAGAAGAGAAAAAGTTAATTAAAATGTTGGCCACATATAGGACTTCCACATTTTTTCAGTCATTCGCAGCTCTTAGATGCCATGTCTTTTTTTGATATCTAATACTTTATCCAGAAACCTTCTTTAGAATATCCACAGGGAAGTCATAATAAGCCATGGCAAGACATCGTCAGTCTAGAGTTAGGCAAAACACATTCCATTTTTTCCTTGCCTAAAATATGAAAAAATAATTACTTGTACACTGTCAGCTGTATATAGATAAAAATATAAGTAAATAAAATGATCAAACTGTCTTAGAATAAAATTAGAGAAACTTCAGTTGCTTATCTACTGCCTTGAGAGAGGTCACTTTGTGTCTTATTTTATTCTTTGCTTTGTTCCTAAATGTTTGAAGCAGCATAGAAACTGGGGACAAGGGCAACAATAGATCGTTGAATGTTCTTAACTGCTCTATCTTTAACCTGGTAGAGAGAGCACTTTTAGGTTTTTTTTTTTTTTTGAAAGTCATTAAGATTGTAGATTTTGGAGTTGGAAAGTACCAAAAGAGATTATTGTCAGGCTGCCAACACACAGCCAGAGACTTCACCAGTGCTCATACAGGCTGTTCTTTCCAACCCCCATATATGTGTATGTATCTCAATAACTATGAAACCTTCCAAATGATACAAATCATCAGTGTGTTTTCAAAAGAAATTTTATTAAAATTATGTAAGAGAAGATTTAAAGCTTTAGCAAAAATTTCCAGAGGTTCATAGCACTCACCTCACCCACTTACCTCCCCTCCCCACACACCCTTTTTTTAGTACCTGGCAAATATTGCTGGCTAGAGAGTTAGGCTTAAGAAGACAGAGACTTCCTTTAAGTTCCATTGTTCCTAAGCCAGTTTGAACTTGTTGCCATTTACATTCCATAGCTCAACCTTCTATCACATGTACTAAGCAGGCTAGCCTTTACAGATTGACAGTTGGTAACATATTAGCTCTCACTTTTTTCTTTAGATATTCCCTTTCAGATCCATTCCCCTAGGGCAAAAGGTAACCATGAAATAAGGAAACATCAGTCAACCTGAAAACCCTCATCAAGCCTCCATATATAAGTGAAGGCTTCTGAGGTTTACAAGTACGGAATAATCTTATGCCAAACCTGGCTCTTATCACACCTGCGTGATGCAATTACTGATGATTTAAGCAGGCGAATCACATATCCAAAGGATGTTCCTCTTCTTCCAGAAGTGTGTTTTGACACAATTGACATTTTCTGTGAATTAGAATGGTTCAGAAAGAATGACAACAAAAGAAGAGGGATACTAAGGTGTGGCCTTTTTTTGTTGTTTGCCACTGACCAAAATCTGGTAATATATAGGTTTAAAGTCTTATTCCACATTAACTCCTTATTCTGAGTGGTCTAAGTACAGAGATGATTCTTAAATTGACGAGGGCAGAAAAGGCCATGTCTCTTTGGCTTAGGTGGGTTGGGGAAGAAGAGTAGCAATGGCAGCTGCTCTTTGACCTTGTCTCACTGATAATGTCTTCTCAGATGATCTCATCTCTGATCAGGTTCAGGCAAGCAGATAACAGAGTCCTTGAAGAATGAAAGAGAAACACTTAACTGCCAAAGCATTCTTTAGAGTGCTATTTTTTTATTACCACGTCAAGTGCCAATTCTTATTGACCAAAAATGGCTTCCTAGCCCAATTAATGTGTTGAAAGATTCCTAGGTTGAATCTGGGTTCTAGAATAAGAATGTCATGATTGAGTGCCAACATAGGGTACAGGAAGAAGTAATAGCTCATGTGTGTCAGTTTTTTCATCTCAGGGCAACTTCATGTTGCTCATTTAATTATTAAATTTTAAACATTCTTGCATTTATCCTCACAATCACCCTTCGAAATCCCAGCATTATCCCCATTTTGCAGATGAGAAAATTATTTGCTTTTGTGTCATATCCAGATTTTGAAATTCACCAATGTTTTAAGACATAGCTCATGTAAGGTGAAGATTTTTAAAAAGTTAAAATGAATAAAAAAGGAAACCTTGAATAAAAAATAAAGAAAAAGAGGCAATATCCAAGTAGAATGAATTGCAACCTGAGCAGTATCTGCAGAAGGGAGAAGGGGAGCATTTTCTTTCTTTGAGTCCTACAGTGGCTCTACACCCTGCCTGCAGCAAGAAGGCTCCTAGATGCTATACTCTTGGATTAGATAGGAGTGATGGGTTAGAAAAGTACAGCAGCAACTCAATAGGTACTCATTTTAAGCATACTATATGGCTCTGAAATTCTCTCAGTCATTTTCTAATTTTGTAAAACGAAATTAAGGAGTTTTCTATCATTCATCCTCTTAGAAGTTGTCTATTGCTGAAGATCTGCAGCCTTTCATAAGGGGCCTAGAAATGTCTCAGCCAATAAGAATTGTCCAAAATTTTTATGAATAGGTATGCTAACTTACTAAGATTGCTATGCTATTGCAGAGACAACAGACGTGGTAAGGAAAAGCACCATGAAAGGATTCCATGACACAGAAAGGCAGGATTCTTTTCCAGGGGAACGGCCAAGCATGATTAGCAACTTGACAACTAAAACCAGGTAAAAGCCTCAGAGAATTCTCGTTCCCTATGGTTTTCTGAGAATCACAGGGCAAGACAATTTTTACTTACACCAGAATACTTGTTTTGTCATCTCCTATACTGACCAGGGGAATTGTTCCTCACCAACATAAATTCATTCCTACTTCCCCCAATATCATTAGCTAAGCAAAGATACCTTCCCAACATTCCTCAAATAATTTATACCTATGATAATCAAAGGTCATGTACTCAGTTATTTTCATATCACCTTTCTAGAAGTGTGAGTTGGAACAAAATTTCAACTATGCATAAAAGGAATAGGCTTTTCTATTATTAATCTATTCCCTACTTCCAACAAATTAATGATGAGATTGTCTTTGTTTTGGAACTTACAATATGGAATCAGTAAATTCTTTCTCCCCAACTCTCTTTCTCCTACTCTTTTCCTACAGGAAAAACTTAGTTAACTAGAATACATGGTTGGAGGTGGAGGGTGAGCTATCTAGTTGATTTCACATAGAGGGTTGATCTAAAAGTTCTATTACTGTAAACCTTATTGTGGATAACTCCGTATTATGTTGCCAGAATTTCAGTTTAGTAGCTATACTATACCAAAAAATCCTTAATGATTGAGAAATGTGATTGTGTATGGGTAAATATTGTATTATCAGTAGAGCATAGTCATTATGCTCTGGAATTGCCTAATGTAAGTTCAAATGCTGGCTCTAAGCTGTGTGATCTGGAGCAAGTTGCTTTTACTTCAAGGTGTCCTGGTTTTGATATCTCAAATGAGAATAATAGTAATGAATACTTTGTAGTGTTTTTTTTTTTTTGATTCCTGGCTGAGAGTAAGTGCTCATTAAATGTTCCTTGTTATCGTGAGTATCAATGATTATATCTATGAAGGTGTACGAAATTGAACTGAAAATGTAGTAAGTGAAAAGCCTTCAAAAGATGTAGATTTGAAATAAATTCTTAATCTTGCTCTTGTTATAATTTATCTCTTTCTTTTAATACATGAAAATTTGTGCTTTTGTTTAACTAAGGATTCCAAACTGATGGGTCTGGTTAGTGGAGGTTTCACTGCCCCTCTCCTACAGGTGAGGCAAGCATTAAATGTCTGAACCACCAAAGTTGCCATCATTTCATGTGTGCACTAAGAGGAATACAGAAATCCTAGGAATTATGGTTTCTGCCCTTCATTGCCTTTAATTCCAGGATTTTATTAAACTGAGTGAGATAATCTGTGAGAAAAGATTAAGAACTGCTTAGAGGAAAGGTGCTATGAAATTTTGTGAATTTATGTTTTGCCTCACTCTTAATGACAACGAGACAGCTGCAGACTAGCATTGGGATGTGCTGATGATTTTTTTCTTTTAAAATGGCTGGCAAACAGGTATTTATTGAGTACCACTATGTGCTAAGCAAGTACCATGCTCAATGCATTTATAAATATAGAGATCATGTTTTAACTCTATACAATCTAGTTGGGTAAATAAGATGAATTCATATAAAAGCAATTGGAGGCCCAATAAGGCAGCATTCCTCCCAGTGCTGCGTTGATGATTCTGGCAGAAGGTTAAAGGCGGAAAAGGTCAAGGAGAGCTAGATGGATTGTTACCAGAAAGTTTCCTATGGGAGATGGGATTTGGGAAGGTAGAAGAAAGTGGAAATCTCAACTCCTGTGAAGGATATGACATGGGCAAGGCATGGGGAAAACATGGAGCCTTCCATGTACCAGCTAGCCTGATGAGAAGTGAGAATTCATGGTAGAGTGCTGTGAGAAATAACATCTCAAATTTCTTAAGAATACATTCTTGGCTATTGGTATTGTGTATATGTGTATATATGTGTGTACATTATATTTATGTTAATGCAAAGTTGTTATAAAAACATGATTCAAATTTAAAATTTGTTCTGATAATACAAACACAACATATGTGGTAAAACCTAAAGTGCTCCAACCATGTTTATGCTTTCTTTTATTTTTGCCATCTCTCTCTGTGATAATAGAAGATTGGCAATTCATGGAAAATCAGAACCACAGTCATTGTTTCACTGACTTTTCCCACTACTATTTAGCAAAGTTATAAAAAAAAATAATTTAACTTATTGGTATTTCTCCCATTGTTTTTAATTCTCCATTGTCTATGATAAATAAGGAAATGGACAAAAGCAGGCAGTCATCTAAAAGGCGAATTGACACAAAAGTCCTAGTCAATCCAAAAAATGGGCCCATCTGCCTTACACCTGTCTGGATGATCCCCGAATAAGCCTTATAAACCCCTACCAGTCTGAGATAATGATGATAACCCATCTGGGAGAAAGTGAAAGTTACCCTTAAGATTTTATCTAAAGATGATGCTTAATTCACTTATACCTCTTAATTCAAAAGCAAGTTATATGTGCATGAACTACAGAGGCTTTAAAAAGCACTAATCAGGGACATACTGCTGATTAGATAGTGGTATTCCCTTAGGTAGAAAAGTGCCATTTGTGGGTGAATTTCTGTGATACTTCATCAACAACGTTGGTTAGCTCAGTTGATTTAAGCACAGTGTTAATGGGATCAATGACAGATCTTGCTTCCACTTAGTACTATAGAATAGGGTGGCTTTTTGTTTTGTTTTTTTTATTTTTTTAATTTTTTTGCAGGGCAAAGATAACTCCAGCCAGTGAATTGGTAAACATATGGTCTGGGTAACAACTATAGGTGATAAAATAGACTTGATGGCTTAAGAGAGATGAATAGGCATATTGGAAAAACAAATGTCAAATGCGTGGTATATGCTCTTTGTGATCTGTTTTTTCATATGTTAATAGTATTACATTCACATACCAAGAGCAGATTAATATCATTTATAGTTTTCTGACAATGGGCTTGATATTTTTAAAGATGTAGTCTTCAGGCCACCGGTGGGTTTTTCGATCAGTTCAAAAACTACTTTCTTCTATTCTTTCTTAGAACTGGAAGCAATACAGACAGCCCTAACTTATACAAAAGTTATAATCTAATATTTCATTGTATCGCTGCTGCTTTTCCTTTCTCATAGAATAAGAATGTTATAAATAGCAGTTAAGTTCTCAGACTAGCACACAGAAGTCCTTTTAATAGATGGTAGTTGAATATGTATCTGCTGAATAAACAAACAAACAAACAGTAGCTCTATTCATCTGAGTTCTGTGTCCTTAAATCAAGGGGTCGTGTAATTTGTGAGATGATGAATACTTCCTCTTCTTTTCAGGGTGATAAAGTTATACCTATGCAATGTTTTGTAATTAAAAATGCATCTCGACCACTCCTGAAACCCCTTTGTCTTTGCTTGCAATTTCTTTACTCTGATCACCCTACTTTGGGTGAGCTGAGGAGAGTTCATCTGTTTTACCTGTCCTACAATTATTTCTTGTTCTCTTTCTCTTCTCTATCAAAAGTCACATTTTCAGTAAAACTGATTTCAAATAGATATTATAAAGAAAAGATTTAGATACAATGAATTCATATTATGGTGAGACTGACCAATAACACAATAACCACATTAAGTCATTCAGTATTTTTAAAAGTAGGTGTTTATGAACTCAAGTAGATATTGATAGCTATCTAAACTGAAACAGGAGAGGCACACATTTCCAAGCAGTGTATTATAGATCTTGGTCAGGAGAGGAAGCCATTTCTAATAGATAGGTTTGTCTTTGGGCATTTCAGCCCTTCCCTAGAAATCCTCTCACTGTGTCTGCTTAATTCAACTCTAATAGACTATACTGAAATCTAAATATGTACTTTCTTACCTTTCCACTGTCTTTGTGAAATTTATAACCAAGATCATATTTATAATATCAACTTCTTCATACTCTCTGTGTTCTTTTAGAGATACCACAGACAATGAATGTTATATTTTTCTCTCTTTCGTGATGCTAAACCCCCAACCCAGGCTTAGCTCTTTAAAGGTCAAGGTCAAATATCAGCATGAGATTGTCATTATAGTAGGCATGGGCCCTTGTTTACTATTCTCCTTAGCTTTTAAGCTTTGGTTTCTTCACCTGCAAAATTGAAATAATATTAGAACCTAAATAATTGAAATGTTGGGAGGGTTGAATGAGATGAAACAAATTAAGTTTTCTGTAGTGCCTAGTACACAATAAAAATGGAGCAAGTGAAAAATGATTCATGTTGTTTTGTTCTGTTTCCCCATCCCTCTCTGTCATCATTTCTCTAGCTTGTAGATTTCCATGCTTTGCAATTAATTTTTTTCACATTTAGAGGGAGAGGGTTTGAATTTTAAGACCTTCCAAAATTTAACTATATTATCTACCACCTACAGACCATCACCTCAATGGAGCGTATCAATAGGGTTTTCAGTGAAGATCTATAAACAATATCTCCCACTGTTTTAGTCACTTTGCCACATCCAAGTCTGCCTATAGCTTGCCATTTCCCCTCCAGAACACTCTTTTTTTGTGGCAAGTCCAGCTCCTTCTTTGGCTATTTCACAGTGCCTTCCAGCAAAACTGATCCCATGTCAGTCTTTAGTTTCTGAACAAATTATAGTCCATTCAGAAGGACTGCCAGAATATCCTCTTCCAGGCTAGAAGCATGTTAGTATGAGAGGTCTGAAGACCATAAGGACATAGAGAAATTCATCCAACTGACAAAAATTGTTTGTTTCTTTTCTGGCATACCTACTCCCAGCCCTATATAATTTATGCCTACACATGACTCCTGAGACATCTGTCCCTGTGACCTCTCACTTTTAGTACAATGTCCCCTTTAACACACACACCACACACACACACACACACACACACACACATACTATTCTCTTAAGGAATGAAGAAGGACCCGCCTCTATTTTTATTCTCAGTTCTGCACACCTTATTGAATTCTGTGCCTGAGATGATCAAGACAAGGGACACACCATCATTTTGCCTCAGTGATGTCTGAACTCCTACTAATTATCAGCTTCCAAGGTCTTTCCAAAGGTAGAAGAGTGGATATAAATTACCACTCATGGTTCTTCTTTTCTGTTCATGTACATCCATATGAGCTTTCCACAGGAATCTGAGTCAATGAGATCTGAGCAGGTGCTTTGTTTCCATTCTTTCATATTAATCTTGTAAAATGGCTTTTCCTCAATAAGCATAGACTTTTCTGTTTGAATAAAACATAGTCCATATCTAGGAAATCAAAAGTATACCATTTATATGGAGTTTAATAATCATTTTATCAAGTCTCAATACAAAGTCCAAAGAAAACAATAATACAATATGTCTCCATATATAGTCACATGCATAGATATAGGAGTGGAGATAGAGATAGACCTACACATATAAAAATAATTTTTTAAGCACAATGAGCCTGAGTTCCAAAGACAGATGAAAGAGTTAAGGTGATAAGGATTATAGAAGGATAAGAATTTGGAAATAATGAGTAGATACTTTCCTTTGATCTTCTAAATACCTCTTTCTAGTTCTTGTCTTGTAGTTGCAGGCAAAAATTGGATTTCTGAGAAGCAATGTGCCACAACTCTATAACAAAGTACCATAAATGGGAATTATTTATCAAGTATGTATTAAATAAGTGAATTCCTTAGGTTAACAAACAATATTTTATTACTATTACTTGAAAATAGAACACAAAAAAAGCTTTAGGGTTCATAAAAGTGTCAGAGTAATACCATAGAAAATTCATCGTATCACTAACACTGCTCTCCCTGTCCTCACCCTGTCTGTTTGGCTAGATTAGGAACCTGTAACAAAGGAGGGACAAAGGCGTTTTTAAACTTTTTTGTGATTCTGTGGACAGGTGTTAAAAAAAATGAAGTCAAATTGTGGTTATAGAAATTTTCATTGATTTAGCTGAGTGGTAATATGAGGAAACAGCCCTCATTACATGGGAATAAAATTATAGTGTGACAACTGATCATTTACTGAGTGTGTATGTTTATTTGCATTAAGTAATTAGTTTTTGCCTGTTTTCATTCTTATGTATAATCTCCTAAAAAGCAGGGATGAGACCTTGTCTATTTAGGGTCATATATAAAAGACCAACTTGACAAGGTGAAGATTATGGGAAGCTCAGTCACTGTTTCTAAGTAAAACTCTACTCAAGGGCTAAGGACAAACATGACTTACATAGTTTCTAGGGAAAGAAAAGTGTGACGTAGGTAATTGCCACAGACTTTTCATTCTTATTCTTTGCTCTCTGCTTGACACCCCACTAGTCATCAGGGGCTCACAATCCCCAGCTACTTACTGCCCCATCAACATCTACTTAAACCATTATTTACAAAAACAGAAGTTTAAAATATTAGCCTTTCCAGGGGTAGCTTTTTTTTTTTTTTTTTTTTTTTTTTTTTTTTTAAATCAGGGATCAAGGACTTCAGCTAAGGAAGAGCCCTAACTAGGAGTTTCAGGGATCAACCAGAAGGGGAAGTATGATTTTTAGGTGGCATCAGTAAGGGCCTCCCAGGTACATCCAGCACCATACCTCAAAACCTATTGCATGCTATGACATGTTAGTTTTGAGGATTCGGCAAGAGCAATCAAGCAGAAGGCTGCTGTGACTGCAGTGGAGGATCCAGAAGTAAACTGTCAAGAGTCAGAGCTCAGCTTTTTGACGTTCATGTGTGTGATCATAAGCAAGTCCCTTACTGTTCTGTGACCCAGATCTTTTGTCTGTAAAACAAGTGGCACCAATCTCATAGGATGATGAAAAGATTAAGTGTGAGACTCTTGGCCAAGTTCCTAGCAGAGAATAAGCTCTTAATAAATGTTAGCTATTATCATGACACAAAAGACAAGACTGTCTACAAAATAATTGAGCCCATAGTTTGGAGACTCACCTCACAGGAGGTTTCTGCTCAGCTTTTACTAGCATTTTACATTTGCGTTAACACCAATAGCATGGGTATAAAAGGCACAGGTTTTAGAGATAAATGTCATTTCAGTTTAAATCTGAGGGATGGCAAGGCTGCCACAGAACTCACTTTTAGTGATATGACAGGTAGACACAGTTCTTGTCTCCCCATGAAGCAATATGGTCTTTTCCTGGTAGGAATTATATATTTTTATTAGCCCTTTCTCTAAGGGCATGAGAATATAAGAATTTCCAGCTTGTGTTAGACCCATGTTCCTAAAGACCAAACTGGCTTTGATGATAAAAGTCAAGAACAGGATCAAAATTGTCCTGAACTCAACATTAAATATCAGGGCTGTTTACTCAATATATTATAGGCTTTTATGCAATTATTTTCAACCAGACTTGCCAGATAGTCTATAACAGTCCCCAAATGATGAGGAAGACCTTTCTTGCCAAGAGAGGGTTAAGAAAAGGCATGTAAAACAAACTCCTCTCCTCCCCATTCCAGAACCCACTTCCCTTTTCCTTCTTGTATCCTGTTCTGTTCTACAGCTGATTGATGAAGGCAAACAATAGGCAGGCAAAATTCAGGGTTGCTGGGTAGCTTTACACCTTAGCAGCTGTCTTCAGCATATACACAGCTATCAAGATAATAAAATATTGCTCATTGCTTCTACCCCACAACCAATTAGGTCAGCTGTAAATATTGGAATTGCTTGGTAAACATGCTGGAAGATTGTGCTGACTTGTTAATATAAGTGAAAATGTAATTAGATTTATAACACTTTTTTTCCAAACCATAATTTACAACAACAGAAAAAAAAATTCTCTTGCAACCTGCTGAAATATCATTATTAAAATGCACATGAAAAGTCAATTATGCCAGAGGGAGGCATTTAAGAGAAGTGAGTTTCCATACCCTGGGATTACACCATGGGGATTACATATTTCTTACTTATTTATTTTTTTTCCCTGAGATCTTTGCTGCTGCCAAATGAAAAGGAACAGATATTTTACTTATTTCACTCTGAAATATTGCTGCAGATAGTGCTAAAAAGTAAACTAAATAACCTGGCTCCTTGGAAACCTGCTCTGCTCTCCTTAAAGCCCCGGAAAAGCTGAGTTGTCACCATTCTTTTTTATTTACAAGCCTTTCTCTCTTTAAGCAATAGTCACATTCCTTTAAACATGTGGAAGTGAAATTTTTTTTCTAAATGTTATTCTGTTTTACGCTCTAAACGAGTATGTTATTGTGTATAAATCTATGGAGAACCCTTATGCAAAGACAAGGGAAAAATCCTTTTTTTGTTCTTTAAAATGTCAAGCTTCCTCTGTTCCCAGGGTCATAATGGGAGTGCAACTCCACCCTTACACAAGTGCCACCACTTGCTTTGCTGAGGTCGGGAGCCATTGACATCTACATAGTAGGCTGGGCTTCCTCTGCTTCAGGGACCTTTCTCTTGTCAGGCAAGTCCCCCTGCCTCTCTTCCAGAGACTGGGATTCTAATCCCAGTTCCAGTTTTAAGCCAGACAGTTTGCTGCTCCTCTGCTTTTTGGTTTCCTCATAATGAAATGTAGGTATTATTATATCTCATCTGCGTTTAAGGTACCAGTGGGGGAAAGCTAGTCTAAAAAAATATTTTCATAAAGCAATTTACAAGTATTAGAGAAGCTTCCATTTTCAGTCTCAAACTTCTCCTAAAATGTTCAGTTTAGATAATGGAAGAAATTTTTAATAGATATGTTTTTAGAATCACTAGTGCATATATTGTGGATAAATTATTCTTTGGGGGAAGATTCTAGTGTTGCTATGTAAGACTCAATCAATAAAGTAAATCACATATATCTATGCATATATATCTATATTTATATGATTTACTTCATACATTTATACTTTCTATACCCTATAATATATACATTACAGATACACATAGTTACAGGAACATATAGAAGAGCTTGAAATGAGGAGTGGCAAATTTACAGACTTTGATTCAAAGTAGCATCTTAATCCTTTGGTATGGCTTAATAATTGAGAACAATGCAAAAGAACTTCCAACATAAAATGTTCACAGTTTTTATTTATTGATTGATGTAATCCTTAAGATTAATACCTTTATATTTACATTTTATTACAAATCAAGAGCACATTAATATTCTTAGTTTTTAAAATAATAGTCTATGAAAAATTTTTCATGCTTACTAGATTTGCTTCAACTGAAATATTCTGTTAGATTTTTACCATCAGCCAAGCCTGGCTTTTACACTATTTGGGAGTAAATCTGAATATTCTTGAACCTTTCCAAATATCTCTGGTTTCAGCTTTTGCCCATAGCATAGGTAGATATTCAGCTGCCAGGACCATGAGTAATATGTTTCCTTTATTTTCTCACTTGAATTCTCTTTTACTCCTTTGAGAAACCTTTTTTGTGGATAGGCCTCAGAAACCAGTTTTAAGAGATTTAGAGATAGCTCAGAGGGAAAAGACAACTGGGAAGGATTTGTAGGACCAGGTCAAGTATCTACTTGGCCTATGAGCTCAGCTTTCCAGGAACAGTTCTCAGCACCCACACCCCACCCAAACCAATTGATTTTCATCTGTAACCCTTAAGCTCACCCAGAAACAAGCTCTGAGGTAGGAAAAAAAATCAATGAACCCCTGTGGCATAAGGTTCTGACCTCTCTATGTGGATTCTATCTTTTTTTTTTTCTACAGCTTATTTTTAGGGGAAAAGAGTGACAATATTAAAGTGTAAAAACAGCAAAAACCATTCTGGGTGAGTTTACATTCATCTCATTTTTAAAGTCAAAGGCCAATGTCAGATGACTCTAATTCTTAAGGGATATTTGGGTCCAGGAAGAACACAGGAGAAATATGTTTTAACATCTAAGAGCAGATTATCTCTAAATATCCTGATTATATTCCTCCTCCTAGAGGGTCTCTCAAAATCTACCTTCCCACTTAGGATCTTTTTTCTAAGAAGAGGGAGTAAAAGTAAATTATTCTGAATGAAGCACTCTTTCTCATCTCTACCTCCAGATCTGTGGAGCAGTCTCGGGCTTTCTCCTTCCCCTTGCTTCCTTCTTTACTCTCCTTCATTTTACGATTCCATCCACTGAATCTTGTCACAGTATTTCCCCAGGTGTATTTTTCCAAGCCAAGAAGAAAAGAAGAGTAGAGAAAGTATGACACGGTAATTCCCAGGAGTATGGGTGTGTGTATGTACGCATGGAAATAAAAATTTCAGGGGACAGGAGGCTTCTTCAAACTGTATCCTAACCCATGATTTAATACCACCCCCTTACTGGTTTGTTTTCACACTGAGAATCACAGTGTACAAGGCTAGATATTAATGATGAAAGCACTGAAGTTGAAAAGAAGGGAGAAGAAATGGAGAAGTGGAAAAAGTAACTAGATTCTGGAAGAATTCTAGCTATTAGAGAATAAAATTATGCAATTAAAACTTTCCCCAAGTACTCGATTTCTGCTTCTATTAACTGTACTCAGAAACATACTCCAAGGTAGGCAAAAAAAAAAAAAAAAAATGTCAGAACAAACAAGAAAACAAACAGCAAGCCTAGCCAGGTCTGTCAATGTCTAAAACTGGGGCTGGTAGTCTAGGTAAGGGATAAAAGTATCAACTGAGGAAGCAATGAGATATTTTCTCTCCTAAATTCAATCAATTCTCATGCTTTCTCTGTTTTACCCTAAAAGTATCTTGACTCTCTCTACCCTTTCCATCTCCAATTCCAACCTTTATGCAAGCCACCATCTTCTCTTTCTAGACCACTGTTTAAAAATGGCTGATGACTTGGTCTCCCTACATCTCTTCTTGTCCCTTATCTATTCCTATATTATACTTATGATGGTGTGTCAAAAGTGAAAATTTGACAATATGGTTTCCCTTCAATGGTTTTTCAGTGCCTTTAAGAAAGAGATCAAAATTAATCATGTGGCCCCTGTGTCTCACAAAAGTCCTCTGAACTCAAGCAACACTATCTTTTCTCACTTCTCCAAATATGCGCCACGCTTCTTCTCCTGCCATGGACCTGTGTGTGCACCAAGAATGTGCTTCCCTTCTCGTCTTTATCTATGTTCCATGGGTACTCTAAAACTCAGCTCAAAATACCCTGGATTACCAAGATACAGTAAAAGGCCAACTTCTTGTAATAAGGAATGAACTCCTTTCAAACAAATTTGGTCTTTTATGAAGCTGATTTGTTAACAAAATGCAAACATTTTAATTAATGTCCAGTTGACTTGTCCAATAACGTCCAGGAAGTGGAGTCATCAGGAATAAACTTGGCCATTATGTGGGGGCTGAGGCAATTCTCAAAGAAGTAAAGAAGGTCAGATAATGGGCTTGGTAGACACCCCAAATAATCTACTCCAAATAAACACAAGAACCATAATCATAGTAATAATAAATATATTTAATCATTATCATGTTTTAAATATATTTAAACATTTCAAATCATGTCAATTAGGAGAATATATATATATAAATAATGCCCCTGCAGGGTGCACAATGGTATAGTGAACTTGTGACTTATGGTGCCCATTAAATAGTAAATCTGTCCTCAAGGAGCATATGTGTGATCTGCAAGAAAAAAATGAGCCATCAGTTAATCGTAGAACATATCGAATAAATTAATGCACTACATATTTCCATATAATACTTGGTGACTGCCTTTGATGTGTTGTGCTTTCATGGATTCATTAATTAGAAAGTTGCTTTGAGAGATGAGTCAGGTATTGTGCTAAAGATCAGAAACTTAGTGACTTTAATAAGGAAGGCTTCCTGCAGGAGGCCGATTTTGAGCTGTGTTTGAAGTGCCAAATGCTTTAACAACTGGCATACTGTGATCTGCATGAATAGCATTAATACAAAGCAAAGCAACCCTGATTGGAGGAAAATACACTTTGGTTTTTCCTTACATGAAATTTATCTGGCAACTGGTAAACCATCAGGACTTTCTTCAAGCCACTTTCTCAGGTATTCTTGAAGGCTTACCTAGAGTGGGCACTGTAAAGATTGGTTGATGGCTCAGATATTTGTTAAATTTTAATAAAGCTTGGAAACTTAGATGTTATTCGCTGTAGCTGCCAATCAAGTACCTGCGTGAAAGCAAGACAAACATAGCAATAAATGCTAAGCACTCCAGTGTTCAATGACTCTGGCAGGATGCACTGCAGGCTTTATGAATGTGTGAGAGTGAATATACAGAAGCTTGGGAAAAGGTCATTGGTATTTTTAGAGCAATAAATCAAGTATAGAAAGATTTGCGTTTTGGCTGTATAACGTACAGGGTTGGATTAGAGGGATAGAATACTTTGAAGTAATATTTCTCTGCTGACTTGTTTTATTAGCTTCCTTTAAACATGTTACATTATTGCTTATAGAATTTCATTTACTCGGATTGGCAGCTTGATAAATACGTCTATTGGCGATGATTTGGATTGCTCTGGGCATTAATATTATTAAAACCTGTCACAAGGAAATGTCTGAAAGATGACTTACTGTAAAGATTACAGCATGAAATAAATCATCCTGTGGTATTTGTTACCATTTATGGCCTCTTGGAGCTGAGTCAATCCCTTTTTATGTTGCATTATTTTTCAAGTTTTTATAGCCTTACATTATATATTGCTGTCAGGAATGAACAGATGGGGTGTCGAACATGAGCTTTCTGAATAATTCCCACCCTCCAGTTATTTGTATGAAGGACAAGTGCAAAACTGTGTTCTCGAGCAAAAAAAAAAAAAAAAAAAGAGAGAGAGAGAGAAAGAGGTGGAGAAGCTGCTGTTGAGGAAAAGGGATCCCTTTTGTCAGATAGTTTAGGCCAATTCCACCAGCTGGTTGGAATCCCTGACTGGCATTCACCCTGTTTGGGTTTCAAGCAAGAGCTGAGGTGGCTGATTCTGGCTCCAGCAAGCCAACAAATGCCATTTTCAAATGCATTTTCTCGGAGTGCCTCTGGCTGGAACACTTCCACGTTTGGAGACAAATGTGTCATATTCTCTTCCTAAAAAGCTGGGAAATTTGAAAAATACTCACAAAACAGTAGAACAAGAAGAAAGATATGTTGAAAAGATTTAATATTCTTCGAGTGACGAATGTACAAGCATCCTGTAGAAGTGCACAAAGGATTCTGTGAAGTTCCCTGAATTTCCTGTAATCTGAATGGTTTAGAATCAACATAAAAGGAATTAAAGGAGCCCCATGGAGGTTTTGAGGCCTCTTGTGGAAGAGGCAGGAACAGAAGTCTCCAAGGCCTGTACATGTTGAACCCAGGTGTGCCCTTAGGAGTCTTTAGCTCTTCTCTCTTTCCTCTGATGGGACTAGGCAGCTGCTTAATTATCCCACAAGTCCCACTGCAAAGTCTTGAGGCTCTGCCATCATTGGAAGAGGAAAGACAATGGACCCACTAAAAAG
The DNA here is from genome assembly GCA_003508835.1 of Eonycteris spelaea. Taxonomy (NCBI): domain Eukaryota; kingdom Metazoa; phylum Chordata; class Mammalia; order Chiroptera; family Pteropodidae; genus Eonycteris; species Eonycteris spelaea. The sequence goes on from PUFA01000043.1 coordinate 10,290,944, forward strand.
CCAGGCAGGGGAAGTGTGTGTGAATTTTCTTTACCTTCCCTAGCCAACGCTACATTCATTCTGAGCAGTTCTATAAAGTACCAGGACACAAAGACAGAGTCTGATGACTGGCATCCAAAGTCATCGCTTACCATCTTAGGACTTCGAGTGAGTACTTAATTTTATTTGCATCACCATAAATTATGAATAAAGAGGATTTTTTCTGCTTACTTTATGGTGTTGCTATGAAATGTCAAATCATACAATAGACACACACACACACAGTTTTAAGTTTACTGGCTTCTATATCTCCCAAGGTAGGTGTTTTAATCACCAGTTGCAACCGTACTTTTGCCTTCTCTCCTTATTAAGGCTGCATCTTGATTTTATCACTGTCTCTTACTCATGTCCTCATCCCTGGGTCCTTTAAAGTCAAGCCCTCTGTCCATCACCTCTTCAAGTTGTTACGAGGAGTGATTTGTAGACAAATAATCTGAACTTTAGCAACCCCTCCCCAAACCAGACCCATTCTCTCGTACTGTACCTCTGACTATCTTGTCCCCTGCCTCTTCTTTGTTATCTTCCCAAGGAACTTCCATATTAGTTTCTTTTTGTGTATTTGTCACATTTGCATGATGATGCTATCTGGATACACCCATATAAATGTTGACATTCACCAGTCACACCTGAAAGACACAAGGAGGATGACTTTATTCTAGGCTAAGTTCACGGCTTTCATTTGAGATCTCAAGCTCCAGCAGCACAGAAAGTTTTCTGTCCTTAACCCAGGGAAAGAGTACCAAAGGGTAAATTTCAGATAATTGATGAGTTGATAAAGACAGCCAACAAGTTATATAGAATAGGATTTTTGCATCCCTGTAAGAAATGCTACCCTCCATCTACCTGCCTTTCTCCCATTAACCCCCAGAAAATAACATTTGTATAAGCTTCATCCCCAACCAAACCAACTGGCAGTGGAGTTTCCATAGTCAACTGAATCATAAATTTATATATCTTGAATCTTACATCCACTTATAAATTATGCAGTTTTATTTTTTCTCTTTCTTCCTCTCTCCCTTCTCCCTTCCCTCCTTTTTTCTATTCTTCCCTTCTTTTCTTCTTTCCTTGTTATTTAAATTACTTTTGCTTCTGCTGAGATGTATTGATTGAGTCATGAAATCTTAGCCTTTTGCCATAGTTTGAAACCTCCATATAATAGCTGATTTCTCCTCCTTGTGGTTTGCCTTTTCTGGAGAGAAAGGATTCCCTGATAATAATTACCAATCTCTTTCTCTGGCCAATACCTCATGCAGAATTTACAAATCCTTCTCCTTCTTGTTTTCGTTCTCATTTAAAAAGTTATCATAAATCCACTAAAGCCATTTAGCTATTTATTAAACTATCTTAAAGGAATGTGTGTGCGCACGCATGTGTGTGTGTGTGTGTGTGTGTGTGCGCACGCGCATGCATACACACGCTGTGTTGTGTTGTATTGGACGTGGGGTCAAGAAGAGATGCAGTATGAACCAGAGTGACCTGACATAATAAAGTTTCATAGTAATATCTAATTACTGCTACTCACCTCTTTATTATTAATTCCATAATTCCAGCATGTAAAATAACTTAATCATTTCAGAATTTGCATGACTAATGGAGTGAGTTCTGGTAGAATAAGGATAAGTTCCATAATTAGGTTTTGCCGGGAACTTGTGCAAACCAGTCTATTTATAATTTGGTCAGCTCCTGATTTTTAATGAGGGCACTAAGAGTGACTGAAGCCTCTGGCAGCATTCACTTTATATTTTAATTACCCACAGTAATTCTGACAATTACACACATGTCATAAATCACATCATAATGACCCATGAAGAAAGTATATTTAATTACTGAAAGGGGAATTCTCAGATTAAACAGGTATATGGGATGTGCTGAGATGTGAACCATATTTGAAAACTGAGCTGCCTGATTCTATGACAAGGAAGAACCAGCCTCTGAAGCATGCATTACAGAAAAGGAAAACCAATGCCAAATTTCCAGTTTTAGCTCTAACATGTAAAAAGCTTTGAAGTCATCAGTCCTTTCCCTACAGCAAGAAAAACTTCAACGAACTGAAAATTAAAGACTTTTCTTTACCCATCAGAGAACTGAGGTTGCAGGACAGACCATCACCCTGAAACCTGGAGAGTCAGAGCCAAGGTCCAGTTACCTGGGAGAGAAGCCACTGAAGCCATAAACTTGTAGGAACACTTAAATGGTAATTTTGTTGAGTTACTGCAGGTTGAGTATAGGCTAGGTGTAGAGTGAGAAACCCCTGGAGGCTACAAGCTTAGAGAGACTGCCATACTTTGGGGGGGTTTACCTTTAAATCTACCAATTCTCACGTGAAGAGCCAAGAAAAATTCCCTCATTAACTCTGGCAGAGGGAGGGGAAGAGTGCAGTGAAATACACTCAGGGCCTTCTCCATAACAAAGGCCTACTCTGCAGGGGGAGAAAAAAAAAAGCTTTACTAATGTCATAGGTAGTAGGAATCACATTTTTCCAACTTTAGCCCATTCTAGCCTTCCTGTCTTACCCGAGCAGAACATGATGCAGCTAAGATACACTTGTGAAGATCATAACCCCAAGATGAAAGCCCCACTGAAAGACACAAAATTATATAATCTTTTTTCCCACCCTTAATTACCAAACCCACAGGGCTCCAGTTTGACAAGAGTAAATTATAGCTAAAAGAGCCTAGGTGAAGACTATTCAAGAAAGAGTTCTTAGAGAAACAATAAAGGAGATAAAATCAAGGACACTACAACAACTTGAAACCTGTGGATACTATAGCTACAGCAAACATTAAATACATAAAACCTCACACTATGGATCAATTTACCTTAGTTCCTATAATCTAATACATCATATCTTATTGTAAAAAAAATTACAAAGTATGCTAGAAGGCAAATAGAAACACAATCTGAAGAGAAAAACTAAGTATTAGAACAAGACTCAGATAAGATACCAATTTGAATTACCAGGGAATTTAAAATGACTATGCTTAATTTTTTAAGGGCGCCAATGGAAAAGTGGACAACAGGGAAGAACAAATGGGTAATGTACGCAGAGAGATGAAAATCTAAAAAAGAATCAGAAATACTAGAAATAAAAAATACTGTAATAAAATTAAAATGCCTTGATAGGCTTGCCTGTAGAATGGATAGAATGGATGAGAGCTTGAAGTTATACAGCAGAAATTTCCCAAACTGATATGAAAAAGAAAAAAAGAAGAAGAAAACAAAAAATACCGAAGAAATATGGGACCATTTCAAAATGTGTAACATATACGCAATTGGTATATGGGGAGATGAAAGAATGGAAGAGAAAAAAATATTCGAAGTAATACTGGCTGGGAGTTTTCCGAAATTAATGACAGCAAATCACAGATCCAGAACCTCAGAGAATACCAAATATGATAAATACCAAATGTTATTTGAAGATGGATTTAGATTAATTAAAAATGTATTTTTCAAATTTGACGGCAACTCCTAATTTTTTTTTTAAAAGGAGTGCAAGTAATATGCTGAGGAGATAAAATAGAAGTATATAAAATGCTCGATTAAAACCAGAGAAGTCAGAAAAAAGAAGAGTGGAAGATGAGCAAATACAAGAAATAACAAACATGGTAGATAATCTAACTACATCATTAGATAATCCAACTACATCAGTAATCACTTTTAATAAGAATGAGATAAATAAAACAATTAAAAAACAGTTATTGTCAGAGTAGATAAACAAAGTCCAACTATATGCCATCTATAAGAAATCCACTACAAATATAAATATTTTGATAGGTAAAAAATAAAGAGCTAGAGAAAGATAAACCATGCTAACACCGATTAAAAAGAAAGCTTGAGTAACTATATTAATTTTAGTCATGGATAAAGAGAGACATTACATAATGATAAAGAGGTAAATTCTTCAAGAAACTATAACCATCCTAGTAAAATGTATATATACCAAAAACAGAACATTAAAATACATGGAGCAACAAATATTAGAACTGAAAAGGGAAATAGACAAATTTACTCTTAAAATTGGAGACTTCATGATCTCTTATGCAGTGATTGATCAATTAGCAATTTATTATTAAGGATACAGTTGATCTGAACAGCATTATCAGTTTGACCTGATTGATATTTATAGAATACTTCAACAACAGCAAAATGTACATTCTTAAGCGCACAAAGTATACTACATTCTGGGCCATAGGATATACATTAAAAAAAATTTGAAAAGAATCAAAATCATATAAAGTATGTCCTCAGAACAAAATGGAATTAAACTAGAAATCAATAACAAAAAGTGATCTGGGAAATCTCCCCAAATGTGGAAATAAACAACTTCTAAAAACATATAGGCCAAAGAAGTCTAAAGAGAAATTTTAAAACATTTTGAACTAAAAAAAAAAAAAAATACAAATGATTAACTGTAGGGAGTGAGGCAAAAAACAGGCCAAAGGGAAATTAATGACATTAAATACATATAATAGAAAAGAGGAAACTAGAGAAATAAAAAAATTTAAGCCTGAAGCAAGAAAAAGTAGTAAAATTTAAGGATCAATCCATTAAAATGAAAATAGGAAAACAAAAGAGAAAAATCAACAAAACCCAAAGGTAGTTCTTTGAAAATATCAATGAGATTTACAAACTTACAGGCACACTAAAACAAACAAACAAACAAAACAAAAAAACACCCAACAACAGGGTTCATAATTACTGATTACACAGACATTAAAAGGATAATACAGAATTCTATGAACTCTGTACAAAGAATTTGATAATTTAGATGACATAGAACAATTTCTTGAAAGATGCAAAGTACCAAAACTCATACAAAGAGAAATAAATAAATCGAATGGGCTAATTTATTCATTTATTAAATAAATTGATCCAGTTAATACAATTCCTCACCTTCCTTACCCCCTAAAAAGCACAAAGCCCAGAAGGTTTCAATAGTGAATTCTACCATTTAAGGTATGATACCAATTCTCCACAATCTCTTTCAAAAAATAGAAGCAGAGTATATTCTTTCTAACTCAAGGCCAGCCTTACCCTAAATATCCAAACCAGATACACATACTATAAGAAAGGAAAACTATAAGCCGATATCTCACAGGAACATAATACAAAAATTCAACAAAACAAAGGCAATTAAAATGGAACAATGTATAAAAACAATTATGCACGACAACTATGTAGGATTTACTCTAGCTATGCAAAACCAAGCTGGTTCAACATTTAAAATCAATCAATGTAATCACATCAACAGACTAAAGTAGAAAACTCATATGATCATTTCAATTGATGCAAAATACAACACTCATAATAAAAAAATAATCTCAGCAAACTAGGAAAAGAATAACAAAAATCCTACAAGTAACATATATTTAATGGTCAGAAACTGAATACTTCCCCTTTAAGATCAGGAATAAGTCAAGGACATACCTTCTCATCACTCCTATTTAACAACATACTGGGTGTGCTAACAAGGCCAAAGTCTGGGCTTCCTCAGGGCAGTCTCTTGACTGCTTTTTTCCTATCTATGGGCCATACTTCCTTGTCTTTGTGTCTCATAATTTCTTGTTGAAAGCCACATATTTTTAATAATTTATAATAGAATGTGGCAACACAGGAAGTTATTCTCCTCCCTTGTCCCGAGTATGCTACTATTGTTTCTGCTATTTGTTTAGTAACTTTCCTGAATTAATTCTCTAAAGTCAGTATTCTTTGTGCTGTGTTGACATTGAAGCCTCTACTCATTCAGCTTTGTGTTTAGCTAACGCTTGTGCTGAGACCTCCTTAAATGTCTTAAATTAATAAGTCTCCCTGCCTTTACTAAGAGATTCTGTGTGCATCTGGGGGAATGCCTTCAATATTCTAGTAGTTTACATCTCCGCCTTAGCCTTCACTTCCTGCTTATCCAAAGTCTCAAGGTCAGCCAGAGGTAAGGAATTAGAAATGTCTCAGATCTTTCCTCTGTTTTTTTTTCCCTAGATCCCTAGAATGAAAAAGTCAAGGGTTTTCAAAGTTCCCAAAGGACTTCTCATTCTATAGCTTTTTCATTTAATGATTTTAGTTAGCCTCTCGTTTGCCACACTACTACCATTGCCTGAAATATCTGAAATTTTAAGCAATTGCAGCTCATCATTTTTGGAAAATTCCCCTGGGGAACCAGCTATTCCCATTGAGAAAACTCTGAGTCAGGTCAATAAAGACTGACTTTTGATTGAGTATCTCCAGGGAGCTGCCATAAAGCTGAAATAATGACATTTTCTGTGAATAGGGGGAGCTCAAACCCATTTTTCCCTTTTCAGTGGCTGCTAGACTGCCAGTTTTCATTGCTACTGTCATTATAAGTCTGTTGGATTTCAAGGTTACTAGAGACCTAAGGAAAGAGCAACGGAAATAAGGCAAGTTAAAAGGCCATAAAACTTATTTACCAGAATTCTGCCGTTTTTCTTCAATTAAACACTTTTTGGATTCTTTAAGCTTTTGGTTACTTTCCATAGTTCTGAAAAAGTTGAGTTTGAGAATTTTTGTCAGTGTTCTCATTATTTAATAAAAGTGTGGATTTTTGGAGGTCTTTACAGCCATTCTGGAAGTACTTTTCTCCAAGGATACTTTTTCTAGTTTGTTTTTCACCTTGCTATTAAAATCTCAATCATCCCCTAAGCTGATATAAAACTATCTCTTTACAGAAATTCCATTCTTTTACTATAATTTGCCACTTTTGATCTCAAATCAAAAAGCCAAATATTAGAATTATAGATAATGCATGTAAAAATGTACCATTAACAATGCCACAGGAACCATGTGATATCTTTGGTCTGTGCAAGTATTATTTTAAAATGATGTCAGGGTATGTTCTAGATCAGGGACCAGAAAATTATGGCTTGAATGCCAAATCCAGCCCACCACTCGTTAATGTATGACTAGCAATGGCAAAGCCATCTGTTTAATTTGCAACGACAGTGTACTTATGCTAAAAGAATGCAATATACATTGACATTATCAGATTAGGCACTTATCCTAGCTTGCAGTAAAGCACTGATTTAAAAAATTATAAATTTAAAAAGACATTTTTTCACAACAGAATTTGCAACCAAAGTTTGCTTATGAATAGCTCATTTGGTAGCTAAACAAGAGAAATCATTTACTGATAGTGAATCAATTAAATTGTGATTGATTATAGCAGCCAACATGTATGTTCAGAGAAAATAAAGTTGTTTAATATTCTTCACCTTGTGGCAAAAACAGTTGTTTGAAAAGTTGACATTGGGAGCAATATTAATAGTCGATTAAAAAATAGGGCAAATATTTTTGAGTGGTTTCCTTGGCTCTTTATGAGGCTACAAATGTTACTGATACTGTTGAGGTGTTTACTCAAGGAACTAATGCTGAGTTTGAAGCAACTGAAAAAATGAGCTCTTCTAAACAGTCTACATAGCACAACTACCTGTGAAAATATATTCAAAAATGTTGAGAAATCACATATTCAGTACAACCTGAAGTAGAATCTGCTAAGATGTATTACAATGATAGTGATAAAAATATTTTTAAAGCAGAAAAAAATTCTTATTAGGCAAATTTACAAAACTCGTGAAATTCTATTCACTGTGTTATTCATCAGCAGATACTTTATGGAAAATAGTTGAATTTATGATGGGTTATTTGGCCAATAGTGTCAATGGCAAATTTCATTTGCTCTTGTGGACTTTATCATTGTTAGTTCTGTGAATTTTTGTCAGAAATAGCAGCTGAATATCCTGACTTGCCCAACCACAAAGTAGTTCAAGAGCTTAGCAGTGATAAAGATTTATTGTGATTTTTTGAACTGATCGACATTTTTCTGAATGAAAACTGCCCTCAGTCACTATTATTAAACACTAAATGGCTTTAAAACAGCATTCACTGCACGTTTGATCATTTTTAAATGAAATCAATATAAAATTAAAAGACAAAAGAGTTTGTATATGAAACTTATTCTTTGAAAAAGTCATTAAAATGACAATTATTGTTCTTTCAATCACAAATATTGTCATGCTTCATTATATACTTCCCATGATGTCAAAAGTTAAAACAAAAAGTGAGATCATTTTTTCCACAAATTTACAGTAGATATATTCTCTGATTTCAGTTCCAGAGTGTTTTTGTTTTTTGACCTTGATGTGTGTGTGTGTGTGTGTGTGTGTGTGTGTGTGTGTGTGTGTGTGTGTGGTGATTTTTAAATTATAAGAAAGTTCCCTGAAAGTTTGGAGAATCATATTCATATTCTCATGTTATCTCTCTTCCTCTCCCTTGTCTCCCTCTCTCCTATAAATGGCTATAACTAAACAAGCAATATTAGAAAGGCAAAAAATGACTTCCAGAATTTTCTTCTGGAGCTTAAGTAGTAAGGGCAAAAGGTGAGGCATTCAGATGGTTTCTTGATGCAACAGACCTCCGCTTCAAAAAATTCAGATATGAATGTCATCTATATAGTCATACATAAGAAAAGGACTTGATGTGCTGCAGAAACTTAATTTCAAATTATAGGTAAATGGAACAGTTCTGTTTCCTTTTGTACTGATTCATCTTTAATTGAAAGAGCTAAACCATGAGAACATCTAAGTAAGAGCACACATGATCTTCCTGCGTTATTAAGGCTGTCTCACCCTGGGACTCCTATCTCCTATTACCTTTCGTTTCTAACAACAGCCCTACTTTAATCACTTCTTCTTGTTCAAGAACACTAACCACAACCCTTTCCCTCCCACCAGAGACCCCTAATTCTAACTTTTCACTTTTAATCACGGCACACCACTTTTTAAAAAATATATAGAGAGAGACATTATAGACATGCATAGAGCAGAAGGAGGGCTCTGTGTCATGAGTGATCCCACGTGGCCTGCATCTCCATTATCTCCATTGCTGCTTGACAGGTCACTAGTGCTAAGTAAAATGTTATAATACTCAGGATGCCTTTATTCAACAGGCTTCCTTCCAGTGATGGCTTCCAGATGTGAGGAAATTTTAAAAGTCTGTGGCCCTCAACACATCATTAGCTCCTTCCAATGTTTCCAAAAATCTGTAATCATCAGCATACTAACAATTTTTCTCCATTTTAACATTTAGCCACAGGTATTTCAGAGAAATTAAGGAATATGGATAAGAAGGCTTCACAAATAACTTCCGATTTCTAAGAGAGAAAAATCTAATAGTATTCACATACCTTGGAATTATTTTTATTTTCTTTGTACCTTTCAATTTGACATTCCTTACTCTCTTCACATGCACACATGCAGACAAGCACATGTGCACACTCACACCATTAAACTGTTAATGGATGCTATTTTTTCCAGTCCTAATTTCTTTTGAGGAGTTATTCTTAGTAATTGCCCAGGCCAACCTTCTTACCTCCTTTTATAGGGAAAACATTTTTGTCATACTAATCTCTGACCCAGGCTTAATCCCATAAAGGTTTAGAAACTATATCACTACAATGGAAAATGAACTAGTTTTCAGGTATTTCAAATTTCTACTTTCCACCTCCATGTCCCTCTAAAAAAGTAAAACAAAACTCTTTTGCTTGACTTTTGCATTTGTTTCAGTAATATGTTTTTAGGGTAGAAAATATCAGAGTAACTAATTTAATTGTTCAGTTCCTAGTTCACTGAACACAGAAGACTATATCCCAAACTGTCTGTGGAAGGAAAATGTTTTCCATTTAGGTCAACCTCTGTGTTTACTATGTCACTTGATCTTTAGAAAGCATTGGGTGGTGTGGGAAAGAACACCTAGAAATACAACCTCATGCTGTAAAGACTGGCTGAGGAAATTGTTCCCAATTAGATATGAAGCTTGCCTCTACGCCCCAGGCTCTTCTGCCCAGGGCGCAAACGCCAGCCTTTATTAAAAGGTACCTGCTGCTAAGGGTCATGCCTCATTTGTCCTCATATTGTAGGAAATCTCAAATGCAATATCCATAAAATATAAAGGGGTTTAAATGAAGGTCCATCTGGGGAATGGGTGAGGAAGAGGGAAGTTTTTTGTTTTTGTTTTAATCTTTTCCTTGCTCTTTTGTCTGGTAACAATTTAAGTTCTGAGATTGGGGGTGGGCAGGAAGGAAGGAGAGAAAGAATAGTGCATGTTAGAATGAGAAGCATTCATTATACAACTTACCCTCACATTTCCAAATTTTAGGTGATTTTCTCTTTCTCAGTTCACAAAATCTGGTAGTGGGCATGGACAATAAATGAGTATTTTCAGGTCAAGTATGGACCAAATAGCCTTGTTACCATATACAAAGTCATTTGAGAGAAGGCAATTGTAACCTGCAAGATACAAAATCCTTAGTATCGTGAAGGCATCCTGGGACTAAGCATTTTTCCTCTGTTTTTGGTGGGAACTAGATCACTACCTTAAGGAGACTGTTGCAATAGATCTCCCCAAAGACTGAATCAAGGAGGGCACTGAAACTCCCAGACACACTGACACATTCCTCCCTTTCTCCCCCTCCCTTCCCAAGCTAAGACTTTATGAAATTTGTTCTTTTTATTTAACTCAAGTCTTGAGCAAAAAATATTGTTCTTCATCCAGGTCAGAAAACTAAGAGTTTACAAGCTGCCTATGGAGTTTTAAGGCTGTTTTAAATGGATTTGCTAGGATTTCCTAACGTATCCAAAATTTAAAAAAAAAAAAAAAAAAAAAAAAGAACCGTAGGTGCCTTTTGAATTTTCTAATAGATATTATGAACAGTAGAGGATCTCCTCTATTGGTAAATCTTCAGAAATAATCTGCCAATTCTATAACTCTGAGGAAATGATGCCCTGGCACTGAAACCTACCCTGCCTTCTCAAATAGAAGTTTTTCTGTATGTCTTAATCTCTCTCCCTCCTCATGTGCCACCATTGGGAACCAAAGACACGTTGTCCTTCATTTATATTTCCCTTTAAGTGGTAGAATTCATACAGGATAAGTTGCTATGGACATGGCAGAATAAAAATTCTCTGGAATCGTTTCAGAAAACAGAGAGGAAAGAGCCTGCCCCTTTTTAACTGGGAAGTGTTCAAGCATGTGCTCACAAGACATTGGCTTCATACATATGAAATTAGCCTGAAGAAAGGCGGTCACCACCAAAGGAAACTGGAGCCCTTAGTCACATGCTGCTCTGCATATCCACAAGTAGACTGGCCACAGAAGCTGTTCATACCCTGCACACTTGACCTACAAAATTCCAAAAGTGGATTGTTGTCAGAGTCATGGCTCTCAAACATTTCAAGGTTCAGTGCTTCCTGGATGGTCCCAGGTGGAATTACCACACTTTGCTTCTACAATTAGAAGTCTGTCTTGTGACCAGTGAACTAACCCCACCTTTATCCCAAGCATATACTGCTGAGAGCCTTCTCAGATAACTCTCAGAATGTTTCTTTCTAGGCTCTCTTACACAGAAAGCCCCATCACCCAAGAAGCTTCTATCTGTGGTCAGGATGTGGCTTTTTTTCTTTGTCTTAAATGAATGGCCTGGCTGGTGCCTTGTGGCTACCATTTTCTCTGATAGCATCAGCCTTTATGTTATAATCCTTGTTTTCAAGTTCTAAGACTGCTAATGCTGCACATTCTCATAGATAATATATTAGTCTCTTTAGGAAGGTATATTTCTGCAAGGATCATGTCATTTGCAAGGCATATGGCAGAAGGGATCTGTAATTAAGAGATGGTAAACTAAATTGCATCAGGTTTTGCTTTGGCAAGGACACCAGATGGATGCCTCTATGATGAAGTGGGTCTCCTCCAGCCTTTTCTTTTATGCCGGTCTCCAACAGGTGTTTCCTCTAAAGCATATCTGTTTTCCATAATATCAGAATGAAGAAAAAAATGAAGAATGAAGAAATCTGTCTGTGACAGTTTGTGTATATAGATCATGACTTTATTATGATAGAAAACTGTATAGTGAATGATTTGCTATTCTGGGTCCAGTTAAAATGTGCTTGGTAGAAAATCATCTTCCGGTTGCCAAAAGGGCATCTAATTTTCAGACCAAGAACTCTTCATTCATTATTTGTTAGGGATGTGGAGGTGAGGAGGAGGAGAAGTGGAGAAAAGCTGAAGAAAGCGACCAGAAGAAAAGCAGTAGCAAGTGTTGTAGACCTGAGTGCTGAGGGCAGAGAGCAGAAAACCACCTCCCTAAAAGTAACTTGGTACATTGTATCAATATCTGAGGGAAGGTATCTAGGAAACTACACATGAGTAACAGACTCAGTTCTCCAAATCCTGGTAAAAATCAAAACCAAACTTGAGTCTTAGGTGTGCTCCTTTTAACAAGCTTGGCATACAGCCATCACCATGGTCCTGTCTAGCACCATTAAGAAAGCCTGTGTAGTTCTTAGGATTCTGGATTGGAGCTCATGGCTTACAGATATTTAAACCACCAAAAGTCATGTTAATTTGAACGAAGAAGGTAACCCATTTCAGTCAAGCTGACCTTGAAGCTAAGATGACATCTGGCTAGGTAAATGACTAGAATCCATTAAGTTTATAAGTAGGTCTTAAATGAAGAGAAAAATAAGGATTGCACATAGGCATTGGCTGATCATTAGAAATTAGCCTCTCTACTTTTCCAAAATCCTCTCCAATGCCCCAGCTTCTATGTCTGGGCCCTCTCTCTGTCCTATTACTTTAAATCTGACACTTCAATTTCAATTTAAGTAAGTTCATTGTCTGAAAAAAAAAATGTGACTTAAGATAGCTGTTGTGCTGAAACTAACCTTTTAACAAAGAGAAAAAAATTGTTTGCCATTGGAGTCTGAGTCTTTGGACCAGGTATTAAATAACAAGCTATATTAGTTCTCAGGGAAAACCCCTAACCTTTCAGCACAGAGAGCAGTAGGTTGTATTTCTCCCAGGATGTACAGTAACATCTCACAGGAGAATGCTGTCATAAGGTACTTATTATCAGGGCTGAATCTATAGTGTGACATAGTTTAGTATGTCCCAAAAGACATTTCAAGGGACAGTAATAGATGTTTTTAAATTAGTAAATAAAATAAGTATATAAGTAAATATTAAAAGTTGTTATGGTCAAATAAATATATGAAATACTGGACTATATAAATTTTAAACGATTTCTGTTTTTTGTAAGGCTTTTTAGAATCTTCTTATGCTAAAGTGTACTGTAAATCTCAAGAAGGGTGTACTTTTCTTAAAATTTATTTGATTACAGAAAACATTTCCTTAGTACCTCTCCAGTTACATGTTTTTAAGAAAAGGTATTTATGTTAAGATAGGATAGACTTAAGCTGTGGTAACAACCATGAATCTCAGTGGCTTAGCCCAACAAAAGTATATTTCTTCTTCATGTTACATGTGTAACACAGGTCAAGAAGGTCAGGGCATGCTCCTCCACATAGTCACTCATGTACTCAGGCTTGTAATCTCTACAGCAGGTTAGAAGAGAGCCTGAAGAATTGCATGGAGGCTTGGCCTAGGGCAGTGATCACTTCTCCCATTTCATTGGCCAGAACAAGTCATGTGGCTCCACCCAACTACCTTAATGCTAAGGAAAGAAATAATTAGACATTGCAAGAACCAATAATCTCAACTTCAGCATTATGTTGAAACACTAGCTTTGACTTTTATCTATAAAATAAGGGGTGTTCTTTAAAGTCTCTGGCAGAGACAGAAATGTTCACAATATTTCAATTGCTTCTTCTGCTCCTCAGCCCCCTTAAAGTCAATGGGATCCGTATGACTAGCTCTGGCCAATGAAATGTGAGCAGCAAGGATATCTGTCACTTTGGGCCAAGGCACTTAAAAGCCCAGGCTCTTTCTCTTTCCTTGCTTTAATGATGGAGGAGGATGAGCATTCCCTGTGTGTGGCCTTAAGATAGTAGAGCCTCTGTCCCCCTGAGACAGATTGAGTGGCTGTGTGGAGCAGAGATACCTGTTTACTTGAGTGAAATACATAGTGTTGGTGAGAAATAACTCGTGTTGTCTTAAGCCTCTGGATGTTTAGTATGTCTTCAGCTATGATACAGTCTGGACATTCAGTGTTCTTCAGACATGAGTCTTTGTCTTGGAGTCTCATTCTCCTGTGTTATTCTTCTTTTTGGGCTCAAGGCCCTAATAAATTCAACATCTTGGCTTTGTTGCACCAGAGCCACAAATGTTCTCATGTTAACTCTCCATTCTTACTACTTAGGTCTTTTCTCTATGAAGATGCCCAATATTTTGATAGCAGTGGCATGTTTCACTGGTGTAAAGCAACCTCTTTGGACGACGTGATTCTGGTAGGTTATCTTGCATCAACTCTCAAATAAAAAGTTTCTCTAAGGATAAATAATGTCCTTCCACTAGTCATAGGGACTTGCATTTTCTCTTTGTAAACTATGGATTTTGAAGGAAAAACACATACCTCACCAGCCAGATGAGTGGTTTGCAAGGTAACAGATGTGGCACTTAACAAAGACTATTTGGGTAACATACTGGGATTTAAAACAATTAGATCAGATTCTTCAACTACTTCTTTTCCTTCCTTTAACAGTTTAGCTGAGTCAGTTATTCAGAATAATGTCCTCCTGAAATTTTGTTGTTTTGCTAGCAAATCTAATTAATTCAAATGTACCAGGGAAACCTACTATTTATAATAACTCTGAAGTCTTTCCTCTTTTTTTAAGCAAATAAACATTTTCCTAATTTACCAGTTTTAAAGTTTGGATTTTCTATACAGTAGTTTTTCTTAAAGCTGACTATATTTATACTAAACACATCAGCTAAGAATGTATCTCTTAGATGCCTGCCCCTACAACATGGGTGAATACTTACAGGTACTAGAATCCTGTCCCTGCTTCTGTCCTCTCAAGGAGATAACTAACTCAGCTCACTGAAATGCGAGCAACTAAGATATAAAAAACTAGTATCCTAATCCAGGTTCTGATGCCTGCTATTTGGTTCCCCATCTATTCTCATTTTCCAGAGTTAGAAACTCAAGTATTATCTCAGTGGGTTGCCTAGTAAGCAGTAGTTGGTAAATTTAACTAATAAAAGTGATTGCTTGCATGTTGCATGAACTCTATATAATTTTTTAACTATGACTAATTGACAATTATGGACTTTTTCTTGCTTTCCCAAAGTTGTTTAGGTCACTTTTTTTTGTTATACACACACACTTGCCCAAAATCCTTGTGCCTTACTCAGTCAGTACCAATGTCCTGACAGAATATGTTTCAATTTTTGTAAAAGCATAATCAATCATTTGATCAGAAGCACAAAATTGTCAGAGCTGTCATATCAACTAGAAGACTATTAGAGTTTCTGAAATTCATCGTGTTAACAATTATGTCTCTTACTAAACTAAGCAAAATAAAACATCCGTTGAGCAGGCAACCAAACATGTTTTCAGTGGGAGGAAATCTTTAGAAAGGTTGGGAAGTTGGTTGCAGATAGAGGCATCCAAGGGACAAAGAAATGGAAATAGCAGATGTTTTTTATACCAGGTTTGCTATGCATGCAGACAGGTTTCTATGATAGATATCTCCTCTATGCACTTGATGTGGATATAGTTCAGAACACCAACTGAGACTTTTGATAAGTGTAGGACTTCTAGTTTATGAAATACTAAGGGTTTTGAAACTTGTGACCTTACAGGATTATTGTCCAGATTGCAAAATTCAGGGAGGCTTTGAACTTAGTTTAGTTTGCAGAAAGGTCAAGTAGAAGTGGTTGATTTCATTTACTTTGAACAAATAGTGCGTCCTTCCCTTCCCCACTTGGAAGACAGTTTTGTGCCAGTTTCTTGGAGAAATTGCCTCTCTAGCTCTGCCCATTAATGTACTCTGCTATGTATCTTGTTTTTAATTGTTTAGTTTTACTCAGAAGAGTAATTGTTGGACTTTGGACATGTTGCATTAAATACCATTAGAGGCTTCATTATTCAAGTTAAAACTAATCAGATTAGCTAGAGACGATTACTAAATAGATTTGGTTAAGATTCATATCACTCTCTAGGAAGGCTCTCCAGACAAGTAGCTTTATTTCCCCTCACAGGGCAATTCCCTTCCGAAAGAGAGTATTTCTCAGTAGATGCTAATTTGACAAACTCTAATTGTTGAGATGTCAGATGTTACTTATCTATTCTGTAAGATATCATCAGGCCTTGTTTCACAGAACCTTTCATTTAGCCCAGCTAAAGACCAGCATAAGGGAGAATGATATATCCATTTGAAATACTCTGAGTCTTCGTGTACTCGCTAATTTAGAATAAACACTCATATATGATGTGCTTTCAAATACATTTAACTTGTTCCCTACAAGCTTCCAAGAGTCCTCCTCTGAAAATCTAGAAATTCAATAAGATTCAGATTTGATTAATAGTTATTGAACAATAGTTAATGAGTTGAACACTGTGCTTTTAATATATTATTTATTTTCTAGAACAGAATTAACTTCTATTTATTTTAAACAATTTAACTTAAAGAAGTTGAGAGTCAGAGAAATCAACTACTTTGTCATAGTCATACAGCATATGGCAAAACCAGAATACAAAACCAGGTCTTCTAAATCCAAGTCCAGTGCTCTCTCTACTCCATCCCAGTTTGTTCAAGGAGGCAGTGACTCAGTCATTGAATGAAATCTGACAAAGGCTAAAATAAATTTCCTTTAGAAATATCATTCCTTTTAAAAAAGTTACATTTATTATTTTTAAATGTCTCTATAAACATAAAAGAAACCTAATCTAAATGTTCATCATATATATTATTTTGTTTTCAACTTAGAGATATACAGGCGATGTTAACAATTGGCAACACTGATAACAGTATAAGAAATATTTGAATGTTTAGGATCAAATGGAATTTTTATAACCTTCTCATTTCTTTTGTGCACTTTAGATGATGAATTTTCTCAAGTCTGGAAAGAGTCTAATGAATCAGTTTAATTTTTGTAAAAAATGATCAATCATTTGGTCAGAAGCACAAAATTGTCAGAGCTGTCAGATCATCTAGAAGACTGTTACAGTTGCTGAAACTTACCATATTAGCAGTTATGTCTTACTCTAAGCAAATAGTCATTAAATATAAATATTAGGTTGAATCATGTGAAATTGCCAATATTCAACCATTTGTGATCCATCAAAAGGTAATTTCATATGGTTCAAACTAACATGTATTTTTGTAAGTATGAAAATCTGCCGAAAACTGCAACATGTTTTGCAACATGTAATTTTCAGGGTTCACTAATAGACAAGTTTAGGAATAGAGTTTAGAATGTTTTAGTTTGTCACTGACTCCTACTGTAAGCACTTACAAGGCTACAACGTAATGAAAATAAGAGATTGTCTCCATTTGACTCAGTGATTTAATGCCTTGAGGAATGATAATGATTTGAGTTTTAATTGATATACTCCAGTCTAATAATGAAATAAGAAGGAACTCCACAAAATTATCAAAAGTATAATTGCCCTACTATTTATAAGTTCCATTTTTTATTAAAAGTTTGCAAAATTTTGTTATCCTTATTGAAAGTACTACTGTGGAAGTACCTAGAAGAGTTGGATTGAGGGGAAGGAGACTTTTTGGAGGAACTCTCATCTTATTTCTAAAAATGACCAAATTCTGACCTGCTTATGCTTAGAAACGATCTGACAAGTCAAAACATGAATTTCGGAACCATGTTGTAGCATGTATCTTTGGAGACGCCCAGTCAACACTGATGGGGCTTCGGAATTTCGTAATGCCCTTGAGAGCTAGCAACTATACCCGGCAGGAGCTGAAGGACATTGTGTTCATCGGGTCTCTGGATTACCTGCGGAGAGAATGGCGATTTCTCCGAAATTTCCCCCAGATATACATTCTGCCTGTAAGTATCACATGTGGGGTAGTGAATATCTATAACAATAATAACACAAACAGTACTAGCACTAGTAATAGTAATAAATAATAGCTTGCAGAAAATAGTGCTTCCCAGTACCAGAAACTGTTCTATGCATTTTACCTACATAAACTCATTTAATCCTCAAATACCCCAATGGGGTAGATTTTAAAGATCTTGAAATTTGAGCATGGAGTAAGTAATCTGTCCAAGTTTATACAGCAGGTAAGTAGCAAGACTAGGATTTAAATCCAGACATTATGCTCAAGAGCCACCATGTTTTATATTTTATGTTTATAATGATGTTTTATGGTCTTACATAAATAAGAATTTCTCTGCATTTCTGAACCTGAATCTAACTTAATGGCTAAACCTAAGCTGATACTAGACAGCCTCTGTACTCTAACTTTCTTTTCTTTTCTGAAGACACATCTTTTATGGAACACATAATGCCACACATCCTTGATAGATGTATAAAAAGGAAGAATTAGGTTTATGTTTCTGAGAAATGGACCCATTATGCATATGTGGCATTGTAGTTGCAATTGTATTTGCTCTAAACCTTCATAGGCCTGTATCCCATCATATGTCACCATTTCTCTGGGAAATGCACTAAAGCATTTGAGTTTTCTTGAAAAAAGGCTGGAATTATGTACAGAATATTTTCAGACTTCAGAAATGGTTCTCTCAAGAAGAAAATTTCATTTGCTTTTTTAAAAAAAGTCACCCTAGTGTTCCCCTCATGATTCCCTTATTTTCGTTCAAAGAAAGAAAGAAAATTACCAGATGTCTCTAGATCCAGCTAATATTGGGAATTACAGATATTTGAGTCTAAGCTACCTGAACACAGGGCCAGATCTTTCCCTTTTTTTCCATAAAAGGAAAGAAGCAACCACCATTTTGCTAGTTAATCCAGAGAGTGCAAGTGGGGCCCACTACAAGTGAGATTGTGAGGATACAAAATTTGCCCTTGGATCTATAACTTCCTCTTTGTCTGACTCCCCCCTGCCCCACCACCACTGTTTCCCTTCCTCTGCTTCTCTTCTCTCAGTTGAGTCATCTAAATGGATTTAGGCTCCCCCCTCCACCTTCCTTTGTCTCATCCAGACTTGCTCTCAGGAAAGGGTTTGTGAAACGTATTGACACTAAGGTATTAGTGATTGATGAGGCTAAATATGTCAGAAATCAGGTAACTAAGTCTTAAAAACAAGTCAATGGAAGCTAGAGAGGCTTTGGCTCAAAAATCACATCCCCAGCAAAGAGTCACCACCAGAGTCGTGATATAAAATCTTTCCATTTGAGAAGTCCCTCCTCTACCAATTTCCTCTATTAGGGATCTGCACTCTATTCTGGAGACCTCCGTGCAGTCAACATAGAGGAATGTTCCATGTGTGCTGTATTATCCCCTCCATCCAAGACATCAAGCAGCCAGACATTGGTAGACACAGAGACCATCATGACCACCCTCAACCTAGGATCACTGAGGATAAGCTGCACTGCCAGGACACCCTCAGAGTCAGGTAAGAATAACACTCTTCCAGGAAAAGCCTAGGGAGAATGGAATAAGGAAAGAGAATTAATTCTTCTCTGATGTATTTTACTCATGGGGAGGAGGAGAGCTTGGGCTAGATGTCCTCTAAGATCCCTTTCAACTCTGAGTATTCTATCGTAGAAGTAGTGGACAGTTTAGTCCTTGAGAATCTTAAATCTACTGAAAAATTATGTCCATCTTCTAAATGGAATGCATGAAACACTTTTTCCATTTTAAGTAAAATCACAGAATTATAAGTGCTAATATTGTTATTAATCAAATATTAGTGAACATATCATTTGGTATATTATTATAATTGGTAACGTTATTATCAAGCTAATTCTCTTTGGATCTTATAGAAGTTCAAGTTATTAGTTTTAGCTTCATAGTTGAGAGAATGAAGTGTAATTGTCTTTTACTCTTCAAGATGCTTTCAGTATGTGAATTTTAGGAGATGATCTCTAAGGTTCTTTTCAACTTCTATAGACTAAAAATGTCACATTTCAGCTTCAGATTGGAAGGAGAGGGAGAGAAGCATGGCTCCCCTTATGATGGAGGTTGTATCATTTCCTCCTCCATATTCCTTTCAGTGCCTAGCACAGTTTACAGTCACTTAGTAGGTGCTTAACACATATTTATTGAATTGAAACAAATGAACCAGTGATCTGGACTTGAGTAGCATCACACACCTCCTGTATTCAAACATGCTTGATATAAATTCCCACCATCAAATTATGTCCTCATTCTACCTCCACATGGGAAAAGGCTCACATGTTGGTCTGTTTCTTAAACTTGACCACTAGCCACTCAGCCTAATACGAAAGCGCTACTATGGAAGAATTTCCTGTATCTAAAGCAAACTTTCAATTCAAGAAATCAAAGTAAACGGCTGGAGTCCCCTGGAGAATGTTGATCCTCTTTGCCAAGATCAGGTGCTCAGCCATCCACTTTGCATGGATGCTGGAGAGTCAGACGTCATAGGCATTGCAAGGCTTTCATGATTATGGATGTGGATAGCATTGCAAACCTTTCATGATTACAGACAGATATGGATAAAAATATTCATGGGTCAAATTGGGAAACTAAAACAATTCTGACTCCTAAGCACTGTTGCTAGGTGGGAAAACATAAAGTTCTTGGGACAGAGGAGTAAATGATAATCTAGTCTAAACTGTGGTAGGTGAACTGAGCTAGCTATGTGACACACCCTCGCTAAGCAATCAAACCCCACTCAGAATCCAGGGTTTCAGATTCTTTTGCAAAGCAGAACTGATAGCAAAGCACTTCATGAATGTCAAAGTGCATTGAAATCCAGACTAGGGAAGTGTGATCCATGTTTCTATTAAGCAAATGTGAAGATCCATAAAAATGCTGCTGTGTTCTGCACTTAAATCTTTAGGTTAGCAGTTGGGGTCATTCAGATTCACACAAGATTTGTGTATGGTGTGTTTGTGAGTGTAGCGTGGAGAGAAGTATAGAGAGTGAGAGTATGCTGTGTGTGAGTGTAGGCGTATGGGAGTGTCTGTATGCATCATGCTTGGAACTTTCTATAATTGATCAGAGAAGAAGCATCACTTTAAAGGCAGTATCATCAGTATATGGATGAAAATGCTTACAAGTAAAAGCCTGAATAAACTGACAACACCATAAGCCACCCAGTTAATTATCTAGGTAACTTGTCCTTTCTATTCTTTTTTATTAGTAGTATTAGTATTAGTATTTGTAGTATTAGTAGTATTTTGATCTTACATTACATATAAGCTGGGAAAATATAAACCTATGATTTTAGTCCTGGTTTCCTCTAGTTTTAGTGATTTTTCATCCTTCATTTATTCATTTATTCATTCAACAAAAATATATTGATTCTGTATGATGTGTCATGTACTCTGTTACAGGCCAGAGAGTTTCCCTTAAAGGGTTGATAGAAGAAGATAGAGGAGAGAGGGGAAAGGTCTGGAAAGGAAGAAGAGAAAATGAAAGAATGTCAAAGTATTTGAATTGTCATGAAGCATAAGTAGGTTCTTTTACTCAAGACAAAAGGAAAAATTTAGAGAAAAATATATTTTATAGGCCTTGCACTATTCTTTTATGACTATCATACCCCTTGGTGTGGCAGGGAAATATAGGTCCAGACAGGCTCTACTGAGCTACCTAACAAGTCACCCAGTCTGCTTGCTTATCTGGTGCCATAGCATCAGTAAAGTCACATTCTGAGGACGTGTGGATAGCAAAGGACCGTTACTTAGAAGCTTCACCAATTACTCTGGCATCATAGGAATCTACCTGGAGTTTAGATATGTAAACCCCCAATCCTCAGAGAAGACTATTTGATTCTCTTAACTGCTCTTCTCATTTTATAGTAATACTCTTCTTGTACCCTACATAAGAGGTAGAAACAGAGATACCCACCTCCAAGAGTTGACAGTGTAAAGGACTGTGAAATTCTACCAGGAGGTAGAAAATGCCTCCCACACTGAGACCAATATAATAGAGATCCTCAGTTTTGGGGCAACGGACCAGTACTGGTACTGGTCCACAGCCTGTTAGGAACTTGGCTGCACAGGAGGAGATGAGCAGCAGGCACAAGTGAAGCTTCATCTGTTTTTGCGGCCGCTCCCCAGTGCTAGCATCACCGCCTCAGCTCTACTTCAGATCATCAGGCATTAGATTCTCATAGGAGCACCAGTCCCTGGGGCCAAAATGTTTGGGGACCACTGAAATATAAGACTAGCTGATAGGCAGTTTTCTTTCCCTTCTTCTAGGATAGTGGTACTCAACCTGGAACAGTTTGCTCCCAAGAAGAAACCTGACAATGTCTAGAGACAGTTTCAGTTGCCACTACTTGGGCGGATGCTATTGGCATCTAATCTATTGGATAGAGGTCAGAGTTGCTGCTAAACATCCTACAATGCATGCACTACATACAGCACTACATGATTTAAAAAAAAAAAAAAAAGGAAAAGAAACTTTTGGCCCAAAATGCCAATAGTACTGATATCTGAAATCTTGCCTTAGCATATCTGATAAGGCTTTTGTGGGATCAATGAGCTTTTCCACATCTTCACAGTCATAAAATTGTACATGAAGCCCAGATAGAACCACCATGGTGACTCCATACAGTGATTTCCAGTGGATGTTGGGGGCGGGAGGAAGCAGAGGGAGGGTTGTCTGAAGGATCAGCAAGAATACTGGGCCTCCTGGACATCTCCATGGAAAACTTTAGGTTTTCCAGTGATGATCTAATTATTGCCCTGTCATGTCACAAGAACAGGTTGGCAAACCTAGGTACCGAACTAAATAATCTGTGGAATAATCTAAACATATAACGGTAATTAAGTCTGACAACTTAATATGCTACTGAAATTTAAATGTACAGTAGTAATCTACAATTAAGCAATCTTTTGTAATAGCATCCTGCCAGCCTGGAAGATTTCAGGTATAATACTATGTACTATTAGGTAACAAAAATATTGACATTAGTAAAATGTACCCAGGATATGATCTGACATATTCAAATTAACCATTGCTCTATAAGAAGACAGAATGAAGGCAGAAATTCGGTTGCTGTCCTTCTGCCTGTGTCAGAGGCAGATATTTAGCAGTCACTTCAGTCGATATAGATGTGTCTGTATCCAATAAGAACATTTAACTCTAAGTCTGGCTATTCCAAACCCTTTTTAAGAGGGAACTGGAATCAGTAAATGGGGTTCAAAGGAAGATTTCCTGTTTGAGGGAAACCGAGCTCAATATTTTACTGAAAATGTCAGCCAAACCTTGTATATTTTAATAGGGCTACAAAGTAGTCCTGAAAAGGGCATGCATTGGCTGTGAAATTGATGTTGATTGGGGTATCAAAACCCATGCACTATTTACAAGCCATTTCATCTTGGGCAAAGTATGTAAACCCTGAGTTGGTTCCATCTTCAAAGGTGAACTGTACTTGATTCACAGATTTGTTGTGATGATGGTATAATTTTTATTTCCTTATGTTTTCTACTGCTCACTGCAGCCAGAGGGATCTTTTACAAATATTTATCAGATCATGTCAGTCCCCTACTTTAAACCCTATAATGGTGATCATGACAATTATAGAAAAATAATGCAGGGTCTTGCAGGCCAGTAAGGAGTTTGCATTTTCTCCCACTTCGTCCTGTTTATAGTGGCTCTTTGGTGCCTTAGGTCCTTTACCCCAGGGTTCCCCAATCTTTTTGGCTGCAGGGACCCATGCTCCAATGAGAATTTAATGCCTGATGGTCTGAGGTGGAGCTGAGGTGGTGATGAGAGTGCTGGGGAGCCGCTGCAAACACAGATGATGCTCGCTTGCTGGCTGGCTCGCTGCTCACCTCCTGCTGTGCAGCCCAGTTCCTTATAGGCCACTGACTGCTTGTGGCCCAAGGTTTGGGGACCCCTGCCTTATCCCATTCCCTCTGCCCAGGTGGCTTTTTCTCACCTCTCAAGACTTCATTCCAAGTCAGAGAAACCTCTCTTCAAACCCTATCTAAAAACGCCTGCCCACTTCAATCGCTAGCCCTTAAAGGTTGTTTTTTTTTTTTCACAGTACTCATCACTATCTACAACTATTTTGTATTTGCAACATGCATATGTAACTGGAAGAGAGGCTGTTCACAGTCGTAGCATGCAGTAGATACTCTTAATATTTGTATAAGGTAGTGAGGAAGGAAGGAAAGAGTGATGGGAAAAATAAAGGAAAAGAACATAAAGCAGATAAAATATCTACACAGTTCTTAAAATAAGGTAGAATCTCATTTCCCTAAGATTTCCTGCATTACGGAAATCCCAGAGATTTTTTTTTTTTTTTTTTTTTTTTTTTTAAGGAAAACAGTTCAGGGTATTCAGATCTCATTACAAATAAGATTTACCAGTGAATTAGGTAATCTGATCTCTAGCCTTGATGTCAACCTCCCTTTTAAAAAATTTATTGAGGTAACTGATTTCTAACAGTATGTCAGTTTCAGGTG
The DNA here is from genome assembly GCA_003508835.1 of Eonycteris spelaea. Taxonomy (NCBI): domain Eukaryota; kingdom Metazoa; phylum Chordata; class Mammalia; order Chiroptera; family Pteropodidae; genus Eonycteris; species Eonycteris spelaea. The sequence goes on from PUFA01000043.1 coordinate 10,315,319, forward strand.
TACAACATTGTAATTCGATATCAGTATACACTATAGTGCGTTTACCAGCAAAAGTCAAGTTTTCATTTCTCACCACACATTCAAGTTCCTTTACCCATTTTGCCCCTCCCTGCCCCGCCTCCCTTCCCTTTGGTAACAACCAATCTCTTATCTATATTTGTGAGTTTGGTTTTGTTAGTTCATTTTTTTTTGATTGTTTGGGATTTTTGTTTGTTTGTTTTATATTCTACATACAAATGAAACCAGATGACTTTTGTCCTTTTTCATCTGACTTATGTTGCTCAGCAAAATAGCCTCAAGGCCCAACCTTCTTCTTAAACAGCTCTGTGAACAAAGTTAGCCTGGGGTGGGGGGTGTCCTTTTCCTCACCTAAATTCCTAAGGTCACTGCCAAACCACAAGAGTTGGCCTCTTCCTGGGGAGCTTCAGTTTTTACTCTGAATCCATTTTGAAGCACAGCTCAGAATTTGGAGTGGCTATCAAAAATATATTCAGCTCCACTCCACATTAATAAGAAGTGGCTCTTTTACCAAATATTTTCAGGGGAGATAGAAGAGGGGTAAGTATTGTAGTATATCATATTCTCTGTGAAAACAATCTCCCTTTGGAGTTTCCCTTTTTCCCGTTCCCATCTCAGTGGCCAGATGTCCCATCACCATCCCTTTTTCTGTCTCTCAGGCTGTCTTACCTACCTGCTCACTCCATTCATTTCACATCTTGCCTCCCTCCCTCCCATTTACCTGGTTATAAACAGAGGACCCTCCAAATATGTTGCTCTCTTCCTAGTATGGAATTTAAATTACAGGCAGAATTTAGCTGCCACAGAATTTTTCCCTGTTACATAGCATTCTCAGAAAAGTTAAGAATGGTAACCAACAGTTTTAAAGCATAACTTCTGATAAGATCTGTGTGTGGTGTGTGTGTGTGTGTAACTGCAGCCTAGATTCCCATTTTTGTCTTCCCTTTTCGTTTTTTTTACACCTGCAAACTGAACACACAGGGAAAAGCCCCAAGTGATATCTCGCCCCAGTCTTTAAGGAACTCCCAAGACATTCATGGTTGGAACAGGCCAACCAGAGATGGGAGGCAGCCAGTTCTGCCAAAGAAGAAAGAAGACATGAGTAGCATCTCAGTCCAGAGAAGGTCTCAAAGAGACAAGTAGCACCAGCAGCCAGAAACCAGTTACAATGTCACTGAATGCAGGCGTGGAGCAGCACCACCTATTTATTCATAGTTTCTTAAAAGTTTTACGAGGCAGATGTGTTTAGAGGCACCGCCTGCCTGAGACATTACCCAGCACTCACCATGCCGTGGAGAACAATAATATTTTATTTATGATGTCAGTAAACAAGTACTGGGAGAGCTTTATCTTTTCTGTAATTCATTGCAAGGGCCATTTAGAAAACACACACAGATACCACCTTCAAAAGGAGATGCTGAGGATGCCCAAATATATATTTTTCTAAATATTAAAAACGATTTGGGATTTGAGTGTGGGAGTAACTTTACTAAGATAAAGCATCAAGTTACAGGGTGTGCCTCTACATTCTTGTGACATTTTTGCAAGCCACTTTGTTTGCATTTATCACTCTCTTCTTTGTTGTTGTCTTTGTCTACAGAGGGGATGTCAGATTACTTTAGTGGATATTTTGGACACTCAAGACACCGAAGAATCCCCATCATCACTGAACTGAGTAAGTTGTGTTTCAAAGACAAAATTCAAGGGAGATACCTGTGTGATCCAAAACTGATCTTTTTTAAAAATCCAGTCAAAAAACTGAGGAAGCAGAATGGGGCCCAAGTGCTTGACTGGACATTACTCAGTTGGTGACATTATCTAGCAGAGCTATTATATCTGGGTGTCAGGGGCAGGAATATCATCTGCCTTCTCCACTCTTCCAGATTCCAGGACAGGGAACTCAGCAGCTGGCTCAGTCTTATTCAGAGAGACTCTCCCATGGGAGCGAATGTGGACTTGAAGGCTGCTAGAAAAGATCACCCTGTACCAAATTATCTGCCCATTCTGGCCCTTTAGGTCAGGCACCTTCCTTTCCTATAGTGATATGGTACCAGGACCAGCACTAGGGCAAGGCAAGTGAGGCACCCAGGGTACAGGATTTAAGGAGATGCTCACTCTTGGGGTCCTTTAATTTTGTGTCCCAGGTGTCTCTCTTGTGTCATCTTAATCCTGGCCCTGAGTGGCACAGTTCTAAAACGGAAATACTCGATGCAGAAATATCAGAATAAACTGTTATCTCTCACTGACACCTTTTGGAAAATGCACATGTATGAAACATTCCTAGGTGTGAGGAGCTCTGGGAACAGAAAGCAGGGTAGAGAAGACAGGGAAGGTGTTGTGTGCTTTTTTTGTGGTCGGGGGCAGTGCCCTTTGTGAAGCACTAGTGGATACACTGGGATTTAATGCTATAATAATTGGTGAGAAAAGGAGAAGATACCAAAGGGGGAAATGGTTCTTTTAACAAAGATTGGACCAACTCAAAGACGATCTGTAAAACTGGTCCTAGACATGCGATTTGACTGAATTCCATAGTACGGCAACATTCTTAATGGGTGTTTTATGGCCTAGAGTACTAAGCTGAGTGAGACATACCAAACCAAATGAATAGACCTTTTAGTCACAGAAATGAAGCCGGGGGTCTGGGAGGAATCAGTAGGTGATACCACAACATGATCCACGTGATCTGGGAGTGACAGTGCAAGAGGTAGGAAATAGTCTAGTCACTCTGGGCCCTAGAGCAGCAGCTCTTCAATTTCAGCTTTGAAGATCTCTTGTTAGGCTGGTACCAGCCAGCCTATTTGTAGCTATCTTGAAGCTATGGGCTACAGTTTTTATTTATATTTTATTTTTATTTTTCTGTTTTTGAATCATTTCTAACCTTGAGTTGTATATACACTAAGGACACTGATTAGAAGACTGTAATGTAAATTAGAGTGGTTGGGAGGGGACAGTCAGGTGCTCACTGGCCCAGAAATGCATCTGGTCATTCTCCAGGGACTTAGAGCTTTGTTCAGCTAAAGACTTTCTGGCACCAGGCAGCCCTTGTCAAATTAGCTTAACAAATCACCTGCCAGCTTACTGTTTTTTGTTCTCTGGCTGGCTGGAAAGGGTCACAGTGACATGGGAGCTGCAGATCTGACTGCCAGCACTTTGGTGCTGAATGTACAGTGGCCTGCAGGAAAATGGCTAGGAAAGCTGAGGCCACTGGTTTTAGGATGACGCAGCAAGATTTGGACGAGAGGCTCCTGGGATGTGTGTGTGTGTGTGTGTGTGTGTGTGTGTGTGTGTGTGTGTGTGTGTGTGTTGAGGGTTGGCAATGCAATGAGAGGAAATTAAATGTTCATAGGAAATATGGGTTGATTTAGTCATATCTTGCTCATCTTTTCTGAAAATATATAGTTCTTAAAGAAAATGATTCATTAATACTAGAAATACATCACTTCCCCAAAACTTACAAGGGAAAATTTAAAGAATTAGGGAACAATCCAGTCTTAGTAATGTATTTTGAGTTATATGTCCAGTAGTATTTGTTTTGATCTGTAATATGACTTTCATTTTTTTTTTAGGTGAGGCAACCCTTGGTTGACCTCGCAGATTGCAAGGACCTTCTCAGTTTACAATCCCTTATTTTATTTATTCATTTGTTTGTTTGTTTACTTATTTATTTATTTTTACACCTACAGCACCTGGTCTTCCTAGGTGGTCTCCCATCCAAGTACTAACTAGGGCCGACCCTGCTTAGCTTCCGAGATCAGACGGGGTTGGGATTGTTCAGGATGGCATGACCATAGACTGTATATGACTTTTAAAAACTTTAAAGAGTCTAACTTTATGCTCCTTGCAAACTAGCAAGTTAACCTGCCACAGTTTCATAGGTGCTGGCAGAAGACACAAGACCACTGTGTCAGAGACAAAGCATAGTTTATTACTCACAGAGTCAGCTGTGACCAGAGTATTATCATTTTTGTGCTAGTTGTTACAGGGTAACATGACAGGGTACCTACTATGGATTATGTTATAGGAGAGGAACCAGAATCTTTTATAATGGGCAGTAAGCATGCCTGTTCTTTGCTCTGCTCAGAGACACCATCTCTGCTTCCAATGCTAGTCTCTGTGCAAATGTTTTTAAAGCAATAGTGTTAGCACAAAGGCAGTCAGTACCTCTGCTGGCACTCCCAAAAATGACCAGTTGCATTCACTTCAGAGGCTGCCTATAGGGGTCTGAGTTGCAGCCCTCCAGCAATATAAATATGCTAATGGATAATATGGCCCCTGCTACACTGGCCTCAATAGGAAGATTCTTTGAGCCCTTGTTACTCAAAGTGTAGTCCATGAGTCAGCAGCATCAGTAGCATCTTGAAGCTTGATGGGCATGTAGAATCTCAGGCCCACCCTAGACAATGAATCTGAATCTGTACTGTAACAAGCTCCCCAGGTGATTCACATACATATTAAATTTTGAGAGGTAACTCTGGAGCCAGATAGTATAGGAACCTAATACCAAGCCATCTATGGCATAACATTATGAAAAAGAGTATAACTTATACTCTTTATCATACATTCCTATTTATGTGTATTATCCCAGTGCAATTATTCAAAGTGACCCTTTTTACTTCCAAAAGTGCCCTAGTTTGAAAGATAAATTATATAGGGAGGCACCAGGACACACGCATCGAGAAACTGAGCCTGAGGTACTAGGGTACCCCTTGACGGTAAGGTATCCAAAAGGGATACATGTCTGTAAGGAATAAAGAAAATACTTGAGAAAAAAAAAAAAAAAAAACATGTACCAAAGTAGTGACAGATTCCACACTGACCCCAAAGTAGGCATCAAATTCTTTGATGAAGTGGTCACCCTTGGTCTGCCTTGTATGGCTGTTACTATGTTCTTAAACTTGCCTGCCTGTCTTTCCAGTCTCCCTCTTTTGTCTTGCAGAAAATCCTTCCAATATCCACTTCATTGAACAACTTGGTGGGATGGAGGAGCACCTCCCGGGAACAAGACTGCATCTCAGCACTTCCTTTAGCACAGGCACTGTCTTTTCTGGCAGCTTCTTGGATTCCCTCCTGGCCACAGTAAGTGCAGCTAAGCAGAGGAGCCCTCAAGACCAAGCCCCTAGCAGAGGGTAGAGCGGATGGCTTAGGGCATGGGTAGATGATGATAATGTCTCACAATTCTAAATTCTCTTTGACTTTTCCAAAAAAGCTTGTTCACAGGCAGTATTTCATCTTTTCTCACAACCACCTGGCAAGGGCAGCAAAATCTTCACATTTTCAAGATTAAAATCTTAAAGCCGGAGTACTCGATACAGGGGGGAACGAGCAGGTAAAATGCATAGTGCCTTCCTTTCAGTTTCAGTGCATCCAGCAGACCTGGCCTTTTGGCATCAGAGCTTAAGAGATACTATCTGCTCTTCTCTCTAAAATATCCCTGAAAGCTTACACAGAAAGCAGCCATAAGTGAACATGGAGTTCAAGGAAAAAGCTTTGGCCTTTGACGATGTGAGTTTTGTTCACAGCTGAATCAAATCGTTCCACGTTGCGCCTCCCGTGGGGCAGATGTTTGATGATATGGTTGTTCTTCGCTTTCAGCCCATCTTTAGCCCCTGATCGGATCCTTGTATCAGTTACAGGATTTCCATAAGTAGAAACGTTCATTGTACAAACAACTATTAAACAGCTATTCTGAGCAGGGCACTACTTAAGATGCTGGGGACACAGACAAAAGTCTCTGCCCATGTGGAGCTTGTGCTAATGGAGGAGATTGGCATCAACATGATAAACAAGGAACAGATAATGTACGTCAGATAGGTATAGGGGCTGAAGCATGTGAGATAGGAAATGTAGGGTTTAGAGAAGGTGTTGCAAATTTCAGTAATGTGGCCAGCGTGGGTAGCACTGGGAAGGTGGCATATGCGTCAAGTCTGGAGGAGAGGAGAGTACACGCCATTCTGATCTTTAGAGAAGAAACACTCCAGGAGGCAGAGGGAGAAGGGCAAAGGCAGTAAAGTGGGAGCACTCCTGGTATGTTTAAGAAATTTGATAAAACTCACGAAATCTGCATGTAGCCCTTCGTGAATAGCTGCAAGAACGCCTCCAGAGGAAATCCTTGTCACCCACTGCCTTGCAGACTTCTCCTACTGGGATTTGCCAAGGGAAGGGCTGCAAAATGGCTGAATATCTATATACAGATGCATAAATGCTCAAGGCTCTGAGCACAGTTTGACCAACTAGCTTGCCTCCTGGAATTCCATGTAGAAGAGGCATCTTTGGAATTGTACGGGTGCCTCAAAAAGGCACTTTGCTTTAGGGGAGTGTGGCTGGAACACATGTATCCCCCTCATGCATCAGTGCCACTTGTTACTGAGGGAATTAAGCTTCCCTGGGCTCTGCTCCCCTAAGCCTTGAGGGGAGGAAAGCCTCATAAACCCCATTGAGCTCTCAGAGAGAGAATACTACATCAGTGATAGTTTAACAAGTTGGCAGACCGAATTTTCTAAAGGGTTAAGCAGCATTCAGCCTTGACTGAGCCAGGGAGAATGCATTTAAGGGAGTCGAGTCAGGTTACTTCCCAGGTTACTTTTCTGGGAAGGTGGCTCTGGCAGGGAAAGGTTTTTAAAACACTGACATTGATACATCAGTTACCTTGTCTGTAATTAATGACTTGCACGTCAGATAGGAGGTGACTTTTGGTGAACTGGACTTGTCTGCAGGATACATATTTGATGGCTTTAAGTCCCAGTTCTCTTCAGAAAGTCCTAGATGGCAGGGAGCTTTGTGCCTTAAATTAAGCTTGACTTAATTAAACTTTACTGGCCCACACAAGTGGAAACATAGTCATAGATTCTATTTAGAGTCAGTGGGAAGAGCAGAATGAGCAGAGAAGGTAGAAAGAGTATAAATTAAAGCAAATGAACACATAATATAAGCATAGGAAACACAAACTTGCTAATAAGAGATGGTATCTGGGCTTCTCATCCCTTGCCACGTGAGTGCGAGCTAGCGAACCCCTTGAGGTAGTACCCCTTCCTGCCAGGCTGCCTTTAGATATTGTGTCAAAGGGCTTCCCAATTGGAGAGGGTGATGTGGACATGCTGGAAAGTGAAGTGAGCTATGTAAATGCTCAGGTGTCTTTTCTGAGGCCCCATGATGAAGTCTGTGGGAGAAAGAAAAAGCACCATGCTGTGGCCTGATATACAAGACAGTTGCATGAGATCATAAGCCACATTGCCCTTAAGGACTGCTGGTAAGTGCTTAGTTTAGGACTGGCATATGGGCAATTGAATATGGATAAGGATGGGCATGGAGCTTCAGTAGAAGGCATCCTTTATATTAAGGGGGCTGGCTTGGATCTTGAACCTCTAAATCCCTAGTGGCTTTCTGCCCCAGCTCTTGAATCCTTAATGATGTTCACAGCACACTAAACACGCTTTAATACTATTTAGAGCCCCAGCTCCAAATCTCTGCCCCTGGTGAACTGAATTAGACCTTTGAAAATAATCAGGGAATCCTACCCACTCTTGTTTCCCTTCCCCAGAGCCTGGTACTATCTTGACTTGGCCTTCTAAGAGTGGAGGTGACTTCCTATCGCCCAGCCACATGAAAAGAAAGAACCCAATGGTCAGGCCTGAGCCTCCAATCCCATCATCTTCACTGTTCTGAGGACTGTTTGTCTTGTCCAGACTCCTGACCTTACACCTGATCATGTGGAAATGACAGCAGTAGCCTCAGAGAGGAAGAGAACGTTTATCCTCGTGCACTAGAAACATTTAGGGCCACTGTAGTGGCTCCAGAATACATTCTCCAACACCCAATTTTCTTCTCCATACATCCCCTTGGGAAGAGGCATAGGAGGAAGGCACAGTTCTCAATCTTCCCATAAGTGCAGATGGCAGTAAGGGCCTGAGGTCTGTCACGCCCCCTAGACACTCTCATGGCAGATACCAGTAATGATCAGTTCCCCACTCCCGGATCATACTTTCAACTCTTTCCCAAAACAGACCTCAAGTCAACTTCTGCTTTTTGTTGTTGAGATAATATTCATAATCAGAGCAATCTCTGTGATAGGAACTGTAATGACCCCTTCTCAAGCACTTACTTTGGGTCAAGGTCTTTGCTAAGTGCATTACTTATATTACTCGGTTTAATTCTCCTGTGAGCCCGGTTTGGAGAATGCAATTATAAGCCTCATTTTACAGATGAAGAATCTGAGGCTTAGAGGGCTAAACAATGTGCCAGAGGTCACAGCACTTACAGATTATGAGTTGATTTTCAGACCCAAATTTGTATGATTCCCGAATCGGACCTCACTACTACAATCAACCACCACTCCAGAAATCTCATTCTGTGATAATAACTATTTTTCCAATACATTGATATTGAAGTTTTGCTTAGAAGAGCTTGTATGCCAGAATGTTCCAGAACCGCTGAAGAGACAGGCAAGGAGGATGAGACCGGGTGCCCCTACACCACCATGCCTCCTCCACACAGAATGACTCTACTTTCATCTGTCACGTATGAGGCCTCTGTGTAAGATTTGATTTAAAGAAAGATTTCTGCAGTTAAGAAGACTTTGAAAACCACTCCCTAGAAGTTAGGCTATATGACAGAGAAATAGAATTAGAAAACCAGAATCCTGCTCTATTCCAAGACAGGTTTCCAGTTTCGGTCAGGAGCTTTGTATGGGAAACAGGAGTCAGCCATTCTGCCCCATTTTGCATGTCCCTTCCATCGCATCATTTCCCTTCTCCAAAGAACATCTTCCGGGTTCAGCTCTTCCAATCTGCTGCCCAGCCTAATGCATTAAGAGATGTGTTTCCAGTGCTGTACAAGTCAGAGGTTATAATTAGAATCAAAGTGTTTGTTTCTCTGACGCCCATATTACACAGTATTGCAAGGCTCAAATCAGATGAATTCAAAACAAACTCCCTCAGGAAAAGGTGGCTAAATCTCAGCAGTTTCTGAAACAATATGGACCACCAGTCAATTGACTCCAATCTTGGGGAACTAAATTTCCAACCTAATGACTTAAGGGCCCTCTTTCTTCTCATGAGTACTCAGAAAACTTAACAGTGGGTCTCTACTTTTTCCTCCTAATTGCCCTTAAAAAACACAAAGCAGAATTAACCCACAGTCCTGAGGATAAAATAGAGCCTGAATAACGTGATATGACCTTGTTACTGCTTAGAAATACAGAAGATTTTTTTAGATCTTCATAGTTTTTTCTTCTACCCCTAATGTACCTGTGATTTTTTTTCAACATGTAATAATGGATTCTCCCTCCAAATCTCCTGATTCATTTGACACTATGGCTTCAGGTATCCCCTGGTATATTATTTTCAACTCCTGCTTCAGGTATAGAAACATACCTATAAGGTAAAGCTCAGATTTATTTTAATTTTCCCTTAGTTCAATGCCATAAAAGTTAAAATATGGAGAAGCACTCAGGCCAATAAGCAGAATTCCTCTATAGCTTTACAACAAAAGAACTTCAGAACTGGACATGAATTAGCCTTTGTGTGTTTTTTGTTTGTTTATAAGAAAAGTGAGGCGCACAGAAGTCACATGACTTTCTCAACATCACTCACCTGGTTCATTCCAGTTCTCCTACCATATAGCTTCACTCTCAATTACAAGTATTTTTCAAAGAATATTTGGTCTTAAGGCCTTTTGAGATTCTCAGAATAAAAAGCAGCAAGCAGACAAGTTGTTAATATCTATGTTACTAAGTAATAATCTAGGTTATAGAGAGACCTTGAACTTCACTGTAGCTAAAAGTTTGGTCTGCAACATTTTCTAATATTGTAAGTCCAAATTCTAGTCAATCAGATTGCCTTTCAACTTTCACGTTTCCTTGGAAAGAAAAAATTAAAAAGGGAGGACAGAAGGAAGAAGGGAAGGGGAAGGCGGGAGGAAAAAAAAAGAGAGACCAATAAAGCCAATACCACAGAACCCCAAATGATAAAAATTTGAGATGAACGCACAGAGTAAGGGTGACATGTAAATCCCATTATTTTCCCCAATATAGAATTGCAATCCTTTTGATGTCAAAACTGAAGAAATGATATATTCAAAAGCTAAGCCTCTCTCAGTTAAATATGTAAAGTACATGTTTCTTTAGAGCCTCCGACACCAGGATAACCCTAGAATTTACTCCTTTTCTTTAATCACTGGCAAATTATTCTAACGGCATTATGTTTGATCACTCTACACTATGGCCACTTGTTCTTAAACGGATTGTGGCTCAACCTAGATTTACATCCTCCATTCCCTCCTGGATTTCAGAGAGCTGATTCCATAATCACGCTTTTGGGTAGCAGCAGGACGGAACAAAGGAGAAATGTAAGGAGGCGGCCATCACTCAGGGGATTCTTTCAGTCTGGACCTTAGGGTAGAGGAGGCATTTGAAATCATCTTTTAATCTGAAAAAATTATAAAAGTTATTTTTTCTCTCTCCTAATTTATTTAGATTGTATTATTTCCTAGGTCACCTTGTCCCAATGGCCCCTACATTTTACTAGCAATATTTGTTTATTTCTTAAAAATCAATTGCTAGTTGTAGTGGTATCCTTACAGCTTTTGAAGGAGCCCTTGTTCAAAGCACCCTTGGGGGTGCAAATGTTAAGCAGACAAAGTTCATCCTCTGAAAGGGCACATATTTTAAGGAAGTGTGTCTCAGTGGTATGATCTGAGGACCATAAGTGTCAGAACCACCAGATGTCCTTTAAATTCTGATTCCTGTATCTGCCCATAAATTCTGATTCAGTAGATCTGGGATCTAAGATCTGGGATCCTAGAAATCTGCACTCACGAATATCACTCCAAGTGATCCAGATACATAAGGACCAATGTTGAAGAGAACAGAATTTAGTTATGTATGTTGTATGTCTCATTTAATCCTACAAACAATGCTCAGAGGTAGGTATTATGATGTCAGCTTTAAAGATTATAAGACTGTTGCTGAGAAAGAACACATGGATTGTCCAAAGGTATTCAGCTAAGACATGCCAGTCCAGAATTCAAACTCAGGTGTGTTTCAGACAAACTAAATAGAATAAAACCCAGTGGCCATGGGATCACAAAGAAAACTTCATTTTGAGGATGAGGCCAGCATAGAGTTCACCCAGTTAATGAGAGAGAAACCAGATGTTCCAAAGCAAAGGCATGAAAGAGTAAATGATATTTACACGTATGGCAACACCTAGTATACACTGAATGAGGTAAGAATCTTTTGGAAAAGGAGTTGCAGAAAATGGCTAGGGTTATTCAGACTCAAAATAGTTTCAAAATAAGAAGTGTCCCACATGTCCCTATGGTTTCATTTTGATGCCAAAGTTCCTAAAATTCCAGTCACTTATTCAATAGCTACAACCTGTAAAATACACAATAAGAGCTATGTGAAATCTAAATAGTGAGACCTAGGTCAATACCAGTCCTCAAGTAGGTCACAATCAAAAGGAATATAAGTAGATTCAAATCTAGAAGGTTCAAGGGTAGATTACAATATCAGTAGTCTCCTGAAGAAAAATCTGTAGAAGTCTCATTAAATACATATTTTTAAATACATGTTAATGATTACTAGGATCTCTGTGGCCTGACATTCTGCCCTATCCAAACTGCTAGCTTCAGTTGATTTTAATTACGATACCAAGAGAGACCGCTTTGCACCATCAGACCCATTTCTGACTGTGCACCTCCACCGCTTGCGTGCCAGCTCTTCTGACTTAACACATGGCCTGTCCTTGCTTTCCAGGCCTTCTACAATTATCACGTCCTGGAATTTCTTCAGATGCTGGTGACAGGAGGGATAAGTTCTCAGATGGAACAAAATTTGCGTAAGGATAAGTTCTTTGGGATGATGGACAGCTCTACTACAATTATGTCTGGAAGAAGGCGTGTAAGCTGGGCTCCTGTCCTTAAACCGAACCATTTTGTCAGACATTCAAGTGAGTCTACTCTTAATAGAGTTTCCCACTTCCTAACCTCTCTGACTTTCTGAAAATGGTCCAGGCTGCTGGGTTCTTAGATGGCTATAGCACAGAAATAATAACAATAATGGTAACAACACATTAACACAATTTTGTATTCATAGAGTCTTTTGTAATTTTCAGTGCATTTTCACACTTGTATAGTTATTTGTTACAGCAGTTCTGGGAGGTAGATAAAGCAGTTGTTATTATCCCCATCTTCCAGACATAAAATCCAAGTCTGTAGGAAGCATCAGAGAGGTCCAATAACTTATATTTTGACAAGGGTATTAATAATCATTGTAATAGCTAATATTTACTGAGCATTTTCCCTCAGTCTATCTGCTTTAATCTTTCTTTCCTTCTTTCTTTCTTTCTTTCCTTCTTTCTTTCTTTCCTTCTTTCTTTCTTTCTTTCTTTCTTTCTTTTCTTTCTTTTCTTTCTTTCTTTCTTTCTTTCTTTCTTTCTTTCTTTCTTTCTTTCTTTCTTTCTCTGTCCGATTTACATGATAGGCACTGGTATTAATCCCACTAAATAGATCAATAAGCTGAGACCCAGAGAAACAAGTACTTACCTGAGACCAAATTGTCTACCAGTGGCAAAGCAGGAGTGCCTCTGAGGCAGCCTGACCCAGGTCTGCCCACTCTCCTTATACCTGAACCACTAAAGGAATCTGATCAGATTAGCTGAAATTAGTCAAAAGGATTCTATGTTTGGGTCAAAGGAACTGACTGGGTTAGCCAGTGGAAAATGCTTGAGTTTTCTTAGCCCAGTGAACAGTAGGTTATAGCAAGGGAGAAGATAATCATTATGGCAGATTCCAGTGGAGAATCTGGACATTTTGGTATCAGAGTTGAGTCCATCCTGGGAATAAGTAATCTGCTTATCAGTGTGGTGCCTTTTGGTTTAGCTGACATTGACATTGGATTCAGCGCTCCAGTGTAAATGTAGGGGCATGCCTTTATAACTAAACATCTTTTGTTGGTTCAAAGGACATCAGCAGAACCCTCTTCACTAGGAGCAGGCTCTTCCAGGCCTCTGTGCCTGGTGTGTCTCAACAGATACCGGCAAAAGGGCAAGCCCCATGATCTGTGTATCTGACTTCCAAGTGCAAACCTCAGTATGGTTTGGTCCTTCACACTTCTGTGGTCCTTGGTTCCTCACCTAAGATTGACTTGTCAGTGATTATATGCCTAGGACAACTGCCACCAACAACTTTCTATTGGTATGAAAGGTGACAGTAGACTTGTCAACACACCAATCCTCCCTTTCTCTACTTAGGTCTTGTCCTCACTTTGCTCTTTACCCTAAAGAGTGGCACACAGAACTAAACAGATTGTTTTCTTTGGACTTCACTGAGCCCTTTAGCTGCCACTTTTGAGCTCACCTGCAGTGCCCTGTCCAGCCTACAACCTGAGAACAAGGACAAGAGGAATAGTTGGGACTATAATCCGTTGTAGAGTAGAATAAGATTACTCTCTGGGGGTCACTGAACCTTCCAACTAACTACTTATACACCCTGAAAATGGGGTCTTCCAACCAGTTCCTCATTGTTGCTTCTTAATGGTTACCAAAACAGCAGTGGAAATAAAAAATGACCATAACAACATGCCACACCATACCCACCAGAGTGTCTTGAAAGACCAGAGTGATAAAAAACAATTACTGGAATTAGATGCTCAAAACTAATCGTAATCCTCACTCCCAAGCCACTTGATATTAGGAAATGATTTTCATAAGCCTCACTCCCAAGCCACCATAAAGACATTAGGAAATGATTTTCAGGTTTTTCGAATTTCTACTATAAAGAAAACCAATGACACTTTAGTAAGTGCTTGTCATTACATGATTAAAATGCCAGCAGACATATTTTTTTCTCTTCTCTCCCCAGCCAAAAAAGACCTTTGGGCAAGTTTTCTGTGGCTCATTAGATAATTTTGGAATCCTGTGCCTTGGCTTATACCGCATGATAGACGAAGAGGAGCACAACCCGGAGCATAAAAGGGGAGTATGCGGGTTTGGAAAGTGCTAGCTGACCATCCAAACATAAAAGCCAAAGCTGCTTTAGTCTCTGTGAAAGAGAAGTCCAGAACTCAGGGTCCATGGCTGCAAAGAAAAGTGCAGGAGAAGCAGATTACAATATAGGACCAAGGAAGAATGCACATAAACGACATGAATAAACCCTGGCAATTAGGATCCAGTATAAGCTATGTAAGAATGGTGTCTCTGTTTCCAGTGAACACTGAAATGTAGACCCAGATTTTAAATCAGGTTTTGGTTTGGTTTGGTTTTGTGTTTGTAACTTACCTCTTATCCACGTCTGCCTAACTTTTTAAAGCTAAATGCTACTGTCCACATTGGAAATGTTTACTTGTTTTATGCTGATTTATTGGGTAAATTTTTATTGTGTCTCTTTTCTAGCAACTTTGCTTTGTACATATAAATTATGGGAGTGATATGTTCAAATTTAAGCTTAAAGAAAGAGCTAGCTGACAGGGGTGGGGAAGATAGAGGAAATACGTGTGGAGGGCAGGAGGAGAAAAGAGAGGGTGCAGTCTATGGACAACACAGTGATGTAGATCCAAACTAAGATTCTCACAGTGGGAATGGACCAGATTCAGTAAAGGAGGAGAAACTAAAAATGATAGAGTAGAAATAGATGGATGGAACCTGTTTCAGGAGGAAGGGAAAGATGCCAAATTACTCAACATAAATTAGTGTTGAATAGAAAGAAAGACAATTTATCTGCTCATAGGAGAAAAGAAGGAAAAGAGTGGATGCCAAAGCCAAGATGGCTAGAGATGAGGGGTGTGCTTAAGGGAATTTTTAGGTAACACTGGTATTTCTCAGTGAGTACAGGCATATCCATTGCTGAGAGAAAAGATGGATGAAGTATTACAGGGAGTTGAGAAAGAGGTAAAAGTGCAGATTAGCTACTGAGAGGAATGGAAGAAGAGGTTAACTGTGGATTTGTAGAGACTGCAAAGTAGAGAGACAAGGGACTGGAAGCTAAAGAGTAGATGTACTCAGGGCACTGGGATAACAGAGAATGACAGAAAGTCATGGTCAGAGAGTGATATATTGAAGCATAAGATTTTAGAGGTGGGACATGTCAGGAAATTATAACATCTACTATATGGCCTAGAGAATATGCTTTGGAGATAAAGATCACCACTGGATATTGGAAATTGAAGAAATGTGTCGAGATGTTGGAGTTGTAAACCACATAGACACTGCAGGTGTGTAAGGTGACGGGGCCACTAGAGTTAGAAAAAAAAATGTCCCAAGCACCAAAGGCCTAAATAAACGTAGAGGTCTATAGATGACACTGATGAATCAAGAGGGAAGGTGATAGGACTCTAGAGCATTAACCACAGAGATGGTGGGGAGGAGTGAGGTTCTGGAAGCAGCACTGGGAAATCTGAACTCCATCCGCTTCCCCTGACGCCTCTGGAAAACCTGTGGAACGTAGTAATTGGGAGAACGTGGAGCCCATACTTGAGAGGACCTCAGGGAAAGAAATGATATTTCTGTTTTAAAGGGAGTATGTAATTACAGTAGATCTTGTTTAGAATCTTATACAGGTTAAAGGGGACTCAATGGGGAAGATAAAAGTGGGAAGATTATTTAGTGAAAGAAGGTCAATGTTGCACTGAGATTGGTGTTTAGGAAAGATGTGGTAGTCAATTTGGGGAGCCAATGAAGAAATGCAGGATGAAAGGCATGAAGGTTATTCTGCCTCAGCATCCTGACATGAACACTGGCATGTTAATTAACGTAACTCACATGTATTGAGGATTCGTTCTGTGCCTGATATTGTGCTAAGGCGCCCTACCTCCCCACTTTTTTTCCATGCAGGTCCGGGTTCTGGGTGTTAAGACTCATTGACGTTTGCTATTTACTTACCAGTCAAGGTTTCAAATATAACTTTAATGTTTGTTTCTTTTCTGCATTGACCACACTGTATTCTGCATGAAAGTTGGTGGCATAAGCATTAGGGTAGGCCTAGGCCAGGATGGAAATGTCTGGAGTGTGTGTAATCTTCCAGATTTGAAAACACTTAGCTAAGTGCTCAGTATTGTGCCAACTGAACTCATTAGTGTAGTGGATATTAAAAGCAGAGAAACCTGGAGTCAGAAAGGCCATTAGGGATCTGTCAAACCAAACCACAGCGCGACCCCTCTGCCATGAAAATGAGAGAAGTGAGACGCCATGCTTAAGGTCAGAGACAGCTAGTGTCAGGGGCAGGGGTGAGAGCCATCTCCCTGTTCCTAGTCTAGGCCTGTCCTACTGTGCTGCGGCAGGGATACTGACTATTTACGAGAAACCAATGAAGCAAGGTAAAAAAAAACATTTCTTCTTTTGGCCCATCAAAATGACTGCCTGATTTTGGCCATTGCCCATAGCTATTCTATCCCAGCTGCAAAAGGTCAGACTCACCTTTCCCTTTTCTTACAGATTTGTGATTACCCGGCCAGTCAATGACTTTAACCTGCTGCCGTCAGACCTTGTGTTTTGTGCCATCCCTTTTGACGTTTCTTGCTACAAAAAAGTCACTTCATGTCAAGGTCCATATGAAACTGTACATACAATGTCACTGACATCAGAGGCACCTCCAGACACACATTACTCTTCCATAGTTGGCCCATTGGACCAGAAGACACCACAACCATCGAATACATCAGTACATACTTTGGAGCCCAAACCTTTGTCTGTTAGTGATTCTAAAAGAACTGTTTTGACTCAAAATGGTAAGCCATCACTCCAGACACTTCCAAGTGAAACCATGGAAGAAAATGAAGAAGAAAACATGACAGAGACCATAGAGGAGGACACTGAATCGTCTATGTCATATGAGACCTGCTGACATTCTCCACAAACTCTTAGCTCACTAGTTATAAGGCATCTCCAGAGGTGGCGACTTTGAACAAGGAAAATAAAAATGGAAGCAAGTCTTTTCATGCCCATGGCTTTGTGGTTGATCAGCTAGCCCACACTATTTGGGAAGAAGCAAAAGGCTGATCCAGACCCACTGAATCTGACACGATTGATAAAGAAATATATAATAAATGCCCCTGTAAGGAAAGTTCATTGTTCTGTGTCCTTTAAGTGACATGTTAATTTGAGCTGTGTAAAAGAAATTCTTCTGCACTTGTTGGGTTCTTCCAGTCAGGGAGTATAAGAAACCAAGATAAAAATGACACTGGAGATAAGAAATAAGAAACCTCCAAATCAAGAATCTTACATTCTTCATCCTCGAACAGGCAAATAGCAAACTAGCATATTATCTCCTCTTTTTTCCTCATGCTTTTTTCTTCATCTCTCCCTACAGGGAGTGACAAAGACCAGATAGGAAGATGCCACTTTGAACTGGCAACCAATTTGCATAAAAGTGAGACCTAGGCACATGTCTGGCACAAGAATGAATATTAGAGCATCCTGGGATAGGGTGCCTGTGTGAGGTCAGGTGGACTGAAACAAGAAACCTTCCAAATTCTCTAATTCAAGAATAAAGGCATCATGGAATAAAAGGTGTAACACATTTCCCCACATACCAAAAGGAACCGATCACTGCACTATACACATGACACCTTTAATTCAGTCATTTCATGTAGGTATTATTCTGTTAACAGTAAAAAAAAAAAAAAAAAAAAAGTTCAGCCCATCCAGGAGGTATTTACTCCCAATCATTGGTCTTATAGTGCTGAGCTTTGTAAGCTATGTCATCTTGTGTTCTAGATACACCATAGGTAGAAGGAAAGAAGAAAGAGAAAATAAACTATATTTTTCATAAATTGTTTTACATAATGTTTATGATACCCCAGACATTTTTAACAACATTTTTGCTGATTTGGTATTATTACTTCCATTTTACAAAGAAACTATGTCACAAATAGGGTTCCCAGGTAAAGTATACCCAATTAAATTTGAATTTCAGATAAACAGTAAGTTTTTAGTATGAGTGTATCCAATTTGTTGCACTTAGGTAGTTAGTAACTAAATCAACATTTAAACCTGGTTTATTTGATGGCAGCACTTATACGTGTTATGCCTCCAAGCACACAAATAAAGAAATAGAACAAAACTAAAAAAAAAAAAAAAAAGAAAAGAAATCATACACAGGAAATAAAATTGTGTATTGATTAAGCTTTGGTTGTAATGAAATCAACTTAATCTAACCTGGAAAAAAAAGAGTAACCATAAGGAAGGTTGTCAGAGAACAAGGACATCTTTTTTTCTTCTTTTTAAAGCTTACCTGTCTCCATCCTTCTCTTTTTACAGACTGACTCTCTTTTCCACATATGTAGAATATATATTTTCCTTCAGTTCCAGATTCATAGGTAGAGTTACAGGTGCATGAAAGATTTCACTGGGCTATCTCTGGATCTCACATTTTAATTTCTAAAAAAAAAAAGTATGTAGTGTGCTCAGCTTTGGCCACTACACCCCACTATCAATGGCTGAGGAGCAGGGTGCCTCCAGATAGAGGACTCATCTTTACAAAAGGAAGAGAGGATGTTCATGGCCTGGGAAGATATGCTACCAACATCTACTGCAAAGATAGTATCATTCCCTCTCCCTGTTCCCTGGATCATTTTATACACATAGCAGGTTTAGCAGAGACAAAATATTTCTGAGAAGTAAAGTATAGAGTACCCTATGTATATTCAAATCCAAAATCCACTGCTGTACACAAATTGGCCAATCTGTTTACCATCGCAATCTCAGTTCTCTAGAGTAAAAGCTTATCCCACAAAAGATCTCATTTTCAACATGGCAGAGAAATCAGAATGAAAAATTCTTTATTCTTCAGTATTTTAGGGGACTGGGTACCAGAAATACAGCTAAAGAAATATTGAGGTATATGTAACTACAGACAATGCGTGAGCACTCATGCTTCCAGTATGGATAAATGTATTTGGCAGAGTACCCCTAGACTCATGTGCCAAGTGATTCTATAACTTCAGAACCAAACCCTTTACCTATAGATGGCAACATTTTAATACAGGCCATAACACTAGATTCTTTGGCAATATAGTAGATTGTTCATATTGATCGTTCAATTCTTATGAAACACTGATAAGGAGATAAAACATGCAAGCAACTTACAGTTCATAAACATATGTGGGCCAATAGTTTTTAAGATTTTTTGTGGCTTTACCCTCTTGGAAAATTGGAAAAAGCTACATCCTTCCTCCCCTGGAAAAATTAATATATG
The DNA here is from genome assembly GCA_003508835.1 of Eonycteris spelaea. Taxonomy (NCBI): domain Eukaryota; kingdom Metazoa; phylum Chordata; class Mammalia; order Chiroptera; family Pteropodidae; genus Eonycteris; species Eonycteris spelaea. Next base: position 10,334,522 of record PUFA01000043.1, read on the forward strand.
CATATATTCCACAAATTTCATCATTTAAGTGGGAGGGATGATCATCTAGCTCTCATTTTTCCAAATTTCTAATACAGGTCTTCTATAAGCAGGGCAGGAGAGTCAGGAGACCTGAGGACCTATTCTGGATATCTCACTAAACATTTGTGATCTTGGGCAAGTTCTTAAACCTTTCTCAGCTACTTTCCCAGCTCATTTTACTTTTTATAAATGCAAAAATTTCAACTAAAAGACTTTGAACACTACTTCCATTTTCATTCATTGAACGCATATTTTTCACTACATACTACATATCAGACACTGCATTAGATCCTGAGGCTAGAGTAATTATCAAGACAAAATTGCTTCCCTCGCAGAGCATACACTCTACTTGGAGTGGCAGAAAATAAAAGAATATGTAAATGAACAAGATAATTACAGATGGTGTCAAATGAAGGAAATAAACGTCGATATGGTAGAGAATGCGATGGTCAGGGACCATGGAAGGGTGGGATTCTGTGGAGAAAAAAAAAAAACTATTTTAGGAAAGGAAACTTGAAATGTTCAAGAAAAGAAAGCAAGCCAATGTGGTTAGAGCATAGTGAACATGCCAGAGGAAGTCATATGATATGATATTGAAGAAACAGGCAGGACAAGATTAAGAAACATTCTATAGACCAAGAGAAACAGATTACATAAATATTAGCTAAATGCAAATATCTAGAAGGATTCTCTCAAAGAGAAGCTCTTTAATAACTTTAAATCATATAATGATGTATTATTAATATTTTCAAAGATCACTCTGGCACTTAGGGTTTCAGCAGTATGATGAACTGAAATCAAATGGATTTCCTTCCTACTACAAACATTCAGAAGTGCTAGGTAATTTGTAACAAAATAATTTTTTAATATATAGCAGTTCTTAAAAGAAATGGAAACTGCCAGCCAGAAGCAACAAGGAGGTCATATTCAAAGAGGGTATTTGTGAAAGATATTGGACTTGTATATAGGACTGTTAAGTCATTGACTGAGATTATAATGCCATGTGGAGCCAGGAGATGTAGATGAGAACTGAGCCTAATTCAACCATCATCTGGGAATGATCTGCCCATCTGTGTAAGAGGCAATAAATAGACTCCTAATCTTGGTCCAAGATAGGAACAAGAAAATTTATCTTTGCTTAGGGATGTGAGTGTCAAAACACCTATCATAAGATATTAAAGCCCCAGGCTCATATCACATACAGATGTAGTATCCAAATTTATATCCTGCTTGGCAGGAATTTAAAACTGAGAAAGTAATGGGGGAAAAATCTGATTCCAGACCAATAACACCCATGAGGTAACTGGTATAAAGAAGTTAATAATGCTTGTCAGGAAAAAATTCTTCAACTCAGGGCAAACAGGACTCCATTGGGAAGGGAGGTGTGAATTTCAAACTTTTTAAAAACTGACAATAAGTCCTCAAAAAACTTAGGAATGAAATGAGAAAATTATCTTTTTAAGTAAGAGCAGACAAATCAGACAAGAAGGTTAGCATGACCCCAGATTTTAGATATTAGAACAATCTGAAAAAGACCATAAAATTGATATATTTAAAATAATGAAAACAGCTTAAAAATATGATTAGAAGTCATAATGAAAGAAAAGCATACTGTGAAAATATGAGCAGGCAGAGTTGAAAAGAATCAAAACTTCTGATATAGTTGATTAAATTAAAAATTCAGTATAGAGCTTGAGCAATAAATTAGATACAGATAAATCTAAAGAATTTACTTAAAATATAAAATGGAGAGATAAATACATAGAAAATATATGAAAGACATGTTAAGGACATGAAGGAAAGAATAAAAAGTTCAATATACAAAAAACTGACTTTTCAGATAGGGAGACAATAGAGAAGAGGGAAAAAAAAGTCTTAAATTTTTTAGAATTGATAAAATACAAGGATTCTGAGATATAAGAAGTCCAGTGAGTCACGAGCAGGAAAATTAAATAAATCTGTATACAGACATCTCCACACTTAGAAAAACAGATTAACTAGAAATGGATTACCATTGAGAAATTATGAAAAAAAAATAGACCAGTATCAAAATGATGAGGGAAAAATAACAGAAGATATAAATATATACAGATTATATCATCTAAATTACTGTTCAAAACAGTTTTAGGTGAACAAAGACTAAAAACAGAGACCTTTACTGAAAGAATTATAAAATGATATACTTCAACAAAGAGAGATGAGCCCCAAAAGATGGAGAAATATATAAGGAACAGTGAAAAGGGAAAAATCGGAATTTTTTTTTTTTAAGTGAGGCAACCCTTGGTTGACCTTACAGATCGCAAGGGCCTTGTCAGCTTACAATCCCTTATTTTTTATTTTTTACGCCTAAAGTACCTGGTCTTCCTAGGTGGTCTCCCATTCAAGTACTAACCAGGCCCAACCCTGCTTACTTCCAAGATCAGACAAGATCTGGCTTGTTCAGGGTGGCATAAAAATTGGAAATTCTTGAGGTAGATATATATATAGATATTGTTTGCAATAATAATAATAATAGTAATATTTTTAGAAGGGTTAAGAACAAGTTGGAACTTACAGGTAGAAATAATAGGGAATATAAAAGAGGTGTGATTAAGTAAAATTATTATAAGATCATAGCATTCTTAAGGAAGAAAGCACAGATAATAACTGTAGCATTTGTTAAATCTATTAGCATGTAAAATTTTTGAAGAATAAAGTCTAAAAATAAAAGAAAGAATACATTACTTCCAAATCAGGTGAGAGAAACTAAATAATAAAGGGCAAAAAAAATGCAATTAAAAATGTTGACTCAATTTATGAGAAGTGAGCATGTTTTTTGAAAAGCAAATTAAAAGAATTGCATACAGAAAAATAAAGAATAATAATAAATACAGGTATGTAAAATATTAAATCAATATAAAAGGATCAGTCTTGATATATAAAGGATAAAGGTTTTCAGAATAGATTTTAAAAATAGTTCTATGCTCTTTATAGCACCATAAGGATTCAGAAAATATGAAACCGAAAGAAAATAGGTATACTAGAAAAATATGGACCAAAAGAAGTGGAACAATAAATATCAAATAAAGTATACTTTAGAGCAGAAATCATTGCTGAGGGAAACAATTTCATTTTGTAACCGTAATACTAAGCTTCGGCTAGCAAACAATGTAATAATTCTGAAATCTTATGCATATAACATGGCCCTAAAATATGTAAAACTAAAACTGACAAAATTACAGAGAAATCTAGAAATCCACAATCATAGGGAAGAATTATAACACATTTTTCTCAGAAACTGAAATCAAGCAGGAAGTTAGTACATATATAGAGTAGTCTGAACTACATAGAAAACTAGCTTGATCTAATGGCGATTAGATAGGTGATAGATGATAGATAGATGATAGATAGATAACTAATCTAACAAGTAGCAAGTGGAGATTTTTCAGTGCACAAATTGTTTAAATTTTCCATGAAGTCATCAAGCAGTCACTCCCTATGAACCCGTGGTAATATACCACCCACAATAAAATTCAAAATTGATAACAAAGACCCAAACCTCAACAAATAAAATTTACCAACATATTTAGAAATAAGCAAAAAAAAAAAAAAAATCTAAATCAACTATGCTTCAAATTTATAGCTTCATAATGGGGATTACAAACTTTTGAGACCTAAATTATAGTGATAAGACTACATATTAAAATTTGTGGTATGCTTCAATAAATGTTGGTGGGAAAACTGGATATACACATACAAAAAAATGAAGAGGTACCCGTACTTATACTATATGTAAAAATTAACTCAAAATAAAGACTTAACTGTAAGTCTTGAAACTATAAGTCTCCTAGGGAAAAAAAAAAGAAGAAAAGCTTCGTGACATTGGATTTGGCAATGATTTCTTGGATTATGACACCAAAAGCACAGACAACAGGAGCAAAAATAGATAAGTGAGACTACATCAGACTTAAAGACTTCACAGCAAAGTAAACAATCAACACAGTGAAAAAGTGGCCTGCAGGATGGGAGGAAGTATATAAAGAATTTCTACGACTCAACAACAAAGAGACCCAAACAATTCAATTTAAAATTGAGCAAACGACTTGAATAGACACTTTTCCAAATAAGATATACAAATGGCCAACAAGCATAAGATGCTTAGTATCACTAATCATCAAGGAAATGCAAATCAAAATCAAAATACATACATACAATGAAATAGTATTCTGCCTTTAAAAAGGAAACCCTGTCACATTGCTATACAACATGGGTGAACCTTGAGGACACTATGCTAACTGAAACAATCAAGGCACAGAGAGCCAAATACTAAAGATTCTGCTTATATGAAGTATCTATAGTAGTCAAACTCTTACAAACAAAAAGGAGAATGGTGATTGCTAGGGGCTGGGGGAGAGGGAAAGGGTGTTGTTTAGTGGATACAGAGTTTCAGTTTTGCAAGATAAAAAATTTCTAGAGATCTGAGATCTGTTGTACAACAATATGCATATAGATTATACTACTATACAATACACTTAAAAATGGTTAAGATGATAAATTGTTCTGTTTTGACAACAATAAAAATGTTATGCTATACACATGCCAGTTACAAAAGAAGTAGATTTTGTAACCTTCTATACCGATGTGGAAATAGAGGAAAAGTAATTAATTTAAAAAAAAATTTGGTGATTGTGCAATTTATCAAATTAAAGAAATATGAGTAAACTAACATAAACCTAGAGAAATTTCACAACACTTTTGATATTTCCCAATGTAGTTGTCTAGAACAGAAAACCAGAACACAAATCCAGAGACTGCTTTACTCAATAGCTAATCATTTGTTATTTTGAGGGATAGCAAAACTGTCCTCTATCAAAGGGATTGTTCATATAGCCCAAAGAAACAGTGGACCAACATCTGAACAGGACGGAGGAGTAGGGCAACTAGGTTAAGATGAGGAAGCTGAGGGGGAAATGGGAAAATTCCTTTAAGATTCACATTCAAAATGTGGTCCCCAAACCAACATCTACATTACCTGTGAGTGGGCTTGGTCCCAGACCATTTGAATCAGAATCATCAGAATCTGCATTTTAAAAAGATCCATAATGATCTATACATCAAGAAATTATACACACACACACACACACACATGTGTGTGTGTGTGTATATATATATATATATATATATATATATATATATATATGTCTATCTGTTATGTTACACATTTATATATACATCATGTACACTATATATATAAATACACACATGTATAGTAGCTTCTGAAAACCAAAAGATTTGGAGGTTTGGTTTTAATGAAAACTACCTCCTCCAACATTTAACTATTTGGCATTTTAACTTCTATTTAAGACCTATCCTACATTCCAAACACCTCTAATTAACTATAAAATCCTCAGGCTAAGTACCTTCAGCCTGTAAAGGAGTTAATAAGGGAGACTGGAGTTCAGTGAAGTTGATGCCTAGTTTCCTGGAGGAATAATAACTTACAGCTCAAGCCTGAGTTGTTTCTTCCAGGCCAAAAAAACAAGAGCCCAACCTCTAAAATCTTACCTCAGTTTCTGGCGGGGCATGCTTAGGGAGTGTGGAAGGTGAGAGGGAGGGGAGGCAGTGAGAGGAATGAGGGCTGCTGGGATGGGAGGGAGAGATGGAGGCCCGCCCTAACACTAATTAGGTTTGAAAGAATACTGGATGAGTCCAGCCACTGCGTGCTGAGAAGAAAGGAACCTGAGCAGCTGATGCTAAGTTCAGACTAAACTAACTGCAAGTCCCCTGAGGACTTTACAAGGTAAACCTGATGGTCTTTGTCATTTACAATCATTATCAGGCAGGCTGCTTCTGTAATTTTACTGGGGAGCCAATTAACAGATCCCTGAAGCGAGGGGGAAAATGTCCCAGCCCTTGTCTTGTTTTGAAAAGGAAAAATAAGGCAGCGTTTGTGCTGCTGTCTCCTGATGGCTGCGTCCTATAAAAGCAGGGTAGGGGGATAACTTCAGACAATGCAATGACTCCTCAGCTCAGTGAATGGTTGAAATTAGCCCTTCTTCTGTCTTCATTTACTCTTTTCTCTCTCTAGCAACCTAAATTACCCTCCAGATAGCCCAGCAAGACTTGTTACTTTCTTTTCAGATATACAAAAGCTGACCATCTTTCTCTCTTTCTTGTCTTTGAGAAAATATCTTTGTAGCATTTCATCTTGCAAGTAGGTGGGGAAAGGCCACTAATGCACTAACAAGAAGGCAGTAAAGAAGGGCCTCTCTCCTCTTAAATGTATTACTCGACCCTACTCTTTCCCTAACACCATCTTTTTTCTTGCCCTCCTGTCACAGTGAGACTTTTTAACTAGCTGTCTACATTTACTACTTTATTTCCACATCTCTAATTCACTACTTGGGCCACCCTAACCTGGCCATAATCCCCATTATTCTGCTAAAAATACTCTTTCTCAGATCATGAATACATTTAAGTCACTCAGTAGAATATTTAGAACTAGCCTGACTTGAATCCTCAGCAGAATTCAACATAGTTGATCTCCTTTGTCCTAAAACCTTGTCTTCCTTTGACTTCCATGAAACAACAATCCTCTAGTTCTCCTTTTTTCTTTTCTGATTATGCATTCTCACATTACCTTCAGCTCTCCTTTTATACAACACAATTAGGTATGCTCTTTACTCAAAGCTTGATTAGGGACCTTTTTTCCTCTCAAGGATCACCAAGTGATCCAGACAATTAAAGAAAACTGGAAAGCATATACTTGAAATTAAAAGAACAGGGGCTACTGACTTCTAGCCATTATTTCCATGCAAGAATGTGCGTCTGGTTTTACCAGATTTTTAAAAAATTTCCAGAAAATTGAGAATTCTGGTTTTTATATAAAACCGTTATGCTTTTTAATTTTTGTTTTATAGCTATGCTAAATTAGCTGTAGCAAATCAACCCTCACTCAAAGAAAAAATTTTTAACTGGATAAAAATTTTTTTAAATAGCTGTTTGAAGTGATCATAGAACAACAGGAAGACCTGAAAGGCTAAGGTGTAAAAGAAAAGAAAAACACCGAGATGAGCTCACCATTCTACGCTGTTTTTCCTTCAAAACATGCGCCAACTACTGCAGTAAGGGGTACTAAACAAGAGATCAAGTTGAATTTTAAGGCTAAAAGCTTTCAGCAGTTTCGAGGCTAGAAAAGAAAAAAATTGGAGTTGACAGTTATCTAGGCAGCTAAGAATTGAGGGGACCTGGTTTTGGAGGAAAGAGAATTGGAAAACTGTGAGCATGACTTTCTGTGCTGTTTTTTTCCTTGAGGGAATTGTTTATTCCTAATACTTTCAACATGAGAAGCTGAGAAGCTAAGAAGAAAGGATTAACTATAAACCTAGAAAGCTAAGTGGAGCTTTTGCCAGCCTCTGAATGCTAGGGAGGTGGAAACTGGCATTCAAGGCTGGGCAAGGGGGATGGACCCAGGTAAACAAACTTTGCTTTCAACTGAGAGTCTTGAAAGGGCTACTTTAAGATTACTTCAAACTAGAAATAGAACAGTTCACACAAAGCCTGAAATTAGCTTTAATGCCTCTCATTTATTGATTATATCAAAGTGATCAATCCCTACTATAACTACTTATAAGTAAAAAATTAACTCTCTCTGCTAGAAGTTAGCATTACACAGAGTTCCTATGCTTTTTCTACACAATAGCCGGCACTCAGTAAAATGGTTGGAGTCAGTCTTATCTCTGCCTTAATTTAGACTTTTCTCTAGCTACCTAAATTAGCCTTCAGATAGACCAGCAAGCCTTGTTTCCTTCTAGTTTCTGAGATATGGCAAAGCCGATAGCCTCTTTTACTCCTTTGTTCCTTTAAGAAATGAGTAAATAATTACTACAAATGACAGTGGAGAGGCTCAAATGACCAAAAGCCAAAAGAGAAGAAATAGAAAATGGAGACAACCCACAGATCATCCAGATATAATATATAAGACATAGACTTTAAAGTAACTGTAATTAACATGTTCAAGACATTGGAGACACTTCCACTTGGGCACCAGGTGGCAGTATGGAGGGACAACCCTAGTTTGATAGGTGTGGGGATTCCACCTGCTTTTTAACCCTGAAGGAAGTAGACTAGGAGTTCTGTTGCAACAGTGATCCAAAGGGCTACTTGGATACTTCACCTGGAAGAACTGGACAAAGTGAAGCAGTATGACAGAGGAGAAGTCCAGAAAAAGGCCTCCATGGAAGCCAGAGTGAAGCCTCCTATCCAGTTGTATATGGTGTGCATGGGCCTGAGCAAGCCCCATAATGCACTGAACAATGTCAAAGACACCCACCAATGTCAACAAAGACTGGAGTCAGAGCATCATCACCATCGAGAACCTCAAGGATGTGCAGAATGCCTTGTGTCCTGCAGCTCAGCCATCTTCTCCAGCTGTGGACAACCTCAAAAACATCTCAGTGCCCCAGATTATGAGGAGACCCAGGACCTCATTAAACCAGGGGCTCTCCTCCAGGCCCACTGGTGCTAATGGACCTGGAGTGCTCCCAAGATGGACTAATATATGAGCAGCCCTGCAAGGAAAGTGCAAACATGCACAATATGACCATCATCCACGACTACTTCAGATGCTTGCAGTGACTCGAAGATGAGCTGGCTAAGCAGCTGATGGCATGCAGAGTTTGCTGATCATCATCCCCCATGACTCCACTTTGCTGGTCTCAATTGTCAGGGTCAGAGAATGGGGGAAAAAATTGATTGGTGCATATCTGACCAAAAAAATCAACTAGCTTTGTTCTTTCTGGAAGGTCCAAGAATTGAAAGGAGAAAATGTTTGCCATCTTGAACAGAACTGTGACTATGAGAATCGAGGGCACCACGGCAGACATCAGGGAGTCTGCCAAGATGTGATTTGTCCGCCTCCTGGAAATCCTAAGGAAGTACATCTGGATGACCTCATCTTTGCCAAAAATCTGATAGTTAAGTGTTTTCCTCCCTATTATGAGGTTTTCAGAAACCTCCTGAACATGTACCACCAGGTCCTGAGTACATGGATATAGGCGCTCGCTTTGGAAGTCCTAAGCGATTACGAGCTGTTGAAGTGGGTCTCAGACACCAGCATAAGCACAGAGATGATGCAGAACGTGGAGCTGGTCCCAGAAGAGAACATCAATGCCCTGAAGTTCTCACCTTCCCCAACATGGTCTCTGAGCTGCTCTGCACGTACATGCCAACTCTGCTTCAAACACCATGGCCTGACTGTGGAAAGCACTAGAAGCAGACAAGAGACTGAGCCTAAAGCTGACCAAAGTGGCACCACCACACCACATTATAGATGTCTGAACGGATTCTTCAAGTTACTGCTCAGAGATGTGATGATTTGGAAACAAAGGTACTAGTTTGTGCCTTCAGCAAATGAATTCTTCATTAAGTAGATACAAAGACGAAGCTCAGTATTAAAGCTGAACACTTTAAAGAATACTTTAGAAACTGGCAATGCCCACACTGTGTTCAGGGTATGATAGTCATCAGCAACAACTGCCAGAATCCGTAGTCTGAAAAAGAAGTATTTAAACACTGAAATGGAAGAGGGTGTATCTCTGAACCAACCACACAGGGATGGGATTTGAGACACCACTGCAAAAGAGAGCTGCGGCAGGCTGCTGGAGCAGGTCTTCTTGAATCTGAGCAACATCTCAGTGAGCTGATGCCAAAGACGGCTGTTAGGCTTGAATGCTGTAGACATATTTGTGTCACCTAGGAAGAATATTTCAATGATTTTGCCCAAACTGAAAAGTCATATAAAAAAGAGGATAATGACAAGTGGTAGCAGGGTTAGCTGTGAGCCCTCATGCAGAAGCACATCTCATTCTGGAATGCAGAGGAGCACAAGGAGGGTGCAGGGGGGTGGTCAGGGAGGCTGAGTAGCACCACCTTCTATTCCAGAAGTAGCTCTCGGATTTTGCAAAGATTCAGGCGGGCACGGTGACACTATTGTCACCATTGCAGAAGTTATTGAACTAATTGACCCTTTTCTGCTCTACCTGAAAGTCCTGACTCCGGGCAGCAAATACCCAGACAGAAGGGATGAACTCATCAGCACACTGCTGGCTGTGTGAAGCAATGTCAGTAGGCAAGTGAAGCAGATCATCATCAAGACTCTGGAACAGGGCCCTGTGCAGGCAAATTCAAATTACGTGCCTACCTTCAAATAAATCATAGTTCTGAGCTTGAACGTGGCGAAGCTTCTCAAGAAGCCTGTCAGTTTCCAGCTTCGTGTAGCTTATTCTGCACTCATCAGCCCCACCCTCAGAAATATGTTAGCTCAACAGTGACTCTCAAGGGTTCACATTAGATGTTCAGTTTCTCGTGTCCGTCTCTTGAGGTGCCTACCATGTTGCTTGTGAGGTGACCAAGCACACAGCCTCTTGACAAGAGGTTGGCTGATTGTGATTCTTCAGGCTTTCTCATTTTTTACTGTCAACATCCTTTGTGAGGCAGGATTCTGATGCAAAATTCCTCGTGGTTGACTGTTTATCACAATGGTTAAAAGATGTATAGAGGGGGAAGAGGCTCTGTCTTTATTCATGTCGTGGTCTTTACTCACTTCTGCCTGGTGTAATTTCCGAAACCTTGCTGCATAATAAAAGAGTCTAAAATCCTGAAGAGAAATGAAAAATAGAAAAATAGAAATTGAATGACAAGATGAATAAATTTACCAATTTATTTAGCAGCATTAATAGTTTTCCAGTGGAGTCTTTAGGGCTTTCTACATATAAGACCTTGCATCTGCAAACAGAGACAATTTCACTTCTACCTTTTCTATTTAGATGCTTTCTTCTACTTTTTCTTTCCCAATTGCTCTGGCTAGGACTTTCAGTGCTGTGTGGAATAGGAGTGAAGAGAATGAGCACCCTTGTCTTCTTCCCGACCTTAGAGGAAAAGTTTTCAACCTTTCACTGTTTTTGAGTATGATGTTAGTTGTGGGTATTTTAGAGGAAAAGCTTTCAACTTTTTAAATTGTTTTGTAATTTTCAGCCTACAGTTCTTTCACCTCTTTGGTTAGATTTATTCCTAAGTATTTTGTTGTTTTTGATGCTATTGTAAATGGGACTATTTTCTTAATTTTCTTTTCAGACTGTTCATTGTTAGTATATAGAAATACAACTGACTTTTGCATGTCGATTTTGTATCCTGAAGTTTCACTGATTTTATCTATTAGTTCTAACAAGGTTTTGTACATATAAGATCATATCATCTTCAAACAAATATACCTTTATACTTTCTTTCAAATTTGGATACATTTTCTTTATTTTGCCTGCCTAATTGGTCTGGTTAGAACTTCCAGTACTATATTGAATAGAAGTGGTGAGTGTGAGTATCTCTTTAAATATGCATATTTGTGGTTGTATCCTAACTTTTTTTTAGAATTTGATACATAAAATGCCTGACAATTCCAATGTTTCAGTTCCTAGAAATTTAATTATTTTGTTTTTCCTGCTGACTTTTATCATTACCTGCATTCTCTGAGTTTGCTAATATTTTATTTCAAACTTATTGTTGACCTTAGTCTGTGGAATCATTTGGACCTAACTGTAAAGATTTTAAAGCAGTCTACCTCCCAATAATAGCTTTATAACAGTCCCCAAGGTCAATTGCATGCCTGTAGGCTGTTCACTATTTGGGCCCAGCTACCTGCTGCATTTCTGGCCATAGTATGAAGATTTTTTGATTGTTTTTCTTTGTTTTGGGGTATGGGTCATAAAGAAGTCCTCTATCTTTTATGTAGCCATCAATACTTCAGAACACATTTTCTGTGCAGGGTATATTTGTTCTTCAGTGAAAGGGTCCTACCAGAACACCTGTCAACTATAACAACAGAAGCAAAAGTTTTTGCTAATTTTGACTAAAAAGTAAATAAGATGTTTACATGAGTAACTTTGAGAAACTCTGGCCCAAAGCAGTGCTATATAGGGACCAAGTGAAAGTATGAACAGAGATGGTAGAAGTGGATGCCAATAAACTAAGTTATTCTGGAATTTCAAAACTATCCAGCATTTTCAGGAGCGACAGTTTTGTAAAATTAGGAAAGTAAAGGAACTCTTGGCATGTACACTGGCATTCTTATGGAAGGCTTCTTTGGCAGAGATGGTGACACAATGGCTTAACAAATCAGATTGGATGCTATGGTGTACATGCAGTTTATACCTTAAAATTGTCATTTGCTTCTAGACTTCTGTCATTACTTGCACACACACACACACACATATGTAGCTCACATTTGTACCGTTTCTTAAAAGATAACTTTAGATAATCAATTATAGAACCAAAGAAATTTGACTTCCTGTTCCTACTACATAGATTTCTCTGGGACCTCCAAGGTTGTGGGTCAGTCCACAGTGACTTGAGTGGGATTGGCAATGAAGAGCAAATTAGAGCCTTTGCAACCAGGAAAAAGCTAAGTTCATGTTATCACCCTATATCTGGCCGTCTTTCATCACTACAGAAACTGTTCCATTATTTTGAACAGCAAAGGCCAATCACCTCAATAGTTCAACAATTCTCCTAAGTTGTCAATTGATTTTACACATGGATTTTCACCTGTGGTTTTGGTGCTTGAATCTGCTTTAAGAGCCTACAAACAACATGCCTCAGAGTCAGATGATGGGATATGGAATCCAACCAGCACAGTGGTGCACAGTAATGATTAAAATCTGCTTCCAGCAGACAAATTTTACATGAATAAAATACACAGATATTTGAGAGATAGAAATACTTGCTTTGGGGTGTCTGAAAGTCATCGTTATTCTCATAAAATACAAAGCAGACAGCTATAATCTCAGCTGACTGAATTTCTGTTGTCCTGGGTCTTGGAATAGCCTCAAAATAAGTTTTACTTTGATAGTAAAACTAGAAAACGCATACTCAATAAGCCCTGAGCTTTTGCTGAGGGGACCAGAGGCTTTATAAGGGGCAATAGAAATAAGTCTGACTTTAATGGAAGCTGTGTAGTTAGGGATTTGATTTAGAAGTCTCCTTTAATGAACATCTACAAATTAACCCACACTAAAATGGACTCGTCTCTCTACAAAATTATCAATACTGAGTTGACTGCTGCTGGCATTCAAAATCATGGATCTAAGCAGTAGTGCTATTTAAAATGCATGCAGATTATGGACATTGAAAATCGGATTGGATACTGTCTGTGTAGAGGTAGCAGAGCCCTTTATTGCAGTCCCTCCCCAACATTGTCAGTGGCGACATCATTGTTGAATTCTGAATAGTGCTAAATGGCTGGGTCACTTGTGTGGTGAAAGGAGAGCTAGAGCTACTTAACCCTTCTCCCGAGAACACTCGATGGCAGTGCATGCAGCAGCAGCATTTTCCCCAAGAAAATTACTCGCGGATTACAGTCCAAAGTTTGCCATGAAATATCTCACTTTTATTATTATTTTCGTATCAGTCTAGTATACTAATAGTCTTTGGAAACAAATGACATCATTCTATTATAGCATTCTGTTTTTAGTAGTGGTGTTTCCATTTACAAAATATAATAATTCTCAACTACTGAAAATGTAAAATCCTAGAAAATGTAACATTCTTATGCATGATGTTGACATGGTTCTCGAAGAGTTGTTAGCCAGAGTCATCTGATGAATCCAAGTTATGTATCCATTTCTGTCACATTAGGATTAGAGACAAGTTCAGTTTAGAAATAACCCCAAAACAGTTTTTTATATTTTATTTTCACATTGAAAATCAGTCAGATTTGCTTCAGCCTCAAAGAGCGTATTTATGTAAAATTAAATTAATGCTGGCAGCTGCACTTTAAAAAAAAAATGAAAAAACAGGAAATGGGTTAAGCCAGTGACTATTTACCAACCACCGTGAAATATTTTAATACTATATCACCATATTGTTCAACAAGAGCAACATCTTGAATCTCTTGAGAGACTTTTCTAGAAGTCCTACTACTTTCTGGATGAAACATGTGATATTTATTTAGTCATGCAACAGAGATTATTTTGAAAGTTATTATTTTATTTTTTTCTAATCAAAATGATTGTTAGTTGCTTGTCTTATTTATTCCCCCCTATTCTTTCTTCAACTCACTCTGATTGGTCTTTCCTTTAGATACATCATAGAAGCAATTCTTGTCAAGATCACCAGGGACTTTCATGTTATTCAGTAGAGGGCCTAATTTCCTGTTCTTATTTTACTTGACCTCTTGCCATTTTACATGGATTACATTGTCTTCTTCTGAAAATTCTTTCTTCACTTCACTTTCATGATACCTCACTCTTTTTGTTTTCTTCCTTTCATATTGGTCACTCATTTCCAAGGCATATTTTTAAAAATCTCATTATCAACCATTCAGTATTGGAATGTTCCAGAGCTCAGACCTAGACTGCCTCATCTTCTCTATGTTTATTATCTTCTTTGGTGATCTCATTCAAGTCCATAACTTTAAACATCTTCTATGTTGATGACTTTAAAATTCATATCTTCAGCCCTCACATCTTTCCTGAATTTCATGTGTTTACTAATTTCAACACCAGGATACCTGATAGTATGTGAAATTTAATATGGCCAAGACAGAACTGTTGAGTCCATCATTCTCTTGGCCCCAGTTCCTCTCCTCCTCCATTATACTACATCTCACTTAACTCCACTCACATATACCCAATTGCTCAGGCAAAGGAGGAAGGCCCTATTCTCTCCTTTCTTCAAGTTTGTATCCAAACTATCAGCACATTCTGTCACTTCTACCTTGAAAACATACCTTGGTTCCATCTACTCATTGCCCTTCTATTGCCACTACCTGCTTCACCCTAGTTCATCACTTCAAAACCAGACTATTTTCTTGGCCTCCCAAGAGATATTATTTTAATTTTGCAGTAAATTAGTTTTGAGATTTTTTTAAAAGACTCATTGCCCTACTCACTGCTATATTCTTGACACTTAAAATAGTGCTTCACACATATTAGGCACTGCCTAGATATTAGATGAATAAACATGAGATGTCATACCAAAGGAATACTTTTCATAGTTTTACAAAAATCTTGCTTAATTCACAAATAAATTTATAATTCTTCAGAACATGTGTCCTGAGTTTCCCACCACTAAAGACATGAACAAAAGCAGTTCAGAATAACCTCAGCTCATTATTTTACTGCTATCAAAAATTCTCTGTTCAGGTATCTCCACACATGGGGCTCTGATCTGAGACTCAGAGGAAATCTTTGGAGCCTGCTGCTGAGGAGTTAGTACTCCAAGAAATCTGGAAGACTTGTTCTTTTGAAAATACTCTTCAGAAAGTGAGCCCTTTCTTAATCCATTTGTTTAGAGTAGACTATTAAAAGTTGTACACTCAATAGAATCTACCATTTTCTTAAGTCACCCCAACATTTTCCAAACATGTTCCTCCTGCATTCTCATTTTATTCTAGCCTTTTAATAACCTCAAAATGTAATAACCTAAAAACCCTCATTAGGCAAACATTGTCTTTCTCTTAGGGCTGGGGAAAGTCTGAGCACCAGTCATGTGTGGAATGCAAGCTAAAGAAAGGAAGCTAGTTTTAAAGGTAGAAAGGCCCAGGCTGAGTTCTGGCTGCTGTTTTGTTGGACATGAACTTGAAGAAGTGGCCTAACTTTCCTGAATATCATTTTCTGACCCAGGAACAGTTACTAATACTGCTTCCCTTATAAAGTGCCTGTCGGTACAGGCAAATTCTACCTGTAGTGATGCACAGAGGTAAAGTGCAGTCCCCATGCCTGAGCTAGTTGGTTTGGGAAAACTTCCTTGTTCTGGATTTTCCCTCCAAGGGCTCCATTTTGGTCTCTGTCCACCAACTATTACTAGAATCAGTGGCAGGGTCTACCACTTCCCAGGATCCAGGCAACTTGAGGACAATGAGAAGTGAGGGACTTCTGAGACAGTTGTAAGGTCTCACTCATTAAATGTAGCTACCTGAGCTGACCGTAGTCACACTGGAGATAATCAATAAACATTTCAGAATTAATTAATAGATGAGAATGGGTGTTCTTTCCTTCATCATATATTTACTAGATAAATCTGGCCACATTTTTTTATTAGTTGTGGTACTTTATAGGCAAGAAACTCTTATATTTGGGAGATGGAACACAGAAGAGTATGGCAGTGCTGAATGAGTGACTAGAAAGCCAGAAGGGGTAGGGGTGGAGGGGAAGGAGTTGTGAGTTTGGCGAGAGCAGAGATTTGATTCTGAAGAGAAAATCCTTACTGGGTCAAGGCCGCTTTTGCATAATTCTATTATCACCAGGAAGAGGATAAATAATCATGTTAGATATGTGCTGTACTGCTTGACATGGCTTGGCTTACCTTACTTTTGAAGTTAGACAGGTTTAAATGCTTTGTGTGAATGAGTTGTTCATAAGGCATCTGATCAATAAGGCAGGTGCTGCCAGAGCCAAGTAGGAAAGTTTTTGATGTTGACAATGACATACATTCTTGTGCAGAAAGAAGTAATCCATTTGGTCACAGTTCAAAAATAAAAAGTTACATGTATATTGCTTTGGGGAACAGAGGCAATGCCATCTGGGAGGCCAGCTTCAGGGTATCAATGTGGTAGTGGGTCATGCAGGAACAAGGGCAGCCATTTATTGAGATTCCCTGGCCTCTGAGTGGAAAAGGGGTCATTTACATTCACAGCCCCATAGGGCTGCTATCAGCATCGGCACCACCTCGCCTTATTTACAGATCCGGGGCACCTCACCAATATGTGTCCAGTTTATGCCTGTCATTGCCTCTCCCTGAAGTCTGGTGCGGTCCACAGCAAGTCCCACGTTCATCTGGGGCTCTGCTGATTCCAAGTCAGGCTTGTCAGAAGCCTCCTTCACAATAAACAAGAGGTGGCCAGGGAAACATTTTCTCACCTGTCCCTCACCAGAGAGATACTCAGTATGAAGAAAGGGGGCAAGAGCTATGGTCTTGCAAGAATCAACTGTGAAGATTTTCTTCCAAATTCCAGAGATGTTGGTAGCTTGAAATTTGCCATAGTGGGAGTATTTGCACCATGAAAATCAACAAACTAAAAATAAGTTTTTTTGTTGTTTTGTTTTATTTTATTTTGTTTTTTGATACCAATTGTTAAACATTTGCCATAACACTGGGTGAAGTTCAGGAGTCCAAAAGGGAGAGTCTGTAATTCAAAGTCCTTAATTACCCTCTCTACCTCCTCTCATAGAGACTGCTCAGATGGCTCAGCTGAACCTCTCTCTCCTCTGTAATTTAACAACCACTGCAGGCAATAGTCAGCCACAGAAGATTTTGTATGTGCTTCTCGTTTCAATCAGATTTGTGTTGTAGAAAGGTAACCCTGGAAACAATGTATTAGATAGACTGAAAGGGTATAAAATCAGAGAAAATATCAGAGGCAAAGAAATCAGATGATAATCAAATTGCCCTTGTCCATATAAAGTATGATGATACCTTAACTAAGGCAAGAGCATGGGAATGGAGAAGAGACAATAGACATAATAGATATTTGAGAAATAGAAATCATAGGACTTATTGATTGATAGGGTATTAGAGTGAGAAAAAGAAAAGCCTAGATGAAAACATCCAAGTTTTATTGATATTACCATTTGCCAAGACAAAAGGAGTAGCAGATTTAGGTGAGAATTTTACAACTTACATTTAGAGTAAGTTGAGATGCCTGAGAAGCAAGTAGGTGGGGCTGAAGGTCAGGAGCAGAGCTGATTAGAATGCATTTTGAAAGTCAGCAGATGGTGGTAAGTGACAGTAGGTGGTAAGAAGGGATCACTCAAGAATGGTATGAAGTGAGAAGAAGTCTAAGGAAGAAAAATGCATGGATGACAATGCATTTTGACAATATTTAAGGCATATTCAGATAAATAACAGTCAATAGAAGATGGGACAAGGATTGGTCAGTGAAGTAGTGGAGAACTAGGAGAGAAGCAAAGAGAGAAAAGAGACTATTGCATAGCCATTAATGTAACATATTAAATCAAGGAAGTCAGACAAAGAATGCATTAAGTTTGGCTGGAGAAGATTGTTAGGGCCTTTTGCCAGAATGGTTTCTGGAAATGCAGGAAGAGAAGGAATCAAGACTGCAGGTGTTTGAAGAATAAGTGAGCATAGAGGAAGATAATAGAAACAAGTGAAGAATTGAAGGCTTGAAAAGTAAGAAAAGGCAAGGTGATGCAGGTCAAGGGAGAACTTTATTTTTTTTTTGAAAGTGACAACAGACTTGATAAAATTTTATGCTATGCAGAAGGGACCAATTAAGATGCAGTTGCCAATTTAAGAAAGAGAAAAGGAATCACAGATGCAACAAGTTTCTAAAGGAGACAGGAGGGTCAGTCAAGAGCACAAGCGAAGGCAACGTCTTTAAAAACAGAAAAAACAGCTCTTCCTAAAAGACCAAAGGGTGGGGGTAGGAATAATCACAAATATAGATACATTTTTATTTCCTGGAAATTGAAGGAGCTTAAATCTGATATTCTCAGAATTTTTCTTGAAGTTTCAAAAAATTTAAAGAGAATGATAGAAGTTTGAAATAAACATCAAGGGTAATGGGAGAGGCCATAACATTCCATTTTAAACCAACTACATTTTAATGTTTTAATACAGGGACATAATTTTATTCTTTTGGGGTTTTTTTGTGTGTGTATATTTTATGTTCCCCTCCACTTACTGTCTATACTATCATAGACATAATAGCACATCTCACACTGCATTACTATCACTGTTTTATTACCTATCTTTGCATCTAGCAATAAACTCGATAAGGTAGCAACAGTGCTTCTAGCCTAGCAGAATGCTTAAAATATAATAAGTGTTTAATAAATATTTGTTGAATGAAAGAATGATTCAGTAAATAAGTAGATGTGTGAATTCATCCAATCCTCCCAACTAACTATAAACTCCACCGTGTCTTAAATTTGGTTTGGTTACTCAGCATTTTTAATACATAGGAGTTGCACAATCAAGATGAATTTAAATGAACTGCACCACTTCAAGACCAACATGTTGATATAAAAAAATCAAGAAGTGGATTCCAAAAGATAAGATTGCAATGGGATAATGGAGGAATGGAATTCAAGCATAGCAAAGTCTACAGAAAATACTACTATCTTCTTCTCAACAACTTTCAGTTATTAATTTTTTTCCAGTTTCAGGTAAAGTGTCCTTTGGTCATCCCAGTGCCTAATATTTTTGATTTCTTAGTGGAATTGACAGGTCATGGAGAAGGATTGCCAGCATCCCTCACTCAGCCTATTCGATCTGGGGATCAAAGCCCACAGAAGGTAACAAGTTAATGTCACACTAACAAGTTAGTGTCAGATGTGGCCCTGCATTGTTGTTTCTCTAGTTCTAAAACTGTGCTCCCAGTTGCCAGCCCTCTGTACTGAAAGAGAGAGAGAAACCCTTCAGGCAGGCAATGAAAGACAGCTCCTCCCTGCTCTGCTCTGAGGTGTCCCATAGCAAATGATAGCGGCAAGGAAATGTCTTAATACAGCGTGTTGTTTAGCATAATTGATGTTCAGATGCAGCTTTGGTAGAAACAAGCCCAGTTAATTGGTCTCTCAACCTACATTAGCTCTTGCATTGCAGCCAATTAGACAGGGGCCAGAGGGCCCTTCGCTTGGCCATTAGAGCCCCCCGCACCGGCACCAGGAAGGTGCTGGCAGTTCGGCAGCAAAGCTGGTATAAATGACTGCAATGAGCTGTGTGTACAGCTGCACCACAGCCGGAGCCATCTGTCCATTTAGGAATGTGAGACCTTAAGCAACCAGTCTTAAAGGTGAAAAAAGGAAGGTAGAATTCAGGAGAGGGAAATCTGGGCTCTCCAAGGGGCAGAGTGCTGGAGGAATCTTTGAAGATTATAGGTTCGAAGTATACACATAATACTAATCCTACAGTAAGATTTCTAATGAACTAATGTCTCTGTTTTCTGAACCTCTGTTTTTGTAATGCCCTGGGCATAGAAAGGAGAGACATATTTCAAGGAGATATGCTACTCAGAGTTCCCTGGAGCAGCAGCATCATCACCATCTGGTAGGGTGTTAGGAATGCAGATCTCAGGCCTGCCCCTGAGTCACCGAATCAGAATCTGCATTTGGACAAGATCCCCAGGTACCACACGCCCATTAAATTCTGAGAAGCAATCCTCTGGGCCAAGGTTTTATTAGAATACAGCGTGTCCATTTAGTTGCCCCTTGATTATTCTGCTTTCATACTGCAATGGCAGGGTTAAGTAGTTGCAATGGAGACCTCATGGCCCACAGCCTAATATATACCCTCTGACTCTTTGCAGAAAGAATTGGCCACCCCTGCTCTAGGAAGAAATCTCAGTAACTAACCCATGTGACTAACATTTCTGTTAGTCCTCAGAGGGCAGTTAGTACCAGATATTTAATTTGCTACTTAAATATTGTCATGGACCTCGTGGACAGATAGAACAATGTATGTTTGTTAGATGATAACGATCTCAATTCTATGGATTTAGGAGTGTCTAAGTTTATACAGACACCAGCAAAACTTGGCAAAAACTTTGAACTTCCTGCCACCTTAACTGAGTCAAATGTTTTGAAGGATCCTTTCCCTCCCTTATTCACACAGAAAAGAAAGAAAAAAATAACCTGGCACTTGCAATAAGACAATCACCACATTTCCATGTTGTACCCCTGATAGCATATTTATTGTGACTAGAAGTATTAACTTTTTCCAAATATATCAAGAGGTTACCTTGACTTTATGCCAGTGTTTGGGAATAATTTTATACCCAACGAATTACCCAAAGACTATATTCGTCAACTCTTTATTTTTTACCAGGGTGAAATGGTAGAACAGGTGTGACAGCTCTACTTTACATATACAAAAAGGATTGTTGCAAATATGCATTCCTCTGTACATTTCATAAAGAGAACTTAGGAAAAGTCTCTGCAAAGGACTTCAGTGACTACTGGTGAAGAAGAGGACTGCTAAACCAACATTTCTGAAATTGCTGAGATGTTCTGATAGGAGATTCTGGCCTGGAGCTTCCAGACTTGCAAGAATATTAAAGAAGTACCTCCTTGTGTTTTTGAAACCCTTGGAGTTTTTCTAAGCTTGTGCTTCCTAAATCTGTCTCTGTCCACACCCCACCCCCCCCCCGCCATTCTCTCTTCTCTCTCTCTCTCTCTCTCTCTCTCTCTCTCTCTCTCTCTCTCTCTCTCTCTCTCTCTCTCTCTCTCACACACACACACACACACACACACACACACACACCAACAAAAGCCAGTCTGCAGCTTCAGACTCCAGACGCACGCATCAATCATAATTGCAGCACTGCCAGCAGTCATGTAACTGCTTAAAGACCTCAACAGCCTTCTGGCGCTTAAAGGGGAAAAAAAATCAGCTAATTAATCACAGGTGAAACAGCTTGGACTGTCTCCAAAAGCCCCTGAATTTACTGCCAAGCTTTGATGCTAATTTTCTTTCTAAGTAACCCCCTAAGAAATTTACGATTAGGTAATTAAAGTAATGAATAAAGAGATACTTAGGTGTAGGGAAACGAGGAGAGGGAAAAAGTCTATATTTCCATCCTACAATAAATGCATCTGGACATGCATCATTTGTGAACCCCAACTTAAAAGTCCCCAAGTGGGTTTCTCTTGAAGAATATTTTTAAAATCAATATTTGGAAGACCAAAATGAGGCATTTAAATGAAGTTGGGAGCAGGTCACACTGCTAAAGCCAGGAAGACAAGGAAGCAAAACTACCATCGGCCCCATCCTCTTGACTTTGTTTTTAAATGCCACAGTTTGTGTCCTATGGGAAGACTGGTGGTGGTTCCTGCCTCTGAGCTGATTGGCTAGCATCATTGGGTTTGATTTAGAGATCTCACCTTCCGCACAACCCCCATGTCCCTGCTGGGACAGATCCTAGATTTCTGGGTTTAATTGGCTGGAAAGAAATTGCTCCAATTTTTTATTCAGGAAGTGTTCAGGGAACGGTTTGGGATTTTATCATCCCAGCCCTGATCCTCTCCTCTACCTCTGACATTCAATTTTGGAACACTCCAGGAATGAAAGCTTTAGTTAATTGGCTACTCTGCATTTCAGAATTAAACAAAAACACTGCCATTTCAACAATGAATGAAACAAGTTTCCACTAAATTCCAAAGCGCCTAGACTTTTAATCACTAAAAATCTTACTAGCAACTATTTTTCTGTCTTAATAAATATACTGTAATAAGCAGAATGCTTTTTTAAAAATTCAGAATCTTGAATGTTTGCTTGAAAAGTTCTTTGTTCTGAATTATAATAGTTTATGAGCTTTTTGAAAGCAAAGATCAGAGCAGGTCCACATTTTGTCTCTTTACCAACTCTAGCAGAATCTGAATACTAATAATCTATTATTTCTTGATTGTATAATAGGTTTATATAAAGAAGGTATGGGAGATTGTGCTAAATAAGTACCAACTCAAAGATGTTCCATGGAAATTTAGGTTTTTGTTTTTTAACTAAATTACCATATCAACTTATATGTTTGCTTTTTCTTCTCCTAAAAGGGGAGGGGTAAAAAAACAAACAAACAAACAAAAACAGAGACAGAATTTTGATTTAGAAGTGAAGTTAGAGGTATTATAATCTTAAGCTTCATTTCAGACCTGATAGGAGGGACAGAGACTCAGAGAAGTCAAACAATTTTGCAAAGATGCACAGTTCCTAACAAGTAGTTAAGATTATAGAAGCAAGATATATTTCATTTGCAAACTGCTCTGCTACTTTCCATCCATGAACTGTGGTAAATTACTTGCCTTCTGAGCTTCTTTTTCTGACTTACAATATGAAAACAATAATATTCATGAGTTATAGTAAAGATTAAATGCATTAATATAGGTAAGTTCTCAGTGTCTTGCAAATACTAATAAATTCTGAGTAGTATTTATTACTTATACTTAGCTCTTATTAGTTTTATTTATTTTTATTTGTAGTTATAATTTTATTTTCATTGAATGGATTCTTTATCATTATTCACAATTCCTTACTGCCTTCCAAGGAAGGTAGAGTCATAATCAAAGGTGGCCCTTTGGTTGCTCCAGGCCAGAGCTCAGGTGTCTGTGTAAGAAATAGCCACACATTTGCGAGGCCTCTCTTTCAGACTTTCATCTTCTTCCTACGCAACACAGAATGATACACATTTTGAACCTCATTCCTAATAGAGGAGTGAAACATCGTTTTCCAGGAAAAAGCAATTTCGGGACATGAGTAAACCTAGGAAGAGGGGTGGGAGGTGGGATTAGGGGTCATTTGGGGATTTAGGTACCTTCCTAGTTTTCCTGAATCAGCCAAGGCTGAAGATCACCATCTATTCAACCCCCATCTCCTTCACCTACTCTCCAGCCCTAGGAGACTCAGTGCCTAGTTCTCTTCTGAGCTTTTATCTAAAAGGCCAGGGAAGTTGGAACATCCTGACAAATAGGAATTAAAAATGACAAAACAGCTGATTAGATCTGAGGTGACAAGAATGAGAAATAAAAGCCATTAGAGCCCATTTGCAACGTGCCCTCCACAAGTCAAGTTTCAAGGTGTTCCTCCACAGATTATTAACGGCATGACAGTGTTTTCTGTCAGGAATCTGATACATGAAATAACACCAGTGTACACATACTGAATTCTAGATGGTAAGAGGGGCCTGCCCTCATTCATTTAGTTTTACAGACTTGAAGAGACACCCTAATTTGGCTGTCAGGGCGAGGGCTAGTATAAGCACCCAGTGCTTGGAGGAACAGATCTCCACAGTAAATAGTTTTCTTCTATAGCAGGGGTTGGCCAACTATGACCCTAGGCTAAACCTGGTCAGCTGCCCAATTTTTGTATGGCCAGTGAACAAAGAATGTTTTTTATATTTTAAAATAGTTTAGAAAAAAATAAAGAGTATATTATGCCACATGAAAATTTTATGAAGTTCAACTGCCAGTATCCATAAAGTTTTTCACATTCATTTGTCTATGTATAATCTGTGATTTTTGCATTACAATGGCAGAGTTCAGTAGTTGTGATGAAGGCTGTGTGGCCCATAAGCCTAAATTATTTACTATCTAGATCTTTGCTGAAAAAAATTGCCAATGCTTTTTTATAGGATTTCTCAGTCAAACTACTTTTCTTTGTAATCACAACTTAGCAATACACTATAATGGTTTTCTATTACTTCATTTTAGAGTCACATTGTGTAAGTCAATTTATCCACTGTTTCGAGGGACAACCACCCAACCCCAAGAGCAGCAAGTTCCAGGTTTCATAAAAGGTCACTGGAGTTGAGGTCCACAAGGTCCCATGTGGCCATTCAGACATAGGAGAAAGCAGCAGTACCAAACGTCTTTCAGAAAGCATCAGAGGCCTTCTGAAATCAGGGATCCCGTGTATGTGGTACCCTCGCACTTTACCTTCACCCATAGAGATAAGTGAGAGCCCAGAGAAGACATAAATTCTAATTATTTTCATGTGCACCTCTGAGTCATCATGCGTTAATATCTCATTCCTATGCTTGGACTTTGTTGCAAAGTTCTGCATAATTTCTCTTTCCCCTCAGGAATGGTTGTTGCCCTCAACTGGCAAAACCAGTTGCATCCAAGATACTCATGATCCTGAGATACAGATTGCTTATAAAGTTCTTTTCCAATCAGTTTTTATAAGTGAGAGCTGAAGTGCTGATGTTATGATAGAAAACAGTGTTGCTGTTGTTTGGAGGACAGTTGGAGGCAGGCTGACATTGAAAGGCTGTAGTAACACTAGCCTGGGAGCCTGAGATACCATATCTCCATAGGATTGATCATCAAGTCCTTTGCTCACAGACATGTTCAGGAGAGCTGTTAGGTGCCAGCGACCAATGGGCTTATCATGCAGTAGGACAGATGCACATTCACATTTATAAATAATGCAGGTGGAAAGATAGGACACATCAAAGAGGAAGAACAAACAGAATAAAGGGGCATTGAAGGAGGAGGCACACCTCCTGGACAACTTAATGGAAGAGGTAGAATTAGAATTGAGTAACAAAGAGGGATTGGACTGCACTAGTCAGAGAATTTTAATGGAATTTTTGTGGTGAGAAAATCCTTAAAAACTGAGTTATTTAATAGCTCCATGATAGTGAGTTGGTGGCAGAGCCAGTCTCTTGATTTTCTAATTGAATTCTCTTTCAGAAAAATAAAGAGTAGACAAAGAACCTTCAGCAGTGTCTCAATTGTTTGAGGTAAGAAGTTTGTAGTTTATGGTTTTTAAAACATAAAATGCTTTTTGGGTACCCTGATCTTTGGTGAGGTGAAGGGAGGAAAATAAGAGATTTTGATACTGCTCTTTTATCAGAAGAGATCAAATTTGGACACTCATTTCTAGACTAATGCAACCACAACACCCTCAGTTTTTAGGGTTCCTCTGCAAGATGAATAATCTCTAGATTGAATTAGGGAAGGCAGATCAAAGGCCACCCGCAAGAATCCTGAGCCAAATTCTGGAGTTGGATTATAGAGATGACTCTTTTCCCTTTAATTTTTAGAAGTTCTTTCGCATAGATCTCACAGTATTTTTTTTCTTTTCTATAATGCAGAATCTCTTATCTATGGATTATTGAGATTTCTTTCTATCAAATTTGAAAGAAAAAAACTCATTTTGGATGGTGACCTCATAAAGTAGATAAGAAGGAAAGTATAGGGTTACTTTAAATGACTTCAAAATGTCTTTTTTGTTTTCTCTAAATTTCATTTTTTTTAAAATGTATACATGAGCTATAAGCAGGTACCGTCACATCCAACTAGATAGGAATTGTGAGACACTCAAGTTAATGGCATTGCAAAAAAGGAGGTCATATAGGAAGCTGGCAGAAATAGTGTCTGAAAGCAGGAACCGTGACGTGATACCTGACTCACGAATAATATTACAACCCCCTCAGAGCATCACAGGGAAACAGAGGCCCTATGAACAAAAGGCATACCTTAAGCAGAGCTTTCCCGTGACTTCCTCTGGTGGTTGCAAATAGGTAAACTACTGGAGGTTGAAATTTCACCTGAATAAGGCCCTGCCTCCAGGTGCTCTCTACAGTGCGGCATATGCCATCAAGTGCTGGTCCTTTGAGAAATGTAGAGGACTGCTCACGTCAGTGGGTTACATTAGGGCTTCGGGGTGAATTTCCTAATAAAAACTGAGACCCTTGCCAGCCCTCCCACCTGGTCTCCCAGTAAGGGCAGCTTCACCAAAGGCTTGGCAGTAAGCATGCTGTGCTGCTTATCTCCTTCCAAATAGACCAAATGAATCTCACAAGAGGGACAAGACCACCTCTGACTCAAAAAATATCAAAAGATAAATGAAGGCAAAAACATTTGCTCTCTTTAGGTATAAATGTATACTTCTGTAAAGAGAATGTAGATACCTTTCCTCCATCATATAGCTAGGAATGTATAGTGTTATATAGTGTAATTGCCCTTAGGGGGGAAAAATATTGGCAGTGTGCATTTGTTATAATTAAAAGCCTCTTTAACTAGAACAAAGTTTACCCCTGTTGAAACTCAGAAGAAGGTGGCTGTGAGTTTCACCAGAAAGTGTCAGCAGGTTTGAACTCGCCTTTCTCGTCTCCTCTATTCCACTAGTCACAGGAAGCCTGACACAGCTTTGACACTCAACACACTGCTGACAGATCCTCCCTGATGACTCTGCAGCCCAAACGAATGCATTGTTCTCCTTGTCAACTCACTATTGAGAGGTGATCCACAGCGGAGCTGCAATGGGCCTCATTTGTTAGTGTAAGCAAGTATAATGCTGAAACTTCTTACCCTGAGAAAAGAGGCAGCCAAGAACAAGTTCCCAAAATCAGGCTCGCTATCAGGGACCTATCAGTAAGCCTAGGGATGAATGCGTCACCTCCAGGCCTCAGTCGAGGCCTACTTGTCCCTCCTCACACGCCTGCCCATTCCCATCTCCAGAAAGTGCAATCACACAGGTGTTTTTGATCCAGGACATGGATATTCAGTTTTCTTTCCATCATTTCATGCTGCCTCCCTATGGAACAAGGGAACTCAGTGGCTGTGACTTTTAGAAGCACTTTGGACATACAGGTTTCTCAGGCAGAAATGGTCACATCATTGTCTTAGTCCCCATACAGAAAGGCACTGCACATTTTAGCATTACACACACAATTGCATTTTGCAATATGCACTAATAGTTTGTTTATGTGTTAATCATTCCGTATTAGAATGTGATCTCCTAAAACAGAGGTCCTCAACCCCTGGGCCATGGACTGGTACCAGTCTGTGGCCTATTAGGAGCTGGGGCACACAGCAAGTGGTGAGCAGTGGGCTAGCAAGCAAAGCTTCATCTGTATTTGCAGCCACTCCCCAGCGCTAGCATCACTGCCTAAGCTCCACCTCAGACCATCAGGCATTAGAGTCTTAGGTTGGAGACAGCTGTCCTAAAAGACAATGGCTTTGAGGACAGGTAGGGGCTAGTGGGAGCATGAGCTTTGACCTGGGTTCAAAAACTGACTTTATCATATGTTCAAGGCCAACTCTTGAACCTTTCCAAGACTCAGTGTTTCCACCTAAGCAATGAAGGAAAGAAATAAGAAATATTATGGACTGAATTGTGCCCCCCATTCATATGTTAAAGTCCTAACTCCTAACACATCAGAATGTGACTGCATTTGGAGATAGATTCTTTAAAAGGTTAAATGAGGTCATCAGGGTAGACCCTAATGCAATATGACTGGCGTCCTTATAAGAAGAGATCAGGTACAGACAGGCACAGAAGGAAGTCTATGTGAAAACCCAGGAAGGAGAAGACGGCCATCCACAAGTCAAGGAGAGCAATTTCAGAAGAAACAACCCTGCCAACACTTTGTTTTAATCTGTGTGCTATAACAAAAATGACATAAACTGGAAGGCTTATAAACAATAGAAATTTATTTTTCATAGTACTAGAGGCTGGAAATCCAAGATCAGGGGGCCAAAATGGTGGGGCGAGGGCCCTCCCCTAGGTGGCAGACTTTTCTTTGTGTCCTCATATGATGGAAGGGGTGAGGGAACACTCAGAAGACCCCCTTAAAGCATTTCAAGCTTTGCTGGAAACACAAAAAAAAATAAGCCAAACTTAATGTGCTATGATATTCGGGGAAATTTTGCTTTTCTACCCAGATCTGAAGGATGAAAGCATTTGATCACTTCATTTTATTTAAAGGAAAATGGTATGTGGTGGGCAAGGGAGAGAGTGACCTGGGTTCTGGTTCTAAAGTGTTTGGCTCTTACAGTCACAGAACGTTCATTAATAACTAAATACAGACTTCAGCTAGAAAACTCTAAAATTTAGCATGTTAATCATTATTGTTTACGCTGTTGTCACCCACTCCATGGTTTACAACTTAGCATCACCCCGGTACTGGACACCTCTGGTTCTGAGCTCCCCTCCATACTCTCTTTCTTTCACCCCCAATCCATTTCTCCATCATGTAAATTCAGCAGGCCGAAGGATCTCTACAGTCCCTTCCAACTAAAAAAAATCTATGATTTTGTAATTTTCTAAATCCCAGTGCTATGGTAGCTCTAATTTCAGGCTTGTCTTTAATTCTTTGCTTTGCTTCACAGAGCAGGAGAAAAGCTTATGTTGCAAAATGCATCCCAGAGAGCAGCCCCCCAGAGACCAGGTACAGGGTGAATGCAGGCGCAGTTAATGTGCAGCACAGCAGCCTGAGCAGGCAGAGTTGGAGGTGCTGTTTGTGGATTGTAAAAAGCTTTGCTTGGCAATTTAACTCTGCTGATAATTATAGGGCAGGGGAAGTTGGGGGTGAAGTGATGGTGGAGATTTCTTTAAAAGAGCTGTTCCAGGGGATTCTCCCTAACTTGGCAGTGTTAGAGAATGGAAGAGTTGGCAGGAAGCCAATGATAAACCTTGAAAGAAGCACATCAGCTTCCTTACCTAACTAATTTTAGGAGATAATCCACATATCCTGTACACAACGCTTTTTTTGGATAATACAGGAGGGGAGCTTTCCTTGATATGAAATGGAAGGTCATGAACTCACCTTTACAAATCCTGTAGCATGTCTTCTCAGACAGTTCTATTAGACAGAACCCAGGATAAGTAATGCATAATTTAAAGAACTTCTATAAGAATTAAATGAGATAAAATGGGCAAATGGGATTTGGAAGTTGTCATATGATAATCCAGTGAGCCAGGGGTATAGCAGAAACAGCACTGGCTCTGTAGACAAAAGAACTGGTTAAGATCTAGCTTTGCATTTGGCACTTAATGAGACCTTGTAACCAACTGTCTTTAAGTCACACTTCCTCTAACTTTAAAGCAGTGTAGACATTTTGTAATTATAATAACAATTACAGGGTGAGTTGGAAGTAGTAGTAGTAGTAGTAGTAGTAGTAGTAGTAGTAGTAGTAGTAATCTTTTAAAAGGAAAAGGAACCATTCTCCAGAAACTTCAGCTTTATTCTTGACTCTGAAGAATTTTCTCCTTGAAGTTCACTCTCCATGTGGTTGCCTGGGTCAACAATGTTCTGGTCACAACAGCTGCAAATGATTTTTTATACTTCAGAGTTCTGAACCAAACTCTATTGCAGCCTGTAAAATCATTCAATGAGGAGTCACCCACCCTGGGCCATCAAGGAGAGATTTACCTTTTTTTAATGTCTCCAGAGGGCATCAGAAACATAGTGAAACAAACTGGTCAGTCTTTTATGAGACTATCACAAAAATAATTCTAATTGTAGCATAAAGATAAATATTATATTTATGTGTTATGGTCATATATAAATACATGTTGTTAGAGACATGATGTGTATCTCTGGGTGATGGAATTATGGATGATTTTTGGTATCTTTTTCTATACTTTATTTTCTTCAGTGAGCATGAGTTAGCCCAGCATCTTGTCCGAGTATAGTCTTTTCTTTCAATTACAAAAAGTAATGGTAAAGTCTAAGCTATGACCAAAGGAATGTGTGCGCTAAAATGAAAGTAGAAGATGCTTTCTTATTGGAAGGAGGGTAAGGAACTGAGAGGCCAGGGTATTTGATGGGTTTTTTCATCTCAGTGTTGAAGTCACCAATAGGTGAGGAGAGGACCTGCCACAGTTGGGGAGAGGCAGGAAAGAAACAGTGCTAAATCTTCAGGAAATGAAAATGGGAACCCCAGGAACACACTTTGTAGCTGGTGGGGAGAATGATGTATGCTTCAAGAGCAGGCGAAAACAAAAGCCTGGAAGCTGCAAAGGTGGGAAGTTTGGCAGTGCTCTATCCCAAGGCACTACTGAGAGAAAAAACAGTCCCCACTGGAGAGCACAGCAGAAGGTCAGTGTCCTATAGGCAGCCAGGCTTCAGCTAAAACAGAAAAATGAAGAGATCAGCAAGGAGTCTGAACGCATACCAGTTTGTGGGTGACAAACAGCACTAGGAAAGGATTTGAAGGGAATGAGAAGAGTGAAAAGCCTGAGGTGTGTTAAAAGATAAACTGAGGCATATGAAAAGTTTTCAGATTTTATTTGAGCAAAAGTCTATTTAAATTAGTATTGCCAAACCAGAAGTGGTTAGGAGTACTCCACAGACAGGAACTAGGAGAAAGATGTTATAAGAAAGACATGGAAGCAAAGCTAGAAAATTATTTGATTGACTATAGCTTAAACATTTGCCTTATTTGGAAAATCCTAGTTGGCTCTTTGTGATTGGTCATCCTTAGGTTTTCATTCTTAACCTTGAGGCATTTCAGGCCTAGGTTTTGATTTACTTACATAGGCTGCTAGGGTAATGGTACCACCTCAGTCTAATAGCCTCCTTGTTTAATTAAATAGATGGCTTAGTTAATATGCAGAGCCCTATGGGATGAGTATTGGTGTCAAAAAATGCCCAAGAAGGCATAAAAGTTTTGTGGAGGATGAGGAACAGAGAAATGTTGAACCTAACTGATGGTCCCTTATGGCGAGCTGAGCAAATCTTTCTAGAGGTTGATCTTTCCATAAGACTGAAGCAGAGATGGGACTGTGACAAGGGTTGAGAGGGTGAATAAGTAAAAAGTCTGTGATATTCTCTATATCACAGCTATGGATAGTTTCAAGGTCTGGGTCAAGGTGATGAGGAAGCCTGCTGTTCTTTTGGAAGAGACCTGCAATGATGTAAGGGCAAAGTATCTTTATCTTCTTCATTAAGAGGAAAATTAAAAGGACTCAAAACCAAGAGTTCACACACACACACACACACACACACACACACACACACACGCACACACACACACAGAAAAACATACATCTGGTTCAGGAAACTTGCTTCAGATGCCTAATTTCTTAACCTTTGCACAGCAGGCAAGGGAAAACTAAAAGTTCTACCTCCCAGGCAACTAATGGTCTTTCTTTTATTGCACACTTTCCTAGTAATTTTATTTATTCTTTGAGTTAAGAAAAGAGAGAGAAATAATAAAAAGAAAAGGTCTACAACAATGCCCAGGCCTGCTTCAAGGGGAGACAAGACCCCTGACTGTTCTCAGAGGAGGTGCCTGTGTGTCCAATTCTTCCTGAAAGCCAGCCCTGCTTTCTGTTGCTTCACAGCAGACACATGAGTGATTTATTGCTTCTAATGTCTCTTAGTTTGTAATAAAGTTTTCAGCAGCTCTTTTTAGCTGCTGCAACCTCTGCCCCTGCAAACACACACAGACACACACACAGACACACAGACACACACACACACGCACTGACTTCACTTTGTTCTTTTTTCACATAATGTCAACTCATAAAGCTTTCATCAAGTCAACCAGGTGGAAAAATGCCTTTGCTGAAAGAAGCATTCATTCAGAGTGGTGAAGGCGAGCTGCTGCGCAAGAGACGGGTGTGGTAGACAAGGTGGGGAAGAAAGGAAAGTGTGCTGATGGGGAAAGTTTTATGCATGGGGAAATGAGCGCAAGCTTCCCAGGGGTGTGCCCTCTTGATGAAAGATCCCCTCTCTTTGAATACCTCATCTGCCAACATCCACAGAAGCTGACAAATCTGTCATTACAAGGATGAGAGAGAGAATTCATAATATACATACTCAAAGAAGTAGAGCTTTTGGCCTAATACCTAAGGATGATAAGAAGGCTTAAGCAAAGTCAAATATTTCTCCCTGTGTCATAGCCTAGAACCTTGTCAGGAAGTTGGATTTTTACTTTATTCCTCCCATGATTCCACTTGCCCCTGGTTTCTATCCACTCTCTACCTCCTGCCATGGTCATCCCAACCACCAGATCCCACCTTGCCCCTTAGAGACTTATCAGCCCATTCACTTAATATGAACCATCACATAGCCCAGAGCCATGAGAGAAGGGAAATGCCTGCTAGAAGAACAATGTATTTTGGAGAAAGAAAAACCCAGAGGACTCAAGAACACAGGGGATTGTAGAGTAAGAAGACGGAAGATGTCTTTTATTTCTCAAGGACTAGTAGTAACACTGCATAAGAGCTTAAGATTTGGGGACTGGTTGAGTATAGCCAGAGCCCATATTTCACAGTTTTCTTCACAAGAGGTTAATTTGATGACACTCTCTAAACTCCTAGGATCTGGGTAACATTCCCATGATAAAGAAGATTTTGAAAGATCCTGTGGAATTCCTGAATATTAACCTCATCCTTCCAGAGATTAGATAGAAAAGACGCGTTTTCAAAATGTTTTTCCTCACTCATGATACTTGATGAGAATATAAAATACCTACTGCTATGTAGCAGACTAACTATGTCTCAAAGCCATGTTACAATCTGGAGAACAAGAAGCAGCAAAGCAGAAATACGAAAATACCGATAAAGACACAGCTGCATTAATGCACTTAGTAATGGTGTTCTTTTTCCCCTCTCCTCAATTTCAATACCAAAAATTTGGATTTTCAAAATGAAATGCATCGTTATAGTAAAATAATGTTACTACTTTTATTAGTATTTTCTCTTTCCCTTTGATTTTCAGCATTTGAATATAATGTGTGGTTATTTTTGCTTATTTTGTTTTAGCACTTATCCTGCTTAGAGTTCAGTGAGCTTCCTGAGCTATAAAGTCATCTCCTTCACCAAATTGGGCAAGTTTATGACCATTATTTCTTTAAATATTTTTCTACTCCATTCTCACTCTCCTCTTCTTCTGGCACCTCACTTTTATTAGATTTTTTATAGATTTTATAGATTTTATTCGATTTTTCAGTATTGTTCCACACCTCACTGAAGTTCTGGGTTCTGTTTTCCTCTCTCTTCACATTGGATATTTCCTATTGTTCTATCTTCAAGTTCATGGATGCTTCTATCATCTCCACTATATTTTTTAAATGAATTTTTTATTTTAGAATAATTTTAGATTTACAGAAGAGGTGAAATTTCACCTGTGTACTAAGATCCTCACCTGGTTTCCCTCATTTTTAACATCTTATTTACCATGGTATGTTTGTCAAGTATAAGAAACTTACCTTATTTATTAACTAAATGCCAGGCTTTCTTTGAATTTGAACAGCTTTCTGTTAGTGTCCTCTTTCTGTGCCAGATCCAATCTAGAGTATTACATTGCATTTAGTTGTGATGTTTCCCCTTTCTCTTCTGGTGTGTGATTGTTAGTCTTTCTTTATTTTCAATGACCTTGACAGTTTTGAGAAGTATTGACCAAGTATCTTCTAGAATGTCTTAATCTTGGTTTGTGTGATGTTTTTCTCATGTTGAAAATGGTCTGAAATGTTTTTGTTCACAATATTTCTTACACCAAATACATGGGGGTTTTCCCTCCACACCCACCAATTCTCTGATACTAACTTGGTGTCCTACAACTCAATTCAATTCTTACACTAACTACCCAGAGTTATCATCAGACTTCACAGGTTAAGGGCTCAATACAAGAAGACTGCCTCCACTTTTGAAGGCAGTCACAAGTAGCAGGTTCCTACACTCTGTCCAAATTTGCTACAAAGTTAGAGGCTCCCATGAATATTCCTCGGGTTTAATAATGGGCTAAAATTGCTCACAAAACTTAGGAAAGCACAGTCCTTACCATTACTAGTTTATTATAAAGAATATCTGAATACTTAGATGAAGAAGTACCAAGGCCAGGGTCCAG
The DNA here is from genome assembly GCA_003508835.1 of Eonycteris spelaea. Classification (NCBI taxonomy): domain Eukaryota; kingdom Metazoa; phylum Chordata; class Mammalia; order Chiroptera; family Pteropodidae; genus Eonycteris; species Eonycteris spelaea. The sequence goes on from PUFA01000043.1 coordinate 10,368,609, forward strand.
AAAGGTTCTGAGCACAGGAGCTTCTATCCCTGGAGACTGAGGTACTTTACCCTTCTGGCTGTGTTTACTGACCTGGTGATGTGTTTACCAACTTTCCAAACCCATTTTTTTTTAACAGTTTTCATGTTAGTGTCATTACATAGGCAGGCTTCATTAAATTATTGCCCTTGGTAATTGACTTAATCTCTAGCCACTCTCCTTTCCTTACAGGTCAGGTGGTACAGCTAAAGATTCCAACCCTCTAACCATGCCTTGGTATTTCTGGTGACCAGCACCCCACTTGAAGCTGTTTAGGATTCATCAGCCACTGATCATATTATCAGCATACCAAGGACACTCTTATCACTCTGGAGAAACCAAGTGTTATAAAACCTGTGTGTCAGGAAACAGGGATAAACACCATACACGTTTATTATAACTGGGCCAGTAGATTTGGGGAACAATATAACGGAGGTAAAATGACCTACTTGTCACACCATACGAAAGGGTACATGATTGTCCACGTGACATCACTGGTAACACTAACCTTTATCACTTGGTCAATGTCATGTTTGCCAGGTTCCTAACAACAAATTTATTATTTTCTCCTTTCTCTACCTTCTTTGAAAGTGAGTCACTAAGCCTAGCCTCCTCTTGGGAACATGGGAGGATTAAGCTCCACCTCTTGAAAGGGAGATTATATATATATATAATTTAGAATACTCCTGTAAGGAAGATTTGTCTTCTGTCTCTTCTCCTCATGGTTTATTTATTTAATCATTAATTTATACGAGTATGAACTCATGGATATTTATTTTGTATTTCAGGTTATAATTCAATACTACTTTATTTATTTTATTGCTCAGATTATCCAGCTTTGGTTATTATAAGCTTTTTCAGTTGGCCCCAGCATCCTTCTGCAGATATCATCCTTTCGTTTTTTGTGTAGTTCCTTACTTTCTGGTACTACAGGATGCTCTCAACTAGTCTTGTATTTTCCCTACCCTTCCCTAGACCATAGAATCAGCCATTTTTCCAATAAGCCTGTTTTTTTTCTTTTTTAAGAAAATATTATTTAGAAATGAAGATTTGGATGTTAAGTGCGCCTATTGCTAATCAGTTGATTTTTTAATTTGGTATTTATTTTTTTTTAGAATTTATTTATTTATTTTTTATAATTTCTGTTTATCTGCTGATATTTTCTATTTGTTCATTTATTACAACCATGCTTTTCCTTATATCCCTGAGCATAGCTGCTTTAAAATCTTCTTTGCTAGTTCCAAAATCTGGACATATTGTGGTTGGTCTCTATTGGTTGCATTTTCTTTTAAATATGTGTCATGTTTTCTTATCTTAACATGTTTAGTAATTTTGGATTGAATCCTGGACATTGTGAATAATATATTGCAAAGGTTATGGATGCTTTTGTGTTTTCTTATTTCTCTAAGAAATCCTGATGCGTGTGTGTGTGTGTGTGTGTGTGTGTTGGCAGTCAGTTAACTTGAGAGGACTCAATGTTCATACACTGTTTCTTTGTAGTAGACAGCAGCTAATATCTCCATCCAGTTATTTTAAACTTAGTTGGATTCTTGGAATCTGCCCTGCACATGTGCAGTCTAGAGATGAACCAGATATCTGTGCATTTTTATACAGAATCTGAGGTTCTTGCTCTTCAGAATTCTTTCTAAAATATACCCCTTCATTTTCTAGTTTCTGTGGTCACTCCTCTGGTTCTTCAATCAATGAAACTGCACATTTCTACCAGAGTTTTAGCCATTCCACATGGGGCCAAACTAACACCTACCCCGAGCCAAAGAAACTTAAAAAATAGAATATTTGCTCAATGCCATTCCCTTATGCCAAGGGTATACTTCCACTTTAGTTTCTAGTTTGGGTCATTCATAAGTGTCTTCAGGTAGTTCTTTTTTGCATTCTGTCTAGAATGAACAGTTGTCATCTGTGAAATAGTTGACCCAATAGGAACTACTCGTCACTATTAGAAGTAGAAGCTTGCTAGTGCATTTTAGTAATAGGGAAAATGTCCACTGACTATGCAATTGTCACACTTTGAGTTATCTAGAAAACAATTTTAAAACCCGAAAAAGAAAATTTCATACCATATGCATTTAATAAAACATGAGATTTCATCAAGAACTTATTTTCAATACCTATAAATTTCACCGGGGATATATTGAACTTATGGCCCTGCTACTCTCCATTGCTTTCAGGAGGGTAGTCCAGTCAGAGAAATAAGATCAAACCATAACAGACAAGCAGCATTATACAACAGCAAAAATAAATACCAACCTAGTAATGCGATACTAAATACTGAGTAGAAAGAGGTCTTAATGGACTGAGAGAGTTCAGTAAGTCTTGAACTGAAAGTTGAGCTGATCTTGAAAGAAGCAGGTAAAGTAAGTGAGTAAAAAATGAGAGCATTTTTAAGGAGAGGAATAAATATGGAATAAAATAAAACATGGGGAGTAACACATACCTCTTTGTTTGAGGGTGGGGGTCTCTAACTGGGGTGAGTAGACTTTCTTAGTGTCAAGTACCTGTGAAAGAGGTGGGTTTTAGAAAGGACAAAAGTCCTTTCTGTTGTTTAACTTCTTTTTCTGGTCCCTCATTCTCTTAAGTTTCTACCTTTATTTCATTTCTAGAAGGTAGAAAAAAAAATGACACCCCTCTCCCCCCCCCCACACAAAGGACAAGTTGAAAATGCGGTAAGGAGGTACTTGGACTGTAAGCTACACTATGACCAAGATTTACACAACCATGTGGTTCAACAGCCAGGGGCTTACACAATGTCTGGCCAGTAGTGGACACTGAACAAGAACAGGCATATGGATGAAGTTGTATGAGCTAGACCATACGAGCTAACTGCACATCACTCTTTATACTTATTTACCTCACTCCTCTTTTATTGTTGTTGTTATTTTAAAATATTTTGGCCTATGAGTTTAGGTTTAAGCATTAATTAAAAGTGAGCAGTAGTGGTGGGAGTAAAAATAAGCGATAAATACTCAAGGAAAAGGTAAATCTCCATAGTCACAAATGTTGTCAAACATGAAATCTCTGGGTTTGCTTGCACTAAGGAAGATGAAAAATTCTCCAATCGGTAATTCAAAATAGTTTTTTTCATTTTATATTTACACCAAGCCTGTGAATGTGGTATCATTATTTGCACATTAAAGATGAGGAGAATGAGATCCAGGGAGGTTAAATACCTCACACAAAGACACACAGCTAGGAGGTGACAAAGCTGGCATTGAAAACCACATACTTCTCTTGGGGGGCTGGATGAAAAAGGATTGAGAAGTACGAATTGGTAGTTATAAAAGAGTCTTGGTGATGGAAAGCACAGTGTAGGGAATATAGTCAATAATATTGTAATAACTATGTATGGTGTCAGGTGAGTACTAGATCAATTAGGAGGCTCAGTTGTAAATTATATAAATGTCTAACCACTATACTATACACCTGAAACTAATATAAAATAATATTTAATTTCAACCATGATTAAAAAACTAAAAAAAAAATATTTTTACAGATAAAACAAAATAGAGTGGAAAAATCGAGAGAGGGTTTTTCCTATAATAAAGCTAAATGTAGCTTTAAAAAGTTAAAAAATAAAAATAAAACCACATACCTCTCAACTAAACTATCAATTAGAATTATAGATTAGAACTAAAAATTTGGGACTACAAGCTTAGCAAGGTGTCAGGTCAATGATAGAGTTTACGAAAAAGGAAAATTCACCCTGGAGAAGGATGGTGGGAAGAATAAGCTAATGCTAGAGCTCCACCATGGGGCATGATTTATGGTTAAGAATGAGGCTAATAACATCAATATGGTGCGGCTTCTTCCTCTTGACACAATCCACAGTAAATAGTCAAAGCTGAACAATTAAAATTTAGACCAAATGTTCTTTAATCATCTGAATTACCTGAGCTTAACTATGGGCAGAACTAAAACTGTATAAAGATCTCCAATTGTTATGATGAGAAAATTACTATGTTCTCTCTCTTGGAAATTTTATATTCCCTAGTATTCCTTTTTCCCTTCCCCAGTATTCCAAATTAAAATGAAATTAAGGCTAAAACTCAGTTCAGAAAACCACTGACAACTCGGAGTTCGTGTCCACTTGATTTATGTCACTGAAATAGATAAACTGGGGGACTAGTTTGCTCTCATTTAATTAACTCATTCAACAAAACTTATTGAAAACTTACTATGTCTCGAGCATTTTTTATAGGCATGCAAGACATAAGACACAATCCTTACCCTCAAGGAGCTCATAGTACAATTATACATCTAAAGAAAGTGACCTCACTGTCCTCAGGCTCAATTTAATATTCCATAAAACAGAACAATACGCACCTCTTTTTGAGAGGTTAAACATTCCCATAGGTGTCGAGGCAGCCTGTGCTGCATTGCAGAATGAAAAGTAACTTATGAAAAAATTATTTTTACCTTTTAGATACTGCTTCATTTAACAGTCAATAAGCTAAATCTAAACTATGTGGATGAATTAGGCAATTTTCTGCCAAATGCTCTGAATTCCTATGAAACGACTAGCAGAGTAATATGAAATCACCTCCTCTCCTTAAGGACCGGGGATGTAGAAGTACAAGAATGGATATTGTTTTATGGATTCAGTAGGATGACATTATTTAGGATTAGGTTTGTCTATAAGTAATAGGACCCAGAAAATAGTAATTCAAATAACTCTCTCACACATTATTTCTCTCACACATAAGAGAAGTTGAAGGTAGGTCAGTCCAAAACTCATGTAGCAGTTCTAGATGGAGCTGTCTAGATGGAGTCAAACTGGATATAGTCTTTGTCCACTTGGTCTGAAAGAGTTGCCATAATTCTAGCCATCACATTTATTTCCCAGTAGCAGCAGGATGGACAAAGATAGTGGAAAAGCATATCCTCTTTTACATGACTAATTCGCTTGCAGTCCATTGGTCAAAACTGAGAAACATGGCCACACTTTGCTGCAAGGGAGGCCAGGAAATATAGTCAAGGGACAATGTACCTAGCTCAAAGTCCAATTTCCTTTGAGAGGGAAAATTAGAACAAGTATCTGTAAGGCAACTAGCTGTCTCCACCACAGGGAGCATAAGAAAGACTACCGATAAATATTCATTGACACCTCCTTTAGGCTCCTTCCTTTCCTGAGAGCTACCATCTGCTACTACCTTGGACAACTCTAATTCTAGCCAGTGATTTTCAAACTTTATCAGGCATCAGAGTCACCTAGAGGACTTATTAAACCACAGATTGTTGAGACCCAGCCCTAGCATTTCTTATTCAGTAGGTGGAGACAGATAATTTGAAGTGGGGCCAGATAATTTGCATTTTAATAATTTTCCAGGTGATGTTGATGTGGCTGGTCTGGGAACCATACTTAAGAATTATTGCTTTAAGCAAATGTACAAAACAGGAATAAAAGGAAAAGAAAGGAAAGCAAGAGATTATGAGTATTAATGTTGGAATGAGCAATAGAAAATAGAATTGGCTGATTATAATGACATCAAGCCACGAAGATGGGAACACTATAAGTTAGCACCTCCAACCAACCCACCTAGTAAGCCTTGGAAGAGTTTTTCTAGTGTTCCAGGACATTTCGGCACATGACGTAAACCAGATGCTGTTGCTCAAGAGATCCCGGGTGTAACTGTGCCCTAACATGCTCAACTTGCCTTTTTGGAATTAGCAGAGGCCATGCTTTTCTGCTCCAAATTGCTGAAATCTAATCCTTTCCTTACTTCTGACACATCATCTACACCCCCATTAGAGTTAACTGGCCTATGACCTGCCTGGGATATTTGACTCAAGTTTCCCCTGGGAAGGTGGAATGCTGACAGTGCAATATCTATAATTAGCTTTCCCTCTCCCCAAGTCTCATGAGCTTCCACTTTCCTTGTCATCTCACCAGAGCCCCTTAATCATGACTGCTTCCATTGGTGGGGTGTCCAGGGATGCCAAGTGAGAAAGTTCTAGCTACTGATCAGGAAGAACAAAAGCATTCTGTAGTTAGGTGGGGCAACTTACTTTATTACTGGGGGCTTGTTTTTCTATTTATTTTTACATGTTTTTACCCTAAAACATAATTTTACTAATGGTTACATGTATATAACTTTGATGAGACGGTAATTCGGATATGCTATCTGCGTACTCTAGTTATTTGAATATATCCTTTCTCTTTCAGCACACATGAGCACCTGAAGCACCTAGCATTGTGCCCAACATCTGGGAATTCCTAAATGTTGAACAGATGATACTGAGCCTGAGGTTTTTTCACCCACAGTTTCACTATAGGGCTTCGAGATTCCCTACTGGCTGCCCTGTCAGATCTCCAGACCTTACCTCTACCTGTGAGCACCACCAGTTTGTCTTCTCATTCTCTTTGCTCCTTCCCTCATCTGAAAAAATATATAGTGCTCGAAACACACACATACTACTTTTGCAAGAGTGCCATGCCCTAATGCAGGCCTTTGGCGGGAACAGACGGAGATAAAAGGGGCAGAATATAAATTCTAAAGATTTTCTGTGCTGGAGGAATAGTAAGGGCCTGAATGCCACCAAAAGGACCCCGAAGGCAGCAGCAGCAAGCTCAAGAACTGATCCTGACCCATCGGGTCAGTGAGTGGAGTGTTCATTGAGAAGTTGGTTTACACTGCTGTTCTGGGTGTGTGTGTGGTGTGTGTGTGTGTGTGTGTGTGTGTGTGTGTATGTGTTGCAAATAGAGTATTAAATTAGATTCACCAGCCTCATTCCCTCTCTGACTAATATTGTTATGAATCATCACCTCCTTCACAATGCTGCCACATTGAAGACCCTTGGAAATAATTTACTAAGAGATTTCGAGGGAGGTATAAAAAAATCAGGAAAACATTAATACTCTAAAAAGCTTGCTTACTCCTTATTCTTCCATGTTATTTATTTGGCATTAGAAAACTAAAGTCAGCCAGAAAGCAAGAACAGATGAGGTTTTAAAGTCACCCATACCTCAGGTGCCAGGCTGTCTATGGAAAATGAAATAGACCTGTTTTAAAGATTTGATTGGGCTTAGGAAGATAGTTCTGAGCTCTGTTCATCTGCCCTAATCAGATGCATTTTTTTTTTTTTTTGGTCTCATTTAACTTTTCTTGCCACGGGGATAAAATGAGTGAGAACAATAAAAAGCAAAGGAGTGGTGAAGGGATAGAAGGAATTAAAAGGTTCCTGAATGAATAGGTAATTTGATTCATTGTTTACTTTGCTTGTAGAGATATTTAAACAGTTGACCTACTGATGACCCTTTAAATTGAGATTTCAGAGAAAATTTTAAAACCAAATAAACTTTACAGAAATGAAGACTATTTTGTAAACTCTAAACTAATCCAGGTGCTCAGACTAGGAAGGGGTTGAACAGGGGTCATTATCCGACAGGGATCCGAAAAGACAGTTTTTATTTTTCCTGCTAAAGGCTATTTTTTATAAAACGGCAAGCTATTATGTGCAGAACATTATGTTAGGTAATTGAAGTATAACAGGGGAGAAGATAGGGTAGAGAACACACAGAAAAATATTATACGTTTGTATGTTCCAGGTACCAAATGATACATATAACAATAATAATAATGTAAAATGTTAGAGAGGAAGAGGTTACTACAGGATGTGATGTTTAAGAAAGATTTCAGGAAGTAGGTGAGGCTCTTTCAGGGTCTTGTGTGATGTGCAAAATTCAGATAGACAAAATGGAGGTGGTTGTAATTCTAGGAAAAGAAAAAGTCGTAAGATAGGATAAGAGAGATGGCATTAGAAATTACTATGTGAACAGCAGCTTAGCAAAGTAATGAGCAGAACCTTATGAAGAATTTTTGGAAAGGATGAAGGTAAGTGAATGTTTACAATCCTGCCTTCCTATATACTTCCCAAAAGAACCAAAATGAAGAAAAGTAAAGAAAAATACTTTACTACAGACAGAGGGAATGAGCCTTACTTTGTTAATTAAACCCTGAGAAATATGTGTCAGATATAATCTAGTCCAAATTAAAATGAGTCATCAGAAGATGACAACCACCCCCACTTCCCAAATAATCCATGCAATGTTGTGAACAAATGATGAAGAGATTATATGTAATAATTTCTCAAAGGCTATAATCCCCAATTTATTTAAAATGAGATTGAGTTTTTGAACTGGCCATTGGCAAAAAGCAAACACCTTATTCTAATTTTCTTTTCTGAAATCAAATGTACCCTATAAACCCAACGGTTGAGATAGAACATTGTATAGTCATGCCACATTTTTTCTCTTGAATATGACTTCCTAGGCTGACTTTGCAACACAGACAAACCCTTCCTAATATGGAGAAACATGGTTAGAAGCAGACACAGCCCTAGTAGAGTCATCTCTACTAGTATAAAGAGACTAAATTTGTATGCCAAGTTCCTTAGCTGCCCATGGCTTGAATTTCTCATCCATAGACTACTGAACAACTAAACTAAGTATCTCAATCCATTATCCAGGCCTCCAGATAAAATTTAAAAAGAGGATTAAAATTTTGTACAAGTAAACTGAGAACAGAAACAAGAACTCACTTCAGTCAGGCAAATAAGCCCAGAAAGAGTTTCTCTAATTAAAAAATGGTGAACAGGAAAACAATCGAATAAACACAAGACCCATGTAAAAATTTTGCAATGATAAATAATACCCCCAAAATGAAAATGAATATAAATCATAAATTTTAGATAAAATTTATCCTCTAAAATAAGATTTAATAAGAGAATATAAAAAATATTTAGACTACATCACACTCTCAAGAAAATTTTTAAAAACAGACTCTATGAAGAAATTGAAAGAGGGAGATAATTAGTACACTGAGTATTTTCAAGAGAGTTGTTAGAAATAATAAAAACAACAATATAATTATGTCATTGCATTTAAATGGCATAAAATCCAGCACAGAATAATGGGATCAAGAATATGGTGAGTAGGTTTAAAAAAAAATCTAAACAATAAAGAAGAATCAAAAATGCTAAAAACAACAATATTTATGGAGAATTGGCATAAAACAGCATATGGGTGATAAGTGGGATTGAAGAATAAAACAAAACAAATGGGACAAAAATAGTATTCAAAGATATAACAGAAGAAAACATTCCTAAGTTAGTGATGATATCAATGTACAGACTAAAATAATTTGCCATAATTCATTGAAATTATCAATAAACTTTAAGACTTGTCCTAAAGAGTCTTCTGAATTTCAAAAATAAAGAAAAAAATGCTATAGGCAGCTAGACAAAAGTAACTCATAATGGAAAAAAATCAGACTGACTTTAAAGCAACAGAAAGACAAACTCAAAGATTGGAGCATGGCACCACCTGAAAAACCTTACTCAAAGGCACAATCTAACCAACCAAGAAATCAATCAAAATAAAGAGGCCATAAACAAAGAATATTTGGGGAAAGCCAATGTTGAACATTTACTGTATGTAAACACAGAATTGGGTTCAAGTAATTTTACTAATTATGTTGAAGGAAAAGACTGTAGATATCTAGCTGTTCAAGGACAAGGTATGAAATATAGAAAGTAATAACTAAAATATAACTTAATAATTGAATGAAGTAATAATAATTTTACTAAGAGAGCCATACAGGAAAATGAAAACAAAACCCAGATACCAAAGTCTATATGACCTAATCTCTGTATCTTTAGTAGGAAAAAATTAAGTAATGTTATTTACTTTCTCAGTTTCATTAAGTAATAATTATAAGATTTGGCACATTAGTTAAACACATCAAGTATTTGCAATCAAAAGAAATAGTGTGCAGTTCTCAAAAAACTGACCCACAAGGAACATAAACATATAACAAAAGTTACACAAGCAAGCTCATACCATAAAGCAACGGGAAAATTATTTTTAAATAAAAATTAATTATTAATTAATTAATTAATACAATAATATAAGAGAGAAGAGAAAGGCATAAAAAACATAAGCATAAGATAATAGAATAATACCAAATATGTGTTTTGTAAACATAAATATAAACTCATAACTCACCTATTCTAAGAAAAACTCCCAGACTGGGGTTAAAAAAAAGACATAACTTTCATCTACAAAAAAACATACCTATGAAGTAGATATTCATTAAGGCTGAAACTAAAATGATATGCAAATACATAGCAGATAAGTGAAAAATGAAATCAAATCACAAACAATTAAACCAGAAGGAAGCAGGGTTTCAAAAGCTGTGTCTTACAAAACTGAATTCAGAATTAAAGGATTAAATTAGACAAAGAGAGTCCTATTTTAATGATGAAGATGTAACACTCAATGAATGTGTATTTAACCTTTACCTGTATGTGTCGAGTAGAATAAAATTAAACTATATAACATAAAAGTCTGTTTAAAATGCAATAAAATGTTTACTGAAACTCACCTTGCTCAAAAATCAAATATGAAGACTTTAATGTTTTAAATAGAATATACCTGTTCTCAATAATAATTATTAAAATTATAATGCATACAATTTCATTTTAGATTCTTTATATTGACTTCCATATTTAATAAGTAAAAATATAATTACTTTTTCATGTACAAATGCTACATTTTTAAAAGTTGATTATATAAAATGTGAATAAAATTTAAATAAATTCTAAAAATAGCTTGACATCTTTTTTGACTACAACACAACAAAATGGGAAATAAATAAATAACAGAAGTACAAATAATTTACACACTGAAATATTTTAAATTCTAATAAAAACCTGAGGTCAAATAGAATGTCAAAGTCATATTTAAAATGTTAAATAACATTAAAGAAAACATTTATATTCAAATTACTGAATGCAAACAAAATTGAGCTTAGAGGATGATTTATAGCCTTAAAGAGCATCAGCACTTTACAAAATCTGGTATAGGTTATTAGTATTTAATTCAGGAAGTTAGAAGAATAAATAAAAAAATATATATCTAAGAAGAAATGGAATAAATTATGCAGATAAAGCCAAAACTCAATTAATTAGGGTTTTGTAAACTTCTAAACAGAAAAACAGATAATCCACTAATTTGTCCATCAAGAAATAAAAAAGAAAACACAAATATACAATACTGAAAAGATAAAAGGGATATAGTCACAGATTAAATGGAAATTAGAAAAAAATTTTAAAACACTTCACTTGATACTACAGTAGTAAGATGAAAGTAAAGATTTTATTGAAAAATGTAAATTACACAAATTAGCTCAAGAAAGAACATTTTAAAGTGATTAATAACTGTTGGGGAGAAAAATAAAAAATACTACAAAAACAAAACTACCCATCCCCCCCCCCCCCCCCCAAAAAAAACGAAGACAGAGCTGAGATGGTTCTAAGTGTGATTCATAGGAGCTCAGTAGTTTTTGAATGAAATACCAAATTCTGAAAAAATGAGATTCTTTCTAATGTTTTCCTGAGACTGTAACCCTGGGAATAGCCTAGACTCATGGCCAGCTGAATCTGAAATAAATTTTAAAACTATATTTTTCTAGGCAGTGTCAGGAGCCAGAAGAAGGTGGACAGTTAAATAAAACATCAGTTCACACCTATTAAAAGCAGTAGAGGCAAGGTTCTGTGCCAAATTGGCTTGAAGAAATAGTGTGGCAGGTATGCTTTTAATGAAGATCATTTCTCCACCTTCCTGTTTTAATTTGATTTCCCTGGCAGAGTCGTGCTTCTTTGGCTTGGAGGAAATCTGCTTAACGACCACCATTTCAACTGGGAGCCAGACAGAACTGGATTCCTACCCCATTTTTGCAGTTTGGCTTTTGACTTTCACAAGAATGATGAACTCGATTCTACCAAAATCCTAGAGAGGGTCCAGCCCGAGAGGAGAGGCTGCTCCTTTTGGCTGGCATAGGCCTAACGATGTCAGTGGCAGAGGCTGTGCCACTCTAAGCTAAATTATGAACTACATCTTCTTCCCAGATTCTTAGCAGCTACAAAGACTCTCTTTGTAAAGCGTTCCAAACTGCAAAGTGCCCCCTCAAGCTGGGAGCACAGCTAAAGCCTAAAGTCTCTGTTTAGTTTTAGAGCAAGCTGGGACTGCATTCTTAGTTAGTCTCTAGGGCTCTCCATATATAACCACACTTTCCTTACAGATTATATAAAAATTTCATGGCCATTTCATTGTTTTCCAAATAGGTTCAAAATTATATCAGCCTGCAGAATGTCCCACAAGGCCTTAATCTAGGCAGACAAGTGTTTGCTGAGAATGTCCGTATTTATTTCCTATTGCTGCGGTAGTAAATTGCCACAAACTTAATGGTTTAAAACAACACACATACTTGATCTCAATCTCATACTTCAGGAGGTCAGAAGTACAATATGAGCCTATGGCTGAAACTAAGTTGTCAGCAGAACTTTTTGGAGGTTCTAGAAAATCCATTTCTTTGCCTTTTTACAACTAGAGGCCACCTGTATTCCTTAGTTCACGGCCCTTTCCTCCATCTTTAAAGCTATCATTCTAACCTCTATTTTGATGGTCACCTCTTCTCTTCTGACTTGACCTTCTTGCCTCCCTCTTAGAAAGTCCCTTATGATTACATTAAGCCCAAACAGATAAAACAGGATGATCTCACTATCTCAAGATCTTTAACATAAGCAAATCCACAAGACCTTTTTGCCATGTAAGGTATCAAATCCACTGGTTCCAGAAAACAGGACCTGCGCATCATCGGGAGCCACTTTTCTGTCTACTACCAAGTCCTCAATGGACAGTCCACCCTAGCCAATATAATTCAACCAGACAAGAGCAGCCATAAGTTGCATGTGATTAAGATCCAATGAACAAGAGGTGTAACAAATACTAAGATGTCCAAGGAAAGAGGACATCTTGTTTGGGAGTAGTCAGATGAGCCATCATGGAAGGAAGGCCAGAGACTTGAACCAAGTCTTGAAGGATGAGGGTTCCAGAAGGAGTCTTGATGGACCACAGTCAGTTAAGGATATGAAATGCCAGCACTTTCATCACTCTCCTTGTAGAGACATCTCCAGACACAAACACAAAATAAATGACTCTTGAGAGAGAAAAAAGTTTATCTTTGGAACTAGTGATTTCAAACTGAAAGTCATGACCCATTATTAAGTATAAAATCAATTAAGTTGATTCCACCAGCCTAAATGTATACAACATACATACATATGCATATAGACATATCTGTATATGTATTATGTAGTATGTGCATATGTGTATATGCATATTCATAAATGTTTGAAAGCCACTAGATTAAGTAATTTTGTTAAGATTATACAGCTAGTTAATGGTGAATTCAGATTTGCACCCAGGTTATCTCACTCAAAGTCTTATGCTTTAACTAATATACTCTACAGCTTGCTCTGATTTTGTTAGAAACATGCTTAAATTTTAAACAACGGACTCACATAAATCCTAAGAACCTCAGCCATCCATTAGATATAAAATGCGCATGTGTGTGCGTGAGCACACATATATGCATACACTTGCTTTGAGTAATGCCTAATATCTTTTAGATTTAGTCCATTGTCTCTGGCTATGAACCAGGGAAAATTGATTCTAATTTAAATGTCTCTAAATCAACCTAAAGGATTCCACTTTGGCAGAGATTGCTAGGGCTTACTAATATATGTATTTCTCCCTTTCATACTGCGTACACCACTGGGTTGCATTTCATATTCTCCTTAGAATTGGGTGAGGCCATGTAGTTGAGTTCTGGCCAGTGAGGTAGAGATATCAGTGATGTACATCATTTTTAGGACTGGCCTCTAAAACCTCCCACATAAGTCCTCTAGACTCTCCTTTTGCTCATCAGCAGGCTGGATGCATAAAATGATGTAGAAGATTCTGAAGCCTAAGGGGATGGCAGAGCCACCGGAAGGAAAGTGCCTTGGCCCTGAATGTGGAACACAGACCCCTGCCCTCTCCCTGCTTTGGACTATGACATGAATGAGGAATAATCTTTTATTGTATTATGCCAACTGAGATTTGCTTATTTTACAGTAGTTACCCCATCCTGACTAATATATCATCACTTTAGTTGATGAGATGCACACACACACAAAACCCCTCCAAATCTGAGAAATAGCCTTCCACTCCCATCCCATTTCCACAGTCATACTAGGTAAAGGAGGACTGTGGAACCAACCATGAGCTCCTAGAATCAGGCTGGGCGAGAGGTCTACATCCAATGTTTGGGCATCAGAAGAGAAAGACAATGGGTATTCAGTTATCTTAATAACATGACCTACAATTTGTATAGCACTTTGTACTTTCACAAAAGGCTCTCTCAATACATAATTTCATGTGATTAAACTGAACAAGAACAAGAATCCCCATTTTACTGATGAAGAAGCTGAGTTTCGAATATAGTAATATTTATCTGCCATTTCACACACACACATTAAGAGTAAAGAGATGATTCATACCCATGTGTGCAGACTCCAAATCTAGTGACTTACTGGAGAGAAAGTGGAGTGAGACACAGCAGGTGTCCTAAAAACTAAGGTTGAGGTTGTTCTATATTGGTCTTGCTTTATAAGCTCAAGCTTTTGCCTGCTTGCTAGATGAAAGGCACACAATTTATGTGATATTTAAGCTTTCCAAAGTATTCTAACAACTAGCATCTCATTTGTGCCTCACAATAACCCTGTGAGGCAAGCAAGACTGACACTATTAACTTCATTTTACAGATGAGTTACCTGAGGTCCAGAAAGATAAAGTAACTTTCCCAGGTACCTAACAGTGAGAGAATTAAAATTAGAATACAGGTCTCATGACTCCCAGATCTAAATTGTTTTTGCTGGATTATGCTTCTTCTTGATCTCTGATTTAAAAGAACTTCTTGCCTAGAATGATAATTCTTCATTGGCTAGGGTTTGTTTTCTAGGACTCGATAGCTCTGCATAAACTGGACATTTTTCTCACATCTTTTCTAATGTATTTTGGTTCAGGCAGAATCAGTGGTTTCAAGGAAGGTATAAATGTTCCTTAATTTACTAGTTGCTTCTTTTCTTCATCTTTCTTGATGTTCCTCATCTGGAACCAAGAAACATTTTGGTTTAGTATTGTAGTATTTGATATTCTCCAGATGGTCTTGCTGTGGGAAGGGGAGATGCAGTACATCCCAGCCTCTTGGAAAGCAACCACAGGCTTCGATTTTTCATCTTAGAATTCAACAACTGATTGACAAGAAATCAAAAAAAAAAAAAAAAAACTAAGAGAGTGAGGGTGGCTACCACTGTCAGGCACATGTATGCTTCATTGTGCCTAAGATTGAAGAGGATAGAAGATAATACTTGGGACAGAAGGTCATAAATAATTTCAGTGACATGGCTCAAGAAGTAACAGACATTTATACATGGAATCTGAGGAATAAAAGAAACAAACTAAAAGAAAACAAACTCATAGATACAGAGAACAAACTGGTGATTGCCAGAAGGGAGGGGAGTTTGGGGTGTTAAGTGGTAAAGGTAACGGAATGAAGGACTACAAATTAGTAGTTACAAAACAGTCACAGGGATGTAGAATACAGCATAGAGAACATAGTCAATAGTATTGTAATGGTTATATATAGTGCCCAACGGGTACTGGAGTAATCGGGGGATCACTTCATAAATTATATAAATATCTAACCATTGTACTGTATACCTGAAACAAATATAAATAAAGCTTTTTAAAAATGGAACAGACATGCCACACTATGAGGATTCCGCACAAGAAGTGGAAATAATGCACGAAGCAGAGGTATAGTGGGCCGAATGGTGGGCCCACCACCTTCTAATCCTCAGAACCAGAGAATATTACCTTATATGGGAAGAGATGTGATTATGTTAAGGATCTTGAGAAGAGAAGGTTTTCCTGTTTGTTTGTTTGTTGTTTGTTCATTTATTTGTTTGTTTTGGGAGGGAAGTTGGGCCCTAAATGCAATCATATTTATCTAGGTGAGAGACAGAGGAATTTTTGAGACAGACGTACAAAAGAGGTAATGTCAAGATGGAGCAGAGAGAGATGCGCACAAGCCAAGGTATGCTGACAGTCACCAGTGTCGGAAGAGGCAAGGAATGGGTTTTCCCATAGAGCCTCAGAGAGAATGTGGCCCAGGTGACACTTTGATTTCAGACTATGACAGAATAAACTGTTGTTTTAATCCACCAGGGTTGTAGAGTATTTGTAATTGTAAGGTAGCTCTAAGAAATTCTTATGAATGGGTTATATTAGCATGTGAGTCAAGTACAGAAAGTCTGCAGAGAAGCAATTCCTGGAAGATCTAACTGTCAACTATATCCAGAATGTGTAGGGAACAGAGCATCCAGTACACGAGACCAGAAGGATATGAGACATAGGTAGTTGTCTCGGAAAATAATTCTAATTGTATCCTACTGTGAAACTACAATGGAAAGCAGAACATGAGAACTAAAATTCCAGGTTGCTTTGGAGGCTGAGACAGTGAGTAATTTGTTATAAATGTAATGTAATTGTGATCTCTACCCCCACCCCCAAAGACACACCCCCATTTGAAATTGTCCTCTGCAGTCAGGAGAGAAATCCAGGAATTTGGGAGAAGTCAGATTAATAAGAAAAAATTTTGAAATGTAATCCATAGTTGTGCGTGTGTGTGTGTGTGTGTGTGTGTGCACGCAAGCACTTGTGTTCCCTCTGCAGAGAGGGTGGCCAAGGCAGTAAATGGAACAGAAAGAGCGTTAACCACTCCATGGCCTATGGGGCAGAGCTGGATGGAGAGTTATCTACCCATAATGGACATCCAGAGGAAAAAATCATAAGGTTGATCCTTCCAATTTTTCTCCCCCAAAAACAACATTAAAAAAAAAGCAAGTACACAAATTCCCTAAAAACTAAAACATTTCTAAACCCCATCACATTTTCTCATGCCTTTTGGGAAATATAGTGAAAAGGGAAGAAGCATTGTCATCAGACAAATTGAATCCCAGCTCCAGGACTTAGCTGTATGTCTTTAGGCAAGTTACTAATCTCTCTGAACTTTACTTTCCTCTTCAATAAGAAAGGCCACTGTCTACTTCACACAGTTTTAGAACTAAATAAATGATGTATGTAATTTATTTAAATATATGGGCAATCAACATTGGATCTCCTTGAATGCAATATTGGCTTCACCCATGAAACCTAGCTGATATCTGAGATGGCCTTCATTAAACAAGGAACTCGGAACTGACCCTGCTCTTCTTTATCAGCACCAATCACTTCCTTCAAACCTCTTGCTCCTGATGCAAATCTAAAATGATCCATTCACTTCCTAAACCAGGCCCCATGGAATATATTTTCTTACTGACAAGAAAACTCATTTAAAAGTGAGCTTTTTATCCTTTCCATTTGATGTCTTCATTCAGTTTTACATTTGCAGAGACCCCCAGTAATCATTTATAACCTTTTTTTGTTGTGTTGTCATCTTGAGGGGTTGCCGCAGAGCAGTGAAAACCTCTTGTTCAGGGATGATCAGCAAATCAGGGACAAAAAAAGCGAGACCTCAGAGCCCAGACTTCATTTTGTGGTGGCTCTAGGTCCCTCCTAAACTTTTCTGTTGCAAAGGAAACGGGCAAAGACCTCAAACCTCAGTTTTCTACCACAAAGAGAAAAACATAACAAAATCATCAACCTTTGCCTACTGTTCCTTTCCATTTCATTAGGCCAGTGAAAAGCAGAACCAGCAAAAAACAAAAACAAAAACAAAAACAAAAAAAAAAAACAAAAACAAAAAACCAAAAAAAACCCCAATTTTTTCTTTTAATTTTAATATTGTCAACTGTAATAAACTTAACTAAGTTTCACTAGCAAACTGCTGTGTGTTCACAGGAATTAAGCTGTAGTCTTCAAATCCTGCCTTAACTGGATATTTGGTTTTGGAATAAAACCGCAGTCTCTCACTGCACTAATGAATTCTGCTGGCCGCTAAAGAGCTGGAGCCAATGCTGAGCTCTGTAAGCTATTTGATTCATTTATCTCTAGTGACTCACTTAATACAATATATAAACAAAAGAAGAAATGCTTTCTGAGGCATTGGAAGCACTTAATGGCAACAGACAAGATAGTCACAGCAAGTTTGTTGACTTTCCACAACTTAAATAGCCGCCCAATTATCTGCATAAACATGCAGTTGAGACTGAAGTGTTATGCAAACAGTAGAGGTGAATAAAACTTTATTAATTTGGGGATGAGTGTTGGGGGACTCTGGATAGTTGAGTAGCAGGTGAAGGCAGCCAGAACCCAAGGAAAGGGCTTCTTATCTCCAAAGGGTCCTTTGGTTTTTTCCCAGGAGCCCCTGATCTGAAGGCACTCTCCAGGCTAGCAGCTTTGTTGGACTAGCAGCCATTGGTGGGTGTCCTGGTTACATCTGGGTCAGAATGACAGCCAAAACACAACCATTGCTCTCAACATTTGTCATTTCCAGACTAGGAGAAGCAAGGAAGTACAGAGGAATCTGAACTCAAACCAAAAAGCCACAAGCTTACTAAATATCTTCAACGTGAGAAAGAATAGTTGGACCATGTTGGCTGGTAAGGCATCCCAATTTTTCTCTAAAGTGAATTTCTGATTATGCTTCTATGTGAGAGAGTTTCAAAGGTGTCATCTGAGACAGAGATATTGATAAACTTTCCACTATAACTGTCAGGTTCTAAATAGATTTTGCGATGTTGCCTATTTCTCCACTCCTGTTCTCACTGTTTCCAGTTCTAATCTAAAACTCACCGGAGGTCTTGCAGCCACCCTGTACCATTTCTTCTGAAGGGTCTAGAATAGTTACCTTCTCTGCCAGAGCACCCTTCTCCGGAATTATTCCTGTTCATTCTGACTTCAGGGCTTTCCTGTTTCACCCTCTTTGCCCTGCTCAAATCTGAGTGAAGTAACATTCCATCTGCAGTATGTTGGTATCTTCTCTGAGTACTTGTTGGTACGCTCCTGCTCCAATCTGAGTTTCATCATACAAGCTGAGGGGGTGGCGTGTCTACCACATTTACTGCTATAGCTCTGGTACCTTGCAAGACTTATGGCACATGTTTATTAAATCTTTGCAGTCTGAGCGATAACAAAGAATCTGTGTGTCTAGAAGTATATATGTGTTTTAGCCCAGTATGGAGAAAGAGAAAGACTCCAAATCATGATGATTTATTTCCTGAGGACATTTGTCCCTTAACAGTGGGTATCTGAGCATTTGAGATAAAAACTAAAGCAGCCCTATGCTTAGTATAACTGTCTTTAAGAAAATAAGACTCAGGTCAGTATGCCTCCAATCCTTAAAACTTCTAACTATTTGATGTCCCCAATGCATCTGTCTGGGCTCAGGGCACCCTTTGCAACATGCTGTTGCAGCCCTCCTTCTATGCTTGGGTTGTTTCCTCTGTCCAGTTAGCTCGATTCACTCATTAGGCTCAGCTCTGGAGTCTTGGATCTGGACTCTTCTCTTTGACTTAAGCTGAACGTGCAAGATTTTCCCTTCATCAGGCTAATGAAGTAAGAGTCTTATGTCATCATTAGTGCTGGTGTTAATCCAAGCAGAACTAATACTGGTGTGTGTTCCAAGTAGAATTAACCAAGCCCAGCCCCCAATAAGCCAGATGTTAGTCAGGCATTCCTTACTGATGTTAATGAATAACTCCTTTGGGGTTCACAAACAGCTGAGTCCACCAAATGAACTTCAGGGACCCAGAAGCAAGCTGCCTGCCTAATAGAGATTTGTCCTGGGAGGATACTGCAGAGTTAGAACTTGTGAGCTAAAAGCAAGAAAGTGCACTGCCCTTTTCTTAGTAGCTGCCCAAAGTGCAAAGAGAGGGCCGCCTAGGGGCAGCTATCAAGCTCCAGAGGCTTCCTATGGAGTGTTTCTTTGCAGATCCCTCTCTTTGTCTGTGCCTCTCTCCATAGGGATTATGCATCTGTGTGTTTATTTCCTCCTCTGGAGTGTGAGTGCAAGGACTGTGTCTTTTCATCTCTAAGTCTCTGGCATCAGGTAGAAAGATCACCTAATTGTTGTATGGAAATAAATAAGGTAGAATGTCTTCCTGAGATGGTTTACTTCATCTTCCAATTTCGCATGGCTTTTCTCTTACTCTCCATCCAGTAAAATGTGTTAGCTTTAGACTTTCCATTTGTACTTGATTACTGCTGTCATAGAAATGTGATAATAAGAATAGAAACCATTTATAAGAAGGGCCAGACACTTTGCTAAAAAAAATTTGCATGCATTTTTCAACAACCTATGAAAATAGTATATCAAGATTTTACAGTAAATGACCAAGGCTTGAAATCTAAGCAAGGTGAGAGAATAATTTTGTTGTTTTTACTTAAAGTCATAGGACCAGTCTAGAGAAGATCCAGAATGGTTGGTGACACAATCTATTCATTCCCTTGTAGTTGGGTAACCTATTCAACAGAAAATTACCCACCCGGAAAAAATGGGGCAGATGTCTGTAGTATTTCCTCTTCAAGGTGTAAAATCCTCATAGTAGAAGAATTCGTGAGAGGCTTAAATATTATGATAAAAAAAAAATAGAAGACACAAAGAGAATAAGTGGAAGCCTTTAAGAGTGTTTTTTTGATTTGCTAAAATAATGAAAACAATACACAAAATAAACTATCAAAATACAATTTGCAGATGTTTAATTGTTGCTACTTATTGGCTACTTTACTCAGATTTCCATTTACTCTACCACTCTCCTTATGCTAAAATACTTCAGGCTCTCAGTTTCAGTGAGATGCATATAAATGTCTTTTGACTAGTAGTAGATGACATGGATACCGAGATTTCTCCCTTTGTGGCTGTTCCTCCAACCAGTGTTCCAAGTCCTGTCTATAATGGTTCAGCTATTGACTCCCTCCTCCTGGATGCCACTAGACCTAGAGATAAGGAGGAAGTTGGACATCTGCAGTAGAAAAAGTGAGGCATTACTGACCTGTCTCCCTGTTGTGCTGGAGCCTTACTTCACCCGTGATAACTCTACACAAAAGCAGAGGAGAACACCCTGTCCTAACTCTGCACATCCTCTCACTCAGGTCTCAGCTCCCACCTTTTTGGTTAAGAGCAAGTGTGTGTCCCAAATGCCAGGCTTAGTTTGTTTCCATTTCCTTTTTTCTCTCTTAAAGCTGCACAGCAGAAATCTCAATGCCTATTCTTTCATTATCTATCCCACTTTATGCCCTTTCTCTCTGCTCAACATAATTTCCTCTTTTTCTAATTATCCTTGTCAAGACTGACTAAAACTTTCAGTATATTCAGACTAAAATATTCAGAAGAAAAATGTGCAGAAGGGAATTTATTTATGGTAAGCTTTTCTTAAAGAACACTCATGGTTGGGGACAATTACTGCACATAGATTCTTTCCATGAGTCGATGTCCAGTCCATTTGTGCAAATCTGTTTTCTGGAAGCCAGACTACGGCAATAATAACAGACTCATTTATTGAACACCCAATCCTGTGCTTCAAGCACTGTGTTGGACTGGATACTTCCCATGTAATATCTGTAATTTAATGACCCTCTAAATAAAATATGATCATCTCCATGTTACCAATGAAGAAACTTAGCCCCATCAGTGTTAACTGATTTGTCTTAAAGTTACATTTTGAAGATTCGTTCACTTCTCTTCCCTTCATTTAAGAAACAACTGTTCATACCACAGAGGGGAAGCCTGCTGGTGTGCCTAGAAAAGCCAGCTCTACAGGTAATTTCTTACAGCAGCCTCACTCCTCAAGAGATATAACTTCACAGCCCCCAGGGAGATCGAGCAGCTTACCCCCAGTCTATCACTCTATGCTCTCTCATGCCAACCCTGCCCCATGTAATCTAAAGTATAACATGATCAAGTGTTTTCTGACAGATAAAATGCCATATTTAGAAAACTCTTGGTTTTTATACTTCCCACCAGGTCTATCTCTTTTCTCAGCCTTTTCATATCTTTAATTTTTTGGTTTCAAATTGAGAAATAGTTCATAACACCGTGTGAGACTTTATAATGATAAACGAAAGATCAAGGTATGCTTTCAAAGGAACAGTTTCCTAGTTGGAAACATCACTGAAAACTCTAGAAGGGAGCTGTGCTCATTTTAGGACTATGAATCCTTTAAGTTGGAGATGTTTCTTGAACATCTACTATGTGCCAGCATTTTTATGATATAATTTACATTTATTGTCACATTTAATCTTTACAACTCAAAAAATAATTATAATAATCCTTATTTTATTGCTAAGGACACTGAGAATTGAAAAGTTAAAAAGAAGTGGAGCTAATGTTTGAACCCAGGACTGTCTGACAACAAAGCCATCAGATGCGGTTGCTTGGGAAGACTAAATCCGTGTCACAAAAACATAACTCCTCCCAAGAGAATTCTTGACTGTCATAGTTGTTCCACTTAGCTTGGTAGTCGACATCAAATTCTTGACCGGCCAGCCATTGGTCTAAAGCCTGTTAATCTAGACACATAGACACAGTGTTTTGTGTCTCTGACCAGCCTGCTTATTGAATAAAGAGCACATGACCTCATTCTAAGTGTGCAAGTCTACGGTTACTACAGTTATTTGTGTTACAGCTTTATCCTGATCTAAACTCTCTCTTTAAGATTGAATCTAACCCTAATTTGAAATAGTCTACTTTGTAGCACCTTTTCCCTCTGCTTTCATGCCATTTGTATATTCTCAGGAAGTGTAGATGATCATCTGACCTCTCTATGATCTTACAGGGTCAAGGCCTAGAGCCGACAATACTTGGGAGATTCTGGCAAAAACAGAGTTGATGAGCAAGGTGTCCATACACCTTCTTCCAAGAAAAAGGGAAGATTCATGGGTGAGAAAACAGCATATAGTAGACTGAGTTTGTTGCTGAGCCCACATGAGCTGCAAACTTCGTGTTCTCTATGGTCTTTGAACAGGGAGCTGGGCTTTGCTGTCTTGCCAGGGAATGTCATCAGTGCCCTAAGTCCAAGACCCTCAAGGAGAAAGTGTGAGGTGCCAACATGGCAAAAATAGCAAAAAAGAACAAATCAAAGACCAAAGTTATTTAAGTTATTCATTTAAGGCAAATGATGCATTTTGACTGCTGGATTCAAAAGCAGATGTCTGTGGAAATAGCCAAGTGTAAGGCGTTCGAAAGTGTAGAGTGTATAAATGAAGGTTATAAATATACACTGTTGTGATCATAGTTAGCAAAACTGTTTTATATACTGAAAGCTGCTAAAACAGTAGATCTTAAATGTTCTCACCACAAAAAAGGAATGGTAATTTTGTGACATGATTGTGGCATTAGCTAGCCCCATGGTGGTAATCATTCTGCAATACATAAATGTATCAAATAATCACATTGGATACGTTATACTTACACAATGCTATATGTCAATTATAACTCAATAAAACTGGGAAATTAATTAATTTTACTTAATTAGATTATTAATTGATTAATGTTCAGTGCTATAATCTTTTAGTGATATCCTTTATTCCTCTCCTTCTTGTGATCTCCTCTAGCTCATAAGGATGACGCATAGAGTGTGAGAAGTTTGTGCGACAGTATTGTTTATTCCCTACCCACCTCTGTGTCTTTCTCTACTCCACTTTTTCAACACATACCCATATACATGCATAGGCTCCTCATTGTGGTTTAATCAACAGAACAGTAAATTACTTGTAGTTGTTATTCAGTACTTAATATGTACTGGATGACAGCATCACCAATGTATTTATGAGGTTCCAATTTCGCAAGGCTCTAGTTTTGGAAATAATCATTTAAAGTTTCTCCACGCATATATGTAAAAACACATTCCCAAGCACTCGAGTATATTTTTCCATTTGCATGTTTTCATAGCAAAAAAATCCCAGCATTCATCTCAATAAAATGATTAACACATGCTGAATCACTTTTAAAAGCCCAGAGATTTGTAGTCCACCCTGACACGAGAGAAACACACTGAAGCACACCTACGCACACACCCGCTTTGCACTGTCCCCTGCCCACCTCTGCCCAGTGAATCCCTAGAGTCAAATACCCTCAGCTCCCTCTCTTGTCTTTGCAGACTGTCACACCGCCAGCCTCCTCTGATTCTTGCCCTCCTTTCCTCCAAATTAAATTTCAACTTTTTGTAAACCTCTGTGAAAATGACAAGTCAGTGCCAGAGCTGTCTTTTAATACACAAAAGCATAAATAATGCCATCCATCAGGTCTGTCACTCAGAAAGATGGATTGCTAGTTGTCCAGACCCCCGAATGACACCGAAGCCAAACTTAGAAAGTGTCCCTTTTCTTTTCCGTAGTTGCTCTCTCACTCCCATGCTTGCCCGCTCGCTCTCTTTTTTATTTGCCGGACTGCTTGATTCTGATTAATGGTCCTGTCAGGGTGGGATTCCACTTGCTCGGATAATGAGTCAAGAATGTATTCCCTGTCACAGGCACAGCAGATGTCAGGGGCAGAAGGGCTCAGGGATGCCAGAAACAATATACAGTTTCTTCCTAGTCCCCTGACAGGCCAATATGCTGCACAAGGTCTAATTTATGTAGACAAAATGCAGGCGGGGCTGCAGCAACCGGAAACTGCCCCAGAAAGCCTAGCTATAATGCAGCTCATGAGCGGGGCCTGTGCGTTGGCTGAGCTGGCAGGCAGCAGCAGGCTGGTAATGAACATCAGCGGCAGACTCAATAGTGCTGCCTCCCAAGGCCTGAACACACTGAAAGGCCCAGGACCCCTTTGACTTCATTAAACTGCACTTTATATCATTATGGGAAGAAATCAAACAGGGCAGAGGGCTTCTGTTTCCTTTAACGGCTTGATTAGGTTATTCACTGTTGGGCATTATCATTCTGGAGCTGCTGAAAGGTGCTGAGAAGTGTCAGCCACTGAGCTGCTCCAGCCAGACACCCTCTTGCTTTGACGGGACTAATTTGATCTCAGGAGTTTGTACACCGAAGAGACTCGAGTCAGGGCCTCCCATAATTCCACTGGTGCTCCAGGAAACAGAGCTAGCTGTTCCTCGGCCAAAACATAGGCACCTTGGTCTTAGCTCAAAGGTGGACATGCTTTCATACAATCAACCTGTCCGCACAGATTTTGTGCAAATGTACATGCTCCTTTTATCGAGAACAATCTCTTGGACTGTTTCTTGAGTTATATCATTAAATCAATACATATTTCCCTTAGAAATGAAAATATGACCACATTTTTTTGACATACAATTCAAACATTTAAATGTACGGACACACTGAAATTAAATAATTCAAAATCAGGCAGGGACTGTCACATCACCAAGACTGAAATGATAAAATTCATATTTTCCAATCTCTATTTTAATCTTAACCATGTTACAAACATCTTCCATTAAAAAACTCTTCAAAGAGATGCTAAAACTTCATGTATTAAGTACTGTCAAGTGTTCTGTGACTTAACACTACTTATTATCATGACTCTGACGTCTAGACCACA
The DNA here is from genome assembly GCA_003508835.1 of Eonycteris spelaea. Lineage (NCBI taxonomy): Eukaryota > Metazoa > Chordata > Mammalia > Chiroptera > Pteropodidae > Eonycteris > Eonycteris spelaea. Next base: position 10,394,027 of record PUFA01000043.1, read on the forward strand.
TTTCTGTGGTTCTGGTGAACTTTTCCAACAGAGTGTCTGGCTGCAGGTGCAAGGTTGTGGGTCCTGCTTGTTAAAAGGCAGCAGGCAGCATGACTGAGCTTAAAAGCCCAGTCAAAATACTATAAGCTCAGCTGACATTTATTTCTTTCTAGTGGTGTTTTTTTCCCCCATATTTTATTAACATGCTTTTCTCTGATGTGGCAGAAAATGTGGATTCTAGAGGTGCGCAGGTTGGTGTTTGAGCAGGTTCCGCCTCATGCAAGGTTCAAGGCTGTGGGCAGATCACTTAAGCTCTCTGAAACTCGTTCCTTTCAGCTATAAAATGCAGGTAATGCTTCTTGGCATCATTTGAGATCATGCATACGCAGTGCAGAATATGTGTGTTAGGCCTGCGTAAGCAGTTTCTGAAAACCAGGTGGTCAATAAATGGTAGCAATTATTGTTATATATTTTGTCCCACTGACTAACATTGCACCATGCAAAGCTACTATTGTGCAGATATGATGCCTTCTGCACTATTTAGTGGGGAAAAAAAGAAATTAAAATGAGCCCCCTGTAGTCTTCGCCCACTTCAAATGAGTTCAGATACACCAATCACGAGTTTATTTGCACCCATCTCATCCTTGCACCCTCCAAAGCCATCCTGGTTCCAAACACATTTCCCAACTTCTGGCTCTTGGCCTTCGAATTTCACCCCATTCCTTTCAAATCCTGAATGCTGACTGAATCTCTCCTAATTCCATCCACATATGTTTCACCACTGGTGGCTATCTGAGACTTTCACAAGAGACAGCAATAAGAAAAGAAAGCAGAAACAAAAGTTCTGAAGTAGCCTGCCTTCACAGAGAAAGAAAGATAGATTGTTTAATGGGCAGAAAACAAGTTACAGAAGAGTCTGTATAATGAAATCCAATTTACACTAAGTATCTGTGTTTATTTAAATTTATTTAATTTCTGGAAGGATCCATAAGAGATTTGATAGTAGTTACCTCAGGGTGGTAGGTGGGAGGTCAAATTTTTTTATAATGACTCTGTGTTACTTTTATATTAAGAATCAATTTTAAAATGAAGAAAAAGTGGAAATGCCAAATTAAGCAAACCTACTTTCTGAACTGCCCCCAACACTGACCCTTCTCTAAGAGTCTAGAATTAACTAGAGAACTATCAGGCCAAAGCAAACATCACGATATTTGAGTCTCACTTTGCGAAAATTTATTGTGAAAAATCCAAACACCAGGCAGTGCTCCAGCAAGAAGAAACTGCAGCAAAGAGCTCGGCTGTGATGCAGCATTGTGGGAAGGTCAGATGGCAGGAAGTGGACTTGGCAATGGACAAGGGCAGCCATGTGCAATAGGGCTACAAGCTAAGGGCCTGCCGAGGAGAGATCACAAAACAGAGACGTATGTAACGTTTTATAATTATTAAAGGATTTTCATGGTACATACAGCTCTTTCAATGGTAAGCATCTGCAATACGTTTATATGTGTCTATACATATAAGCGTCACTACGGAGCTGAAGCAGGGCAGGGAAATCAACATTTGCAAAGTTGAAAAGCCATTTTACCAAATGATGAACCATGAGATGGCTAGGTTGGCAGAGTGGCTGCCTCCTCCAAAAAAATAAGCCCAGAGAAGCAATTTATAGGCACCTTGTGGGAAACAACTTATTGTGTAAAATGAGCTACATTTGCACCAGCTTGACCTTCGAATGCGCCTATTTTGATTTATCTGAGTGGAGGTCATTTATCACAGGCTAAAAAAATTCCAGAGCTGAGGCACTAAGCAAGGTCACCAGAAAGATGCCAGGGTGAGAACACTGGAACAAAAACTGAGAACAGTGGAATGGAAAATTAATTTTAAATCCCAGTTACTGAACTGTTTCCAAGGCCTGTCTGCTCTAGGGTGCGGGAAAGTGTGGTATGGAAACTGGCCCTGGCTCATTTTATGCCCCTGTCTAGGGCTTAGCTAAAGTGTGCTGGGACCAGAGGGTCAGCCCCACAGCATCAGTGCAGGCAAGCACGGAAACAGTGATGTCATTGGCTGCGAAGGGTTGAGAGTTGCAGAGATGAAGTGCATTTTCCTCCATGCATTCCCTGACACGTCCTAATGAAGAGAAGAGCTGGAATTGATAGCTGGTTCGTCTCTGGCAACATACATGGTATTTCCTGCCTCGGTGTTAACACTCAAGTTTCCCCATTTCCCTGAGGTCCTCGGTTTTCCCTTCCATCTTAGTAAATCATTCATGCTGCTTTCAAGGCCAGCTTGGGTCCAACTGTCTCTGCCTTTCTTATTGTAAAATACCCAGAGTCCTTTTTGAAAGCTGAATCCCAGGTATGAAATATACAGCCAAGTCAGGAGCCTTCCTTTGCTCTCCCTTAGGATACACTCTCTAGCAACATTCTGTAGAAGGGAAAGTTGGAGGGACTGACCTTGCTCTTTCCTTAGCACAGATCATTTTGGGCAGGTATCATAGTGGCTGGTGAGCCTCTGTCTCCTGGGTGATGCTGCTATCCAGTCGTGGGAGCATAAGTAACCCAAACCTGGAAGTTACTCTCACAAATATCTTCCCTAAACCAAAAGCACTTGGGGCCCTGAGGACAGTTTAATCAGGTCTTCATTAAAGAGGTTAGTAATTATCCTAGTTCACTTATCATCTCCTCAGAGAAGAAACCTCTCTAGTTAGAGCAGTTTCCTCCCAACTACTAGTCATGGCATTTTTCATTTCCTTCATCAAATGTATCTTAAAGTCTAGATTTCCTCAAGAATCTGAGGCAAGCACTTGGGTTTTGGTCATTTATTTTACAGGTGACCCCAGGAAGCAGAAGTGAGGAAAGAGGAAAAAAGGAGAAGCCAATGTAAACTTCCATCATCATGGCCCTTGTTGTCTGCAAAAGGGACCTGGACTCCACTCACACCCCAGAGAAGATGAGAAGGGGTAGGAACTCAGCCCAGCACTGCCCACCTTAAAGACTAGGAGACTAGACCATTTACCCATCAGTTCCTGATGTCCCCTGTTGGCTGAGAGTTGTGCCTGGAAGCACAGATTCCCTCTTGCTGCTGGCTTGTTATTGGCCAAGGAGCTCCTGAAAGGTACCTGAAAAAACCCTGGAGCAGGAGGCAGGAAATGCAGGATGCAGGCTGGAAGCGAGACACAGGCAGCTGGCTCCAGCAAAGTCTGAGTTCACATGGAATTGTCCACCATGGGTACTGGCTGACATCAGACAGAGGTGGGCCAAAGGGATATGGCATGGGCACGAGAGTCATCTCTTACAGCAGCGGTCTCCAACATTTTTGGCACTAGGGACCAGTGCCCCTATAAAAATCTAATGCCTGATGATCTGAAGTGGAGCTGAGGCAGTGCTACTAGTGCTGGGGAGCAGCTGCAAACACAGATGAAGCTTTGCTCGCTCACCTGCCACCCACATCCTGCTGTACAACCCTGCTCCTAACAGGCCATGGACCGGTACTGGACCGGTTGGAGACCCCGTCCTACAGCACTTAATATGAAAGTCTCTTATTTATAAGACATCCACCTATTTAATGTCTCTCTCACCCCACTTGACCCCTCCATGAGACAGGAGACCACCTGTATGACCTCCAAGAGCCCATAACTTTTGTAAGAGTTAGAAAATTCTCATTCAAGTGGTCACCGTTTCTCAGGCACAAGACTTGGCCAGAAGAGATCACCTTTAGTGTAACTGTCCTCTCTGCCCCTCAGTGGACTGTTCTAGTTCAAGGGAAAACTTGCATATTCAAGAGAGAAGCCCTGACTATTTCTTCTGTCTTGTTGACTGGATTTCCACTGTACCTGGGATAATAACCACCGCACAGCAGGTGCTCAATATTGCTGTTGGAAGAAAGAATTCAGATCACCTTGGCCAATCCCTTTATGTGTATTGTAAGTTTTATAACTTGGCCTCCTTTGAACATCAGACGTAGTTTCCTTCTCTGGATGTCTGGTGGTCGCATGGCAAGAAGCCGTGTTTCCTGATCTCAGGGTCTGCTGGCTACACTGGGCTCAGAAGAAGGATGAGGTCCTCCCGGAACGGTCCCGGAGCACACAGTCCTTCACCACAGACTGCAATGGGGATTATCCTAAATGACCTGATTTTAAAAACATTTCCAAAATATCCAGTTCAGCAGACATACTTTTGGTTCTATTTTAGAAAAATGTACCCTCCACATTTACCTAACTTTGACCATATTTATTGCAGAATCGTAGCTCTGGCTTTATGACTTGGGTAGCATTTACCCCTTCCAGCTCTCAGTTGTTTTATAATAATAATTCATGTCGACTACCAATGAATGGTACACTATACACCCAAGTCAGCTGTTGTAATAAAAAATCAGACTTTTTCCTGAACATAGGGTAGAGACCAAGAACATAGTTCTGTGATAAGGGTAAAAGTTGGATTTCACCCACTGCAAAAACACACAAAAGACCTGACATTCTCTGTTTTTATTTGTGGCTTTTCCTGATTTTTTTTTTTTAAACCTAAGAAGTAGACAAGAAGATGGATACTGCCCTAGCGTCTCCGAGAGACATAGGATACAGTTACTAAAGCACGGGGAACACTAGGGCTCCCAGATATACACAGGTGCCTTGGACTTACAGATGCATATGCACACACCTACTCTCACAAAGGTATCATCAGGAGTCAGAGTGTCTGATTATATCTCATGAGCTAAAAATCTAGTCACAACTATATGCAGAACTGTGGAACTTTAGTCTGATCTCTACTGATTGATCGTATGAGAACTAGGGCCAAACCTTAGAGGTAAATGTATTTGAACAAATACAAAAGGCTACTTTCAGTTTTGTAAAAGACCTCTAGATTTTCAATTATCACCCACTCCCCCTACACACACACCTCAGGCCAGTTTTAAAAGATACTCACTAATGGAAAAAGAGGAGCTCAGTTTATAGTGGCTTAATGATTTCTGGATTCTGACCTTCTCAGGGAAAGCAAATAGGCTACTAGGGAACGTTATAGATTGAATCGTGTCCCCAAAAAGATATGTTAAAGTCTTATGCCCCAGTATCTCAGAATGTGACCTTATTTGGAAATAAGGTCACTGCAGATGTAATTAGTTAGGATGCGGTCATACTAGAGTAGGGACAGTCCTTAATTTGGTATGACTGGCATCCCAATAAGAAAGGAGAACACCATATAAAGACACAGAGACACACCGGGAGTAGATGGCCATGTGACAATGGAGGCAAAGGTTAGCGTGATACATCTACAAGTCAAGGATTGCCAAGAACTGCCACAATCTGAGAAGAGGCAAGGATGAATTTTCCCATAAAACCACTAGGGAGTGCATGGCCCTGCCAACACCTTGATTTCAGACTTCTAGCCTCCAGATCTGTGAGACAATAAATTTCTGTTGTTTTAAGCTTCCCAGTTTGTGGTACTTTGTTTTGGAAACTTGTACAGTGAGCAAACTAGATGACAGCATAGGAAGTACATACCATTAGAGCTCCCAGGTATAAACATCCCCACCCCCACTGTCCGCAGAGTGAACGCTGGGCCTCTGTGCATGGTGGGCATGCCTCAGAGAGCAAAGAGGACCCTCAGGGAAATTCTGCTAAGTGGCCAAAACATTTGGCTACCCCCGGTCTGCATGCAGATGAGGAGGCCGGTTCTTTGGATAGGACGTAGAATTCTTAAGGAGCTAGGAAATTCAGCCCTTCGCCACCATGAGAGTTTTCGGATCTCTGAGGAAAACAAAATCATAAATAAGATTGTAAATCTAATGTTTCTTCAAGAATGTAGTTAACCTTCTCAGAGAATCTTGGGAGACTTTTGTAGAAGAAGAACAGGAAGAAGACGAAGGAGCAGGAGGAAAAAGGAGGAAGAAAGAGGAGGAAGAGAGAGGAGAAGATAGAGAAAAGGTAAGAAGGGAGAAGAATAGTACAAGGCGAGATTTCAAAAAGAAAGGAATAAAATGTTCATCTTAACTCCTCTTTCTCTTTCATCCTCAACATCTTATTTATCTCCATATATGCATTTTTGAGCCCATCGACTTTCTCCCGTCCCTCAACCATGCTCTCATTCAGAACCTCACACCCTTTCATTCTGATCATTGTTAAAACTTGTTACTGGTCTCTAGAATAAACCTCCACACAGTTACCAGAATGAGCACATACCTCCCCTGCTTATAGCACTTCCCTAGCTTTCTGTCATGCATGGCTGGGTACTCCTTAACACAGTACCCTAGAACCTGCAAAATCACACCTCCTGTATTATCTTGTGCCCCTCACTGCATAGCATCCTAAACTAAATTTAGCTATGTGCTTTGGTTTTCTCATAAGCATCTGCTTTTTTCCCTGCTTGAAATATCCTTCCTCCTTTCACCTTATGAACTTCTGCTCATTCTTTCAGATCCAGCACAACTACCACCTCCTTTGTAAAGATTTGCATTGCCTCAGCCATGTCGAAATGAATTTTTCACTTTCCTGTACTTCCATCAAACTTCAAAAATGGCAGCTACCACACCGAGTTGTGGATATCCAGTTATGCGACAGTTTGCCCCATTACGCTGTATGTTCCATGAGCACGTCATTCAACCATAGTACTCCAAGGCCTGGCATTATGTCTCAAAACATGAAGAATATGCGAATAAGAATAACATCCACCAGGCACTACAGTTTACCCTCATTGTCCCCACAAGCTGGCCAGATGTCCTCCATACGACATCATTTCCCAAACTCGTTAGAGAAATTCACTTGATTCTCAGATACCACCGCCACCTGCTTCCCTGCACTCTGTGCAGGGCTTTCACCAAGTTCAGGGTTGACTTCAGTCTATGGACACAAATAGGCTTCCACTTAAGACACAATAGAGCCAGCTAATTTACATAAGAAGGAGATACTAGGCCCCCTGCTTCCTGGACTGAGCAGAGAGAACAAGATGAAATGTTGCAACCTGAGTTACTGCATCCAGCCTGGCCTCTCTCTAACATCAGCGCCTTCTGCCCCTTTGACAAAGGTTTATGTTCGAAGTCATTAAGGTTTTCTGCCAAAACACAACGTGTTTCTCTTTAAAGGCCCTTATTCCTGCTCAGAAGTTTCTTAATCAGAAACAGTGACTAACTGTTAAACTCCAAATAAAGGAAATAAAATTAAATGTCCCAATTGCTTTTTGCTGATTTGGGCTTTGGTTTCATTTTATTATTTCTTTACAAGCCTTAGGCTTACAGAGGAGCTCCCCAATGCCCAGTTCCCCACTCAGCTGTGGAAGGAGAAAGGTGTGATGCTCAATGTGACGTGTGAGTTATAGTTTCTCTAAACCACGTGGCGGTGATGAATGGAAATATAAAGCGCCAACATTTAACACTAGCATACCTGGCCTGTGTTTGGGAGGCTGCGGTGAGCCCCTACCTGCTTCAGCACTGGGGCATTTCCAGGGCCAACGAGACAATGGCTCAGGGGGCCAGGAGGGGAGTCTGCCAACTTACACCTCCTCGCGTGAATTCCAGTTGCCTTTCCTGTTTATGAAAGGCACCTGCAGTTGGTCTCCTGGATCCAACCATGGAAATACCAAGAATATGGCCATTGAGGGGCAGTCTAAAGAAAAGTCCAGAAAACAGGGAAGAAAATTCAGAGAACAAAAGGAACAATAAGAATGAGAGAAACTTGGCAGACCCATTAATGTGAGGACCAGAGAACATCCATTTCATCGTCCACATTGTACATACAAATAAGGAGTGTAGGGTCCAGAGAAAGCTGGGCTCCCAAAAGGGGACGTAAATTGTCCCATGCCATCTTAATTTTGTTGGATGAAAGAAAGTATGAGGAACAGGGCCAGTCAATGTCTAAAACACAGCACAGCTTCTGGCACAAGGTAGTCAATAAAAATTTGATAAAATAATGTTACATAATAGTTCACGCAAGGAATAAAATAACCCAATATTTGTATTGTCCCTCAGGCAGCTCCCCATGAAGAAAATCTGGATTTATTAACTTTATTTGGAAATGATTCCAAACTTAAAAGAAGTTGCAAGAATAGGACAAAGAATAACCACATACCCTTTACCCAGACTTACCAATTTTTAATGTTGCCACATCTGTGTTCTCTACCTATCTACCTATACACACACACACACACACATAATTTGTTCTGAACCATTTCTGAGTAGGTTTTTTGGGGCCTGTTTCTCTTTATAACTTTAACGTGTATTTCCTAAGAACAAGGACAGTCTCTTACAGTTATCATACCTAGGAAATTTAACATTCACATAATATTTTTAGCTATTCCACAGTTCATTTTCAAATTTTGTCATTATCTTACTAACGTCCTTCATAGCATTTTCCCCTCACCGGACCCTGTCCAGGATCACACCATACACTTAATCATCATGTCTCTTTAGTACACTTTAATCTGCATGGTTCCTCAGCCTCTTAGTCTGTCATAAAATTGACATTGTTGAAGAGTACAGCTCAGTTCTTTTACAGAATGCCCCTCATTTTGGATTTGCCTGATGTTTTCACACGATTAGATTCAGGCCACACCCTTTCGGCGGGAGCACTGCATGAATGATCTTGTATTCTTCTCGGGGTATCACATTTGGAGGCACACTAAGTCTGTTTGCCCTTTATTGATGATGTTACTTCTGATGGTAACTTCTGTGTTGTAGAGTTACTAGTTTTCCTTTTGTAATTAATAAGTAATTTGCAAAGGGTACTTTCAGACCATGTAAATGTTCTGTTTTCCATCAATTCCCTCAATGAATTTAGCAACCAGTGAAAGATTTGTCTTTTACTCGTCGGGTTATAGTCCTTTGCTGACCTTAATTATTTTGGTGCCCAAGTTATCCCAGATTTGAGGAAGGGAACCCCTTCAAGCTCTCTTTTGTCCTTTTGGCAGGTGCCTTTTTTTAAGCTCTTTTTTAACTTTTTGGGAATATAAGATGTTTTAGGATCCTCTTGTGTCTTTCCTGCCCTATTCCTGAAATCAGCCTTTATCCAAAAGTTCCTAGTTCCTAGTGTGGAAAGGTATTTAGAAATCTAGACCTTGGTGCCAGGTGTGCTCATTGCTCTTAGAATGTCATTGTTTTAAGATCCTATCAGCGGACAGAGCTGATAGATACACAATTTTTAAATTATCTGCTTATAGTTATACCTCCAATCCAAACCAATCTGGGGGAAATATTTCTTGTTTTGTTTTGTTTGGGGGAGGGGGGTTTGTTTGTTTTTGTTTTATTTTGTTTTTATTCCTCATTTGCATCTCACTACTTCAGAGCGGGAGTCCTGGCTCACAAAACAAACTAACTAACGAACACAAGCAAGAGCTTCATCGAGTAGCCTAGATTTGTTCATGGGTTACGGGGAGTACGAGCACGCTCTCTTTCCTTCCACTGCATGGATTGCTGAACCTACGCCTCTGGGAAAGATTAAACTGAACTAACCAAAGCCACAAACCAGCCATTGTAACAACATTCAGAGTCTCTCGGGCTCTTTGAGTTACTAGGCTCACTGACTAGGTTGTTAGTGGTAGAACTGAAGCAGAAGTGCGGGTTAAAGGGAAGACTTTCTCCTTCCATCCTCCCCACCTACTTCCACCTTTCTAGAACTCCCTATCCTTATTAGGAAGGGAGGGCAGATAAAGAAGAATAAAAACTTAAACTAAAAACTTAAGGGAGAAATTCTAATTACCAAGGAGTGTGTTAGGTGTTTCATATTTATAATTTCATGTAATTTTCGAGAGACAAAGTCAACATTGATTTCCATTTTATAGAGGAAGAAATGGAGGCTTACAGGGTTCAAGGGAGGTACCTGATTTGAACGGTTCAGGTTTCTGATTACACAGTATGTGCTCTTTTAATGGCACCAGGCCTGTCTGCTGGCAACACACTCGAAGTTGTCTCTTACAGTCATTATCTTTGGAAACCTAAACGCAAACTTAGTAGGGTTCGTTGAAAGCCCATTGTCAGGCCCAGGTACCATTAGATCCATATGAGATTTCCTGAAGCCCTTAGCTTGAACACCAGAGCTCATCTTTACCGCAAAAAAAAAAAAAAAAAAAAAAAAAGTATCTGAGAATGACAGAGAAATTGCTTCAGCTCAACTCGGGCCAGGCTCCCAGGGCACCATGCCTGTGTGCATGACCATGAGTGAAAACCTAGGTGGAGCACAGCTCTAATGTGAGCACAAATAGCATATTGTAAAGATCAGCCCATCTCAGCTTGTGTGCAAATCAGAAATGCCAGAGAATTTTTTCTTAGTCTTCTATAATGTTCATTACAAAAGAGTCCCCAGATGGCAGATGGCTATTAGCTCACTGTGACCTATATAAATGTCAAACGTAAAACTATTGCCCCAGCAAAAATCTCAAAATAAATAATAACAGGAGGGATGAGATTCTGTTGTCATCAGTATTTACAGTTTATGCATTTAAGCTCTTCCGTTCTCAAGCCAGCACAGAAATGCTTTCATCCCACTAGGGAATTCAATTAGCCAAACCAATACAGGAAGTGGAGTCCCATAAGAATAACTGGCACAGATGAAGAACCACTACCCAAAAAAGGCAAGCCAGTGGCTGGGAAGGGTGGAATGGCTTTGGGGCATTGCTTATCCTACATTTTGAAGGTTTAGCTCCAGATCTTTATCCTCATGACCAGGCTTACTAAGATAAAAGGAAGGTTGGCTTCCCTAGCTTTACACCTGGATAACCCAGAGAGAGGCATGCTTTATTATCAAAGGGAAGATTCCAGGTCTTAAGAAATATAGAGTAAGTTATTTTTGTATGGGGCTTAGAGGATCAACTGCTTCCTTATTTGTAATTCACAGGATCTCTTTCTGCCAAGTGCCAACCTACAGAGAACTACTTGCTATCATGATATGTGTGTGTATAGTCTTTTTAACATATCACTGTTTCTAACACAACACAATTTTAAAAATTTAAATCTAGCTCTCCAGACGAACAACTGGAAAATTTTTCATTCAGTCTGTTCAGTGAACTAAAATGAGTTCACATTGCCTTGTTGGCTTTGTGGTACAATGATTCTGTTTGGATTTTTCTCCTGTGTTTCTGAAGCTCTAGATGGTTCTAGGAGCTAAGCAGTTAAGCCGGGGGGTGGGAGGGGGAGGGGAGAAAACAAAACAAAACAACCACTACCCCTAGAGCTTGGGCAAATGATTCACCAGGAAGCATCTGAATAAGCAATGTGATCTACAAGTTCAAATAGAGGGTGACCATATAATTTACCTTCCAGACTGGGACGGTTCTGAGAATGAAAGACAGTGTTATTAATAACTTCACCAAGGCAACAAGCATAAACCAGGGGTGTCCAGGGCAAACCAAGACTTAAGGTCACCTTATTCAAAGATAATTTATAAACACCACAGAAAAGCTTATTTAAACAGTCACGTATCTGTGGAATAAAAGTGTTCAGTATAAGAAAGAACAAAGGCAGAATGGCAACAGTGTGTAGTAGCAAGAACCTTGTAATTTGACAGCACTTTGTTTTAAAACTGGCTCTTTCTTAACTAGCTATGTGACCTTAAGCCTGTAATTTCTCATTTGGAAAGTGAGAATAAAATACCTTGAAAAGCTGCTGTCAGAATAAAATGAGATAAATAATGAGAAGTGTGTAACATATTGCCTGGATAGAAATAGTACATAATAATTTTTATTTCTCTTCTTAGGAACATGCAGATCCTACCTCAAATGTTACATTCCATTATTCCTTGGTTTTAAATCAACAACTACTAAAAAGGCACTTGGAAATCGATTTCCAGCAAAGCTGTTTCTAACAACTGGCAGCTGGCAGATTGCACCATGGCTGTACATAAATATTTTGTGAGTCCTATCGTGACACAAAAATCTTTAATCCAAAGTTTTCATGTTTGCTTTTGAAAAAAATGTGTGATCATACAAATAACACCTCAAGGCATCAAGACGAAGCTTAGACTGGCAGCAGAGATGTCCATTCCTAAAAACGTCTCCCAGGTCAGGGGAAGCATCTAGTGTGCAAATCATGGACCATGAACCTCACCGTACATCTCTCAACATATGATAACTTCTGGCATGCTGGGACTGGGAAGTATCCCAAATGCATCTCTCATGTGTTGCAGAAAGTAAAGGTTTCATAGCAAAAAGTAAACATTATTTCATTTAACTTCAAAAGAGCTCTCCAAATGGCCGACAGGTCCCAAACAGTGGATGGCTCATCTTCCATGTCAAAGCAGTTCTTCCTGCGGCTCCCGTTTCCCCAGCCCAAGAAACTTGCTGGTGGAGACCACATGCAAATCTCCCGTCAAAACAAAACTGCAATTGTTCCATTAGAGTCGCCTTCCAAAATTCCACTCACACCAGTGGAGAAACCTACAGAAAAGTTTGACTCTGAGTCTCTTATTACTGAAGTTGGACTCACGTTCTGAATGCCACTCACAGTTTTAAAGTTAAAACCCATTAATTTAGTATTCAATAAATGTTTATAAAATGCTCATTACATGCGGGCACCGTAGTAGGTCCTGAGAAGATTGGATGAGAAGACTTTCGTGACTTCTAGGAGAAAGCAGTGGCTAATTACAGCACACCAAGTGGTTGCTTTACTGAGGTAATGAACAAACAAAACCGGAGCCCAGAAGAAGTATCATCTAAATAAACCTAGAGACTAAGGGAAGGTTTTTAAGAGGACACGGTATTTGAGGCTGGACTTAAAGGTTGAGTGTGCAAAGCAGTCAAGATGGAGGAAGAAGAAACAGTATATGCAAGGGTGTGAAGCTAGAGAGAGGCTGGTGGGGTCTGGACATGACAAAGCATCACTGTGGCATGTACAGTGCAGAGATGGTGAAAACCAGTGAGGCTAGGCATGTAATGAGGATCTGGTCAAAAGAAACTCTAGGACAGTGCTGGCACGTAGTGGGAGCTCAGTAAATATGAGTGAATGAAACCTGTGAAGGGAACACTAGGGAGGGCCAAACAGATAAGGATTCGTGCCTCCTTCTTCTACTTCATCATATTTATCATGGTTTCTCATAATTTTTAAAGGCAAAGAGATTCTACTGCTTTTTTACTTATTAGTCAAATAAATATCCACTGCTTTATAAAGAAACAAGATTAAATTACTGCGATTTAAGATTTCAGTATATTATCAGACCTGATGTTGTAAAGATCACAATGTGCATGTTAGATACAGGCATAAGGCTAAAGGGCAGAAAGGCAGGACAAGAGAGTCCTGAATGGACTACATAGGAGGAGCCCAGGGCCTGTATCCAAGTGGAAGCTGTGAGAGCAGAGAAAATGGATGGGATGTTGACACTTAATAGGAAGAAGAGTCACCAAACATAAGATAAAAAAAGTGTCAGGGAAGGAGTGAATGGTCAACAGTGTGAAATATTGCTGACAAAACAAGTAAAATTTTCAAAAACACTACAGATGTGCCTACTTAGGTTTTTGGTCACTGTGCACCAAAGCAGTGTGGAGGGAACAGTGAGCACGAAAGGCAGAGGGAGCTGAGCGGGCTGTGGACTGAAAGCAGCGACATAGACCTGGTTTTAGATCAGGCCCAACTTTCGTTAGTCTTATGATAGTGGAGACATTACTGAATTTTGCACCTCAGTGATGACATCTGATAATATACTGAAATCTTAAGGGCCATCACAGTAATTTAATCTTGTTTCTTTATAAGTGGAAATAATCAAGTTCTTATGCTAGAGTCTGGCCAATGATAGGTGATCAATTAAATGTTAGTTTTCTTTCATTGTCTCTTCTCTTTTCTCTGACAGTGAAAATGATGAAGGGACCCAGACATTGTGTTTGATGCTGCCTCAAACTCTTCAGTACAAAGATGTGTTGATAATGTAAAAAGTGGGCACACTAGAACAGCGCAGGGCTAATAATGTAGCAGGAACATTAAATAATTTAATTATAATTTGCATGTGATATCTATAATTATGTAAATCATCATAGCCAGTCCAACGTTTTATTTTTCCTTTTCCTAAGTCCAGGTTTCCTTACCCAACAATTAATCTCCCATTAACTAAATGTAATTACACAGTGACTGGATAAACCCTCCAAACGTCTTTTCTTAACACCATTCATCAGCAAAATCGACTAGCATGCTCACAGCTTTTCCTCAAATTTAACTCCCGTCTACTTCAAAAGACCCTGTTTTAAGTTTGGCCGGTAAACCGCTGCGTAGCCTTAATGAGGAAGTATTTATAAGGTTTCTGGGTCCTGCTATTAAATGACCAGTCTGCTATTTTTTTTTTACTCAAATGACCTCATTTTCTTAGAGCCAAAAAGGGGCTCAATGGCCTCCCTTTCCTTCTTATACATCCTGCTCCAGGGAACTGAACTCTGAAGAGCGAGAAGTTACATTTCCCCAACTCCAGAGCAGAATCTGAGTATTCATTTCCTGCCCAGCCTCCCTTTGGGGAAAAGAAGGTCCCTTTGTTCTTCTGTTGGTGAGGACAGAGTTAACATGGCCCCAAAGAAACAGAATAAAGTTTTTTCTCTCTTGTTATTCTGGCGTGCCTACGCTTCGCTTCGATGTCTATTTGCACGATCATAAATTCTGAACTCAGGAGAATAATCTCAGCCAAAGCCTACATGTGCCGGATACCATAATGTAAACTGCATGTGTTGCGAGAAGCTGTTAAATGGAACCAGTGAACGAAAACGTAGCCAGCTTGATTTGGGGGCCCCTGGATTTCCTCTCCTCTGTAAACCAAGGCCTCTCCCCTCAATTCTAACTTTTTAACATGCCCATAAATAAAAACATTTTTGTCCACCAGATCCCCTTGAGATATTCAGAAGCAGCCTCAGTTCCAGAGTAAAAGTTCATGCTCTTCTCTAGAGTACAAATGGCCAGGCCTGCAGCTCCCCTCCATCCTGACTGTGTGCGGACTGTGACATACAACAAAAAGTACCACAAAGAAGTTGCATTTCTATTCTTCACAGGCCCATCCCCACTGCCTTCTCTCTTCCAGCTCTGTCCTCTTTCCAATGGTAAAGTGACCCAGCTGATGGGCAGACACATGATGGTTTAGCACACATGAATACAGTCCACGAATCCATGGGGTTGAGCCCCCATGTGGCTGGAGAGGTAGAAATTCATCTGAGTCATTTTAGCCCTCCTTCCCCCACCTCCTGGGGTTGCACCCAAGTTCAAGGCTATCAAGCAATGCCAAGGCATTTGGGGAAGACACCTAGATCTTGATGTCCTCTGCCGAGTGGGACATTCACTGAAGTGCACATCTCCCTTCCCGGCCCTTGGCTATTGGTCTGTGTACGATAGTGCTAAGACATCTCCATGTTAATAAGGCCTCTTCTGCACCAGCACTATTCTCTTGGTTTTATTTATACTATGATATTTGTGATTTCTTCTGTTGGGAAACTCTTCTGAGTTTCTACAAAAATTATCTTTCTAGACCTGTGTTGCTTCCTCAGGACTCCTCTGTCCAGGAAGCAAGTCCAGGTACTTCATGATCTACTGGCTCCCATATTCTTGTTCCTTCCCCCCAGAGCCTAGCCCTCATTTCTGCAGTTATTGCAAAATGCCACTCTGTAGTTCACACCAGTTTTGCTCAAGAGAGAGGAAAAAATTACACTCCTGGAGGCCAAATGTAGATCTCTCTTTGAGCTTGTAGTCTATGTTTCTATGATACATGATCCCCAGGAACCATTATATTGCATGTCATGTTCTCTTTTGCAACACAGGATCTGAAAATGATTCAGTTGTATGTATCTTTGGGTGAAGAGAACGGAGATATTCCTAATGCTCCAAGGGTTTTAGTTTCCGTTGTCCATAGACAAGCACCCCTGAAAATTTGCACTCATTAGACATTCCACAAAGAGAAAAAACAAATATAACCATAATGAAAATTTAAAATATTTCATTCAACATGAAATATAGATTTTAGTTTATTAATCTTTTGTTGGAGAAATGAGTTATTACGGGTCAGGCAGCCAGTAAACATAAACACACACATAAGAAGAGGAAAGTAGAAAGAGTCTGGCATCAGAATACTGGTGTTTCATGGGAACAAACACCAGAATTGTATCTAGAGAGCTGGCACAGCTTCCCTAGACTTCACCATGTATGGCTCCAGATAAGCCCCTTCCTATCACCTTGACCCCTGAGTCCATGTATGAGTGATATCTGGATGTCCCATTATCACTTTAGCATAAAAATTAAAGTCACTGTCATGTTCTCTCTTCCCTCAAGATTGTGCACTCAGCTCATGCCCCTCAGGTCAAATGATTCAATAGTTAAGTGATTAAAAGCTAAGTATAACAGAGATCATAGAATTAAAAGAAAGTAAAACATGTTCATTGCAAAAAATATGGAAAAAAATTTTAAATATTAAAGAAAAATAAAAATTTTCAATTTCACAACTCAGAGATATCTAGTAGTAATATTATGGGTTATGTTCTTCCAGTTTTGTGTTTGAGTGTGTGCATTTATTTGTTTTCAAATATATTTAACAAGATTGGAATCATATAGTTGGTTTTCTGCTTTGCATGTTAGCATTTTGTCATGTGCATTTTGCATATTCTTCAAGAAATGATTTTAATGTATGCTTGGCACACTACTTTTATTAAAAATCATACATTTAGGTTACTTATAATGTTTAACTGATAAATAGTATTTTAATAATATTGTGAGGATCATCTTGTACACAGCCTTCATTATTTTCACTTGAAAAATACCTAAAAAGTAAAAAACACCTCAACACTTTTAAGCAGCTTCATGTATATAGCCAAATTGACCTGTAAAAACAATTTCTAATATTCTATCAGACAGCCTCTTACAAATACTGGTTTTATTATCTCTCACCTCTAAGTTAATGTAAATCATGCTCAATAATTTTAAATTTGATTACTAGTGAGGTATAGTACACTGAATAATGACCCCCAAAGATGTCAGGTCCTAATCTCTGAAACATGTAAATGTTTATTCAGAAAATAGATCTTTGCAGACACAAAGAAATTAAAGATCTTGGGATGGGAAGATTATCCTGAATTATTGGGTGGGCTCTGAATACAATCACAAGTGTCCTTACAAGAGAGAGGTAGAAGAAGATTAGACACAGAAGAGGGGCAATGTAACCACAAAGGCAGAAACTAAAATGATGTGACCACAAGTTAGGATGCTAGCAGCCACAAGAAGCCAGAAGGAACAAGGAATGGATTCTCCCCTGAGCCTCAGAGGGGAGAACAGCCCTGCTAACACCTTGCTGGTAGCTCAGTGATACTATTTCAAATTTCTAGACTTTAGAACTATGAGATAATAAATTTTTGTTGTTTTAAGAATTGCTGTTGCTTTAAGCCATCAAGTTGTGGTAATTTGTTATAGCATCCATAGCAAACTAATACTCTGCTTTAGCCTATCTTTATTTTTTTTATCTCTCTTTAATTCCTGCCCCCCCCCCACCCCTGAACCATGGATGATGCTGTTTCCCCTTAAGAACTGGATCTCTTGGTATTTTTAAACAGAAACATGGGTGTCTAGATTTTTGTAAGGGCAAGACCTAGGTCCAGATAAGGAGATTTCTTCTTAGGTATCAGGTTCCATAAAACATATTGAGGTATGATGTTCATTCATTGCGCTAAGTACTCTATGAACTCTCTCAAAAAACTTTTCTTAGATTGTTTTTCTTTCTGCTTTACTCTCTCTGCTCTCCCTGCTATTAATATTTTGAATTTCCTAAATCATGTTTTTTCACAGTTCCCTCACTACCTTCATTTGTTGTTTTTTCCTTTGAGATCTGGGAGAATTTCTAGGATTTGCCTTCCTTTTCACAGATTCAGTCTGTTGGCAATTTCCCTTCTGCTGTTCATGCTACATGAGGTTTTAAATTCTGTACTGCATTTAAAATTTTTTCATTTAGTCTTTCATAATTTTATATTGTTACCTCTCTTTGATATTACTCAAATTTCAAAAATGGAATATATATTTTAGTATTATAGAGAAGATATATCAGAAATGTTCAACAATTTCTCTGTTTATTGCAGCAGTTTGAGTTTTATAGGAAAAATTTTGCTCTGATTCCTCAGAATGATTTCTGTTTAAACTGAAGAATATTTTTGTGTTAGTTGGTTTTTCTCCATTTGTGGATTTTAAAAATGAGTTGTATATACCACTTAAGAGTTGAAGATATTAAGGTATTAAGAGTTGACACAGTTTCTGTCAGGTTTTATGGGCCCTGCCAAAAAAGTTAAAAAAAATTTTTTAAACACCCAAAATAATAGAGAAAGATATAAATTCACACTGATTTTACTTTACCATGGAGGGAATTCACCAACATTAAGGAAATATAGAGGTGTCAGGCAGAAGTAACTTCCTTTGTGCTGATGGATTATCTCAGGCATCGTGAAGTAGTCAGAAATTGTTGGAAACCATTCTCCATTCTCTGTTGTTTATGTCAGGATTAAGAATCACCATCAGCCAACTGCTCGGTGCAGCCTCTTGTACTTGGTTGGTACCAAGAACAAACTGTGGGATGCAGATACCCTCCCTGCTCATTCATGGCATGTCCTTTTGCAAACCTTCACTACTTGAACCTTTGGTGAGTGGGGGATTGGAGAGACTTGATTGAGTCTCCTCAGCTTGCCTCTCAAATAAACTGTTCTTTCAAATGCAGGCAAATGCATGACTTATTGGCCAAATATGGTAGATTTCTACCTTCACTTTATCCAGTAAAATTTCCTCCAAGTTCTGGAGCTTGTCTTGTATCCTTCCCTCGTGTCCAATGCAGAATAAAACCCATTATTATTGTAGGTAATTTTTGTTAGACTCAAGGGGCAAGAGGTTAGTTGCCTGTGTTTAAGTTGTCATCTTTCTTGAAAGTTTGAAAACACATTTTAGAAATTGGAAAACACTAATAACCTATTTCTGTCGGTGTTGACATCGTTCTAACAGTCATCAGGTTTCAAATTGGTATAGTAACTTTTGACTCCTTCTTTTTCACCCTTGTTTCAAAGCAGTCCCCAAGTTGTTAAAACACCTTTTTGCAGTCCAATCTTTCTTTTCTAGTTCCGCTGTGACTAACCTGGACTAAGCCTTTCGCTGTAGTGCAACCTCATGTTCCAGTTTCTCCCCAGCCCTGCTCCCCCCCCATTCTATTCCACATACCCCTGAGGTTAATCTTCCTAAAACATCTCAAACTACCGGTGACCACTTCAATTGGACAAAATTAAAATACTTTTGGTTTTTACACTATTTGATTTCTTCATATACAACCAATCTTATTTCAACTGCTTCTTGACACAAATCACCCTTTCCTCGCAGCACAATACCTGGGACAGGCAATGCCCAGTTCCAATTCCAAGCTGTTACCCATGCTCTGTAGCCTGCTGGGAAAACCCTCCTCCTGCCCCTGTGAGACTGTAAGCACCTGAAAGTAAAGGTTATGTTTATTTGTATTCACAAGCTCCTAGCATCTAATATAGTACCTGGGTCATAGTATTAAACAAATGCTTATTGAGTCATACCAATTTCTATCTTTTATACTTTTTCTTGCCCAGTACGGTATCATCATCTGTGACATCTGTTACAAATACTCACTGCTTATCCATTGATCCAAGTTTTTGCTTTTTATAATTATATTTTAAGTTTTTCTTTGGGACATAACATAGATCAATATTTCATAAATGTTTTATTGATGGCAAAAATAAAAGATACTCTCTGCAGGATACAAAAATCAATATATACACATTTACACATATAGTCTTATTAATTATATTATTCAGGACTTATATAATTTATTCTTTTTTTTTCCATTGGATCTACAAAAGATGTAGAGATATGTGTTACGGCCCTCCACTACCATTGTAATTTTGTCAATTTCTCCCTTACTTGCTAAAACTCTTTTCTTTGTCTATTCCAATGATAGCTTTATCAATCAGCTTTTAGTCAGATGAGCGGAACAACTATGAGTTATGAGATAAGAAATTTCTTTTAACAATTAGACATTACACTGTTATAAGAGGAGCTGGGGAGTGTGTTCTGAAAGGGGATTTGAAGGATCAGAGAAGTCGATAACAAGCTACTTTGAGAAGCCTGATACATCCAGCCATTTAAGTGAGGTCATAGAGGGGAGAAATCTATGGAAGAAATCTGTAGGTCACAGCCAAGTATCTGGCTGTGAGCCAATGGAAAAGAAGTTGACATGCAAGTGGCAGTTGGAAAGGAATGCTGGACCTCTGCAGCCTCTGAGCCTGAGCTTGTTATCGTAACTCAGCCATCACAGCCTTCTGCCTCCCAGATCTCAGGCAAGTACTTTTTTTGCCATTTCTAACTGGGAAGGAAATTCTAGAAAATGTCTGCCAAATTGATGATAAAAGAATTTAGTACAGTCCAACTCTTGTCAGTGTGGCATTTATACGCACTTCTTAATTATATTTAACTTCTAAAGACAATAGAATAATCATTCTCTATGTACTGTGATACAAAAATACCCCTCATACAACCTAAAGAAATCTCTCTTCCCAGAAAAGGACACAAAAGTCCCATGTCATTTCATTTCATCCATTTTAGAGTAAGGTTCATATATATTTGATTATATATAAAAGGCATAAGGAAGAAATGATCCAGGTAAGGAAAAAGAAAATTACCCTCTTTTATATCATCATCTTCAGTGTTTATAACTTCTTTCTTTCTCTGCTCATTCGATATTCTCTTTCCCTCAACTAATCATGGGCTCAAATTGAGTCCTTGCCTGGACTCGAATCTTCATTTTTGAAGCATTTGAACATTTGCAACCCTGCTTATATTTTAAGTATTTGCCACTGGTTCAGTATGAAATTTTGGAGGTGCTATGAGTTTTTTTTTTAAATCGTATTTAATACCTAAATAGATATCTTATTAAGAAGTATTTTAGTAAGAGACTACACAAACAGCCTTAAGCCAAATTCCATTTTGAATCAGAACTGATATTTACTGATGTAGACAAAATATAACAAAAAAATATTAATTTTATCGTCACTATCTTCCTAGAACTCTGGTTGGCTTGGGAAACACGGAGATGTTCTCCAAGGATCTCAGATTCAATAGCAGTCACGTGTAGTACAAAGCAGTGATTGTAGTAGAGTGAAATCTATTAGAATTTGTGGGAGCACAAAACTGAAATAATTGGCTTTGCTGAAATACTAATGAACACATCACAAAGGGATAAATATTTTAGTTGCATCTTGAGAACTGAAAAGGTGTTTCCCAGAAAGACATGTTAGGGAAAAGTAATCAAGGACAAAGAGCAACAAATGCGCAAGTAAGAAGTAATATATCAGGTTGGAAAACCAACCTTGATGATACAAATGTTACAGTATACCAGACACCAGTTAAGACATGGAAGAGGGTGTAGAAATGGGTTCAATCACCATAAAAATCATGAGTCAAGAGAACCTTTTGCAGAATATGATATGGAGGTTTAAGTATGACATTTGAGGTTGTAGATGGGATGAAAAAAACCTTAGAATTCTTAATTACATTGGAAGAAGGGGAAAAAGGCAGAGGGGGTATGAGCTATGCCACTGTCCAAAAGATATGAAGTCGGTGGACTACATACGATAATATAAATTAAAGAAAATAAAGATATGGTCATATTATTTAGATACTTTGCAACAACAACAACAAAAAAATATGAAGAAAAAAATGGTTAAAATTAGCTTGACTAAAAATGTATTTCCCAAAACAAGACACATTTGAGAGTAAAGCAGATGTTATTAATAATTTTGCTGAGAAAATAAGCATAAATCTGGACTGAATTGGGTAAACTGGGAACTATAGTCATCATATAGGGAAAGGAGAAGACACTTTTCAGCAGTATTTTATTTTTTTCTAACTGTGTGCATACCTTTGACTGAAAAAAAAAATAACAATCACCTTGCCTTTTGACTTCTTTATATGCCCAAATGATGTGACTTTCTTGTCTGTATGCCTAATGTAGTTATGGATTGCTAGAGAATAAGTCATGTGTGATTCATCATTCTATAACAGCAAGGCTTAAGATAGAAGTTGGCATACTTGTTGAATTAGTGGATATACCTCCTCCTTCTGGGTTCATTATTTGGCTATCGCATTTTATTGCACACCTTTTTTTCAATTAGTCCAAATAGATCTAACAGTTATGGGTTCTGGAGATGAAAAACAATCTCTACAGCAATTATAAGTATCACATGAAAGGAACTTTGCTTTCTAACGGTCCAACACATGAGGACATAGGTTCTTTCATTTGACCTTCACAAGAATTTTACTTGGAGAGATTGTACTATATCCATTTTGCAGATGAAGAAGGTGAAGTTCAGAGAAGTCAAGAAGCTTTTCAGAAGTCACAGAGATATTTAATGAAAGAATTAAGCCCAGATTTTAAGAATTTTAATTGTCACCTCGGTTCTCAGCCCACTGCATTCTTAATGAATCATTTTTCTATCTCCACTGAAAAGTACTGGCAAGACTTGGATTTCTGACTGCAGACAACAAACTCTGCATGCTCCCCTTTTGTTTTCTCCTCAGCATCTGACTCCTTCTCATTCTATGCTGCCAGTTTCCTATGATTGAAATTTGAAAGCATGTAACTGTTAATCTAGGAGTGATTAAAGAGTTTCATTTCTCGGAAGAGTCAGTACTCATCATTGGCTATGATGAATGAGCCCCTAACATCCCTTGATCCCATTATATTGTGATTAATTGTGCCAGTTTAAGTCAATAATTCATTTGTTAAAAATAGGCCTGCAAAGTATCATTTGTCTCATGGGAGATATGAGAATAAAAAAAATTCATTTGATACTTCTCATTAAATTAGTGTTGGAAGTTATATTGAAGAGCCCTGTTCATCAAATACTTATTGCAGGCTTATTTGATAAGAAGTTGTATTTGTCTAAAATTATGTCTGCTAACTGTCATAATGGTCTGCATTTTCCCTGTGTTGATGAAGGAATAAAAAGTCTAAATACGTGCACGACTGGAGAAAAGGATAGGACTTGCAACTGGGGTTAGAATAATTCCTAAATGCTCTGGTTTTCATTGCATTAAATTTTTTAAAAAAGAAAGTGAGAAAGAAATTGAGTAGGGCATCTTCTTGGGCTTAGAGACTGTCCCTGAAGGTGCCAAGCTGGTTTCCTAAGAGATGAATCTTCCTCATTGTCTGTTATCTAGAAATTATTATAAATGTTACATCAAGCCATTGAGACATTTTCAGCTGTAAGTGATTCTAAAGGAAGATAGAAGTGAAGAGCAGCTCCGCTGCAAATGATAATGGTCACATCAAATGAGACACAGGATTAATATCTTAATATTTCCAAAGCAACATCATAGTAACTTTGGAAAGACTCTCCAAGTTCTCCTGAAACATTTGGATACGAGAAGGGAGATGATGACTTTTGCAAAGCTTGGCTAGATGCTTTTAAAGACTGGGTTGCTTCCTTGTGATTTGGACCGTTTGGGGTTGGGTAGAGGCAAAGAGGACTGAACTGGAGTAAATCTAACACAGTGGGGCCAGGCAATGAGGGGTATGATGCCAAGTACCAAGCACATATCAAGAACTTAATATATGATGGTGGAAAAGGGAAAGGGAGGGGGGGAAAGCAGAGGAAAAGAAGAGGCAAGACAAAAGTGGGGTAAGGGACAGAATGAAAGGACAGAGAAAATTGGACTGACTATAGTGGAAGTTGTGCTTGATGGCAGCGGCTCCTAATGGCCAGTCCTGAGACAAATTTCCTAAGCGTAACACGTGAAGAGTTTTCAAATTTCAGGATTGTAGGCTCGGGACTCAATCTACCTTCCTCCCCAAATCCTTATTAGGCTTGAGGTGGTACTCAAGAGAATGCATTTTTAAAATTCTCCTCAAGTGACCTGGTATACAGTCAAGTTTGGGTGAGCAAGGAGAATGCTCAGATGACTGACAAAATGCTCAGAATCTCACTGATGGGAGGCACAGAGCATCTGGTGCTCAAATATGACCCAAGTCACTTCAGATGATAGAAAAAGAAGTCGTTGTGGAGACAATAAAATATGTATGTATAGAAGGTATATACATGTGTTGAGCAAGAGGAAAACACAATCTTAAAAAAGAAATTTTTGAAGCTCTTTCTCATGTAGTGGAGGTGTTAGTTATGCTTAGCCTCTCTGGACTATTCTGGTTATGCAAAAGTAGTCTAATTATTAAGTCAAATCAAAACCAGAAAATTTGGGTGATATTCTCTTTAATGCTTCAGAAGAGAATGAGGACCCCAAAATGGAGAATGAAAGAGGAAACGGAAGACAGTTTTAGAGCAATGGTGAAAGTGGCCTTAACCACAGGCAACAGTAGGCAGCATGAGGACCAAGATATTTTCTGAAAACTTTTCTATAGCAAGAAGGCTGAAAACATCGTTTCAGGTTATATGTTATTGTGTGCTATACTATAGTGCCCTTCATTTCACCCCAATATCACAAAGTCTGCTACATAAAATGTCATTGGGCTAGTGCTGCAGGATGTAGATAAAGGGAGAGTATGTCCACACATGGAGAAAGGTAGTATGGAGAAGGGATAGTTACTGCGGGAGGTTACAGAGAAAAGAGAGGCCAGTGGTTTATTCCAGAGCTGGAACTGGGCGCAAAAGGTGATGGGATCAATCAAACCTTGCCCTGCATTTCCTTTTAATCCTGGAAATGTCTGTATTCTTTTAAAAATATTTGGGAGAATGTTGGAATTCCTAGTCAATTCATAGGTAGGCTTCTGTTACCTTTAGACAGAGATGTATACCAAAAAAAAAAAAAAAGTATTCTACTTCTTTTACTCAAAATTCTGTCAGTGGTGACAGCAATGGGATAGACATCATCTGTGAGACCTAGAATCTGTTTCTCCTGCATTTTACCTCTTTCTGAGGCATTTCGTTAGAAACCTCTTCTTTCTTTATAATTTCTCAAAATCTTTTCTTGATCTTAAGATGGCAAGTAAAAAAAAAGTACATTAATGCAACATTTCCCTTTAAAAAGTAGTATTTCTATGTCTTTATTGCATTTCATCCATTTTTAATATTTGACAGAGATGGGGCATACTGCCACAATTTATACTTCCCCCTCACCAATTTAAGCCGTAGGCATGGAATTATTGATGCATGAATTAACAATGAAGTTTGCACCACCACCATGGAGAAAGATGTTATAATTCTCAATGGGCCTTAAAAATGCCTTTGATTTAACTTATTCTAAATACTTCTTGAGATAAGACTGTAACTTCAGCATCATTATTTCCCTTGTATAGCAATCAGATTTGGAAAAACCTAACCCCAGACATTGCAAAATAAGAAAAAGTGTCTTAGAATATTGAAGTTAATGGGAACTTCAAAAACCATCAAGTAAAAAGCCCTTTTATTTTTGAGACATAGAATTAGAAGCCTATGAAATAATTTGACTAAGGTTATACATTTCTTTCGTGTCATGTCTAAAATTAGAATACATGAATCCTATTCATTCACTGAAAATTTTTGTTAAAGAAATTCCATGTGCCAGTCCCTTTCTGAACACTGATTCAAAAAAGGGGGGGGGGGAAGCAAAGAAAGAAAGAAAAAGAGAAAGCGAGAAAAGAAAAGAAGGTAGGAAGGAAGGAAGGAAGGAAGGAAGGAAGGAAGGAAGGAAGGAAGGAAGGAAGGAAAGGAGGGAGGAGGGAGGGAGGGAGGGAGAGAGAGAGAGAAAGAGAGAGAAGAAAGAGAGAGAGAGAGAGAAGAAAGAAAGAGAGAGAAGAGAGAGAGAGAGAGAGAGAGAAAGAAAGAAAGAAAGAAGAAAGAAAGAAAGAAAGAAAGAAA
Organism: Eonycteris spelaea; assembly: GCA_003508835.1. Taxonomy (NCBI): domain Eukaryota; kingdom Metazoa; phylum Chordata; class Mammalia; order Chiroptera; family Pteropodidae; genus Eonycteris; species Eonycteris spelaea. Next base: position 10,419,766 of record PUFA01000043.1, read on the forward strand.
AGAAAGAAAGAAAGAAGAAAGAAAGAAAGAAAAGAAAGAAAGAAAGAAAGAAAGAAAAGAAAAGAAAACAAGAGAAGATATAATCCCTTGGCTCAAGTTGCTAATAGAGAAGAGACAAATATTCAAAGAAGTGTATTTTCAGAAATAAAATTTCAATAATATTAATTCAGTAATTTAATTTGCCAGGGAATGAATGGGGAGGGGGACAGAGAGGAGAACATTGTGACATTTGGGTCACAGCGGTAATGACTTTTGACACCTAGATCACAATAATAATGGTGTTTCTGAAACCAGTAGTAATGATGACGGCTTACCCACATTCCAAACTTATTGGGGGTTTGTGTTAGTAATTTAGAATACTGTATATACTTCTGATTGTTTTAAATATAATACCACAGTACAGAAGATGATCCTGATGACACCATGACTCATTTCAAAATCATTAATGGAGCTGGCAAGAGTTGCATTCTCAAGGCCCTGAAGGTGTCAGCTTGATGTCAGTCTCAGAGCAAAGAGTTCAAAGAAAATATGGGTCAAGAGGGTCCTCAATTCTGAAATTCTGTAGGCTGGTAAAAATGGAAGGAGAAGAGAGGAAGTAAAAAACCAACTTTGGAAAAGCAGCACAGATTAAGACTACATCACACGGTTTAAGACTATCAAGCTACTGACGAATATAAATCTGAAAACAGGGAGAGAAATTAGAAACCCAGACATGCTCCTATAGAGAAAGTCCAGGTGCTTAAATCTCTTTCTTAGTCCTGGATTCCTCCAGCATATAATTGGCATCATCATGGCTCTGTGGTCCTGGCAGATGTTGCAGACCTTCTAAATCAGGCTACCTGGGATCTGCCCAAGCAAGCACTCTTCTCCAGCACAATATCCTCATTGACTGTGTATTGATAAAAGACTCTGAAAACATATCTACTTCCCCCACCTCACCAAGAAACCTTAATGTTGCAAACTTATGGCCAAAAATGTATTAGTGCCTAAGAGAGGTTACAGAAAAGAACCTTTTTGATGGAAAGACAAGTTTCATTTGTCAAGAGTGGGACAATGGCAATGCATTGGTCCAAAGCCATGGAAAGGCATTCGTGGTCACTTACTCTGCAAAGACAAGGACCTTAATCAGGATTATCTGGTAAACTTTCTGTAGGCATTCAGCCAAATGTCCCTAGCTCCCAGCTTCTGTGCCAGGGCAGAGATGAGCTGAGGTTTCCAGATGTTTCTTAGGTTACATATCACATTACCCCATAGGTCATCTTCACCAAATCTCATATGCAAAGTAAGGTTGGGATAATTGTCCTGTTTAGAGCAAAAAAAAAAAAAAAAAAAATGGGTGTGGAGATGAAGTAATCTAGTTCTTTCTTCCCCTAAAACCAATTTTTCCTTGAATGATACAGATTTGAGAAGCAGTAGCAGAAGTATGTTACAGAATGTGTATCTTGTTATGTTTGGACCAGTTATGCATTGTCTATTTTAAATTGGTGATAGAAAAGCCTACAACTATACTTTCAAAATAATTGAAGGTTAACTTTGTGCATTTTGAATAAATGTCTTTTAAGATATCTGAAACATTTGGTCGGCTGCCCCAGAAACAGTCTGTCTCTTGAACTGAGGAATGTTCCCACAAGTAGACATCACGTCTGCTTTCATCAGAAAGTAGCTGAAAGGCCTCTGAAAGTAGCTGAAAGGCTTCTGTATGCTCATGACCCTAGGCTAGGATACCTGGTGTCTTGCTCTCTCTCCTTTGATATCATCTATCTCTGCTCTGTCATTTTATAAACAAGGAAAATGAAGCTAAGAGGAGTGATCTGACTTCAAAGGTGGCAGAGGCAGAGCTAGAACAATGATCCAGGCCTTCAGACCTCTAGTTTACAGCTTTTCATCTATGACAGTGATTCATTTAGGAGCATGATTGAATCAATACCCAGCTCCACATTCAATAGCATCAGTGAAAAGCTTAATAAAAGGGGAGATGAGCAATATAGAAAAATGCTGATAAATAATATTCTACCTATCATTTAATTTAGAACAAATGTATTGTGGTCTTATGGAACATCCCTTGAATCAGCTTATTACATGGGAAGGACAAGGAGTAGGGAAGTAAGGTTTTATGTGCATGTGTATGTGCACATGCCAGGGTATGCTAGGGAAAAAATGGGCAGAATTAGAGACAGATCAAAATCACAAGATGGGCCTTTACTGTGTGGTTAATTTTTCCATTGGGCTATTTTACTGCTTCCTGTTTTCCTCCCCCTCTATTTATTCAGGTTGGATCCATGCTTGAGGGATGAGGGTGGGAGGAAATTCAGAGCCATATGCCTGTGCCTCAGTGCCTCCCCTGAGACTTTCAGGGCTGGGTTGGACATCTTCCTGTTTGCCAAGCTTTCCACCAATGCTGTTGAATAGATAGTTAGTTACTGATCCAAGTATGTCCCTAAACATGCTCTTGGCAAGCTGTCATACCTATTTGTTTTGACATGAGGAGAGCATGGTGGCTTTAACAAAAGTGATGCAAAGGGGGGAAAAAAACTAAACCTAGCATGGGAAAAATGCTTCTTTGATATATCTTGACCATTGACAAAGCAGGATGATCTCGACATGAGCTTGCCTTTACATTTGCCACTTATACACAAGGCGCTTCCAGCTCTCCATAGCCACCTAAAACACCCTTTTCTGCCTCCAGGAGCGTAACCACTGTACCTTCTTGTAGCCATAGAGTTTAGAAAAGAAATCATCAGTAATAAGTACCTTTTATATGCCAAACCCTGTTCTTAACACTTTACATATATTACCTCATTTTGTTCTCATAGAAATTCTATAAGAATTTGTTAGTCTATGCATTCTATACCAATAAAATGCCATTTTTCCAGTATGAGTGACAGAACAAAAGAGCGTGATTGAGAGGTTCCAGCATCACCATATACTAGAGAGGTGACCTAAAGCAAGTCATTTAATCGCCATTTTTGTTAATTTCCTCAGCAAATAATGAGGAAGGATAATAACAATGACCATACCTACCTCATGGGTTGGTTTTGAGAATCAAATATTTAAAATGCAAATTTTTGGTGAACTATAAAACATTAAGCAAATATAAATTACTAAAAGAAGGGTTGTTTGTTTTTGTTTTAATAGATGTGAGGATATTAGAAAATATAAACTACATATAAATTATAATTTTGCAAGTCATAATAGAATCAAAAACTAAATTTGTCCCTATATGAATGCAAATGGATCTCATGTAGTCTACAGCCAGCCTCCCATGAACCTCCTTTCTTTACATCAGTGGTTCTTAGTCCCATTATACCCAATGTCCCTTTTATATGAAGTACTTTAAACCACTTTATTTATTATCCTGAAGTGAAATTCATAAACAATATAACCTATCTACATACATAATTTTAAAAATCACAAACACCCTATTTGTAATAATGTAAAGGAAAAATCCGAAGAAAGTTTTTCAATATGTAGTTATTTCAGTATGACTACCCTAGAAGATAGCATATAGCATTCCTACACAGTCACCAGAATGTACCGGCCACAAATGAGGATCGATACAGGTGTATCTCCCTGTGATTCAAACAATGTGATGGCTTTGTGTTTGTGGTGAATTTTTTAAAATGATGAACAACTCTTGGTAAAGTTTCAATTTACAGAATTCATGTTTTATTGAAAAATTCAGCAAGTTTTAAAACAGTGCATAAAATGTTCTGGTGTTTATACATAATATAGACTTAGGCTCAAGTAATTCAAAACAGGTCTTTCACCCAACTAAACATCCAGTGAGACGTTTGAAAATTACATGTGACACAGGATAATTCTTTGATGTTGTAGGGTTGTCCAGTGCGTTCCAGGATACCTGTCGTCCTTGGCCCCATCTTTTAAATGCCAGTTTTATGATGATCTAAAACATCCTGATGAATTCCCTGCTCCTGCAGGGGTGGTAGCGCCTCCTCTCCCCGACCCACGTAAAGCTCCACTGTGGCCTTGTGAGCTTCCTCACAAGCAGGTGCTCGCCATTCTGGCTGAGTGCGGCTTGTCTCCCCAGATTAGACAGGATCGCCTTTGGTTTTTTTTCACTCTCTTATAATCCGATGCTTTGACTTAACTAAACATATCTTTTCTCTTTGCCTAATTTCTTTACTCTAGCCTGGCAAACTAGGCTCTCTTTGAACTATTTTACTTCCACCCCACAGCCCTAGGGGCATTTCTAGGGGAGTCAGCAATGCATGCCTATAACTAGCTCTTAGAACTGGAAGTTAAAGTGGAAGTTATTTAGTTCAACTCTTACTTTATAGATAATCAAATTAACACTTAAACATATGCAGTGACTTGCATGAGGTTCCCAGTGAAAATTAAAAGTTGCTTTCATGAAACGAGAGGGTAATAAAGGTAAAGCAGAGAGAGTTTATAGTCTCAGAAAATTTAAAAGTTTTAAATGCGTGTAGCGGAGGAATTCTCAGTGATGATGATGATGATGATGATGATGATGATGATGATGATGATGATAATTACAGCCAACATTGATTGTGGTATTAAAGTGTTAGATAGCATGCTAAGCATTTCCTATGACTTATCTCATTAAATCTTTACAACACCCGGTAAATAAGGTATTATTATTATCCCATTTTACAGATGAATTACTTCAGGAAGAGGATGAATAAGCCATTTGCTCCAAGGCCAATGGTGACAGGCCTAGAAATTCAAACCCATTAACTACAGAGAACTTAGTGCCAAGATGCCCCAGAGGATTATTACTATCACCCAGGTGAACAGCAGCACGGAGGCAAACAGAATTCCTTGAGAAGATGAAACTTAAATTGTGCCTGAGTACAGAGTTGGGTGGATGATCAATTATTGTTTTGGAGGCCCTCAAACTTCGGCAAGGAAGTCTGTGAACAAGATGCCAAAGTCACTAAGGAAAGCAAGAAAGTGCTACAAACAATGGTATATGAATTTCAGCATGTGCAGGTTGTTGGATGAAGGTCACAAATGATGGTAGGGAGAAGTGATGGAAAGAACAGATATGACAATCCCACCTTCTGTTCAGTTAAGGGAAAGGAATAATAGAAGGATGCATTAGACAGAATAACAAGAAAAATGGCGTCTTCAGAGAAAAGGTCGCCTAATGCTAGGAGATGGAAGGATATACAAAGAATAATTGGGGGCAGGGAAGATCTGTGAATTGTTTTTTGTTTTTGTTTTTGTTTTTGTTTTTATATAGAGTCCCATGGGATAGGGTGTATAGTTTTAAGTTAGACAAATATAAGACAAGAATTTAAGGCTCTCTGGATAGAGATGAAAATAATGGCTAAGGTGAAGTAAAGATGCAATTTGGGATTTAAGACTGTAACTTTAAGGACCAGAATTTGGGAAGAAGAGGTCCTAGTGGAGCTCGTGAGCAATAACAGAAGAATGGCAATTAGGCAGAAATCAATTAATGGAGGAATTGTTGGTTTCACATGACGACCACTTGGGGGAGCTCCAGCCCATTCTTCAGCTAATAGTTCATAGGTTAGGAGCAGATTCAAATTCTGAATCTACTTACCAGATATATGACTTGGATAAACCACTTATCCATTTTGTCAAATGGAGATAATGACAGTCATTCACAGTACAGTGGTGAGTATTAAATGAGATACTACGTGTAACACGTTGTCACATAGTAAGCCCTGAACATACATGATCAGGACAATCCCGAGTGGCAGGAATTCTGCTGTGCATGGAAAACAAGACCCTGAGGACACCGGGCAATGGCACCAAGGGCTTTAGTGTACAGTATGACAAAGGGAACTGTTGCAGTTGTTGACTCTTCCATGGTCTTTTTTTTTTTTCATGGTGACATGGGTTAATGAAATCCAGTGAGTTTCAGATGAACAATTTAACAGTAAATATAAGTCCAGGGTCAGGAGTTCTAAGCCTTTCCAGGTCTTCAAAGGAAATCTTCTTTCTTGGAGGTATGTTTTGACCTTCCTTGGCTCTTCTGCACAGTTGAGTGGTGAGATGTCAGGATCAGGGTGAGGGTCTGAGAGAAAGACCAAGAGGCTCATCAGCCTTCTTCCGACCTGGCCAGGGGAGGGGGAGGGCTGGGGGCTTAGGCATAGGACAGCTCAGTGGTCCAAGACCACAGCAGGTATGCACACCTGGAGAGCTGTGAGCTGTGAAGACAGCCTGATTACATCAAAGTGATGTGGGGAAGAGACACTTCCACTCCCTGTTTCCATTTCTAGAGCCTATCTCTCAGCACACTTTTCTCTCAGCTTTAGAAGGTGCTGCCTCCACACATGTTCACTTGGATTAAGAATAAGTTTTTCCAGGCACCACCAACAAAGACTGGAGAAGCAGCAGAGAACTTCCTTGAAGTAACTACTTATAGCAACAATGATTTTGTGAGGGTCCTGAGCACCCTCATTATGATTTTATAACATTTCTCTCCTCTACACTCTAAGGCCAGTTACTTTAGAAATAAAATGTGATATCCATTAAAACCCTATTCTGGCACCTCCAATTCCAGTCCCAACAAAGCATTTCTCTCCTAGTCTAATTTGGTTTTAACTTATCAATGATACCATTTCTCTACAAGAAGTTTGGATGTCCCCATGTCCTTCTCCTAGAAACCTTCCTACCACCAGTACGAAAAAAAGTTCCCTTTGGGAAGGTAGAAGGAAAATGTAGAGAGGGTGGTTCAGAACTTGAAAAGAAAGTCTCTCATTATCCTTGTAGGACTCTTGGTCCACACTCCTTCTTCTTAGCCTCTTCTAAGCCATTCCCCCTTTCCACCTGTGACTACTTAAAGTTTAATTAATTAAAAACAAAGTTAAAAATGAATTCCCAAGTCACCAGAGCCACATTCAAGTCCCAGTGGCTGTAGCGCCTGTGTTGGAGAGGGCACATTCCCATCATCACAAAAAGTTCTGTTGGGTAGAGCTGTCTGATTTTTCAGAGTCCAGTTGTCTCACTCCCTCCCTGAGCTGGAAACCTCACAGCAAAGTTCAGTCACCTGGGCCCCCTCTGCCAAAAGGCCTCTTTTGTTCCTGGTAGTAACAACAGTACTGACTTATAGAATGGGAGCTTTGCATTCATCACCACACTGTAAAAGGGACACGCAAAGACCCCCTGACCCACGCCAATCACCAGGCTAGCAATGACAGTCTGGATTTTAAACCAAGTTGGTTTTTACCAAACTCAAGCTCTTTTAACTCAGCCCATCTACTCTTCCCCTGGGACAACTAGCTGCCTCTGAAAGGAAAGGCCCTAAAATGTTCTCTGCCAACCACAGTGTTCCCTCACTGGCCAATATCCATACTCAGTACATTCTGACCCCTTAACTACTACCACCTTCTGGGTCAGTACCTCAAAAATCACATGGACTCATTGCAGTAATCTTGCTGCAGTGGCCAAGCAATAAAGGAAAGTGTCCTCCTCCGCTCGTTAAGCAGTGTTCCTGAGTGACTGGCAAGTCCTGTGGGCAGGGGCCATTCTGATCAAAAACATCCTATGAACCTTCGGACAGCATCTCTCAAAGGAATACAAAGAAAGGACCAGCTTGTGCAGTGGCAGGAGAGCTTAGTCGATTTTGAGGTAGGGGCTTTCAGGAGAAAAGCCACAGGTTTGAGGTTTCTCACCATGTCCAGCTGCCTTAAGCATGTTAGTTTACTTTGTATCTTTAGTACCTGGGGAAAGACACATTTGAGTCCCACTAGGCTGCCATTGGCTTGATTTAAACAAAAATATGTGCAAGGAACAGCAGCTCTCTCTGTCTCTGTCTGTCTATCTCTGTCTGTCTGTCTGTCTGTCTCTCAGATTGGAGAAGGGTGAAATGAGAGCTAAGAATATTTCTAAACACAACAAATGTTTACATTTTAATTATTTTTCAACTGTACCCTCACAAACCATCAAAAGATGTATAAGAAGACATTTAAGAAATAAATGTGGTGTAAATTCATGCTCATCTAGAACATGAATAATTTACATCATGATGGGCTCAGACCATGGACTAATAGGTGTAGATTTTGCCCAATATCTTCCATGTTGCCATATTTACCTTCTTAACTTAAATGTACAACATCCACTCAAAGTCACTACTCTTCTTTTATTTTGTTACCCTTCCTAGTCTGGTGTGTTGGTCAAACTGTGAATGAGAGGCCAGTAAATCTGCCAGTGGGCAGAACACAGGGTGGAGGGCTTCTAAGCATCATGGACCTGGGCCCAGACCAGCCAGGTCTTCTGCCTTTGGACATACAAAGTCTACCACACGTAGTAAATCTCATGGATCACACATGATGTGTTTCTGTTTTAATGTCAAAATTAAAATCCATATTATTATTTTATAATTTGGGGCCTTTTATCCTAATAATGCTGTTATCCAATCCATGTTTTGATGGTGATTATTTCATTCTAATGGATTGATATGACCACAATCATGATATAAATAGATAAATGCACTTAGTTAAGTTCCTCAGTTCTGTAAAAGATAAGACACCAGCAACAGTAAATTTTTTTCTGGAGAGACACTGTGTTCATTTAGGCCCCAAGCCAAAGTCTTTCTAAAAGCATGAATCAGAAATACCAAGGTTAAGACTCCTTTGCTGATCTTATGATTACCTGCCCCACCTTGTTGATCAGAGTTCAGTCTTAGGGTCAGCCTGTGGTGAAGCTAGATCAGCTTTTTTTTTTTTTTTTTTGACTGAGATATCTTAGAAGCCCTGAGGTCATCCAGAAAGAAATGGTGGAACCCACTCTGCATTGGGGGATCTACCCGGAAATCCAACACCCCATTTAGAGAGATGAAGTAATAGGCAGCTAACTAGCAGCTACTTTCTTTCTCTGTTTTTTTTTTTTCCTTTTCCTTAATTGCTGCTTTCCCATACTGCTCCTCAATTCTGAAAAATGGAAGATTCTGCCACCTGCTGTGAGAGGTGAAAACACCAAAATCCCCACTGCCATTTCCAACCCATTGGGGTACATGGGATGCTGCCTGAATTGTGTGTGCAAGTGGCCAATCAAGGAGACATTTCTTGATGCCTTATCTGTAGGGATGTGGTTAATATGGATCAGAATTATATGAGGCTTTGGCTAAACTTATTTAGGGTTGATTCCTGATTATAATGCCAGTTGCCCAGGGGACAGATGAATCATACACAGATTATCTGATCTGATTTTTAAAAAGCGGTCTGATTAGTTCACTTGTTTTAACAACCCAATCGGATTGACTTGGTGGCAATGCATCGATTTTATAGCACTGCCTGAATCAATCTGAATAAAACCATTTAGCACCACATATAAACACAGCTGAATTCAGAAACATGGGATGAAATCTTTCCTTTAAGGTCTTGAGTAATAGAAAATAAAATGACTTAGATTGGGTCTTTACTGAGGAGATTTTGTATATCAGCCTAAGCCCACCCTGGTTTCAATCCTATCCTCGCTCTCTAACTACCTAAACAGATTCAACTTCCTTCTTAGTTTCATTGAGCAGGATCCCCTTTTTTCACATGCACTGAGCTCTCAAACAGGATATCCGTGACTGAAGAGAGATAAACAGAAAACTAAAGGCATATGCATAAATTATCAAAAAGTTTCTTTCCAGGCTGTTATGAAATCTCCGTCCTCTGACCCAGGGGTCAAAGACAGATTGATTATTGATCCAACAGCATTTATGCTAAATGGGGATTCTAAGAGATTCGTGGCTAACATCATTTGACTAACAACTACTTCCTAGCCTTCATTCGGAGTCATATTCTTTTCTAGTTAAACAAAAGAAAGATCCAAGGGGAGGTTTAAGGTTATTTGGGCTTTTCCCTTGACTATCTCCCATGGTAATTTCTGTTTCTATACTTCACTACTTCTCAGCACTTCTTGGATAAAACTCAAACCAAAGACCAGTTGATTATTGTATTCACATGATTTGGGTTTAGTAGAGTATTTCTAATGACTCTCCTATTTTTCTGGCTGTGTCCTCCCTGCATCTCTATTTTCTCACCCATAAAGTGATATGGTTGAATGGGTCATCACCGGCTTCGTATGACTTAATATCTTAATGATATTATAAGCTGTTATCTACACATCACATTAACATTTTGTATGTTATTGTATTGCATTGTATTGTATTGCAATTTTGTATCTATAATCTGTTGCTCCTTCTCTGTTGATCTAGTAAAACATATCCTTCAATTTCTTCAGAAGTGTTGCCCTGATCAGATACCCAGACTCTGTCAGCCTCAATATGTTAATGGGTTAAGTTAAGATGGCTGCCATCATACTGACCACTGTATTCTCAGCCAACTCTAGATTTATTATCTGCACGACAATGCCCTGTTTGTGTGAGAGTTAACACCACCTGTCATCATTCGATATGGAAAAGTCTGTGGCATGAGGCAATGAGCTTTAACCATCTTGTGTTGAAAGACAGAACTTTTCTTCCTTATAGTTCAGTGTTTATCAAGGCCTTAAAATGCAGCCAAGGCACTAAAGACAAAGAAAAAACTTGGAAGGTTTTTGTACTTTTTGTAAAAAAAAATCTTTCGAGTATTTTTTTTTAACCATTACCAAAATCTCCTCCAAACACACAGACCCTACAGTATCCCTATTAAATTATATAGAGCGAGTCCAGCCCTTGACTGTCAGCGGGGCCCATCAGTCCTAATTTATCGCCCCAGGAAACACAGTACAATTATGGTAATAAATAATAATAGGATTCAGTACATGACAACATGAATGATGGAGACTCTCAGAATTCATTTACATTGCTTTGTGTTGCAATCATCATGCCTCTAATGTAATGCCAAGCAAATGAGCCCCTTTGAATATTGTGCAATCTATTGCAAGTCAACTGGCACAAAACTCACTCAATAAATCATGTTCAAACACATGCCTGTAATGACAGGTAAATCAACAATGAAGTAATTGCATTTAATGTATTGAAATACTGGACAAAAAACAGTGACCTCAAAGTGACTTTTTGTAAGAGGTATGATATAGTTGCAACAGGGAGTGAGGTCCTTCCTAAGAGGCGTTCCTTGCTTAGATGCACATGCCAGAGCCAATGATGTTGTTCCCTGCACAGACCTTGATTGACTACCTTCTCTCTGCAGTAATCACAGGACCAGGCTGCCATAGGCTGCAAGGAGGTGTTTACTAGGCCAAACATAAAATTCACAGGTGAGGGTGGAAATCAGCCTCTAGCCCAGCAACCACTCCTCTGACTGAGGGGTCACAAAGCTTTGAGTTTTGTAGCTGACTCGAGAAGCAGCCTGAGGGAGGAGAAAAAGGCACTGGGTCAGGAGTCAGGAGGTCTGTATCCCTAATCTAGCTCTGGTATTGAATAAATCACTGTATGACTCTAGCCAAGTCATTTTGCCTCTCAGTCCTTTGTCTGTAAAATGGAATAATTGGACTGTCATCTCTAAAATTCATTGCAAGTCTAATATTCTATGAAGCTCTGATTCTAATTAGAGGTCTTCACTTTTAAGCAGGCAGAAAAATGTCCCCCACCCCCCACTCCTGAGTGTTGAAGGCTCTGGTTTGAACCAGCATGCATCTCTTCATCATTTCTGATGGTCGAGCCAAGTGTATGTGCTTCTAATTTCTGTGAAACTTGGGCCTGCCTCTTTCTGGGCAAGCAGACAAGTCTGAAAATAGGGCCCCAGGGGCCATGTGGATGGATAACAGGCAACATTGAAATGACAACCTTCCCCACATTCCCCATGGCATCCACCCCAGCTCCCCTCTTCCCAGGGACAATGTCAAGAAGAGATGAAGCAGAGCCTCTGCTAAGCCAAAGGCCGCCTAAGGAACTTTCCTGCTCTCATGAAAAACTCATTCTTGGCTGAACCGCTGTATAACCCTCCCATCTGTCCTGTGTTTGTGTGATAACGCGTATAACTCCACTAACATACGTTCTTCTTTATCCTTAACGCTTAGTCCCTAACTAATGTCAAAGTAGATCTCATGCACCCCATAATCTTGGAGATGTAGGGAAGTGGCAAGGTATGGAGGAAGTCGCACCAGATTTGGAGTAAGAAGATCTGGCATTAAGTCCTGGCCCCATATTTTATCAATGTGTGACTTTGAGCATGTCCCTGACTCTCTGAGCTCCATTGCTTCATCTGTAGAGCGATAATAATAATACTTGTTGTGCCCACAGTGAGGTTGTTGTGAGGACAGTGTGACATATGTGTGGAAAAGCTCTGTTAGTTGTAAATCACGATACAAAGGTCTCATTTTTATGATTAATTGGGAGAAAAGAAAACTCTGAGACCAGTATACTGTGTTCTGCACTAAGACAATGCTTCTTACATTAAAAAAAAAAAAAAAAAAAAAAACTTTGTTTATCTGTATGTTGTTATTTCTGACTCTCCTCATGAAAGTGTAGGCTAAAGTGAAGAGGGTCTTATTTTTATTATTCATATATCCCTAGCACCTACAACAGTGGTAATAAGGATTTATAGAATGAATGGGTAAAAAGTACTATTTATTTTTCTTCAGGAGATTACACTATAATACTGATCTTGAAGTCATTTTAGAAAAAAAAATATTTGACCCTGCCCTACTTCAGCATCTTGCTTCATTCACTCTTCTTGCTGAAATGTGGTAAGTTAGTGAGAGATGGCTCCTTTAGCGATGGTCCCCTACAGGAGAGATGGCAGTTGAAAAGCCTTTTAAACCCACTGAGATGCCTTCTGAGCCAAAACTGGGCCACGGTTTCCCAAGCAACAAACATCCAGAAAAAGATGGCCCACTTCAAGGCAAGGAGGGATCTGGAAAGCTGGGAAACCCACAAGCTTTTCCATTTTGGAGGGCTGTGAGGAAGTGTGGTTAATACAGCCTTCACAAGCCCTTGGGTGAGAGCTAACGGGTTTTTATTCTTTATATCCCATGTTCATAGGCCCTGTCTACCCTCTCTTGGATGTCATTCTGTCACAGAACCACAAAAGCTGACTCAGATTTTGCCTGCTTTCTCCTTCTGAAATTAGACCCTTATTCTCTTGATAGTTCCCATATGATAAACCCTGATTAGCAAGGCAACAAGCCCCATGCATAACAAAAGACCCATTAACCAGGGTTGTTGGGCAGAAAAGCAAAACTGGGGGCTGTAGAAGGGTTGAGAAAGAAACAGGAAAACTCTAATTTTAAGAAATTGTTACCAGTTTCTGGATGTGAAAAGTTTTCCGCCAAAGATGGGAACATCGGGAATAGAGGGACCTAGCTTCTTCATCTGACCTGATGATTAATGGGCTAGAAGTTTGGATCCCTGATGATGGTAAATACCTACTGTGTTGATCTGGGGTTTTCTCAACACTGGGCTGGATTCAGATTGTTTCTGGAAGCAGGACAGGTATTTTGACAACACCTGGGGAGCAAGAGTCAAAGACTATGCCTCCCAACCTTGAGATTCAAAGGTCTCTTTGGTGGTTGGGTGGGGGGGGGGCGGGGGGAGGGAAGCCAGTGGCAAGCTGAGTTCAGGGTTAAGGAAGAGGGAGATAACACCCTATGTCACAAGGGAACCCCAGAATGAAGAAGCAGTTTCTCTAAGAAGTCCCTTTCAGAAATATAGTCAATAATATCGTGATCACTACGTGTGGTGTCAGGTGGGTACTAGATTGATTTGGGTGATTGCTCTGTGAGGCATGCAAACATTGAATTACTATGTTGCACACCTAAAATAAATGTAATATTGTGCATCAACTGTAATTAGAAAATAAATTTATTTTTAAGTCCCTTTCATGGAACACATTGTTAAATTTCTTTATGGAAGGCAATGGATTTTAGTTCGACTTGTCAGTATGAATGGTTATAAATACCCAAAATAGTCTTCATTCAAAACATCGCCCCTTCTCTCCAATTTAGCATCCCCAAAGTCCATTTTCTTTTCCCTTCCTTCACTTCCAGCTCCTGACCCAGCCCTCATCCACCCTTCATCCCATTCCTCTCAGAAACTCAGGGACAGGAAATGAATTCTTGCCTCCTGTCATTTCACTAGGCAGCTCCCAAGAGCCAATGAGCTGTAGCCCTGGCTGTGAAATGGCTCAGTCAGCTTGATTAATGACGGGGGGTCAGCAACCGTCACCTCTCCCACTAACTCCCCAAAGTGCACCCACAGCCCAGCTGGAAAAGAAGAAGTAAGGAAGGAACACCAGAGAGCCCTGTTCTAACACAAGCACCAAGGACAAAGTCAGGCGAGGAAAGCCAGCCTTCCAGGAGAACCCACGCCCGCCCCTGACTAGAAGGGCTTTCCTCATTTTCTTTTCGGGGGATGAGCAGGCCAGTGAGAAGACAGAAGAGGAAAAGTTTTCTTCTAGAACTTTCCACACTAGATAAAGTGGTAAGATCACAAGAGGACACACTGTTCTTGAGGAGCAGCTATATCAAACATGCAGATTGGAAACGAAACTGTCCCAAATTCTCCCTGTTTATTCTCACATCTCCACTGGCGGCAGTTGGTGAGGAGAAATTGTGATCTAGGATGGCTTAGAAACCCTAAGGCCTTGGGCAAGTACCTAAGGTGTCTTAGTATCTAAAAAAGAAGCCTGTGTGTTTTAATGAGAGTTTTCCATAGCCAGGGACATTCAATTGCAGGTATCAGTCATACAACCAACAGCAATGGACTAGATTCTATTTTCTATTAGTCAATCACCCTCCAGAAGTCCATCTCAATTGCCAAGAGAAGACTAAGTGTGCAGGTCATGGATTAAGGAAAGAGTGAATAAACTCTGATGTGGATTTTGGTGCAGAATGCAAAGTACTTTTGTTTCTCTTAAAGTATAAACAAACACTTAAGAGGTTACCTTTTTCCTTATTATTTTTTCATTTTCACCTGAACTCTGAATTTTAAGTTTCTGGGCTATCCATGATGAAGCAGTCTCACTTTTGAGATATTTTCTGCTTAGAACAATTTTTGAAAACAAAGATTGCCTAATTCCTTGAGAGCTAGAGATCTACCTCTGGAGTGAGAAACTAGGCAAATCTCTCTCCTCCTTCCTAGACTCAGGCAGAAAACAACTACCGTCCAAACTCAGAAATTGTTCAGGAACCGAAAGGGCTGAACTGAATGCTGTGAAATATTTTGCTAAAGTGTCTTCTAGAGAAGTAGCAACTTTGGAGATGCTGTACCAGAAAGTGTTAGCATATTACAAGACAGAAATCTTGCTGTAAACAACCCTGTTTAATTTAGCTAAACTCAATATTTTCGAAACTTTTTTCATCAAGGTGTTCTCTCTATCTCTTTATTTCTCTCGCCCTTTTTGCATAAAATTTACTAACATACTATAGAACTTGTGTTATTCCACAGACCGCACTTTGCTACATGCTGGTAAAGACAAAAGAGGAGTTAAGAGAATTACATTACATTCTTGTCACAGAATTTAATTATGCTACTAATTAGTTGAGAACCTTGGACAACTCACATAACCCCATTGGGCCTCAGTTTCCTAATATCTTAAATGCTGGTAGTGAAGAGTGTGGTTTTGGACAAGATAAACTGTAAAGTTCTACCAGCCCAAAATGTCTATGATTACCAGAGGCCATTCAGCCTTTCCAGCAAAGCTGGAAGATAGTGCCAATCAGAAAGCCAGAGAGCTAGGCCAGCCCAGACGGCTTCAGCAAGAGATAGGTACTTGATACTTTTCTGTCCCGGCTTGAGATGAGGAAGGAAGACCAAAGAACACTGAATTCTCTGGAAAGCGAAAATGCCAATGGCTTCAGGGGGTACTACTTTAAGCCTGGCCATTGCCAAGGTAAAGCCATCCTCTTGCTGTGCTAAACTTACTAAGTAAGTCTTCTATTTATTAAAATGAACTTTTGTTTTTAAAAAGTTATTGCTTTCCATGATGAAGTCAACAAAACATCTACCTCTCTTATTACACACTCTCCCTCTTTCTCTCCTTCTCAATTCTAAAATAACCCATAAATGAGGCCCCAGGGGGAATGTCACTTGGCTTTGTATGAAGCTCAAAAGAGCCTTTCCTTTCAAATCACACAAATTCCTGAAGCTTTTCATTTGGTTTCATCAATAATTATTAACCTTTCTTTCTTTTCTTTTCTTTTTTTTCCCCTAGGTTCACTGTCCTGCAGACCAACAGCCTGGCTAAGTGTCTGGGTCATCCACCAGCAAGTGTTCTGTGCGTTTTTTAAAAACATGCACATGTGTTCTGCCTCTTATTTCCTGAGTGGTCCCAACACCTGGAGTGATCAGAGTCCAAAAAAGTCAGGCCAGGAAATTGAGTTCTTCTCGACTCCTTGCTGGCTCATTCAGATATTGGAGGATGAATGTGCTTTGCAACTAACCCTCCACAGGAGAAGACCAGAGCCCTACCAAAGAATTAAGGAGACCCCAGAGCTGGCAAAGAAGGAGGAAGGAAAAACCTCTCAGATCTATCAGACAACTTGTGATTTCACCTCAAAATTTTCCTCGTCTCCTACCGAGCAAAAGAAAACTAAAAATCACTCTTCTTCCTACATACACATACACACACAAAAGGAATTTTTTTAAAAGAAAAAAAAAAAACCTGGAAGCATTTTTGAAGGCAAAAGGCTGTTTATTGCTGCCAAAGTGCTGACTTTTTTTTCTGCCTCTGGCAACTATATGAGAATTGGAGACTTCAGCAGAGAAGAAATCCATTCACTTGTCATCACATAAAACCTCTGTGTTCCACAGAGGAAATGGCAAAATTTCACCCTTAACTGAATTTGTGAATTCTGACTGAGAGCTGAGAGAGGAGACAGAGTAGAGAGGGTCAAGCTGCCCTACATCCCGGGACATTCTGTGACCTCACTCTGCCATGTGAAGGAACGGCGAGTGCTCCAGAGAGGCCTCTGTCAGCAGGGTACAAAGATGGAGAGGAAGGAGTCAGGACAGGGCAACCACCAGTCCCCACCCAAGCCAAGATGGACCCGTTCCATTCCACATCACCGCAGAGAGTTCCATCGGAATGTGTTTTAAACAACTAAAGCACCGGGGATTTTTTCCTTTCCCCTGAAGTATATCCCATGGCCTTTTTAATAATGACTGTTTGGAACAATTATGCCTGTTATTGAGCTTAGCACATTCTATATTCAGTTGTTGTACTAAGCACATTATTCATTTCCATCTCTTTACCTTTCCTGCAAGTAATTTTTTTGCTGCCCATCCACTACCTGTCCCACCAGGTTGATCCTTGTCCACAGAGAAGGTGAAATGGCAGAGAGTAACAAAAGATCACCTAGTCCAACCACCGGTTCTTATCAGATATCCATTCTGACCTTGTATGTGACTGTCTCACCTCTTTTCTCAAAGCCTCTGTGCTTCCCCCAATCTTCCATTTTAATATTAAAGTCACAGTGTGGCAACTGCAATATTCCCCAAAATCCCTGTATCAGACTCTCTTGAATTTCAAAGCGATGAGGTCAAGATCGAGAAAACTCAGAAACGGAGGAAATTGGGTTGCTAGGATCCTGGGGTTGTTTATTATGCTCTCAGCCTTAATTAGGTGTAAGTAACATCTTGTCAGTGTCCTGCCACATATGCTAAAGCTGTCGGAGCAATTTTACTGAGTCTGACAGCTTAAATCAGAAACAAGAGAGTCGACATGTCAATGATGAGGCTGGACATGATGGATATATTAAGAGGAGTCTGGAAAATTCTGGACTTCATTATATCGACTTCTCAAAAGTTTCCGTCAAAAGAATCTCAGCCTTATTGGAAAAGCTCCTCTAGGATCTGATTACACCCAATTAGAGGGCCTCCCACAGCCACCTGGACAGGGAGGATTTCGGCTACGGATTCATCGGAGGGGTGATTGAGGGAAGATGAGAACCGGGAAATTGCTGATTGTGGTATAATTTCTACAAATAGATCTATTGAGATTTAAAAGGTGCAATAACTTGACATTTTTGCTAAGTTAAAAACTGTTTAAAAATGGGTTTGCAGGTTGTTTCTTTTTCCATCTTGGCCCCCAGGCTATTTTCAAAATGAAAAGAATGGCAGAGAGTCCTAAAAGGTAAGGTGGAGTTGAAGGCAATAATAAAATGTTAAAGACGACAAAGAGGAAAATGATAATATTTTGAAAGTGTTAGAGGCACACTTGACTTAGGATGGCAAGTTTCTCAGAGGGAAAAAATGAGGGCAAGGGGAAAAGAACATTTGCTAAGGAGATTGGCATGCTAGTGGATTGGCCTGAACACTGGTCTTTCTTGCCCAGACCCAAAGGGGCTGCTTTCTGGAGGCATCTACAGCCAAGATCCCAGGTACTGACACATCACAAACTGCCCCTGGCCTGTCATTTTAAGTGGAGGAGAATTTTGATCCCTTGGCCAAGGAGAGAGGAGGAGTACTGACAAGGGACATACTTGTTCCTGGTGACGTGGCACCACATTCCTGGCAAATTAAGTATCTAAATAACCAGGCTGAGTTTAGGCTTATAGTCTATCTGGGTAATATAGGGCTCAGATCTAAAATTACACACATCCTCAAGAGTCTCTTTACAGAAGAATACCTTTTTCTTCCATTTCTTTTCAAAGGAAGAGATGTCAGTCAGTGGTGTGTGCTCATGTTGCTGAACTACATGATTTTAAACCTTAGATTTGCCGTAAAGATTCATGTCTATACAGTTTGATGAGTGGAATATTCACAAGGACAGAGAATCTTCATGGATTTCAACAGATGAGAACTTCTAGCTTTACAATAGGCCCTTCTTTCTAGCCATTTCAGCTGATGGCTCATATGCATTTGTTTCTGATATTAGGCAGAGTCACTGTGGCCTGACAATGTTGACATTACTTCAGAAGTTTAGAGATGTTGCCTGACTTTTGAAGCAGTGAATAAACTTCAGTGAAATGACTTGGAAACAACAGTGGGGAGGGAAAAGTACTGGGACATGACTTAGTAAAGAAGCAGTGATGCCTTTAGAGTTTTTTTTTCTTTTTACAAGAGAAACGCACCCTCCATTTAGTTGAAAAGTAGTGGGGCATTTTTCTTTTTCTTTTCTCAGCATGTTAATGCTAATTGTTTTTGCCTCTGTCTCATACTGAATTGGATTGAAAACCTCTTTCCGAAATCAATTTGGAGGCAATGAGTCACCAGCCCTGGTGACTGAACTGCTCTTTTATCAACTCAGCAGGTGTGTAACAGTCTTTTCTCTGAATGGCCTTCCCTCCTGTGCCTCTGATACTCCCAATGAAAAAAAGTCAGAAATATATGAGAACTCAGAGGGTCTCAGTCTTGATCCGTGTTCCCCGTTTTTTGTAAAGAAAATATAAGGATCCCGTGACCATGAGGACCTACATATCAAGTTCCCTGTTATGAATGCTACAGACCAAAATTATACCTATTAAAATCCCCAATACTTCATTGGCATGTCCTCCATCACTTGAACAAAGCATAATAATTTCATTCAAAACACTATTTTATTGTTGTCTAACTCAAGAAATATCCATTAAGCTCATAATTCATGTCATGGCTCATGCTAGAATCTAGAAACTGCAAAAACTAATATGTTAGCTAACACTAATGGAGTGTTTCTTTGTCTCCAGCACTGTTCTATGTGCCTTACATAAAATGCCGAGGCATTAAACCTCACCAGACATTTGTTGAACCCTCCCCTCAACCAGACCAGTCTGTGTTGGTTAATCAATGCAACCGTGAAACTTGTGCAGCACTCTCAGCCTTCTTCTCAGGAAAGCCGCCATCAGCTATTCCCTGCTCAGGAGTTGGATTATGTAACTGCTACCCTGGCCACAAACAGCAAGACCAGGCAGGACAACCGTATCGGTTTTCCAGCAGTTTTCTAGGGCCGCCATAACGAAGGACCGTAAACTGGGTGGCTTGAAACAAGAGAAATGTATTGTCTCACAGTTATGGAGGTTAGAAGTCCAAGATCGAGGTGTGCAGGGCCATGCTCCCTCTGAAACCTGTAGGGAAAGGATCATTTCTTGCCTCTTCCAGCTGCTGGCAACCTCAGACATTCCTTGGCTAGGGAAGCATAATTCTAATCTCTGTTTCTGTTCTCCCTGTGCCTCTTCCCACCATCTTCTCTCTATTTATGTCTGCCTCCATGTCTAAATTTAGTTATATTGGATTAAGGCCCACTCTAACAATCCCATTTTAACTTGATTATCTCTGTAAAGACCCTATTGCCAAATAAGGTCACATTCTGAAGTACTGGGGTTTAGGACTACAACATGTCTTTTTGGCAGAACACAACTCAACCCATAACAACATCCTCACCAAGTGCAAACCTGGAAACCCACAGCCAAAGAGGTGGTCTAGTTCAAGAACTCTGCCCAATAAGATTTCATCATACTGGATGGTAACTATTTGACCCAATGAGACTCTGTCTTGGGAATTTGGGATTCTAGCTAGACAAAGGGTAAAAGACAAGTCAACAAGTGTAGTAGAATCACTACAGTAGGGACTGTGACCCCTGCCTTTGACAGCCTCAAAAGACAGACCTATGACCAAAATCTCTCTGGAGCCTAAAGAGGAGATTCAAGTGCAGATACTCCACTGGCCCAGGTGGTTGCTAAAGCTCCCTTCTGGACTTGTTTGTTTATTTTTAGTAACTGTATCAATTAAACTAACTAGTAATACAACTGCTATTTTTTTTTTATTTTTTATGCAAGCTATTCAGACCCCTGCCTAACCAATCCTAACTTTTTTCACCTTATCAAAACATTTAAAATTTACATCCCATGTTAATCTTATGTAGTTTTGATCTCTAATCATCCCAGCTTCTTCTTATTACATTTGTAATAAGAAATAAAATATATTTTCCATACGTGTTTGTATCCTGTATATGATTTATAATAAATATGCACATATGTATACATATCTCCATATTATCTATAAACACACACATATATATGCATATGCATGTATGTTCTACCTCATCCTCAGTACAATTTGGGTGATTGCATCTATGAATAAAGAAAGGTCTGTGCATGTATAATTATAAATTTGTGGTATGAAAAAAAATTGTGGTATGTTCCTTTGGTATCATGAATAATAATGTTGATAATAACAGCTTTTATTCATTGTTAACATGTGCCAGACACTTTGCTATGGACTTTACATGCATTATCTATTTTAGTCTTTGCAACAATATGGAAAAGAATTATTATACCTCTTTTACAGATGAATGAACTGAGGCTCAGAGAGTTCGAGTAACTCGTCCAACATGACATAGCTAGTATGTGAAAGGTATGAGATTTGAACCCATATGGTCTACCATAGAACAAAAGTTGTGAATCACTTTATACTTTCTATGCCTTAACCAATGTAGTTTTATAGAAACCTAGAGCTAAAGGGGACACTGGGAATTATTTGATCAGGCGGAACACAACTCAGCCCATAACATTTTATTTATGAGAATACCGAGTCACCAAGGGGTAAATGGTGGGGTTCAGTGGCTCAGTTGTTGGCAAAGCAGGGAATGGAATCCCAGTCATCTATTTCCAAAGCCAGGGCTTTTCTACTTCAACTCCAGCCCTTCTGGGCTGTAACTAGATAAAATTTCTACAAGTGTTTCCAGTGGGGGTGACTTCTCTTCTATTTCCTGTAGTGAAACAGAGTTTTTCTTATTTATAGATTATGTTGGTCATTTAAACTAGAATCAGAGAGAGAGAGAGAGAGCTAGATACCTGTGCCAGGGTCTCCATCTTGCCAAAAAGTTTGACCAAGATTTTTAAAACAATTGAAACAAAAATCATTACAGTTCATAAAGCGTTCACCAGGAACTCACCTGAAAACCTAACTAAACAGAACACACATGCCCCAAGCATTCAAGTTAATGCAGGCTTTTCTGGGCTTTCTTTGTATTGCCATCTCTCAGCTCAAATGCAGCATACAGCGCCAAGCGAGTGCTCAGTTGATATTTTTGACTGACAAAAGCAATTAAAAACATAATATTGTATAAGTTCCCAGCCAACCTTGTTATTATTGTGAAGGTGTTTCACATATGTAAGGCAATTTTAACAATCCTTTTGATTAGTCGTTCATGTAACTATTTGAATAAACATTTCAAATCAAGTCAAAATAATCGCAAATGATAACAGCACTTACGGTGTTGCTTAGAGAAATTGTGATCACCGTCTGTCTTTCTCTCTTTCTTTCCTTCCTTCTTTCTTTTTTTCTTTGATCTGAGCAAATAAATGTAACCCCCTTGCTGACTTTTTGCTTTCAAAATGCAAAATAATTGGATGTTTTTCTTCTTGATAATGATGCTCTCTAGTTGGCTATAATAGGAAGGTTGAATGCAACCTCTTTAATATATGGGGCTTTTTGAAGAAAAGGTAGACTTTCTGCAACAGAGATAACAACAATTTCCAAGACCTCTTGTTTGCTAATACAAAACCCATGGAATATGGTGAGAGCAGAGTGTAAATATAGATGTTTCAGCAGACTAGTCACTAGATAGCTAGCTATGCTGTCAATCTCAGTCACTTCTATTTTCTGCAGAATATTTTTGTCAGCAATGATCATCAGTGATCTTATACTTGCTGAATGGTCTCTTATTAATTTACCCATTTGACCTCCCAGAAGTATTTAACACCATTAACCCCTTCCTCCTTGGACTTCTCTTGACTTCTACAATGCCAGCCCTCCCAGGTTCTCCTCCTTCTCTCTGACTGTTCCCATCTATCTTTTCCACCTGCACATTTTCCATGGCCATTCCTTAAGCCTGACAAACCCCAAGCCTGCCCTCACTCTATTTTTCTCATTCCATTCTCAGCCTGGAAGGGAGCATCGATTCCTAAATATTCCATGAACACTATCTGACATCAACCCCCACATTCCCCGCACCAGTCTCAGACTCTCACTCCTACAGTAAAGTAACAGTCTCCCACAAGCCTTCAGATTTGTTCCAGTTTTTCACATCCACTCTGCAATAGTCCTTCTGTGCTGAAAATATGAGGCCATCAGCCTACCTCTCATGATGCAGCGAATATCTTCATCACCTTAAGAAGAGATCAAAGTCCTGAGAATGTTATGCAAAGACTCTCATAATCTAGCCTTCATCCAGCCGGTACTATCACTTGTCACTGCACCACACCTGTTCCCAACGTTCCTGCCACACACTTGTACTGTAGCTTCATTCCTATGTCATGCCCTCCTCCTCTCTGTGACTATTCACATGCTTTTCAATATATTTGCCTCTCTTTCTCCTCACACAACCTTGCTAACTTCTACTGGCCTTTCAAGGATGCAGTTCAAATGTCGCTTGGTGGTCTTTAACCCTTACAGTTTCTTGTGCATATTTCTGCTTGTTCTTCTACGCTTTCTGTCAGAATGCATGACTAGCCACACATTTTATTTGTATACTACCACTCTCCTCCTCCTCCTCCTCCTCCTCCACGCGCGTGCACACACACACACACACACACACCACACACACCCCTACCACAAGACACAGCATATACAGCATATAGCATATAGTCAGTAAATATTGGATTAATAAATGATGTACACAGTCACACTGTCAGTTGTGAAACTGTAATTCAAATCCAAATAAGTTAAAATTTATGATTTTTTTAAATCACATTATATATCACCAGACAAAAACCAAGATACAACATATACCAGCAGACAGACCTCAGTATAAATTTTATATACATAATAATCGGAGACTCAGAAGTTTTCTACCATTAACAGTTTTATTAAAAATTTTAAGACTTAATTATAGTAGTTCAGTTTCACAAATAACAAATGCTTTCAAAGTACAAATTAAAAAAAAAAAGTTATTTCCTTCTATGTGCCATTGGTTACTGCCAGCTCAGTGCAAAATTTCCTTTCAAGGCCCAGCTGCTTGCTTCATTCCAATGGGTTAATGAGAGTTGAGGTAAGTGTGAAATATGGAACCAGAGGCTAACGATTCTAAGACTTCCTTCCGCCTACTCCTTCTCATTTTATTTCCATCACTCTGGTACAAATACTGACAGGTTAAAGAACTCTAGTGTTGGTGAGGCGTTAAGGAAATCATTCAGTCTAGAACGCTGCTTTTAAGCACCAGCAAACATCTCAAACACCCAGCTTGGGGAAGTTCGTTAGAGTCCACAGATTGAAAACTTCACAATTTCATTTTAAAGAACTTTCCAGTGTTTCATCAGATATCTAAAAAGAAGCATTAACTGTATTTAGTGATCAAGAAGCTTCCAAAAGAGTGTGTCTTGTTTTCCAGAAAGTGTCTTTGGGAGGCAGTAATAGGCGATGTAACTGTTTTTTATGCTTAACACCAACCATCACCTTCCACTCCTCAGTTAATTAACTCTCAGGTTGGGGAGGGGGAGAATGTGAGTTTCTAACTTAGGCTAGCTTTCTTAGCAATAGCCTCTTTTTAGGGCAATAGGAAATAAAACACCAATACTGGATGTTTTGACCTATCAGTGGAATTAAGGAGACAGTATTTATTTCCATGCTTACATGTTAGTCAAGAATTGTTGTGTTTAACTGTTGATAAATATTGGGCCTTATAATACTTCCCCGCCAGATGACTCTTTTTCTTACCTGCTTGTGGCTAGATATATCTTATCTAAGCCCAAATTATATCTTTCTCAGAAAAGAACAATACACTTTAGGGTGATCTGACAACAAAATGTTCTTCTATTTCACATTTTCAGCAGCAAGAACAAAAATAATAATTGCCAGTGTCCCGATAGCCTTGCCTCCCATTCTCTATCTATCTCTGTTTCTCTGCACTCCCTTGCTTCACCAACAAGCCAACATGGTATCATATTCAAGAGAGAAAAAAAAAGATGAAGATGTCTAAGAAATCCTTTTTTTTTTTAAACCTAGAAATAAAGACATGACTTTTTCCATGTTTGCAGATATGGAAACTGAAGTTAATAAAGGGGAAAACAGATTTTTTAACCCAGCTTTCACTTGCAAAATCTAAGCCACTTCTATACCATGCTACCTCCCAAAATAAAAATATATTTTAAATGATAATCACCAAGGAACAAATATGTTTTTGTAAATTTGGTTAACTTGGAGAAAAGCTCTGAAATATAAACACCTAAATTGGGGATTTATCTATGGGATAAATCTTATTTATCAAGGTTAAATAGGGATGTTTCCAGAGCTCTCCTTGTTTATTACCAAAGTACCAACTGTATCTTGAGTTACTTCCAAATTGTGATACATCTGCCCTGATTTTCCCTGCTCTTCCAACCCACCCATCCAAGGGCTAGGCATAGTGAGCCATACTTTGAAGGCAAGAACAAAAAACAGAGAATCAATTTTTGCAAATTAACCCTTACTCGTTAACAGCTTTCTTTAAACAAGGGTGGTGGCCAATAAGAGAGTCATTTAACAGCTACTTAATAGGATTCTGAATCGTAATGGGTGACAGTTAATATTTGCACTAAAATCTGCCAAAGAAAAAATAACCGTCTTTGTGTTATATAAGTAGGCTGGGTAGTTAACTGAAGCTTTACCACGCTTTCTCCAGACAGCAGAGGGCACTAAATAGTCTGAAGACTAGCCAAAGGAAGAAGGAAATAGTATTCAGGGTTTGTACTGAGTAGTTCCGACCTTAGCAAATATTGTTCAAGTTACATTTACTTCCCTTAAAAAGTAATATAATATAGTTTAACTCTCAACATCCCCTCCACAACAAAGAACACTTGACATATAAAACAAAAAGTGCTTTAGTGTTTGACATAATTAACCGTGCAGCCATTTGTTCTGAGTAATACATTTTATTCCCTATAGTAAGAACCACTGCAAAAGCAGAGAAATGTTAAAGGCATTTTTATGGCCCAGTGATTTACACAGTCCCCCTCCCTCAGTCCAGTCCAGAGATTCTATAGTGGATCTGTTTATCGTCTTGGAAAAAAGAAGATAGCACCTGTGCTGAAATTTAGAAGGTAGGAACACTTGATAAGAAAGAAAATGTGAAAGAAAATTGCATCATAGTTTTGTAGGCTGTTCTATTAAATTTCTCAGGAAAAAATTGCTCTGAGACCAGCTGTGATTCAGTTCAGCTATTTCCTGATACACTTCTGGGTTTACTTTATGTCTAACAGTCCATTTCCCTAGCATGCCTTTTATTTAAGGACCTCGGAGCAGTTTTAAATGCATCATCTCCTTCATCCTCCCAACATCCCCCATGAAGTGGATAGTAGGCAGCAGGTGGGCTCATCTGTCTTTTATAGATGAGACAACCAGCCTCAGCACACAGCTCCATCCGCTGGCCTGTACAGCCTCTCATTCAATGCCATAGTTTGCCTAGCTTACTGCTTCTTAGTTTTTAAAACTATGTCTCCTCTAGATAAACCTAAATTATATCCCCAGGAATTCTGACCCTTCCCAGAGAGAAACATCCATGAAAATTGGTTACAGAGGAGGGTAAGTTTTTATTCATTCAGAAAGATAATTGAGCACCTAGTATATGCCATATACTATTCTAGGCACTAGACAGAAAACAAAATGGAAAAGCGCAAACAAAAAATCCCCGGGTGTTTGGAGCTAACATTCTCATGAGAAGACAGACAAAATACACAGAAAGTAAATTAATTATATAGTATGTCAGAAGGTGATAGGTGCTATGGGGGAAAAATTGAATAAAGGTAGGAGAATTGGAAGGAGAGTGATTTTTTAGGGATGGCAGGCCTCTCAACCCCTAAAAAGGTAACAGTTGAGCAAACATAAAGGAACGAGCTAGGAGGCCATCTAGGACAAAACATTCCAGGCAGGAAGAGCTCTGGTGCAAGGGCAGTGAGATGGACCTTGCCTGACACAGCTGAGGAGAAAGAAGGAGGCTGGAGTAGAGTGAGCAAGGAGTAGCAAAGTGGGGCACAAGGTCAAAGAAAAACAGGATATGTCAAGAGAGCTTTGGAGGCCGCCATGAGGACTTCAGCTTCTACATCAGGGAAACGACAAAACATGAGAGGATTTGAGCAGAGGGCCGACCGTCCTCTACTTACACGTACCAGCCTACAAGAATTGTGGTACTTTATTTTTGATGCAAAACAGATGGTTTTGCTTTGATTTTCAAAATATAAAATTATAGAGTAAAATATTAAATACATATTTTTTCTTCAAATTATGCACATGAACTAGTTTCCCAGGGCTGCCTTAATAAAATACCACAAATTGAGTACCTCCCAGCAAAGTGAAATAAGAACAGTTATGGATTGTTTTGGGCCTGTCAGCTCCAATGAACTGCTTCGACCTTTCAGAACCCATTGATAGTCACATTCTCTTCTTATTCAGAAGAGAGCAGCCTGCTTACCTTGCCCCCTACTCAGAATCTGAAGAGAGAAAAGCAGGACTTCTGTAAAAGCCCAGGACCTCTAAACTCATAGCCCTCAGGATCATATTGTTTGAAACAATATGGTGGCAGGAAAATTAATAGCCAGGGCACATGTTTCCAACTTATCAAAAGAATCCAGAAACAGTCTCTTCAAGGCTAGCTAATAAGAAAAAGAAAGAGAAGAATGACTGGCCTAGGTTAATCAAAGATCTCATAGAAGAAAAAAAAAATTAAGAGAAAGTACTTGAGCAAGGATAAAGTACTATGTAAAAGCAGATTATTGCTTGAATGTCGGACACCAAATCCTTTGTGAGGGAGCCTATTAAGGGAAGAAAACAGGGAAGTGCCCCCAGACTGAGGTAGAAGAGGACAAGGTTCCTGGGCCTTTCATTACAGCACTGACCAGAGCTGGAAGGCAAGGTGACCTGGGTGGCTTGTACCAAAACCCTTAGCCTCCTCATTGGTATGGTGGAGAAGTCCTCTATATCAGCTATTAGGCATAGAGCAAGGGTCAGACTGTACTCTAAGACCCACAGAATAAACAGGGAATTCATGGGCATGAGAGAAGAGAAGACAGTGCCCTCAACTCCAGAAGAACCTTAACTGACACTTATGGTGAACAACGTAGCAGGCATAGTTCACAAAACTCGTTTGATCCTCACAACAATATATGAGGTAGAATGATTAATTAGTATTCTCCTTTTAAGATGAGGAAACCAACACAGAGAGATTAAGAAACTAACTCAAGGTCAACAGCAAGTCAATAGCAAAGAAACAATTTTTATTCTCCAGAGGTTGATTTTATTGCAAGTTTTCTTCGTTACCTTGAAGACAAGACCAGGTTACCATCCTTCATTCCTGGCAGCTAGAGAGCGCTAAGTCCTTGCTTTGAAAAAGCTCTAGATAGTGGCTGTGCATTTGGGCTGAATTGGGTTGGAAACAGCACCAAGTCACCCAATGCCAAACACACCCCCAATATCAGTGCTAGAGGATTTAAAGATAGAAATGCCTTATGAGGCAAAGCTGAGAGGATGAACAGCTGGGCTAGGAAATGCCACAGATACTTTTTCTGATCATCGGTTTAGTGATATCTGAGGAATCATTGAATCTTGCTGGCCTAACTTTTCGAATACGAGAATTGAGGAGTTTTGAGTAGACTATATATGGCTTACCTCTAGAATTCTGTTGTTGTATAACAGGAAGGTGTGTCATAAAATATCAAGGGTCCCCTAAGGAAGACCCAGGATTCTCACAGAGCTTTGTAAACGAAAAGCAACAGACAATTGTCAGGCATCCAATTGTTTTATGGTGATTAGGAAGCTAGCCAGAAGTACTTACAAATGCAACAAGAACAGTATAAAACCCTGGACAGGTAAATCTTACAGGAATCTTTGGTAAGAAAGATTTTATTTGCTTAGGGGATTAAAGGAACAACTCAGGAATGCCAGTCCCCAGGATCTGACCCAGCAGCCCTTTAGCAAGACCCATAGGGGTTCTCCTCACTCCCCTGTGAGTGTGAGGTCTTCCTGTGACATTAGAAGATGCAATCTTCCCACTGGCTAAATGGAGCTGTATGTCCCTCTTTCTCCACTTTCCTGCCTATCTCACTGCCACTCATTCCTACCGTCCCTGTCAGTTCGACCTACATTTCCCAGTTTAGGCTCAAGAGAATATGGAGGTGTGGCCCTACTCGAGGATTCCAGCCTTGCCCAGAAGGTGAAAACAGGGCCTCGTCTCCCAAAACTGCCATTTCCTCAGAAATTGTGAACTCTACTGGAAAGAGAAAAAAAAAAGGGCAAATAAAAAAGGCAGCCTCGTCAAAATGAGAGAGATTTATGAGATTGGCGCCTGCGGAGGTTCCCCCCCTCCTTCCCCTGGAGCCATCAATATTCCCTGGGCTGTGCCCTGGAACAACCAGAGCTGAACTCCGCGTTCCGGAGGCGGCGCGCCTGTCACTGCTCTAGCTTTTCCCAGACTCCCTCCCCCTCTTCCCTCCCTGCCTGCTCCGCCCAGGCCCCTTCCCTCCTAGTTGTTGTTTACAAGGAGCTACCCCTCTCTGTAAATTAAGCCCTCCGCAGCCTCCCACTCGTGGAGGCCATGTGCTGAGCCCCATGAGCCGACTTGTGGCATTTATTAGCGCAAGAGGAAAAATGCTTGCCTCATCAGAGAGAGCAGCTGGAGACAGAGCGCTTTTCAAAGGCACGTAAC
Organism: Eonycteris spelaea; assembly: GCA_003508835.1. Taxonomy (NCBI): domain Eukaryota; kingdom Metazoa; phylum Chordata; class Mammalia; order Chiroptera; family Pteropodidae; genus Eonycteris; species Eonycteris spelaea. The sequence goes on from PUFA01000043.1 coordinate 10,449,198, forward strand.
TGACCTCTAGCTCAGCTGCTGGATGCCTGGGTATTGCAGACTCAGAGGATTCTCATATTCTCTCTCTGTGTGTCTCGCTCTTTCTCAACTCTCCCTCCCTTCCTCCCTCCCTCCAGCCTCCACCCACTCTTTTCAGTTGAGTCCTGACCTTGCACGGCCTGAATCCCCCCATCCATCTCCCTACATTGTGTCTCTCTGGTGAACTCATGCTGGGAGATTAATTGCTGCTATCACCCCTAATCCATCACACTTCCCAAAGATTGTTTTGACATCTAGTTAATTTTTGGCTGATGATTTATCAAATTCTTATTACCGTGCTCTGAAGGGGCTCATTTATTGTGTTGATTCATGGTAATGATAAAGGGGAAGCATTTTGAATTTTAACTACATTTCCCTCGTGCTTCTTCTACCCAGTGTAGTAAAAAGGAAAAAAGAAAAAAGAAAGAAAGAAAAAGAAAAAAGAAAGAAAAGAAGGAGGGAGGGGAAGGAGATGTAGCCAGGAAATCTTTAAACAATTCAAAATGCGAATGACAAGGGAGAGGGGAAAAAATTCTTCCATTATGTGAGCAAAACCCAAGTCTGAAAAAGTATATATACATATAGTATCCTATATATGAAGTACTTTTAGCACCTGGGCCTGAAATCCACTTGGAAAGCTCACACCCTAAGGATCCTAAACACTTATTGCCCTGCGATATCACCTAAATGTCTACTACCATTTTATTCAAATGGAACTTAATGGTAAATGACTTCAGTCCTGTACCAGTGGAAATGTAAAATGACACGTCTTTGCCAGGCCAGATGGTCATCCACCTCTTTAAAAGGTTGCAAAGGGACTTCCTTTTTTTGCCACTCGGGTCACTCCCCAGACCTTCCAAATGTCTTGTTTGCCACCCAGCTTTATTTAACAAGCCCAGATGGTAGGAAGGAGGCCAACGCCAACATCCACTCTTTTCAGAATGAAAGGTGCTGGTGTCCCAAGCTTTCAGTTAAGAGGTGACAGGAGAGCCCCAAGGAAAAGACACACTCAGCAACAGGCACAGAGGTGGCTGTAGGGGAATGTGAATAATCCAGGCTGAAAAACTAGTGAAGAACCTGCAGTCACCCCTTGGGCAGATTTGAGGCCTTGCACTTCCACAAAACAGGAATGAGTTTATTTCTGACCAAAGAAAGGGAAGAAACCTGAGGGAATAAAAGCCTGTATCAACCCTTTCCATGAGGAATCTCCAATAGGAAAGCTCCAGCAGAAGATTTCATATACAGGTTTTCTGAATATAGAACAGACCTGTTTCTAGCAGTCAGTGTCCAGACAGTATTAGAGAAGTGCCTATCCCTCCCTTTCTCCACGCACCTCCCAGAACCTGTCCTGCGTTCCCCCCTTTCTTCCTTCTTTCTGTAAGTCTCACAAAACCCAACTCATCGCTGTAGGAAGTCAGGATTACTCCAAATCTTGAATAAAACTGCTGACCTGTGCAAAAGCACACAATAGTCTTAGAGGTGAAATGATTGGGTATTTGAGATGGTGAGAAGAAAATACCAATTACCTTCCCTCTACCCTTATAAACAGATAAGGCAGTTTTATATATATATAAAACTGTTATATATTGGAGTGTTCCTCCAATAAGCCAGCAAAGCCACCTCTCATGGCCTTTGGCCACTGTTGCTCCCTCTGCCTGAAATACTCTTCCCCCAGAGAGTAAAATTGGTATTTTAAATCTTCTCAAATTCCATATTGTACTCCATCACCCATCTTTCTCAATAAACTAGTTGGGCTCCTACTTCATAACGAAAATAGAAGTCAAAAGGTATCTCAGATCTCACATGGAGGAGGAGAGGAAAAACCCTAAAAGGTGCCATGCCAGGTTGCGGGAGAGGTGTGAAAGCAGACTCGGGATAGGCACCACTGGTGAACAAGAGGGCGGGCACACAAAACACTGCTACCCATTGTCTTCCGTACCCGTCATGGTCTGGCAGCCACTTTCAGTGGCTGACCTTGGCTTTCATGATGTGTCTTTCAGTTGCAAAAACACTTTACCATTTAAAAGGCACCCACCATTGAAGAATATGTTCTAGGAAGCAACCGCTCTCCTTGTCTCCTCCCTTCCCCAGCTAAGATTGCCAGCCAACCACCACCAGCCTCACAAACACACACATACCTAACTTCATCATGTCTGAGACGAAGCACTTCCCACTAGGCACAGACCTTCTCCACTTCTGCCCTTTCCTTTGGAGTGTTTATCTAACCAGTTACCTGCTCTATGTTCTCTACTACCACCCTAACACTCATCCCCACAGACTCTTTCTCTCATGAGCATTAAAACAAGGTCACGTTGAAGGCAGCTTAGATATAAAAATATCCCCTTGACCCTTGTAGCTTCTGCCCTCTCTGCCTCTACTCCATTCACAGCCAAGGTTCTCAAAAGAGGTATCTCACTTCCTGTCTCCACTTCTTCACCTCTGTCTAGCTTCTCCATCCACCACTTGCCCAAATCCCAACTACCTTCTTAGTGCTATACTTCTAAGGCTTCATTTTCCTGACTTCTTGGAATATGACAGTACTGACCCTCCCCTTTTTCCTAAAATATACCACCCCCAACCTGGCCTTTTCTTCAGCAGTCGAGAGTGGCATCTTTCAGTGTTTTCATGGTTCTCACTTCTTGTTAGACCTTGGATTCCATAACTCCACCCTCTCGGCTTTCTTCTCACCTCTCAGATTTGTCTATACCTTCAATGACATCCCTTAAATATAGGTGTTTCTCAAAGTTCTGGGCTCAGCCGTCTTCTCTGCAAAATCTCCCTGAGTGATCCCATCCTAGCTCCAGTAGTCATCTATTGATCTATATGCTGTATGTTGATGTCTTCCAGAAAAATAGGTTAGAGAGAGAGAAAGGGGAAGAGAGAGAGAAAGAGAAATAGAGAGAAACTATATCTCACCCAGACCTTCTTTCTGAATTGTAACCTCTTTCCTGGTAGAGGGCTAATAGACACTTTGAACTACACCCAATGGCCCAAATGAAGGCTGGGAACCAAATTTGATTTTCCCTTTCTTTCCCTCCCCCTGCTACTTACCATTAGTGACCTTAGTATTTCTATAATAGATTCCTTTTCATCTCCAATGCTTTTGCTTATGTTTGTCTCCCTGATTTTGATGACTGTAACAGGCCCCGTCTATTTTCTGCTTTTGGTTTATGCTTTTAAAATTCATTCTCCACATTGTGACCGTGCTGATTTTTAAAATATTTACACAATTCATACATTCTGTGGCAGAAAATGTTAAAGCTACTAAAAACACCAAGATAAAACTGAACAGCCCATAGTCCCACTTTCCAGAGGTAATCACTTCTAACATTTTGCAATTGCTATGTGTATGTGTGTTGTATACTTTCAGATAAAATTGCAATTACATACTATATATATTGTTTCAATACCCTCTTTCCACTAAATAATATGCCATAAAACTTTTCTACATTAACTGTTTTTTTAATTTTGCCAATTCCATAGGCAAAATAAAGTGTGGTTATTTTAATTTGCATTTCTTTGATGACAAGTTAATTTAACCATAATTTTACATGTTTATTTGTTATTTGAATATGCTTTCCTTAATGATTGATTCACTATACTTTCACATTTTGCTTTTAATATTTATTTACTATTCATTTCTTTTTGTATAAAAGTTGCTATGAATATTATGTATGTTCAAATATTTCCAAGAATTAAAATTTTGCTTTTAATGTGTTTCATTTTAAGATATTTCTAAATTTCTAAAAATTCTGTCAACCTTTTCCCTTACTGTTTTTTTTCTTGCTTTAATGCTTAGAAAGCCCTTCCTCTTCACAGCAATTAGGATGTCATCTCTATTTTTCTACTTTTACCTACATGTTTTTAAATTTTGGCATTAAATAATTTAATACATTTGCAATCAATTTTGGACTAGGGTGTAAAGTGGGCTATAGGGTATATAATTATTTAATCAGTTATCTAACTACCATCTTTTAATATATTCCTTCACCATTGATTTTTAATGCCATATCTTCACATATACAAAACCCCAGAAGTACACTTCAGTCACTTTTGGACTTCCAATTTAGTTTCACTGACCTATGTCTTTGCCTCTCCCTCTTTCAGTTTTTATTATTTTAGTTTTTATACTGCAATTTAATATGTGCAAGAACAAGCACCCCTCATATCTTCTATATCAAAATATCTTTGATTTCCTCTTCATGTTCTCTGTATGAACTTTAGTATCATTCTTTAATATTCCCCAACATTTCTTTTGAAATTTTTATTGTAATTATTATGAAGTTATAAATTTACATTCTTTCTACAATCAAGGAAGATACCATGTGTCTGTGTTAATTAAAGTCATCTTTTGTATATTTCAGTAGAAAGTGAAATTTTTCTTCATGTAGCTACTGCAAATTTTCAATTTCTTACAACTTAAATATACTTTTGATGCTATATGAGTGGAATTTTTATTCAAATATTTTCTAATAGGTTGTTTTAGTGTAAATTTATGAACACATATATTTATTTCATTTTGTGGCTCACCATTGTATTAAACACTTTTTAATGCTAGTAGTTTTTCAAACCCTTCTGGGTTTTCCAGGTTATCAAGAAGATAATCTGTAAATTACATCAATTTTTTTTTCTCCTTTTCAATATTTAAGCTTCATATTTTCTAGTCCCATTTCTGGGATGCTCAGAATACTATTAAATGATAATGCTGGTAGCCAGTATGTTTCCTTTGTCCTAGACTTAAATGAGAATGTCCATAATGTTTCATTATTTAAATATAATTATTTTTTTATTAAATATACTTATTATTATTATGTTAAAGTATTGTTACACTTCAAGTTTAGTAAGAATTGTGTTTGCAATTATCAGGAATGGAAATAAAACTGTATAAAATTCTTTGGGGCATCTATCAAGATAATGTTATAATTTTGCTTAGTTATAGTATGGTGACTATTATCTAAAATAGATTAATGTAAAGCATCTTTGCATCTCTGGAATAATTTTTTTCTTCGTGATCTATAATCATTCTTCTATTCTGTTAGATATGATTTGCTAATATTTTCAGAATTTTTGCGCTTATACTTAATATTGAGATTGACCTATAGTTTTTATCTAAAGTATTAATTGTCACGTTTTGGGTTCAACATTATGAATGCTGGTCAATTAGGAAGCTTTCCATCTTTTCCTATTCTCTGAAATGGTTAAATAGCCATCAAATATTTTCTCATAAAATATTTTGGGGAGATAATTCTCTTATTGATTTTTCAAATGCATCCATACTTATTACTTTCTCCACAGTCTGTAATTGTAGATTCTGTTTTTTATTAATTCTATGCAAAAGTCATTTTTCTTTTTCCTTCTAATGTTCAAGTGATTGTATGTATATACTTTTATTAGAATTTTTTATTTTTGCATTATGATCAGAGAGTGGGACCTGTAAAATTTCTTGTCTTTAAAATTTATTGAAGATTTGTTTGTAGCCAAGAGTAGGATTAATTTTTATAAACATGCATGGATGTTTCAAAAGAAGATGTATTTCTATTTAGTGATTACATGATTCTATATATATTAACAGATATATGTGCTTCATTAGATCCAATATCATTATTTACTCAATCTTTGTGGATCTTACATGCTGGATTGTAGGCAACACCTTCCTACTCCCTGGCACTGCTCTATGTTTTTCCTATTGAAAAAAAAATTATTGGTTATTTTCATAAGATTCCAAGAGGCAGAAATTACACAACTCCATTTTGCCCGGAAGTCCCCAGAGAAATCGAATATGCAAATATAACACTATTTCGTCTAAAGCTTTTTCCAATATTCCACTTCCACTCCACACTCCCTATCCTTTCCCTTGCTGTACTTGAGATAAAGCGCAGACTCCTTAAAATGACCAATCAAACCCTTCAAGTCTGGATCCTGAGTGCTTCTCCCTCCTCCTTTCCTGCCACTTCTCATATATCACTCAGTTCATCAGTCAGAGTGACACTCTTGCAGTTCCACTTCAGGGTTTTTGTACCTAGTACTCACAAAGCTCACCCTCTGTTTTGACTTAGATTCTACATATCCTTTAGGACTCCGCCTAAATATCACTGCCCACCCTGTGTATAAAGCTTCTATAACTCCTCCTGTAATCCAACTCACCCCTTGTTGCTATATTAGTATTTATCCCATTGCTATAATTGCCTCCTTTCCTAATTAGGCTGTGAGTTCTGATGTGTAGAAATTGGGTGACTTGTTCAGTGCCTACAGTAGCACCTCTCATGAAATCAATTATCCGCAGAACTGTGGCCTGGGGTAAGGCTACGAGATTACTTCCCGTTCCAGTGGTTTGTGATTATTACCAGGGACTGGGCACAATGGAGCTTTCAAGTTGAACACCTTGAAAAATAATAAATATAACTAACATTTTTGAGTACCCACTACATTTCAGACATTAAACATAGGTACCATCATTTAGGGCTGGCTTCATGGCTGTATGACCAGAGTAGTTACACAGGACACCTTCTCAGTAGCTGACTTTGTGTTTATAATACTCTGTGGACTCCATCTTGAAATTTGTGTCTTATAAATAAAGTCTGGTGAGATAATGGAGCATGTGCTGGTAGTTGTTTGAAGCCTCAGCTCAAGAGTGGTCCCCCTTCTTCTGTTTATGAGATTATTTCCAGGATGGGTTCTCAGCCACCTGCTCCCACCCCTGCCCAGTGAGTGCTACCATCCTCTCCCTCGGTGGCATCCTTTTCTCAGTTAAAAATGGGATAAAGAAAGAGGTTGATTTTGAAAATATTAGTGATCAGTTGGCTGCTGTTAAAGCCAGACAGGTAAAAATATTATAAATTGTGGTTGTGGTATAAATAAAATATTTAAATATAAAATAATGTTCTGAGTTTTAAAACATCTAGTTTTAATATTTCAATTACTTTAATGTTCTAAAAAACAGCCATTCAAAAATACATTAAAACAGATAATGTTTCCCCCTAAACCTTTCTTTTACTGGCTCTGGTTCTTTTTCAGGTTGTTTCTTCAGTCACACGCACTGATTAGTGCTCACGTGAACACTCAAGGAGGTCCCTCCATTAGTTCTATCGCCGTGCAGACCTCTCCTTTTCTACTCTGTCCAGCAAACTCTAGTTGCCGTGGCCTCTTCAGATTCCCAGCTGTGCATCTTCAACTCTGCCTGGGGTCCCCTCATTGCTCCACAGCCTGGAAATGGTCTCCAGGCAACAACCTGGGATAATAACAGGATGGATCTTATTTATTTCCCATCTCTCAGGGATCACTGTTCTGCTTTGCCTGAGATCTTGATGCTCAGGGCCTCAAGATCTATTTTTGCATAGATTTGGTCTGATTTCTCAGCTGTTTCAAGTGAGAGAGTATGCCCAGCCCTTTTTACTCCACCTTGGACAGAGCAAAGTCTACAAAAGTCAACTTTGGATGTAATCAATTTTAGTAATGTTTTGCTTTTTAATATGTACCTTTGACTAAGAAATATATTTCCATTTAAGCTATTTTATTTTTCATACGTAATCCTCTGAGAATTTATTTCTATTTATAACGTAAATAGATTTCTAATTTCATGAGCAGGTTTTACATCAAACAGAACGGCCTGATTCTAGTTTTGCCTCTTGGTTACCTGCCATGCGACTCTGGGAAACGTGTTTGCTTTCTCTGAGTCTCAGTGCTCTCATTTATAAAAAGGGCATAGTAACCCCCGCCACCCCCCCATGCTACTGTCATTCTAAATAAAATGGTATCTATCACTTTCTAGGCACAATACCTATTATGTAGTAGGTGCTCAAAAATGCTGATTTCTTTTTTGCTGTTAACAACATGAATTATTTTCTGTGGTGTATTTATTTATTATGTGATAATCTGTTTAATGTGTCTTCTTAATATACTGTAAGATCCCTTTGTTTTGTTTTCTGATCTATCTTCAGAACAAAGGGCCCACTGTAGGTTCTCTATAAATATTTGTTCACTTACTGAATGAGTGCCTCCTCTTCCTATCCCCTAGCACTCTTCTCTGCCAGTTAAAGTATGCCTTGTTAATAATGATTACTAAGAACAGCCTTAGGTATAGGATTGATAGAACTTTATGAAAAATTTTAGAATAAGCAGGGGCCAAACTGATTTTAAAAGAAAAGAAAGAAAGAAAGAAAGAAAGAAAGAAAGAAAGAAAGAAAGAAAGAAAGAAAGAAAGACAGACAGAAGGAAAGAAAGAAAGAAAGAAAGAAAAAGAAAGAAAGAAAGAAAGAAAGAAAGAAAGAAAGAAGAAAGAAAGAAAGAAAGAAAGGAGGAAGGAAGGAAGGAAGGAAGGAAGGAAGGAAGGAAGGAAGGAAGGAAGGAAGAAAAGAGGAAAGCAAAAGAACAACTCTGAGAGTCCCTGACACTTAAAATGCCCTCAGCCCTAGTAACTACTACCCACCCCCCCCCCACACACACAAATACTAAACATATAACCAACCATCTGACCCACACAATCCATTTCAGATCTAGTACTGAACAGAGTAGTAAGTCACATTGCTTTGGCTAAGATCTTGCTGGTAGTAGGCATGTCTTTTAAGGAGGAAGTTGTGTATTTATTGTGGCTGGGGATGCATGGGTGGCAGTGGGAAAGTCTAAAAGAAATATGAGTGGCTAAACCATTTCCCTTCATTTCACAGCTGACAGGATTATAGAAGTGTCTGAGCCCTCACTACCACATCTTAACCACTCAACTCCAGATAAGGAATAACTAAAATGATAGCAAACACAGAAAATAAGCCTAAAGAATGATAAATATTTTCTCTTAGTTAAATATCAACTAAGAAGCTAGATTGGAATCCTGCTTAGCTCCCTGACACTTACATAGAGAAAGAAATTTATTGAGAGAGAGAGGGAGAGAGAGAGAGAGAGAGAGAGAGAGAGAGAGAGAGAGAGAGAGCGTACACTACCATCGAAAGCTACTTGGGTTTGGATTGGCTGAAGCATAAATCATTGGTTTTCTCTAGGAATGATCAAGAGTGTCATTAGAATGCATTAAGCATCATCTAACAGGGCATGGGGAGTGCAGGGAGGAGGACAAGCTCTCTCTGCTATTGCATAATCGATGTAGATTACTCAAACTTGCTCACAGAACATCCTCACTCCATTAGCACCAGACCTGTCTCTGGCATTCAGTCTTTCACCTCTTTCCTTGGCTCATTCCTCTGGGGGGGAGGGTGGAGACCTATTCTAGCAGTGGAGGAAGCCCCAGGCTTCCCAGGACAATCCATGTCCTCCTGAGTGCTACTGAACTGGGGACTGAAGAAAAGAAGCAGAGAAGCATCGAAAGATCTGTTTATTCATTTGTTTTTTCATCAAATTGTTCAGGACCTGGATGCTGGGGTTTGCTTTCACATAATTCTTGCCCTGCCTTTTTTCTTTCCTTTTCCTTTATCTGAATCCCTCCTACACAGCCACCCCTGCCTGCCTCACGCTGGCTAGCCCCCTCCACTCCTCTCTTCCTTACCCCTCACTCAGCCCTCTCCTGTCCCCTCCCTCTTCCATCTTCCTATCTCATTTTCTGTCCTTTTAAATGAGGTCACCCTGACTGAATGAAGGACACGAGGTTTAGAAGAGGTCAGACATTAGCACTGCTATAACTGCACTGCTACTGAAACTGGGCAAACCCATCCATCACCAGCTCCACTACTCCATTAGGCCTCACATGAAATATGCCCTGCTCTGAATCGCATAGCCATACATCTCCTGGTCTAGACACCTTCCTGTTGTGTGAAGATCAATGCCGCTCGGTCATGCATCATGTGTCATCCAGTAGCCCTCACTCTAATAACCGTGTCTATTCTCTAGTCTGCAGTATAAATTATGGCACTGAGAAAGTACTATATTATTCAGCAACCTTGGTCACTAATGGATTATTGGGTTTATTGGTTGATAATGTGAGCTCCCTTTCTTGTTTCTTTTCTTTCTTTCTTTCTTTTTTATCTTATTCTCAATTTTTGGCTGAATCTCACTTTTATTTCTTTATTTCTCTCTATTTTTATTCTATTTGGCTCAGGTTTGAGTGATGGCTGCTTTAGACTTCTGACAACTACTCCTGAACCAAGAGCCTAAAATGATGATGCTCTAAAATAAGCCCAATTAGAAAGAATTCTCTGTGGTCACCTATTAAATAATGGACCTAGTCTAAGGGCTGTTGTGTAGATTTCTATCAATGAGATTTCTATTAAGTTGTGTTTTACTTGAAGGGCACTTTTAAAGAACCAAGTTCGGATTGGGGACCCAGGAGCTCCTAGTGTTTCATGGGGTTCAGTATCACAGAACCCCTTCTTCAGTCCTTGTCTCAACTGGTCATTCTACTTCTCTGATTGTTTAAATTCAAGGCTGCCAGATTCTGACAATTAACACTGTGACACTCTATCTCAATGTTTCCTCGTTGGAAAATGGATGAGAGAAGCAGAGGCCAAGTGGACAGAAAGGAGGATAAAGCAATTATAGTGAAGAACTCTGAATGTACACATTTAAACTTTGAGCCATATTAACAGCTGGAGAAGAGGTGGATTCCAAATACCCAACTTTTTGAGAGATCGTTAACACTCTATGTTAAAAATGGTAAAATTTTATGAAGAAATAAGGTTTTCATTTGAAAGCTTCCCAAAGATAAAAAGAAGAAAAACGAAATCCTTGTCACCAGACCCAAGCAGAGGGTGATCATATTTGGAAAGTGCAGAATAAGCAGGACGCTCAAACTTTCAAGAGAAGTTTGGCCAAGATGGCATTTCAAATCTTGGCTATCTTCAAGTTTCATATTTTCATGATAAAAAATGATAAATAGCACTGTTTTGATATATTTTTATAGAGAGATAGAGATAGTTTTAAATATTTATAACTATAGGAAAGACTATGTTAACAATAGAGGTTGTGACTGCTCCTTTAGTCTCCATGTGTTATTTCACATCTGAGCAAACCAATGCAGTAAATGCTTGTCCCGATGCCTGCTCTCGTATTTTGTGCTTAGCTGTGCTCAGGAACATGAGCCCTGTGCAGAATTAAGATTTGGGTGGCCCTGAAAAGAGAGAAAAGAAAGGGAGCCAGATGCTAAGAAAAGATGTTCATCAGACCCTCAAAACTTGAACAACCCGGCCATTTCCCAGACCCGCCTGAAGCCTAAATCCACTTGTAAAACCCTTTTCTAACCTCACAGCTTTTTTCAGTCCCCTCGGTTCTCAGGTCCTGAGGTCAGAGAGGAGCCAGCTAGGGCCTTGCAGCACTTCAGAGCCTGAGAGTCTGGGTGGGTTTGATTTTCCTGTTATTGGTCTTTTTGTATTTTTTAATTAATGGACATTTTAGAGCAGTTTTATGTTTACATAAGGTTTGAACAGAAAGTAGAGTAAATTCTCACATATTTCTTCCTTTCCCTAAAAAATTTCCCTTATTATTAACATCTTACTTTACCTACAATTGCTAAGCCAATTTCGATATATTACTATTAAATAAAGTAGGCAGCTTATATAGAGTTTCGCTCTACCTTCTATGGGTTTTGACGAACACATCGAATGTTATGATGTCATACATGATAGTTTCCCTGCCCTAAAAATCTTCTGTATTGCACCTATGCACCCCTCTCTCTCTTTCCCCGAACCTCTGGCAAGCACTGATCTTTTTATCGCCTCTATAGTTTTGTCTTTTCCAGAATCTCATATCATTGGAATCATGCGGTATGTAGCCGTTTCAGATTTGCTTCTTTCACTTAGTAATAGGCATTTAAGTTTCCTCCACCCTTTTCATGGCTTAGTAAATCATTTCTTCTTATCATTGAATAATATTCTGTTGTCTGGATATACTAACATTTATTGATCCATTCACCTATTGAAGGACAACTTGGTTGCTTCCAGATTTTTGGCAATTCTAAATAGAGCTGCCATAAATATCCTTGTGCAGGTTTTCGTGCAGACATAAGTTTTCAGATCCTTTGGGTAAATACCAAGGAACACGATTGCTGGATCGTATGGTAAAAGTATTTTTAATTCTATAGCAACTGCCAAACTCTCTTCCAGTGTGGCTGTACCACTTTGCATTTCCACCAGCAATGAATGAGAGTTCCTGTTGTTCCACATCCTTGCCAGCATTTGGTGTTGTCAGTGTTTTGGATTTTAGCCATTCTAATAGGTGTGCAGGAGGATCGCATTGTTGTTTTAATTTGCAATTCCCTAATGATGTATAATGTCGAGTATCTTTTCATATGCTTATTTGCCATTGTTTTTGTCTTTTTACTGCAGCATTCCCCAAACTTTTGGGCAACAAAGACCTGTGCTCCTATGAGAATCTAATGCCTGATGATCTGAGGTGGAGCTGAGGTGGTGATGCTAGCGCTGGGGAGCAGCTGCAAATGCAGATGAAGCTTCTTACTTACCAGCTGCTCACCTCCTGCTGAGCTGCCCCTGTTCCTAACAGGCCAGGGACCTGACAGGTTAGGAAGGCAATGAGAAAGACTAGGACAAATTAAATACATGAGTGTCTAAAATAGGCAGGACACATTTATATTTTACTTAGAGCTTTTTATTTTTTAGTGCCACAACAACTCTACATGGTAAACATCGTTATCCTCATTTTATAAATAAGTAAACCAAAATTCAAATTGAGTAGCTTGCCTAAATTATGGAGTGTTTAATTACTAAAGTTGAGATTCAAACTAACGCGTATTTTATTCTAGATCCATCTACTTTCTGCCATTACATATGCTGTACCTCTCAAGTAGCAGAAGGCCCAAAAAAGGAACATCATATCTATCCTTGTTTTCCTCCTCACAACTTCTTCAGAGGTACCAATGATAAGGTGTCAGATGAAGGTACAGAGCCTAGAGTGTGGGGCACACAGGGCCCAACAGATTCCTATGCTGGAATGGGAAAGGGAAGGAAGCAATCTTGTAGCCAAAGCTTATGCAAGCTGCAAGCCATTTTGTAGATTCTCTGCTGCATCTCTGAGCAATTAACCCCTGGATGCCAGCATGAAAGGCTCTGTGCTGGGGTCAGAGGGTAAACAGAAAAGCACTTGGCTTTTACCCAAGCCCACCTCATAAGAAAAGTAAGAGCTCACGTGGTGTCTGTGCCTGTTTCCAGAGCCCAGCCCTTGAGACACAGGACACAGGCCCATCCCCAAGCAACCCTGAAGTCACAGGTGCAAAATATCATTGCCCAAAAAATAATCAACAGTGAGTGTCTTCCCATCATCCAGGCATATTCCTCAGCTGAGAAAGGCAGGGTCCGTGAGTACCCAGAGGGCTCCTGGAAGAGGAAGCCAGGCTGCTCGACTGGCCCAGGAGCTGACCGCAGCTCCCAGTGATGCCGACTCCCCACGGAACGGCGGCCCTGCTGGCTCCTTTTGCCTCGTCCAGCCGGGCACTAATTTGTTGTTTGTTTGAACATGACAGTAATGTGTTTACCTAATTAGAAGATGTCAGAGTTCCCCAATCTGTAGCTTGGATTTGGGATTTCCTGATGAATCACAGGTATGCCACCTGGTGGAAGCACCTCAGCATATGGAGAGGGTGAGAGAGGCTCCGAGGCCTCATGTTCCACAGGCCCCACGCATGCATTTCAGAGGTTCCTTTGGCCTTTCTGTGTCTTGGCTTCCTCTCTTTCAAAAGAAAAGAAAGCAGCACCATATAATTCTCCCTGCTGCCCTCCCACCAGAACCAAACCTGTCATCCTGCTTGCACTTCTCAGAGGTGACAAACTATGTCAGTGGAAACTGCTTCCTACAGGGGAGCAATTTCTGTTTACATATGCGATGCCCACCCCCTGCAGAAATGCTGGCGGCCCTGTGGCCTGGCTGGGTTATCAGGAGAATGTCACAAGGTATGGCTTCTACCCTCTGCCAAGGGAACAGATTTGCTGCCTGCTCTGAGGACAAATCCTTTACCAGAGGTAAGCTCTGGCATGAGTTCTTGTAGAAAAAAAATAAATAAATAAGTTGTAGGGAGAAGGACTGGCCCCAAATCAGAGCCTGAGAAGCAGGTTCTGAACAATTACAGCAAAAATAACCTGGTACAGGCTTTGGAGTGACGGGCCAACGTGAAGGCTCAACATTCTCCTTAATCTCTGCCCCTGAAGGAAACGAATGGAATCATGTTCAGTAAAAGTAGAAGCAGAGGATGAAGTGGTGATAAAATGTTGCTAGTGCACTTACCCATAAAACAAACTAGGCATCTAGGCATGAAATAGGTTTGCAGGCGGAGGGGCAGGAAAATCAGGCAAAACAGAGAGAACGAGGCTCCTTGTCACATACTCCTTCAAACTATTTTGAAGGTGGCCAGAGCTGTAATTTCTTATCTCAGAATCTTGAGATGACAAGAGTGTGGCTGCCAGAGGTCTCATAATGCAGTCTGGGAATCCCTCAGCAGCGGGCCTCTCCAGCAGTGAGCCTCTGGGCAGGCCGTGGGCCAGAGCTGTGGGCTGTGCTGCCCCAGACACAGACTCACTTCGGATGCCCTGATCAGATAGGAGCCCCCTTCGCAAGGCACAGTTTGACTGTCCTTTGTGTTCTACCAAGTACATCTGTCTTCCCTCTTCACCACCCCACTCCCCAACTCTGCCACTCACCTGCATCAGTGACTAGGAGAAAAAATATCAAACTGACCTTGGAAAAAGGTAAGTGAAGCTTCAAGAAATCAAAAGCCTGGCCAGAGAACGTGGATTTATAAATATGTTTTCTACTACTCAGGGATGAGATAAACTAACTTAATTAGGAGCACACCAAGTTCTACTAGAAGAGAGATAGACCTGGGGAAAATGACCTGGAACACTGGGAGAGCAAAATGAGAATATAAAGTCTTACCAGAGAGTGTATGGTTTTTATTAATATCTCCAAAAGAAGGAAGCAAATTCATCTTTAAAATGAGCCTCTTACCTTCAACCTGACAGGTTGTACTTCTTACCTTGACCGTGTGGTCCATCCAGCTCACGTTGGCCCACAAGGTGGCCTGCATGATGCATACGAAGTATTGACTGCAGTGCTGGAAAAAGAAGAAAAATGATCCACCTGTGCTCCTCCAGCCTCCATCCAGAACACGTTTTTCAGGCCCGGCGCATATTTTCAGTTTATGTCTCCATTAGGAAGCCCGAGGCAAACTATTCACTGTGCAGGCCAGCTTCCAAATGGTCCCGGCTTAGTTCTAGGTCAGAACATTTTCCCTTTAATTGAGCTTCTTTCTCTCTTACAAATTCTCACACCAAAATGTGTTTCCATTGGGGTATTTCTGCCATGTGCCTCAAAGTAGAGGAGTCAGGTCACTGGATGGACAAAACTATATGTTGAGTTTATACCTGAACACTTGGGGTCGACAGTTTTGTGAATTACTCTTAACACCCCAGGACCTAAGCCTAGACTACTAAAATAAACAAACAAACAAACAAATAAAAAACCTGTTCCAGAAAGGAACATCATAATAAAAAGTCAAGTATTTCAAAAAACTATCTTGACAACCTGGCAACCTCAGGTTATAAACTGAACCAGGAATCTAAACTTAAAATGCAGTTGCCTCTGAGTGACATGTTTTACAACCAGACACTTACTCTTGTCATCCAATCCTGTCCTCAATATAGAGAGACATGTGGTGTTCTGGAAAGCGTGGAATTCTGGAAACTGAACAGGGTTGACCTGGATGTTAATCTTGAATCTGATAATTACTAATTGCGTTTTCCTGGGCAAAATCCTTGCAGCTCTTCGGTGTCCACAATTATGAAACAAGGATGGTAATGTCTATGTCGAATAAATGGTTACTGTTATGATGATGATAATAATAATAATAATAATAATATCACTATCTTCGTTAATGGCATTACTGTTAATTATAAGGAATTCTTCAAATACGAGAAAAGGAAGGTCATAAATGAGATTTTAAGGGCAGGCCACAGGAGAGAGAATTCATTCTCGGAGTTCAGACTCACCCCTGGTCATTCAGACCTCTTAGAATCTCAGGATGGAGGAAAGAACGCCTCAAAAAGAATGTTAATAAACAGGACTATAATTTTGAAATTCACACAAATTAAACCAAAAAATGCAAAAAGACATAGAAATACAGAGGATCCCCCTTAGTCAATGCTGCCAAAAATGCTATTATGTATTCACCCAACTGGAGTTCCTTCTAACAAACTGCCACTGAGCATATGGCTACCTTGGGCATTTTTTCATTATCCCAGAGTGTGTCTGCTGTCCCATGTCGGTAAACTCCATCTGTAACTCTGTCAATGGGAGAAATTTCCATCAGGAAATATCAGCAGGAACCAGGGGAAAGACCTTTCCAATTTACTGAGATCGAAGGAAGTAACTGCAGGGTTCCCCCTCTCCCGCCTCCCTCTTTCCCCAACTCCAGCCAAAAAATGTCTTGTTTTCTTTCCCAGAGATTATCCCACCACCTCCACTGCCTGCTAAGGGGGAGTCTCTGGACAGTCCTTGGGCACATGGTGTTGCACATGACAGCCAAGCTTGCATTCTGGGTCACCGAGGCCCTTCGACTCCATACTTCACAGGAAAAAAGAGAAGAACAGGTGAAAAAGGACCTCTGACTCCTCTTCGATACTGCGCCAAAAGTGTGTAAGGAGAAACAGCTCCTGGGAGTTTGTGCTGGTTTTGTTGTTTGAATCTCTCCATTCTGCACAGCACCCATAGGGACAAAATTATAGGTAGGTTTAAACGGTCAAGGCAGTGATGAACGTGCCTCTGTGGGCAGGGCAGCCTCGCTCACTGGGAGTAGATTAGGCAGGTGGAGGTGGGAGAGAACCTGTACCAACGGTTGGATATGGGGACAAGGCATTAAAGCAATGCCACCCTTGAACCCCCTTCTGTGTGCTCACAGTCTGACCATTGATATTTCAGTTGCACGTTGAACAGTATGACAGTCGCTTTCACATTGCTTCCTCTGATTTTTAACTATAGACTTAAATAACCATCGTGTCTATGTACTAACTTCAACTTAAGTACCGGATATGTGCTCCTTTTTTCCCTGCCTGCCTCGCTCTCTATACATCGAATGGCAGAGACTGGAGGCAGAGACTAAATGGATTATGCATTGACTTTTCTGGAAGTAATTTCTCTATATACACGTATCTCAATTTGTATGATTTTAAAAAATTACTTACATGCAGATTTATATGAAGGTTTACTTAAGGCCCCAATTAACCTAGTCGGCATTACAGCTCTCTATCTACCTCAGAAAAATGCTGTGGAAAAACTCTCAAAAAATAATCCCATTAATAACATCAGCCTCACTTGAGAGATGTTTACAATGAGAGTCTCACTGATTAAAGAATATCCAACCAATTACTTCTGGACTGTGCAGAACCCATAAGTAAGTAAAGATGAATCATAGTTCTCCCTGCGGCAGAGACAATGGAAGGAAGGTACTTGGAGCTGGATTTTGCAAGCTTACTTATTGGACAGATATGGACCCCAGAGATAAAGTTATCCAGCTGATAACAGTGTACATTTATATACGCACAACCAAATGACATCACCAGTCTAAGTCCCTATCGTGGACGCCTAGCCCGTGAAGCGAGATGGAGGGATGGAGGGCAGGGAAGACAACCAGCTGAGCTAAACAACTGAAAACACAGCCTCTGTGGTCACCTCCTCCTTCACTAACTTCATTCTCACCTCTATTTGGACATCAAGAGTCACAAACTGGAATATTGACTCACCATCGTCCTGACCAAAAAGCACATTCTAAAGCATACCCTGTCTGTTTTCCCCAACCCCTATATCACTTCAGCAGAGTGATATGAAACTGCTACCAAGGTCTGGCCTGTTTATCTACACAGCAACCCATCTGTATTGCCTATAAAATGATAGATACAAATGCATTTCACTTTTATTTGTTCAAATATTTGCTCCCTCCCTTTTAAGGTCTAGCTCTTCCATTTTGGAAAAACCTCCTTCCTCTGAACAACCACAGGGGCTCTGCCTACAGCCCTTGATATATGAATCCATTTCTACTTTAAATTACATTCACTTATATTCATGTCTTATTTCTTTTAGTAGAATATACCATTTCTCAAGAACAAAATCCATAACTAAAACTATTCCTTCCCTTAATTTCCACAGCATCTAATTTTATTGAACATCTAGAAGACATCCAAAAGATGTTGATTGAGTAATGAATGAACAAGTAAATTTAATTAGACTAAATAAATTCAAGGTATCATTTATAACAGAAAAATTCAGTTTCCATTTATGCAGGTGGATGTAAGATGAAGGTATGATACAGAGAACTTGGCCTGGGCGTGCATGGAAAAACAAATATAAGGAGCTCAGAGAGAACAAAGTGCAAAATCCTAGACTGTTCTATCTGCAGCTTCCCCTCCTCCTGAAATTACTTCTTGCCACAATGATATAGGGCTCACACTGCTCAATGGGATGCACAATCCATCTTCAGGAGCCCATACTCACAGGAAGAAGAGGAGAGGACAAAAAAAATTTCTAAGCACATTTCACCATTGGTTTTGATCCCCAGCCAAGGCCTTCCACCTGCAGAAATCCAGCTCTCACATTTCTGCCGCTCCGGCCGATAACGAAGATAATTGTTTCACCCACTTTGTCAAAGCTGAAATGAAAAGAGGGCAAAGCAAAATGATGCCGTCATAAATCACGGGACTGAGACAGCAAAAAAGGGACAAGATAGCGACTTCATTAAGGGTTATGTATTGTGCCATTAAGTTGGCGGGGGGTCACCTTTCGTGTCACACCCGGCCTCTGTGATGCATTGCCAGCTCTTCTTTCCAATAAAATTAAACGGAGATGTAAAACTGATTAGGGCCATGTTTGCTTCAGCCCGTGGCAAAGGGAATGGTACAAGGAATAATTGATATAAGATTGCAACTGACACATAATGGCAGCAATTTCTCTTCCTGGTCATTTCATTGCTGACCTTGCCCATTAAAATGAGCCCAGCTGCCTCAGAGAAAAAGACACTTCATTTCCTATCACCCTACAACCCCATAGCATCCCCTGTCCCCCTGACTGCTGGCCCTCACCAAAACAACATGACTAGAAATACTGCGAGCTGAAGTTTTGGGGGAGGAGATGGTTCTCATGGGTATGCATTGTGGACCCTTGATGCCACCATTAGCTTTTGTCTGAACTCCTGACTCCCCAGTGGGCTGCAGACAATTTTATACTTCACTAGCTTTTAGATGCTGCCCTGCTGAAAACCAGGTTATTGGCCTGCTCGGCCTGAGCCTCAGACTCACAACACCAGGGCCTCTATGTATATTCTGTCATTGCTGAGGAATGGAAGCTGCTATAAACATAAAAAGTACTGATTTGATCCCCACAATTCCAAATTATGCCTTACAATGCTTTATGAACTCAACAATTTGGACAACCTCCATGGAGCCAAACTCTAACCACTGTTCAGTCAACAAATTTTATTAGGGGTCCATAAAGCATCAAGCACTGTGCTGATGTTGAGGTTAGGATTGGGGGTCAGGCAGTCATGCCCCTGACATCATGAGGCTCACAGTCGAGTGGTATATGCCATTAGAATAACATCGGTTGAATGTTTACAATGAGTCAAGCATTGTTCTATGTAATTTACATGAATTCACTCATTTAACCCTCCTAACATCAAGAGAATAATTTTTACTCTTATATTTGTTTTACAGATGAGGAAACAGGGAAGGACAGAGGCTAGGTACCCTGTCCTGGGACATAGGGGGAATAAATAGTAGAACCAGGACTTCACATACCATGAGCTGAAGCCAAGAGCTAAACCTAAGATAAAATATTTTATTAACGTTTTCTGTTTTTTCTCTATCCTCTTCCCTCCTCCATCAAGTTGCTGATATATTTTATCCAGCCTTCGGGAAGAAAGAGTATGTTTTTATCAACTGGAATTTCTTGCTAGGTTTCTGATTTCCTGCAGCTTAGGACTGCCAACCAAAAAAAAAAAATGCCATTTATTTCCCAATTCATAAACATTTTATATCACATGATATAATATCTTATAGATTTTTCTTTCTTTTTATTTCACTTGATGTCTGAAGTTGGTATTTTATGGTATATACAGGAAAATGAGCAATGCTTATCTATCCATTCCTCAAACTTTATATTTTGACCTACTATTGGCATCAAGATCATGACAAGTAGTGAAGAAAGACTGGCAAACAAGGCATCAGGAAACAGCTTCATCCATGGTTGTGATATTCCCAGTGTTATTGGCTCTGCCTCTATATTCTTGGCCTAGCAGAGGGGAGTAGACAGCATGAATTTACAATTCTCTTGCCATTGACTTCAGAAAGCATACAGTGAAACACACATATCACTGTGACCCCATTTTCGTCTTCACTAATGTACACATAAGCTCATTGTCATAGCGACTTCCCCAAGCAGTGAAGGGAGATGTATTTTTTTTTTTTTTAGATTTGCTTAGCCAGAATTTTGCAACCTTGATCTGTCTGTCTGGCTGGCTGTCTGTCTTTGTCCCACCACTTCCTTGATTCTGACAGAATCCAGGAACTGCAGCAGCTTTGAATGAGACGACTGTAAATGACAAATAACAGATCCTCTGCCAAAAAAGTGATTAGACCAGAAATGAACTAAGTTAAACCAGACTCTCTACCTACCACATCTAACCATGACCCCGCGCCTCAGGAAAGAGGGAAGGCTTTGTGTAGATGGGGACAGGGACTATGCACATTTCCCACTTGATGACTCATGCAATATGGAATGAGAAGCCCCAACCATCCACTCATAAACAACAGATGAAAAACAAACTGAGCAAGCATCCGCCTGTCATTTTAGTCCTCCTCCCTGCCCTCAAAACCCAATCCCACCACCAAGACTCCAGGCCCTCTGAGCCAGATAACTCAGTTGGGTCTGTTCTGTGAATGTCTTAATGAGGAAAGCAAGCCACCATGGCTGCAAGAATGGGACATCACTGGATCTAAAATTTCTCTGTGGCTCCTAGATTTTTCTCACATGGTAAGATGGCAAGAGGGAAACCTCTTCTTTGCCGTGACCACTTTAGAAAATGTTTCTTTTTTTTTTTTTGTCATTTATATGGCACGTTATAACTGCACAGTATTTCATAGTCATTAAAGACATATAATCTCTACAACATTTTTGTGAGGTGATGATTATCCTCACTGTTCAGACAAGGATACTCAGGCTCAGAGATGTGCTTGAGGCCACTCAGCGCTTAGGTCACAGAGTGGGCCTGGAGGGAGAAATGATGTGCTTCTAGGTGAAAAGCTTTCCCATTACTCTGTGGGTAAGCAAGGCAATTTGCCTCAAAATATTTTGCATATAGATACTTCACATCATACCACCTTCTCTGGCCCACTCAGGACTGCTTCCTGGGAATAAATGGCTTCTATCTCCTCCCCCTGCCTCATTCCCACCTTAAATGTTCTCAGGAAACTGGAAGCTCGCTTTCCTTCTTTCTGTCCAGGCTGGCAAGGCCTACCTTGGGTTAGAATGCTGAGGTAGCCAAGGAGAGTAACACCCATGGCCAGAGACTGCTGAGGGCCAGTGGCCTGTTCTGTCCCTTAGAAGAAATAGGATTGGTGGGAAACTTTTACTATTCATATCTTCATTAGAGAAATATCATTCTTACCTTGAATCTACTCCTGCAGAAAACAGACCAGTAAAAAAGACTTGTTAAAAACTTTTTTAAAAAACTTAAATTGGAAGATTCATCAGAGCAAAACAGATGGGAGCTTCATGGCAAACAATGCTTTAAAGGAAAATGAACTTTTATTATTTAGTCAACAAATACAAGCTTTAACTCTTAGCAATGCACTAGGCTGGAGGGGGTGTAAAGATGAATGAGATGCTTCTTTCCCTTAAAGAGTCTTACTCAGTGTTCCTTGACACCTGCCAGGAGAGTTACTGCACCTCAATTGTAAGCAGACACCTGCCCGGTGCCCTACTGTGAGAGCTGGAACACAAATGCAGAAAAAACAACTGGAATCTTTATGAGGCCTTTCTCACTAATATTTCCTGAGCCAACATCAAATCCCAGGAAACTGCTCAATAGTGCATTGTCCTGTGTCTTTATTTAATTTGCCGAAAGTGATTACGATCCATGACGCCAAAGATCTGTATCTGAATCCAGGTGTTGCATTACCGGCTGTGTGCTGCCCACAAGTCATTTCCCCTTTCCAAACCTCAGTTTCCCCTCAGGGCTTGACCTCAATCAAGGGTTTCAGAATATGTCTGTGTTGCCCTAAGATTCTGTTGAGATATGTCACATCTACCATGGGGTTGTGAGGAGGCTGAGTGGTGGGCTTGGAACCTTCCAGCCACCTCTACCCACTCGACCAAGACAGACAGCCCTCCTCACATCTGTTCATCACACTGGGTAAGCCGTAGAGTGCATCTGGTGAAAGGGGTTTCCCTGGTGACACAGAAACAACTTTGAAAACCCCTGAGGCCTCTACCTGAGGTACTATCCAGCTCCAATATTTTGTGACATAGGATTATTTTCCGTGATTATAGTCAACTCATGTAGGGTTCACACTCAATTTAATGCCCAGAAAGATTATCCCCAAACTTCTCTTACTTATTTCTTGGGAGTGTAGCTCAAGGAAAATAGCATAATCCAGACTTTCAGCCTCCAAGACCCATGTAACTAAGCACAATGTGCCCATTTGGCAAATGTTGACTGAGTGACTACCATGTGCAGAGCAGTTTGCCAGCTACTGAGTTAGCATCTTCTCAAGAATCCAGTTTTGTGGAAACTCCCCATGTGTTTAACAGCATGGACATCCGGTCAGACTGACATCCAGTCCTGACTCATTATCTGTATAACCACAGGAGGCAGCTTACTCTTTCCAAGCCTAGTGCCCTTGTCTGTAAAACTAATGTTGTGAAGATCAAATGAGAGTGTTGTCGAAAGTACACGCTGTCACCGTAAAACAGTTAACACATGGCAAGTGCTCAAAGTGTCAATGATTGTTACTTTTACTGAGTTTAGTTGCTCATTTTCTCTCCCCTAAACTATCTCAGCTTTCTACCAACTGGTATCTCTGACTCCAATATCACCCTTCCACTCCATCCTTCCCTTTAATCAGAGGGATCTTGTTTCATCCACTGAATTATTATTCATGCCTTAAGGCAAAATTCAAATGCCGTTGGCCCTGTGGAGTCTTTCTTAATTCTCAGAAGCAAAATTAAGATTCCATACTCCCAGTGCATATTTCTGTTTTTCTGTTACCTCACTTAATGACACATTGTATTTTTTCATTCATTCAACAAATACATGTTGATTGACTACCAGGTGCCAATTCTGTTCTAGGCCCTGTGGGATACGTCGGTGACATACAGTCAACTGCTTATTTGTGAATCGTTCCCTAGTCCCACAGCCCCCACTTAGAGAATCTGAGGGCACAGGATCCTTATTGCATTCATTGACCTAGCTAAGTGGCTCATCCAAGGTACTTAGCATGAGTTTTCTCAAAGAATAAGTAACAAACAGGTAAATCTATAGCTATGCTTGTGGTCGTTAGATCAATAAGAGCAGATGTATAAGAGCCTTCTTCAGACTTTAGGTTGGAAAGCCACAAGGAGGCTGACAAAAATCTATTATATCATCTCAGCCCTTAGCTCCAGGCCCTCTCTCTCCATTACCTGTACCTGCCACTGGTACCTAAGGCAAAAAGGGGAAAGAAAAGAAGACATGGCAGTATTGTAGAAGTTAATAACATTTTTAAACTTGAAAATTCAGTGAACTGGCAGAGACCTATGGAGACCATAGAAACACTAAGATGTCATGTGCACAAACCTGAGCCTTGGGGCCATTCCATCCTCTTGGGTCAGACCCATGAATAAGTCCCTGGGAGAGGCTGCAGCTCCAGACTTCTCTCAGAGGATATTAGTCAGGATTTATGTTTCTGCTCAAGTCCCCTCTCACCTTGTAGCATTTGGAAAAGACGGCATAGGAGCCAGCCTGGGCCACAGGGGAATAGCAGCAAAAGTGGGGGATGAACAAAGAGAGCTCACTGACAGGAGGGCACCCCTCTCCTGGGAGAACTTGCCCCTCACACTCCACTGTCATTAAAGGCAGAGCCGAGAAAAAAAAGAAAAGTGAATGTATTAAGTGGCGAAATGTTAAGATCACAGAATCACATTATCAGCTCGTGGCATTGTCAGGAAGCTGGTTGTTAAAGGCAAAGAAGTAGGTGCAGTGTCCATTGGAACCACAAGGCAGGTGCGGGTCACAGGTCAAAGGCCAGCTTTTTCAGAGGGCTGTAGTCAACAGATGGATGAACGAGATGAGAGGGAAAGATTTTTCAGAAAAAAAAAAAAAAAAAAAAAAAAAAACATTAGAATTGAGTAGGGAGTGGAGAAAGCGGAAGAGGGAGACCCAGAGAGGTTGGAGTCACTGAGTCTGCCCAAGTCAAAGAAATGGTCACCAATTATACTTCAATAGCAAACAAACAAAAACAAAAGGGCACATTACCATCACGAGTTCATTCACAAGACCCTGGGAAAGTTACTGAGGCATAAGACAAAGGCCTGTCCTCAGGAAGCATGGGATCCCCAAGCAGAGGGACAACGTGCCCACAAATTGTAATGAACAAAAACAATGGTCACAAAGACAGCACAGATGAAGTGATGACAACCGAGCCCAGTAAGGAATAGCTCAGGAGAGACTGTAAATCTCGACAGGAAAATCCCCCCAGTTGTGAGGATGCTTTCACTTCAACGCTGGTAGCAGGGCAAGGTGGCCCGATGGAGTCCCGCCACCCGGATGGCCAGAGAGAGGCCTTCTTCTCACAGCAGCAGGAGGAGAGTTGGCACCATGGTCTCGCCGTCCACCTCGCCCTTGCCCAACGCCTGCCCTGATAGTGGAAGGATTTTTCTTAATGTCTTTGTGTAGATGAGTTAATGTAAAGGCTTTCCAACATAAGCATGTTTTTCTGTCCCTTCTCTCTGACCTTGGCATTTTCTCTCTCCATTCCAAGCTCAGTCCTGTCCTGTGGCCAGGTCTGCCTCTCATTTGTCAATGTTATTATTGAATTTTCAAATGCCAGTAGTACACATAAATCAATGGCTTTCTTCTCCCTACTGGCATATCCCTGCCACATGTGGTCATTCATTTTTTTAATAAGTCCCCCTCTCCTTTCGCCCATTTATAAAAATGCATCTTGTTCTCCCAGCACCGTCCATCACTCGGTGAGCCCAGCTATTCGTTGCTCCTGAGTGCTTATTCATCAACGTTTTCAAAAGCAAAATCACTCTTCGCCTCCTGCTCTTATTGTGCCATCAATCTTGACCAGGGGATCAATAAACTTCGCTTTTGCAATTTTTCCACCCCCTCCTGAGCTGACGCTCTCCAAAGTGCAGTCTTTTTATTTACATTTTTAACTGATCATCAGCAGAGGGGGACGGTGGTGTCAGGGAGGAGAAGGGCTTTCATTTGCTCCCGAGGCAGCAATAACCATCCATGCATCGGTCATTTAACACGGTAACCCAGCGAAATTGATACTCGACTCTTCCCTGCCCAGGTCCACCGGTGTAAATCATAACCTGAGGAAACAAAAGCCCTGCCTGAGCAGTGTGTCTTGCAGGCAGGCAGGGAGTCAAAGAAATAGTGCAGTGACTCACCCACCTAAGCCCTGTTGGAGGAGAGGCACACTGGTTAGAGGAATTTTTTTCCACATTGTTTTATATGTGTTAAGGGAAAATTTAAATGGAAGGTCTAAGAATTAAGAAAAAAACAGAAGGCTGAATTTAAAATGGGTAGACATATAGGACTGGACTGGCCAAGGGGCCTTAACTTGACTAGCCCAGTCACTGTCCCCTAGGCTTGTGGGCACATACGGTATTCACAGGGCCCTTGCCTACTCCATTCATGTTGGCAGAGACAGAGTGATGCTTGAATTACAAAGCTGCATGGCTAATGAGTTGCTTAGGAAATCAGGGGGAATTTTTCAGCTCACTCTAAAAAGACTTACTTAAGGCTTAGTTAAAACACAGGTAAGATAGGAATTAGACAACCCAATGTTTGGCGAACTTGAAGCATGTTGTTCATCTCGCTTCGGTTCTTCCATTATTATTTAAACTATCAAACTACTTTAGGGCATCCAGGTAATGTGGTTGGTTAACTAACTCATGGGGAAGTGTGAGGTTCGCACTAAAACATGTAAAGTGTTAACTGTGCTCTCTCTCCACCACTAGTTTCTCAGCCTAATGAAGAATAGTATGGGCTAAGAGAAGTTGGGGAAAAGAACTTCTACTTTTCATACCTGCTCTGCTTTAGGTGCTCTTCACACGCTCTCATGTGGATGGGATCCTGAAAACGGCTTGTCAGCTAAGTTTTGTGTCCATATTTCAAGGATGCGTGACTATACAGAGATTGAGTCACTTGTCCAAGCTGTAAAATTCAAATACAGATCTCTCAGACCCAGGCCTTTGCAATAACAAGTACTAACCTATGTCCTCAGGAATTGTCTAACTCTACCCAGGAGGACCTCAAAGGGGCTGTTTGGGGATCGCCTGCATTTGATCACAGGATCAGTGACAAAGTGCAGGGTCGAGAGGAGAGGGTCCACAATCCAGGACCCCCAGTAGGGCTGCTAGAGAGGGCAATGCGTTTGATGACAGATGTTGAACCCCAAGTCAGAGCAAGTGGCCATTGCTCTTGGGGAAGTCCCTTCCCTTTGCTGAGCCTCAGTTTCCTCAGCTCCAAAGCTAAGGAGTTGGACTCAGTAATGCCCGAGTCTCCTCTAGATGGAAAATTTCTATAATTCCTTCAGTGTGTCCACTGGAATTTTCAGTGCAGGCCCACAGCCTAGGATACACAGTGCTGTCCAAACTGAGGCACCATTAAAATCAAGTCCTAACTGTCCTCAGCTCTGTGGGGACGTGAGGGGCAGAAGATCAAAGAGAGTTTGCAATGGGCACTTGGCAAATGCGTGCTTGCTTCTCCTTTTAATCTCCCCAGCTATAACAGGGGAGCAATAAATTAGATTCAGACAGACTTGGGTGCTTTAGATTGTCAGAGTCAGAGTTTGGATTTCATGGAGCAGTAAAATTTTAAAATAAAAATATGAAACAAAATCTGCAGCTAACATAGTACTGTCAACTTTGTATTTGGTAAATATGAGCATTAAAAAATACCATCAACCATCACTATTACATCACAAAGAAAGGACATTTTAACTCCCCCAAAAAGAATAATTCACTGTGGACAGGCTCCAATCTACACACTACTCTTTGGAACCATGGGAACAGCTTATCTATCCAGGTATCAAACTAAAAAAGGCATCTTGTCTCAGGGCGAGAGATTTTATAGTGATGACCACACTGATAACCTCATACGTGAACTCATATGTGTATAGTGCACAGCTCAGTAGTTGCCCTGTGTAACTCTTTTTTGTTGTTAAGTGCATAAATCTCATACTCCTGAGATACTGGGATCTATCTTACCTTGGGTTTTTCATCACCGAGTAGAATTAATCTTGTTATTTTGGTTGTCCTATCTGAGATTTGAGGGTGATCTCATTTATGTGGCTCAACTGAAACAGATGGTGAGAGTGTGTGAAAGCAAAATGTTTTTGGGGTCATGTCAGTTGAACCAGCTTAGATCCGGAGTGCTGGGCATGGCCCCAGGGGCAGCTTGCTCAGCCACTTTCTGGTCCCCCTGGAGCACATAGCTGTAGCAAGTCCAGACTCAGTGTGGGGAAGCCAGGGGCCCTGGAGAAAAGAGAGGTTCTGACCAGAGAATTCTAGAAACACTGCTGCCTCGCCCTTGCTCATGAGAATGACGTAACAATAAACGAGGCTTTCAATCAATTAATGTAGGCTCCAAAATGGCTGACCTTAGCGAACACAGTGGAAGATGCTGGCTCATCAGCTATGTGCTGTTCTAAGTTAAGCCCAGGAAAGGCATTATACAAATACCCAACTTTGCCTGAACGCTATCCAAGCCGTCAATCTTAGGGCTGCTCCAGTCCTGGGCACCAGGCTTATGTAACTTCAACTGTTTTGCTAATAGGCCAGAAATAAACAATGAGTGACTGGTCATTTTTAAAAGCCAGCTCCCCTGCAAGGGGAAGAGAGAAGAAGCCAAGGGGCTGAGGGAGGAAGTGCCTGCCAAGATAATAAATACAAACCAAAATCTCCAACATTTTGTGGTTTGACACTTAATTGATTAACTAATTTGAGGCAACAAGATTTAGTGTTCCTGCAGATTAGTGTCGAAGGGGTAATTATAGCGAAAGCTCCCATCTCCGAAGAACGTGGCAGCTGCAGCTCTGCACGGGCCAAACCCGCATTAAAAAGCCCACATATTACAGCCCATAGATACAAAAGGTTTTTTGGAACACGTCCCTTTTCAGCTCTGCGTGCTGGGATTGCTCTGGAAAGGTCATTTGGTGCCTTATCAGCATAGACAAAATCCCCTGCCTGTAATGTATGTGTTTATTCTCAAATTAAATATATTAATGTATTATTTGTTCTTAAAATGTCATGGAATAGATAGTGAGCTTAGCCCTCCTGGCAGACCTTTGAAGCTTAAAGAGTAATGTAATAATAGTACATTAATCCATAGGCCATTCCGTCATCTCCCTGCGGAGGCCCCAGACTCCAGTACCTGCTGCACATGGCCGGGTTTGCTGCCCGTGGTCGTAGGAGTCCCTGTCTTTAACAATGAGAGGCTTGATGGAGGGGGCTAGGCTGAAGCTAACGAAAGGCATGTTCCCTTTATTATTTCAGCAGAATAGTCCAGCTGCGGACTTGAAAACAGGCAATGGCCTATATGCCCCAGGTTTAAAAAGAATTTCAGGGAAATTAGAGAGTGAGACTAAAAACAATGCCCCTCTATTTTTCTGCTGATCTGCTTTGGCCAGATTTTCGTAGGAAATGGTGTTTCTGGCCACGTCTGAATGTGCGGTGTGTGATCCTAGCTTAGGGGTCTGGTGATCGCCCCAGTAGCGGTAAGTGCAACCACAGTCTTCGCAGGTACTCACAGTGCCTAGGCGGCGCCCTAAGGCAGTGGGTGCTGCTAGTTGCTCAGAGTTAGGAGGTCTGGGTGGAAAGGAGAGTAGAGGAAAAGACCTTTAACTCTCACATCTGCTCTAGCAAAAAAAAAAAAAAAAAAAAAAAAAAAAAAAAAAAAAAAAATCTGCTAAAGTGTTATTAAAGTAATTTTACTTCCTTCCTTAGCCCACTCTGCTCCTCTCAGTTCTGGGTGTTGTGGCCCTGATTTTGTTGGACATTGGACTGGATTCCAGTTGTAAGCCAGCTGCTAACTAATCCCAGCCTGGTATCTCTCTTCCTGTAGCAACCTCCAACTTTGACCTTGAACCCCTGCCTGTGTGTCATGAGTGCTCCAGGCTGAATGCTGGTCTCCTCTCCCTCCCTTACTCTTCTGGGTGAACTGTCAGCCTTCTCTATACCAAGAGGTTGAGCATTGTAGATAGGCCTCCCCGAAGACTAACTCTGAGAAGTGGGGCTCTCTGGAAACTGTCTCTGAAAGCGTGTGTTTATTAGGTGGTGGTCTCTGGACACAACCCTGTGAGGAAGCAAGGAAGACAGACTTGGAGAGAGGGAAAATCTGGTCCACAGTTAAGGCCTCAGCTAGTCCTAGAGCTGTGGATCTTAGATGGCCCTTGAGAGTTGTCCCCAACTGAGGCAAGAGAGCCAGGTCATTCTATCCCTCCACTAGCCAATCATTGGCCATCACCCTAGAGAAGGCATGACTTTGGGCAGAGCAGGTCCCTGCTGCCCCTGGTAATTTTAAGCGACTGTGCAGCTGTGAGCTGTCAGCAGCCAGTGTTTCCAGCTGCTGAGTCTGAATGCGTTGGGTCTCAAGAAAGGTTCTGCCTTGGAGAAGCTTCACAGTATTCACTATCTGTGGCATTCTCCTTAGGTCTCTCTGCACCTTCCTCCCTTTCCTGAGAAATTAACCTACTTTCTAGTCTAACCAGTGGTTCCAGCCCTCTGCTGCCCTCTAGTGGCCTCTTATTCAACTACCCTGATGAGAAAGGACCCCTATAGGTCCACACTGACTAATGTGTCAAGCAAGTTGGTGACTGCTAAGCTATTCTTACAAGAAAGTTGGCACTAGCAAGATGCTGAACTGTCACTGGCACTTAATAGAGCCTTCTCTCCACTTTTCTCTTCTACTCTGTCTCCCATTAGGCCTTCACTTACTTCAGTCTTGATGGCTTTTGGGTCTTTAAGAGTCTCCTGGTTAAAATAAAATACCCTTGGGGCTGTTGGCAACATCATCCATTATTGAATAACTCTTTAGTTATGTTTGTTGAGAGCTAGGTCTTTCGGGGAATAAAATGTGAGATATGAGAGTAAAGAGGGATCGAATCTAGACATTCACCACTTCAGCCAACAGCTGCCCAAAGTCGATTGGATGACACTCCTTACTCTGCAAACTATAGGGAATATAGTTCCCCAGCTTTGAAAGAGTTCAAGGTTTGAGTTACTGTATCTGTCTTCAAGTCCCAATCCTGCCACTTTCCAACTGTGTAGTATTGATTGAATCACTTATCTAAGGATCAGTTTCTGCAACTGTAAAATGTGATAATTGTTTGATAGTTGTTTGCAAGAGATTAAATTAAGTACATTTGCAAAGCGCTTTGCAAAGCAGTTTGTCATTCAGGAACTATGTCTATCAGAGACCAATTTTAAGTCAGTTTCTGATGAACCCCAAAGAATTTAGAACCTACTGAGTACTTTAAATCCCAACATGTCACTCCAACTGTTGTCTGGATTCATGTAAGATTCTCCAGTGAGGAAAATGGTTTTTTGACAACAGCGACTGAAGTACATGAAGGACAGGCAGGCATGAAGATACTTCAGTAGAATGATACAAACTTTACGATGAACCTTGCTGTACCATCATACGTTCACAAAGCTGATGCAGAGGCAGGAGGGAATGATTTCGGGAACAGTGCAGTGTTCTACCAGGCTTACGGCAAGTCCAGGGGGAGTGTCAGCCAGAACTGGGACTGGTGCACTAACCATAGGGAAGGCCCACCCTCCTCCACATTGTGCTTCCTGACTGGAAGGTAAACTGCATTATTTTGTTCTGTTTTCTTTCCTCTGTTTTAATGCAAAAGAGATGCGCACAAGAGAACTTAATTGTCCAACTGTGGAAACATATGGAGAAAATGTTTTCAATCAATAATGGCTTTCAAATAGGTGAAGTCAACGATGACGTTAGGTCCTATGGATTGCGTATCTGGAAGTAGAGTCGTTATTGAGAATTTACGAGGATGGACCAAAATTACAGCATCTTTTAGTTTAAGTATGAACCGAAGTCACATTTTACCTCTCTACCAGAACTGAGGTAGCAAGGAAATAACGTATCTTTCATAAACAATCTTTGAAAGAAATTTCGTTAATTAACTTTTAAACTAACTCTCAAGTGTATGTATGCATGAGTAAACATATATGTCTGTATATGCATATATACAATATATTACCCCACGTATATTACAGATACACTGAACAGTTTACTGATAGAAATATTAGCACAACAAGATTCAAGAGGTGAGTAGAATAATCCCTCTGAAAAACTAAAATACATATCACAAAATCAAGCTTGAAATGTGATTGTCTGATGTCTTACTCAGAATAGATTAGAAAGTCAGGAGGAAAATAAAATTAAAAGCAACAAGAAAAGTAAGAAACTGAAAAATAATGTGTGTGTATGAAGTAGTTACAGAAACTTAAAAGGCAAGAAAAGCCGTTTAGGGAAGAGAGGAGTAGCTTCAAGAGATCCTTGAAACCATCATTGCATTACCACTCAGAAAAACAACTGTCCTATTAATGATTTTAAGACAATATGGAAAATTTTAAATATCTTTAGTGCAGAGTACTTTGTTTAGGCAGAAATAAAAATGGGTAATTTAATATGGAATTATATTCATTGAGAATGTTTTGTTTTGTTATTTAAATTTGTGCATAAAAGAGAAAACTTCAGTTGTCATAAAATCTGCACATATAGAACACCTCATTTTCCAAAGC
Source organism: Eonycteris spelaea (assembly GCA_003508835.1). Taxonomy (NCBI): domain Eukaryota; kingdom Metazoa; phylum Chordata; class Mammalia; order Chiroptera; family Pteropodidae; genus Eonycteris; species Eonycteris spelaea. The sequence goes on from PUFA01000043.1 coordinate 10,481,187, forward strand.
TAACCAGGAGCCAGGCAGCTAATAGAAGTGTGAAGTATGAAGTGTGTATCTGTGTGAGCCAGACAGACAGACAGACAGAGAACTAAGAATATCGTACTACTTTTACCAAAAAGATGAAGAAATATCTTATAGCTAGAATTTAGGTGCACATTTAGAAAGGAAATAAATGAAAAACTAAATGCTGATATTCACCTGCACAAAGGTCCACGCTATCGTCATCAAGATTCTTCTAAAAATCCCCAAATATAAGCAGTCACAGGGTAGAGCAGACCACAGGAAATGACATTATTTGACAAGAGACAAGAAGCCTTTTTCATTGAATTCACAGACATCGTGGAGTCAGGCTCCTTGGCTGTGCCTTCCTAGCTATCTTCTAGATTTCAATTTTCTTTTACAGCCAATGGGAAGCTATGTGGGCACATGTCAACTATTTTGAGACAGTGGTGAAAGACACTATTTTAATAGATTATTTCTTTCTCGACACAGACAGAGTGGGGACCACACGAAACAGCGGAGTTTTTCTCTCCATCGCAGTAACTAAATCTGCTCGCGTGAAAGGGTCTGGAGAGAGTATTTGCTCATTTCCCTGCCTCACCTTCACAGCTGTGGGGACTCCAGGGCCTGAACTAAACTCCACAGAGAAGGCCAACTGGCAAGTGGGGCTTATTTAAAAATAGAGAACAGGGCGGCATTAGAGGGGGGAAAAAATGATGTTTTCTTTTTTCCCTTTAACAGGCCCTTCTGAACCTAGACTCTGCATAAGAATAGAAACTCCAGGGCAATCTAAATGGAGGTCTACCATCCAAGTCACCTTGCCAGCCAAGCTTAAAAAAGAGCTGCCTAGAAACAGCCAGTATGGCAGCTCTATAGTTGGTCCTGTGCAAGTGACGGCAGGGAGGTGGGCGAGAGGTCCTTCCCTCCATAACCCTTGTTCATGGAACCATAAAGGTCACAGAGAAAACAGGCTGAGATCCTTTCCTCCTGTTCCTGTAATGGTATTAGCAACGACTCTTTCTTACTCAATCGCACTCCCAAAGGATTTTCAATAAACTTTTTATGTGCCATAACTGTTACATTAAATAAAGCTGAAAGTATTGAGTAAACCGACTGTAAATCACTTTAGATGCCTTGGAATTACATTAAGTGTGAGAATTATGGATCTATTGCTGCTTGCAGAAACAGAGAAACGACAGAGCCAGGGATTTTTATGCTGCCAGCCTTTTGAAGATTTCTTTAATTATTTCTTTATGCTCCACGACAGCCATCTCTTGTAAATGACTTGTTCAGGGGCAAACTCGGGGTAGGGAGGAGAAGGAGGAGCCGTTGATGTGCAGGAGAAAGAGAAAAGACGTCGTGCCGTGAGGGACACAGAGACAGCCCTGGTTCTTCTCTCCTCTCAGACTTCATCACCCCAGGCCTCAACTTTTTTTTTTTTTTTCCCTTTTCGGGTTTGTACATTTGTAGTTAAATGAAGATGGACATGATCCAAACAGGGTTCCTCGGGGTGCACGGCCGTGAACATATTCTTTTCCTGGACTTCCAAGACCTTTTCCATTCAAGGCTTACCAGCTGTTATTTCTATGAAGTTAAAATCCCTGCTTTTATGGCCTTCATGTTCAGCCGTCTTCCCAAGGCCTCTGCAGGGTCAGATCTGTGTTTTGAAAAGAATTGTCAGGCCGCTGAAAGTGGAGGAAGTTTGGAGAGCTTGTTGATAAAAACGGAAACCTTTCAGACTGATGTTCCCCAGCACCCCCTTTGATGTCAAAGCAGGTTTGGTTTTGTTTGGAAAAAAATGTAAGGCTGCTTTCCAACCAGCCCGAGTGGTTTCTCTCAATGACTAGTTCCAGCAACGAAATTAGAATCAGGGGCTTGTGACATCAAGGACGATTGCAGTAGTCATCAAAATGATGCTGGGACCTTAGAGGCAACTTCCTTTCAGAAAGAGCAGAGGCGAAAAGGAGGCATGACACCTCCAGGCCAGACATGGGTGTGGCTGATGAAGAATTCATAGAAATTCATAGGAAGGTTAGAGGAAGAGGACGTGGAGAGAAGAAATCTGAACCTAACAGTGAGAACCATTAGAAGCCAGAGGACGCCAGAACATGAAGCTAATCTACAACCCATTTATATCATTTGCATTGCAAAAGGCCATATTAATATTTTGTATTCTGTTATAAAAAAAATTAACAGACAAAAATCTCTGTTTTAACCAGTCAATTGATATGTACTTATTGGGGACCAGGCTGTTACATGATCTGGGCTCGTAATCTGGCTAGGGAGATAAGACAGCCTCATGTTAAATAACAGAAAACAGCCTGAGAAGCTACATCTCTAAGTAAAAATTGGGTAATATAAATCTAATTGCTATCGAAATTTGGGGAGAAAGGTCAGAGGGAGCTGAAGTGTTGGTGCCCTAGTTTGTGCTTAAAGCGTGGCCTGTACTATAGTTTATGGGAAGGGGCATTCGAGGGGAGAGGAGAGCAATGGGAGTGAACGACCACAATGAAATGAAATCCAGAGAAGGGAGGAGTGAAGGGAACCAATGGGGCCAATAAGGTGGAATGGCTCGGAGTGGGGGGATGCTCTGAACACCAGGCAGATCCTTTCAGCCCAAGGGGAATAGGGTTTCCTACAGCATAAACAACCAGGAAATAAATGTTTGTGTGTACGTCTATGGACAGTCTCACCCCACTGGTCATGTTACCAGTTACACCAGCTTCAGCCAGGAGTTACATCTGAGCCAACTGGAGGCTGAGGGTAAAAGAGGGCTGACAAGTGTGAAAGGGGGAAGGGTGACCTTGACTTTGACACTGATTGATTATATGACATTGAGCAAATTATTTCACCTCTCATGACTTTGCGCCCTAATCTAGGGGCTAGATGATCTGGAAAGTCATTTCCAACTCTGAATCCTCCCTGTTGGCTATGGCCGCTCTTCCTTGTTGGTCCCTAAATAACAGGCCAGAGAGAGGATATCAGGGCCCTCTTCTTTGGCTGTGTCAACAAAGGCCACCCTGAGATCTACCAGCAAAATCCATCCATACTTAATCAGAGAAAGTGCTTCTTCATTGAAGTTTTTCTCCCCACCGCTGACCCGTGGGATGTTTAAGCTACTGGATCTCTCAGACCCTCGATTTCCACTTCTGTAAAATGGTGAAGCAGATAATGAATGGAAGTGCCATAAATCGTAAGGAACAGGGATCTCGGTCAGTTATGGTGACGAGTGCAGGAGAGAGGGCGCTCTCGTTGAGTAAATCCAGTTTATTCTTCTCCAGTGCAGTGAGAGGTTGGCTCATAATTGCATTTGCCCTGTCACTTAGCCTGAGGAGCCAGAAAGCCCCCCACCTGGTTCTCTCGGACTACCCCACACTGTGCTCTCAAAGAGTGTAATTGTGAGCTACAAGGTAGCTGTTACAGAGGCTTTAGCAGAAAGTGTGGCTGCACGTGTCAGCATTTCACTGAACAAATACATGACTAAATAAATAAGAGCACATTGATGATGGATACTTAAACAGGATAAATGCTGAATAAGACATCCGACTCTGTCACACACCCAGCACCTGAGTTCGGTTTATAGATATGAGACAAAATATGTGAAAATCCAACAGACACTAAGGGGGACCTACTATTAACCACACACTGAGTCATCGCAGACAGAAAAGAGTGGATGAAGCAGGTGGAGCATTCGCCCCCTGGGTTTCCAACCTAGTGGGAGTGATAACCACAGAATCCCCGTAACATAAATGCAAGCATTTCAGACAATGATGGGCAAGGTGAGGAGGACAGAGTCCAACGGGGGAGAGGAGGGTGGTGACAGGGTGGCAGGACAATATAGGACAGGTAGTCAGGCAAAGGCCCTTGGAGGAGGTCACATCTGATCTGTATCTCAGTGTTGAGCAGATAGTGTACCTAACGGTCTCAGTCAGTATTTCTGCCCGCATCTTCTTTTCTAGAAAATCATTCCAAATATTAATATTTGTTTTAGTTCTGGTGGCCAGTGGATGCCACATTTAACGTATGAATCTTAGCTTAAATAAATCACGCGATAATTATAAGAAGTAAAAACTATTTTTCCCAGAGGAAGCACATCCCTGGGCATCTGAACTTGCCAGCATGCGGGTCCCCAAACTCCTCTGCTTTCCCGGAGAAGCAGGGCAGGCAGGCAGGCGGGGGAGCCAAGCCCTGCCCCCGCAGGCAAGAAGCCAGGGCAAAAGCCATACTTCTCTGAGCCACGTTCTGATGAGGAAATCGTTAGTGGAAAAAGCTCCCAATGGGAACCCCTTCTGTTTCACTGATCTTGTAAATCGTCTGCATTCAACGTGTCACAGGCATGTCTTACAATACACAAGATAATGCCCAGATTTTGTAGTGCAAAAGCGTATTAACCTTTGTGGACTCTAGCCGGGTTCCCACAAAGAATGTCTGGTAAAAACTGCAGGGCTCATGGTAATTGCTTGCCATGTGGGTAAATGATCCAGAGTTGTGTGAAGATAAGGAGAAACTGCTGAAGGCAAATCACCTGGGTTTTATTATGCTCGCCCTAAAAAATAATTAGCATGGCCTATGAAATCATACTGTGAGGAGTGTGTGGCGCTTTCTCTTTCTTTCTTTCTTTTTTTTTTTTTCCAGAAGGAAACTGTAACCTGCCTAGCTTTTCTCTTTACAAAATTTGGAGTGTGTGTGCGTGTGCACATGTGTGTGCACACATGCAGTGTGTGTGTGTGTGTTTCCCAAAGACAAATAAAAATGCTAATGTTAAAATAAATACTATGCACAAACAACAAGGAAGACTTGGTATAAATATCGTGAACTGACAGCCATTCGCCGACCCCACCAAGCCAGGTAAGGCCATCCCACACCATGTGTGGGTTCAGGCTGTGTCCTTGCCCCCAGCCCACTACTCTGCCAGCAGACAGACAACCACACCCAACCTTACATGAATGAGAAAGTATTTCTCAAAACTCCAGTTCCCTGCTGACCAGAGTGGAGTCATCAAGCTCCTGCAGAAGGCCTGAGGGTCCCACAGGAGCCACCGCTTCCACCTCAGTCCCCTTGGGCTGGCCAAGGCCAAGAAGCACCTAGACAGCTCAGCATCAGGCCCAGTTCTCTTGGAAAATAGGCATTGAAGGATTAGAAAATATTTTTAATCAGTTTTTTCCAGTTAAAAAGAGGACAGAATGTGCATCTTCTAGGCCATACATGTAATTTTATTAACTAAATAGAAATAACATTTCTTAAAGATTCCACCCTCACAGAATTGTTTTTATTTTAAGCAATAGATCACCCCGTAGGTCAGCAGGTTTTGAATCATGAATATGATGAGTAAAAGTCACGTTTTGATTATTTATTCCCTAAAACTCCTGGAAACACAAATCTTAGGAGGAGAGCATGGCGAAGTAGTGTATAAAGTGTCCCATCTTCATATTTTTACAGATAAAAAAACAGAGCCAAGCTTCATTTCAGCTCAGCAAGAGTGTGAGGCCAGAGAGGCCCGTCTGCAATCCTCAGGGCCGCCTCTCTGGGAAAAGAGTACAGCCTCCAAACCAGAACCCAGAGTTGGCCAACCTTGGGAGAGGCCCTTACCACCACTTGGCCTCAGCTCCTGAAGCACTAAATGAGAAGTTTGGGCCACGTGGCGCAAGGACCTTTATCGTTTGTATATAGAGTGCGGGCGCTTACAAAGCCCCTTCACCCACTCCCTCTTACTTGCCTTCTCAAGCTCCCTAGGAGACTGCATTAGTCAGCTCTGGTACCATAACAAGACACCATAGATGGGGTGACTTAAAAACAGAAATGTACTTTCTCACAGCTCTGAAGGCGGGAAGACCAAGATCAAGATGCCAGCAGTTTCGGTCCCTGGTGAGACCTCTCTTCTTGGCTTGTAAATGACCATCTTCTCTGTGTACTCACATGGCCTTTCCCCAGAGATGGCAGAGAGAGAACAAAAGATCAAGCTCTCTTCCTCTTCCTCTTCCTATAAAACCACCAGCCCTATCGGATTAGGACCCCACCCTTAAGAGCTCACTTAACTTCACCTCCTAAAGGCCTTGGCTCCATGTACAGTCACACTGGGAGTTAGAGTTTCCACATATAAACTGAGGGTTGGGCGGGGTGGGGGGGGCACCAATCCATCTACGGCAGAGACCAGTGTTGCTATCATTACCTCTATTTTCCAATTAAGTAAAATTTCAGGGCAGTTACCTGACTCACTGGAGATCAGCCAGCAAGAAGATGCTAAGCAGGGCCTGGAAGTGAGGACTCCTGGCCCCACACCCCATGCTCAGCTCACCACACGCAGTGCTTTGTTCTCGCTCAACAACCACATAATCCTGAGAAGCCTCCAATGATAACAGTTTGGCCACCCTGCCCTTTGGATCAGGCAAAGCAGCCCCAGGTCTCTTGGGTTCCAGTCCCCAGGGCAGTGAGGTGATGAGGGCGACTCAGCGCTCACCTCTCAGCTGTCTCCTTCTGGAGCCTCTCCTCTCCTGCTTCCTCCCTGGGCATGATCTGAGCTCTGGAGTTTGCCCTTATGGCTTGGCGACTCGCTTGCATCACCAAGAGAGAGCCTTTCTTCATGGCCAGGCTGATAATTTATTTAGTTTTGCTAAGTGTTCCCTTACGGGGAAGGGAAAAGGAGGAGGGATGAAAAGAGGTCGCTGTCTTTGAAAAGCCGATTCATAAATGTTCAGATACGTTTCACTTTCTGTCGGCTAAGCAGCTTTCCCAGCCAAAAAAATAATCACACTGCAAGCATCTCCCAGGTCTTGAGAGAGCAGACGTATTTTATCTCTCCTTGGTGACGGCTCTGAGCAGCTAATGCTTTTGCATTTTAAGCTTGAATAGATTTTTGTCCAAGTCAGCTATAGTTTGTTGTTCCACTTGTAAAGGTCTTTGTAGCCCTGAAAAACAAAAGAAGCCTTCTTCAAGCAATGGGAAGCCTTCTTCTGTCTCAGGCACTTCACTGGGTGTGGAAGACAGACACTCTTGTGTGGCTACCCAAAAGCCATTCTCAATAATCTGCTCCTTTGCCCTTTGCCAGTTGCCCTTGCAGACAAGGCTGGACCTACGTCCCAGTACTGACCAGTAAAATGGAAGGGGATGTCTGATGGGGGATTGTAGGAAAGGTAGACTTTCTTAATTAATAAAACTTTATGAGGAGAAAGCTAGTTGCTGATCCACACTAACCACTTTTGAATATTGTTGGGAAGCTTGGCACCACAGCAGCCATTTTGCAACTGTGAGGCACTAAATACAGAATCAAAAAAAGATGTTCTCGGGATGGCAGAATAGAAAGCAAGAGCATGGATTTTTTTTTTTTTCCAATGACAATCTTAAACTGCTGAATTAAATATGAGGCAGCTGTCTTTGGAACTCCCTGTTAAGTATAACAATAAATGTGTTTGTGTCTTAAACCCACTGTTAAATGGGATTCAGGTTACCTGAAGCCAAAAGCATTCCTAACTAATACACTAGACCACAGGATTGATAATATTCCAGGGAGAATTTACCTCAATCAAAAAAAAAAAAATCTCTTTGTATTGACTGTTTTCACGATAAATGTCGTGTTAGGCTGCACATGAAAGTGAAGCAGAGCTTATATTTTCTGGCCCGTTTTGTGATGGCATCTATAAAACTCTTATATGGAATTGTTCTTTGGGATGACATCATCAGCTTACCTCGATGGGTATTATGAGGAAATTCACTATGACATTCATCACCATCCACTATAGAGCTGTGGCTAAGGATTTTATGTCACAGTGTCTTCTGCATGAGGATTCCAGCGTGAATCTGTTTCTGGTTTTAGTAATAGGACCAGTGACTCCATCACCAGGCTTAAGAATGTGATTTACTGAGCCTCGAGTCATTAGACTAACTTCACCATTCTCCTGTTAGGCTATAGCTGAAACTCTTGAAGGGAAAACATCTAAATTATTTTCCCAAGAGCCACCTTTTGCTGAGTGTGAGTGACACCCCTCTCTTGAGTCTGGACTGAGAACCTTCAGCTCACTTCCTCCCAGAGGTGGCTGTGTGAGAGCAGCTTCAGTGGCGGTGTTTTGAACTAAAGTAACACCGTGCCCACAAGAGGGATGCTGACAGCCCAAGTCAGGGGGAGCAGGCAGGGGAAAACTGCTTAGTGACAGAACACACAGAGATCCTCACTGTGCTCAGGTGACATCTGGGTGATGAGAAGCTGATCAGATGCAGAACAAACGGGCACCAGAACACCTTCATGCTGAGATGGAGTCTAGGAACTCCTCTTGCTGGGTCTGGCTCCAAAGAAATCGTTTACCTGTGACTCATTTGAATAACGGTAATGCTTTATTTGACACTAGTATTTCCTTTGTGATTTGCATCAGGTTCACCATGCGGCACATGGAAGAATTGGAGACTCTCTGTGCTTTAGAAGTATACGAGCCCATTCATCTGACAGATAAGAAAACCGAACCAAAATGGAAAAGTGACTAAAGAGTCTGTGGGGGACATTTGAGCCTAGTTTCTGACTCCTAATCCAGTACACTTTCTAGAAGGGGACAAGACTGAAGAGTCTCACTTGAAATGAGTTCAAGAAGCGGGAATATCCTGAATCTTATTTCTTACTCACTTCTCCGTGCTAGGGGCTTCAGCAGTGAAGGGCACTTTCCTCTAGGGAGTGAAAGGTCTTTCTCCTCTGACTTCCGGGCTCCCTAATGTCCTGGTTTTCAGCAGTCCTGACTCTGTTGATCTCAAAAACACTTTTACTATATTGTCCCTGTTTTGTCCCATTGCTTTCTCAGTGTGTTATGTAAAGGTCATGGAGATTGATAAAAATCACAAGTTATTATATCTACGAGAATATATTCCTATGTAGGGATGGGAAGGGAACTTAATGACAAAGACAGTTTTGCAAATACTACAAGGACTCTGCTTTCAGAACAAATGAATGTTGCTGGAAGCAGCTTACTCAGAGACAAATTTTTTTATGTAATCAGTAATCCTCATGGTAATCACTGTAATAAGAGCAATATGTTTCCCTATATATTATTTATTAAACATTAATATAAAGAACGCTGAATAAGTAATCTGAATCAGGCTTCAGCCCCTTTATTAGAGACCTGGGCCCTGTGGCCTCTTTCCTGCAACGCACAGTGTCTCTTTCTCCCAAATCTTCTATTGCAAATAATGGTACCAACATTCTCCCAGCTACACGTGCCAAAAGCCTGGGAGTTATTTTTTGTCTCTCCTTTTTCTTCATTTCTTCCACTAAGCCATCAATTCTACCTCCTAAATCTTTCTCAAGTGTCATCCTTTCTCTTCATTCCTATACCACCAGCCTATTGCAGGTGTTCACCAACTCCCATCCTGGATCATTGCAGGTACATCCTACTAGTCTCCCTGCTTCCCAGTGTGTCCTTCCTTCCCTTCTCATATAGTGTCTCTATTTCAAAAGCTTTTAGTGGCTTTCCATCAACTATGAAACCACTGACTCCCAAATGTTTCCATAAGATACATTGAAGACAGAGGAGAATATACAAGTTGCCCCAGATAGAGATACACTCCATTTTGAGAAGCACGACACAAATTTTAGACTGTCATTTTAAAATGGTACTCAAAAGGAAGCTTTCTTTCTAGACAGCATGGGTTCGAATCTAATATAAAGTGTAAACATGAAGATACTATATTACTTATTTCTCTGAGAGGAGTTTTAGAATTAACACATGGCAAGTATAATAAACAAATGTTGTAAAGTTAATGAATAAATGAGAGATATCCCTACACCATCTTGAAAGTGTGAAGTTCCATAACTTCATGTTAGTGAATGAATAATGAGGGTACAGTAAAATGGATATTTTATATACTGCTCATAGAAGCATATGTTCAAAAGCACACATTTTTGCAAAGCATTTAGTAATATGTATTAAAGAGATCAAAAGATGTATAATTTATTCTTGGTGTAAATATTTTTAAGAAAGTCTCTTCAGGAAATCAGATAAGAGCATAACTATTTATGTGTATAAGATGTTCATCATAGCATTATTTAGAGTAACATAGCATGATTTATATTGATTTAACGACTTAAATTCCCCAAGTAAGGACTGTTTAAATAAACTGTTACATGTGTGAGATAGATTATTATTCCACCATTACAATGTTTTTTAAGAATATTTAATGACATGGGAAAATACAAAGTATGAAAGAGGAGACTGCTGTCTACTCAGTAGAAGGATGACTGCATTGTATACACAGACATTGAAAAAGCTACAAAAAAATATACCAAAATGTTAACAATTATTATTTCTCTATGAAGAAATTGTTTTTTTCTTACTCTTTTCCACAATAAAATGTATTTTACTTTCAAAACCAAAAAACAAAATTGTTTTTTAATACTAAAAAAAAAAAACAAAAACAAAAAAAATGACTATGGAAACTTGGCTTTAATAAGAAAATCTAGAACCAGAAACGTGAAATACAGGCCATGGCTTTTGCGGGCGCCGGGCCTCCAGGAGGGCCTTTCGCAATGTTCAGCTCTCAGGGCTCTGAGGCACCATCCATGTTGGTCACTTCGGAGTGACAGTGTACTTACATCCAGGGTCAGGAACGGCTGGCTACCTGTTCTCTCTGAGACAGCCTAATATGTGCCTCATCTGTTTGTTTGTCCTTTTGCGATTTGCCTATTTATAGGAAAAGACATGTTGATTTAGGTTTTCTTGGGTTCAGAGCCAAGATAGTCAACGTATTTTGACACCTCTACTAAGCACTATCCCAGTCTCTTGGGAAACCTGGGAGAAAGGATACATATCTGGCCTCCGGAAGTTACAGTACTGTGGGAAGCCAAACCAGGCTGGAATCCTTGGTGACACAAAGCATGGTGAATCGACACTCAGGGTTTGGAACGAAAATGCTCAGATATGAATCTCAGTTTTATCACTGCTGGCTGTATAACCTTGGACAATTGGCAGAATTCTCTAAATCTCAGTCTCCCCATAAGTCGTATGAGTTAAAAACAGTGCCCACCTGATAGGACTGTGGGTACAACTAAGAGAGAGGCTCATATAGCCATTCATTTTGTCTTCTTGATTCTATCTGATCTCCCTAATTCAAATGAATGTATTGGATTAGGTACCTCGAACACATCCCCTTTTGTTCCCCAGTTCTTGTCATTGATTGAAGTCTTCTGGAGAGGAACTAATGTTTATTGAGTGGCTGCTTTTTGCCAGGCACTGTTAGAAGTTCACAACTGTCATGTAGACAGACCTTGTTGTATTATACTTGTATATTCAGTAATTACATTGCTGCTATTGTAGCTACTCAAAAATCTCAGTGGCTTCACAAATATTTAAATTTATTTTCTATTCACCTTACAAGACTTCGGTGGAAAGTTTTCCTTGTGGTCATCTAGGGATCCATTGCCTTCTATTTTGTGATTCTGTCAGCTTGTAAGACCTCCCCAAAGTCCTCCACTGGGACCTCTGCATTCAGTAGGACAACAACTTAGGAAATAAAGGAGGAGGGACAGCATCGCTTTACCCTCTGGCCTGAGGGAAGGGTTGTACATTTTCATGCACATTCTGCTGGTCAGACCCAGTCACATAAACCCTCCCTGCCGTGAGGGAATGCTGGGAACCACCATTTTCCTGTGAGCCCTGGAAGAAGAAGAATATGAGTGCCATTCTGGCCAGGCGCTGCTATACCTCTCTACCCACCAAATGGCATTTGCTACTCTAGTTACCACGGACCAGCTTTGGTTTCAAAATAGTTGTGTGTTTTTTTAAGCCCACGGTGAGATTTTTCTTCTTGAAATCCTTGCTTTGTTGAGTGATAGAATAATTTTCTTTTAAACTATGCTTGATCTTGATCATAGTTTTTCTTATAAAAAGCATAAAGATTTATTGTAAGGCATAGGGTAAAGAAAACAGAGGAAATAGTGTCAGAGCAACATTCCTGCATAGACAAATAAATACAAATTCTAAAAGAAGTAGAAAGGATTGAGGACAAGACCTAGGTTTAGAGCCTTCCTGGGTCCAAAAACAGGGGACCATGGATTTGGGGAAGGGAGGAACAAGATGACATAAAAGCACCGATAGAACTCCAATAAGGTTTAGAGAGATTTGCATATGCTATGGATTGTCTAGCTTATTTCTCATTCCAACCTCTTTCCTTGGTCCTCCTCAAATTTCCAAGGCTGAAAACCTGGGGTAGGGGAAAATATATATATATATATCCCAAACTTCTTTACATTTAGGGTTCCAGATAAGGCTTAGACTCTGCCAAAGTAAGTGCACTCTCATATGACAAGAAAAGAGAGATAAAGCAAGAGAACATGATGTGATTTTACAGTCAGACACTGAGAATTTGGATTGTGTGGTGAGTTTAGCATAAGAGGCCACCCGGCCTCCAGATGTGGCTGTGAATAAGATCAGCGCCAAACCTAGGGCAGTCTACTGTTCATTATTCCCATTTATTAAAAACAAAATTTTCTTTAAATCTCAGATTATTGATGAATGGGCCCCATTAGGCTTTCAATATTCACTATATCTTTATATAATAATTAGATCATAGGAAAAACGTTCTACAAAGTTTGGAGCCCATTCCTCAAGCCTTAATCCCTAACCCTTAGGCCCAAGGTACTATAAAACATCTACTGGAACAATCAGTATAGCCATGGGGTGGAAGAGAAGGAGAGCTTTATGTTGCTAGCAATTTGAAGAACAAACTTCTAAGGGGATGGGATCTCTGACCTAAGAGTTCAAGAGTGAAAGAGGCAGATATAAAAAATTAGAAGAGCCAACTGTTGTAGTTTTGTAGAGGGCTAAAAATATCAAATATGAATCCAAAAATATAAGCCACAAAATTGTGAGGTTCTCAAGATGTTAATTAACTATGTTTTTGATAGCATTGTTTAAAAAAAAAAAAGTCTCTTTGGTCAATTAGGATTGAGAAACACTGAATTAAAAAAAAAATAAAACATTTCCAATACTGTAGATCTTTAGTAAGTCGTATATACCAGTAATATTCAAGAAGTAAATGGCATGGTATTTTCCAAATTTATTTGTCATAGGGACCTTTTCATCTCAGATTATCTCTTGGTGATAACAAACCACACAGGTGCCCATGCTGCCCAAGAAGCACTGTGCTAACAGCTACTGCAGATGAGTGAGAAAAACCCTGAGATTCTGTCCTGGTTATACCAGCAACCCAGAAGTGATAAGGACCTCAGATTCAACCCCTGGAAAGTACAAGCCAAGAAAACCTGGATACACACTTAACCATTTTCCAATGACTCATAACATCATGTGATCCTCACACTGATTAGTTTTGTGAAAATTCAGACATGAAATGCTTTGAGCAGTCCATACCCTGCATTTCTTTCGAGTAACTCGCTGCTACTTTAGTGAGGTAAACTAGTCACAATAATTTCAGCCAATTAGCCACTAAACTAATTACTTTGTGCACGTTAAAAACTTTGCTTATTTTTCTCTTCTTTATAGGAGAAAGAGAAAAAAATAGAGCCTAGTTATAGAGCATTGCTGCAGCTGTTATAATTAGAAGGTAAAGTGAGTTGGAAGTATTATGACATGAGGTTGCAATTTCTAAGCTTTGAATTTTTACTATCAAATAAAAAAATAGTCATTTCGAACCCACAGTTTGTCAGATCTTGAGTTACAGCTCCTATCCTGTGGCAATTTGTGCCGTCTACAAATACCAGATTTTGAACCTTATATGTATAATTTGTTATGTGGGCTCTGTTTTTTCTGGTGGTCTAATCTGCAGAATTCACTACCACATCCTCTCAATAGGATCTATAGATAAAAACAAGCAGATCCAACTACTTCCTCCTGAGAAGGGGGCCCACAACGAAATGGAGAAATGAAATTGCTTTCTGGGTCTTCCTCACACAGGACATGAGAGGTATGCAGAAATGGCTTTTTAATATTCATTGAATACCTGGGAACCATTAGCCCTATTCCACAATGTCTAGAAGATTTATAGAACTGGAAGTTCTCTGCTCAAGTTTTCTGGAAGTCCCTGTTCTGGGAAATCAGGAGAGAAGAAAATATAAATTCTACAAATTCCAAATAGCTAGACCCCTTGGATTGTTTGATTTATGTGGGTGCTGTCTGGTAAATTGTGTCCTGCTAGCACTCACCTGTTTTAAGAATGATTAAAGCTAGAGAACTGTAAACTGAACTTCCAGGAAAATGATTAGTAAACAACATTCCTCTAAAAGAAGATTTCTAAAGAGAGTGAATTAAAGCTATTAGGTGTATCTATGGGCTCAAGTCTCTCCCAGGCACTGTAGGAGTGGCCACAGTCGGGGAGAGGGGAAGAGAGAGTGGGACATCCACCTGGTCTTGTAGCACTTCCAGTCTAATTGAGGAACAAGACAGCATAAGGAATCATGGGAGCTTGACACAGACTATGTAAAAGCAAATGCTCAAGAGTGTGGAACATCCCAACGCTAAGTGGTAGAGGAGGAGAAATCCACATGCACAAGGTATGAGGGGGTTTCTGGAAGGCAGAGCTTGGCAGAAATGAGGAGTGAGGGCATTTCACAGTGAGAGCTAACTAACAGGTAAGGAAGAGCATGAGGTAGTTCTACTCTACCGTTGACTGTTTCTGGAACAATATTGGAAACACCCACTGTACATGCACAAATGCCACCAAATACTGTGACAACCTACATGTGAGCTGTATTTGCAAAGGCTGACATGAAGGATTGTATTATTCAGATACCTAAGGAAAACTTCCATGTTCCTTGCATATAGATGGAAGAGGATGTCAATCAGTCCAGTAGTCTCTGCTTTTCCTGATTTTTATATCCCCATTTTATCCATATCACAACCCTACAGGGAAGGGATTCCTACAGAACAGGTAGACCTGCCTCCTCAAACTGAAAAGCAAGACTTCCTGGATTAATAGGCAAGGACAATCCTGGGAACCTCCCTTCTGATAATATACCAAAGATAGAGGAACCAAACCCCCCATGATGGGCCAGCCAGTATCTGCTTACCACGTTTGAGGATTGAGCTTACGAATAAGTGAGTGACCCATGAACAAACAAATGAATGCAAAGTGGCTGCATCCTCTCCTGAGAGTGAGGGACTCTGCAGAATGCTGCCTCACCACAGCAGCTGGACATCAGAGAGGTTAGGTTTCATCACATGCGATTTCACCAAATCTTGCCCTAAAGATGCTTCCTCTCATCCTTCCCTCACACAAAATATCAAAACCAAAGAACCCCACATATTCTGAAACCCCAAATGTGGTTTCAGCAGCTATTCTCTGGAAAGGGCTGGCCCTGAAAAACTTAGGCCAGGTTCTTCTTGAGGCAGATTTGCTTCCTTTGGTCTCCAGAGATTAATGGTTGACTTCCACTTTGAAAGGAGTGTTAGGGAAAAAAAAAAAAATCCTCAGGATGTTCAGGCAGGGTTCTGACCTTCACCTAGTGGGGGAAAAGCAGCTGGGCAGCTTTCTGGTGAGAGACACCCAGTTGGGGTGGCCAAGGAAGTGGGTGGGTGTAGAAATTTGAGGAGGCCCACACGGTTGCGCTCTTGCGCTCTCTCTCTCTCTCTCTCTCTCTCTCTCTCTCTCTCTCTCTCTCTCTCTCTCTCCCTCTCTCTCTCTCTCTTCCCCACCCCTCCCTCCCTCCTCCTCTGTCTCTCTCTCTCTCTCTCTTCCCACCAGGACAGCCTGGCCATCCAGCAGGCTCACTGTACCAGAGGAGAAACCCAATGCAGCGGCCCCTTAGGACAGGACAGTCACTGATCTGGGCTGCCCTGTCCCTGGCTTCAGTGACAGGGGATGTCTTGCCTCCCCATCCTTAGAAGAAAAGGGATGCAAAAGTATTTCGACAGTGATCATAAGAGGAAGGGCAAGGTAAGAAGGGAGAGTGTTCCCCAGCTTAAGGAAGTGTCCTGACCTTAGATATAAACTAACCAGAGACAAATAAAACTGTATCCTCAGACCCTGACCCAGTATCCCCGCCTCCCTGCACGGCACTCTAACTACCTGTCCTGACCACCCTCCCCTGCACTCTTTCATCTCTGCCTCTGAGGGGATAACCTCTTGGATGAGGACCCCAGCTTCCAGAGTCACACACAGGACAAAGCTGGCATGGGCTCAGAGACCATCACCTGTAGGCGGTCTGAGCCCTGGGTTTGTCCATCAGGGAGCTCTACTTTATTTATTTTAATTTGGGGACCCCCTCAGATTTTATTTTTTAAGCTTCTTTTGTTAAACAAAATAGAAAAAGTTTGAAAAGCACAACTACTTGAGCCCAGCCATTTGCACATGCGGTTAGAAGTTTCAGAGAGCCCACATGCTCTGCCCGTCATGGTCACTCAGCCCGTGTGGGCCAGCTAACCAATCAGAGCTGGGGTGGGTGGCACAAGGGAGGAAAACCATAAGGGATGGTAGCTCAGGAAATGCACAGAGCAGCAGAGAGCTGGGCTGGAGGCTTCTGCACCCCTCTGCGCTTATCCTCTCCTACCCTGCACTCTCTCAGCACCTCCCCAACGTTCTCTGCCCACAAACGACAGCAGTCACAGTTGCCATCTCTGAAGTCTGGGAGGAGCTGAGCAAGCTCTGCCAGAAAGCAAAATACAAGGCCAGCAGGCAATTAGCATAGACATGGTGCTAAATGTTCATGGAAAGGTTATAAGAGAAACAGTGGCTTTTGCCTGACCAGCAGCTCAGCTGCTAGAAGCCCCAAAGAGATGAGCTCTAATGGGCAAGGTAAATTATTTTTCTTCCACCGAAGCACAATTTTTTATCTATTTCATTCTTTCTGACATGTACGGTAGAATAAAAAGAGGGCAATAAAAAGAGGAGGGAGAAGGAGAAAAAAGAAAACACTTATTTTTAGCAGAGGCTCGTTTTGGTAAAGCACTCCGGCATCCCATGGGCCTGGAGAGTTAAACGCTGTCACTCAGGTCGGAAAGCAGAGTTGTCCAGTTTGCAGACACCTGTCATAATTAAACTAACGGCTCTGAAAATGTGCCTTGATATTAAATCTATCTTCCACTGAGGAGCAGAGCTGATTAAAACCGCTGTTTGACAGGTAATGATGACCTTCTTGCTTACTGAGTTCCATGACTAGAGCCGGCCTGTGTAAGCTGTCTTCTCCTCCTTCCTCCTTCACCGACCAGCCCTTCCCGCCTCCCCCGCCCAACACCAGCACAATCCACATGCCCCTTCTCACCTTCTCTCTCTCAAAACCTTGGTTCCCTCTGCACCCTTGCCTCATACAGCCCTCATTCTGCTAATGAGAGAACAGGCATTTTGGGCAGAGAAGGATCACCTCTCAAGTCAACACCAAGTCACCATTTGGTCACCAGGGAGCATCACTGGCCTGACAAATTGTCTGTGGCAGTAGCAGGGACTAGAAGCCCTGGCCAGACTTTCTGTATCTTCTCTAGAAGACTAAATTTCCCACCACATCTATGAGAGAGGTTAAACTCCTCTCTGTTGTGAGTTCAAGAAGTTACCAGCCTGCCAATTTGATGTTCTCACCAGTCAGGTGCTAGGCCTGATGTTTGGACAGATGGGTGTACAAAGAGAACTGTCATTTGGGAAAGCAATGTACCCTCAACTGATTACGAAAAAAATCTGAAGATGCTCACTGTGCAGACACAGGTGCTCTCGCTGGTGAGAAGCCTTTGACACCAGATGCCTGAGAGGGAGAAGTCAGGCGACTGCTGGTCAAAGCCCTTCGACTCTCTGGGTTTCGACCTCCCAACAATGAGGGGTTACGAAATTATCACCAAGGGCTCTTCTGAGTCCCATAATCCAGAATTTTGTCCCTAAATGAGGCCATCCTTGATGCTTGATTAGATATCCTTCATCTGTTAGATTGTTTATCATCCCCAGAAGTCTCTCAGTTTATAGCCTTTCTCTTCTCATCACTGAATAGAGTCTCAAAAACCACTGGTGGACCTCAGGACTTTCTCCCTTAAGGTCAGGATTGTTAGACCTTACTGACCAAATAGAAATCAAAAAGCTACAATGTGTGAAATGACAAGACACTATCTCTCTGCCTTCCTGGTGTAACATTTCAGACCCTTCAGAAATGACTTGGGCTCTCTGACCTGTCTTTGGCTCTTCTACTCCCCTACTAAAATTACCTTTATCCTCAAACATCCTCTCTCAAATTAAGTGTTTGCTACATCTCTGTTCTGCTGAGACCGCAGAGTGGCAGGAGAAATACCAAGGAAGGCAGAAAGTTCCATCCCCTCCAGGCCTCTCTGTTGCAAAAGGCAGAAACCCTACCAAGCAACAACTTTTGACTAAGTCAACAGCATAAATGATCTAATTACCCCAAGTTGTGAGTCCCCCAGTTAACTGTGCATTTCAATATAAATCTCTTGATGGCTTCTTAATTGTTTGATTGTTTTATGGTGTTTTGTTCTTTTCAGAACATTTTCACATGTTTCCTTTGATTCTTACACCACCTCTGTCAGCTAAGTATGTCCCCATTTTACCACTGAGTAAACTGGCTTCTTCAAAGCCACAGGACTAGTGGATAATAGAGCTAGGACTAGAATTCACATTGGTTAACCCCCAACCAAAGGCCACTCTCAGATCACTGAAGCTCCAAATGAACCTGAGCTGGGTTCCAAGTTCTTTATTAGGAATTTATATTATTAGAATATTTCCATAAACAGCCACTGATCTCTGAAATGTAAGTTTTCCACCACAGATTTGTATGTCAGAGGCTTCTTTTTTTCTAACTTGTTTCTATGTGAATTTGATTGCTGGCTCTTTTAAATGCCCATTTTTATCCATTCTCTTTAGGAAGAGTTTGGGGGATGAAGGGTTTTCTTTTATTCTTCTGTACCTGCTTCATTACTATTTCCTGCTTCTATAAAAATTTGTGGTTGATTGAGGTCGATGCTGATTAAATAGATCAGCCAGAGACAAGGCATAGAGAAAAAGAAAGAAGGGGAGATGGAAAAGGCAGGCAAAGAACATGAGAGCGAGAAGAGACCAAATATTCAGAAAAAAAAAATTAGGCCAAAGAGAGAATCATGGAAACAAGATAGACAAGATAGACACAAAGATAGACAAAGACGGGAAAATTAGGAAGAAAGCTCTCTGCTCATCTGTCTTTTCCCAAACACCCTGGGGTCAGGCTCCTTCCTTGCACAACATCCCTGTGTACACACACACACACACAACACACACACACACACACACACACACACACGAGGCTGTCACATTTTAGAACACCATTAAAAAAGTGACACCCAGTTGAAAGAGTCCTCTGTCCAGTGACCCAGGCTGACACTCCTGTCTGACCCCTCCCCTGCAAAGGCCTATCCTCTCTCTAAGTGACAGAGGTTTCATCCCTCAAATCGAAGAGGGGCCTCTAATTGTGCCGAGCAGCGATGCCACGGATGCCCGGGCAGCCGCGTGTCTCTCACTATCATTAGCTTTCTTACCAGGCTCAGAAGCCTTCCGCTGCCACAACAGTAATTACCAAGAGATTAGGCAGGCATTAAGCACTCCTTAATTTGACACATTGCAATGATCTCCATTCAGCCTTTCTGCTCGAATAACTCTCAACAAATATTTCGGAGGCTACCAAAATAAACAGAAGCACTGTGTTTGCACAGCTGAGGCCCTCTTCCTGCTCCTCTGAATACCATCGATTCCGCATAGAGGGGTGGGATGGGGGGACAGCGAGGGATGGGTGGGCAAGGCAGAGTGGGCAGCGGGGTAAAGGGAGGTAGAGCCACCTGCAAGGCCCTAAAACAGCCTAAAAACCCAAGCCCATACCGTGGAAGATATCAGTAAAACACTAACATATGGCATGCTACTATTGATGGCAATTTAATGGGGCCCATTATTTAAGCAAGTAGTTATACGAGAACCTAGTAAAGAGACATCAGCATTTATATAAAAACCACCACATTAGGAAAAAATAATAATTACAGTGAAGGGAGTTATGTTGTTGTTGCTGGGTTTTTTGGTGGGTTATTAGCTCAGACATTATTCATTAAGTAATGCAATGGGGAAACTACTGCTAATATGGCAATAAATCCCACTGGGACCCATCACAGGCCAGATAGGATCATTTGGTAATTACAATGCATGAGAAGTGCAATATTCCCTTTCATAAATTTATTTTATTTCCTCACTCCTACCCCAATATTCACACATGGACCCCTCTCTGAACTTACCTGGAAAAGCAGAGGAGAACGGCATGGTGACATGGAGGGCACAGCATCTGGGAGCTATCTCTAGGCCAGACATAAGATGGACAAGATAGTTATTGATGAACCGTAGAAATGAACTTACAAAAAAATGAGTAAAAAAGTTAGAATGGCCAGAAATTGAGTCACGGATATAAATGTGTATGGGAGGAGACTGGACTGATTAAGAACATTATTAGGTGAGAAATGAAGTCTGAGAACCAAAGAATGAAATGATTGGGGTCCTCTATCACAGAAAGATGAAAAAGGCTGTTCTAGAGTTAGAAGTTGGAATCAAAGTAATTTTAATTGGGCATTTTTCACCCTTGAGAGATAGGCCTCCATTCACCGGCTCTTTCAAGAAGCGGCCTTGTTCCTGGCATGGTCTAGGAGACCGCCGGTGAGCATCTGTGTCCATCGGGGCCAGATGGAGTTCTTGCCTCCAGTGCCAGGAGTCTGACTGCTATAGAAAGAGAATCATGACTCAGGATGAACTGGGGTCTTTCTTCCTTCTTGAACGAACATCAGCCTTAAAGTCTTTACAGATGAGAGGAACTAATAGGAAAGATAGAAGAGGTTTCCATTTTAACTGTCATGAATCATCTCAGCTCCTAAACATGCCTCTTCTCCAGTGCTCTCTCACCTAGGATGGTGGTTATCAAACACTTAACCACTGCTAAGTGTGAAGAAGAATACATTAGATCAAGGATCATCAAACTGTGGCCCGCAGGCCAAATCCAGCTCGCAGTTTTTTTTGTTTGTTTTGTTTTGTTTTGTTTTTTTTTTTTTTTTTAATTAAGTTTTACTGGGACACAGCCATACCCATCAGTTTACATATTGTCTATGGCTATTTCATGCTATAGTCACGAGTTCGGTAGTTGCAATAGAGACCATGTGGCCTGCAAAGCCTAAGATATTCATTAGTTTGCCCTTCATGAAAAAGTTTGCTGATAGATAGGTGAATGAGTAAGTGAATGAATGAATGAAGAATCTTAGATTTAGATGGATTCATAACTGTGAGAATTATTTTACTAAATAATGCTAGGCAGCATCTGAAAGTTTCTAGAGGTATATTGTGGGGCTCTGTCCTCAGTTCTGTCCTTCTTAGTACTTTGTCAATCACTTAGACCAAGACAGAGATGGGAAGTTTACCAGATCTACAAATGATGGGAAGACAATGTGGATAACAAGTATATCAGATGACAGATCCAATATTCAAATGATCTTGACAGGCTGGAACAAAGAGCCATGTCTAATCAAATGAAACATAAAGAGACAAAAGCAATGTCCTGTGATTGGGTCCAAAATACCAACTTCTCAAATGTAAAATTGGGTGAAGGTAGAAGGTAGAACAATGTGCCTCAATAGAAGCATGTATGAAAATGATTTGGGGGCTTTGGCAGACACATCCCCTCAATGGTAACCACAGCTGCCCCACCAAATACGGTGTGTTCCAAACTAAGATGTTTGTTACACAGAATAAAGAAGAGAAATTTCCTTTCCTACTCTGTACTCAGGCTATGCCAAAAGTGTCTATTTTTTTTTAATAATGTTTATTTTATCAACAATGTCTATTTTATCAATAATGATGATGATAAAATTGTTAAAAATTGCTGAATACTTACCTCAAGTACAGTGGACTGTTTAACTTTTTATTTTTAATTTTGAATGTTTTCACTTGTGAATGTGTGGACTATTGTTGCTCCCATTTCTCAGTGAAGGAAATTTAGAGAAGCGATATCACGTAGCTGGCACGTCAGGAGGCCAAGACTCAAACCCAGGCAACGTAGTTCCAGAGCCCAAACTCTCAGCCCCGGGGTGCAACACCACCCCTCCTCTGAGGTTTCACTTAGGTGGTCCTTGGAAAACCAAAGTGCCTCCAGAGATGAGTTACTGACATGGTAAGAAAAAGTTAAAAACTTCTTATATCCAAAAAAATAAAAAATAAAAAATAAATGTTGAAAGAGGTGAAGCATTAAACTTAGAAGAGGACTGGGTCGTCCTTCAGGTGAATGAAAAAGCACTAAGCCAGCTCCACATCTGCCTCTGCCTTCCAGCCACTCGCACCCACCCACACAACTTTGCCAATGTGATCAATCAGCATATCAGGGCAGTCTCGCTGTTTTCTAAACCACATCAAATTCTCTGGACTTCACACCATAAGAATGTATTTCTCTCACATGTTGGAGTCACCGTGTGGTACTGCTGGAGGCCCTATAACACACAACCCTTTGGAGGCCCAGGTGCCTTCCATCTTGTAGCTTTACTTTTCTATTCCAAAACAACATTTCTGGGGCCTTGAAATTTTCTGCATTCCATAGAGAGAAAAATAGACAGTCTTATATGGAGAAGGTTGTTAGAAGCAGGCCTGGAAGTTGCTCCTGTCACTTCTGCTCACATCCTATTGGCCTGTTCCTAACCACTAGAGAAGCTGTGTGTTCTGGTAAAAGAGGAAGGTATGGATGTGCTGCGTATTAACCTTCTCTCCTACTGTCAGAGCTCCAGGATATTGATTGGCCACAACCATTGGACCATCAACCTGCGCACCAAATCCTGCCAGTTAGTTCCTAATAATGGATTCCTACTATGTGCAAGGCACTCTGTTGGAACCCAGAGAGAAAAGGCCCAATGAGTTACAGCCTTCCTCTTCAGTGATCTAGTAAAGACACACAAAAACAATTAGCCACAATATTCGGCAGGGTGAATTAAATGTCTTGGGAGGTAGATACATGGATTAGGAGCAGAAAAGACAGAGTTCATTCTGAGGAGAGGAATCAGAAAAGATTCAGGGCAGAGTCTTGGCTAATGAATAGGAATTTAACAGTCAAAAAAGCAAGGAAAAGGGCTTGTCAAGGAGGAAAAAAGCAGGAAGAAACAAAAAGCACGGGAGAGCCAAGCAACCAGCTTAATGTGACTGAACCACAGGGTGTCTGAGTCATGTGGTGGGACATAAAGTTGAGTCAGACCAAAATAGTCACAGAGATGTAAATACAGCATAGGGAATATAGTCAATAATATTATAACAACTATGTGTGGTATCAGATGAGTACTGGACTTATTGAGGTGATCACTTGTCAGATATATAAAGGTTGAATTAGTATGTTGTACACCTGAAACTAATATAATATTGTATGTCAACTATATTTGAAAAAAATTAAAAAAAAAAAAGTTGGACCAGACCACTAATGCCATGATGGACTTTGACTTTCTTCTGAATGCAGTGGAGAATGGAGGAGGGAGACATAACCCAGCTCTGCAGGTGTGGGATGGTCAGATGGCAAGTTGAAAGGATGAAAGTCAGGAAGACAAGTTAGGTGTTGGAATAGTTCTCATAGATGGTGGCAATGGTGTAGCCCAAGGCAGTGAACATCGGTTCCTGCCCTTGTCCAACCCTTCTACAGCTTTTCAACATATAATCAAAATCAGTCAGTGGCACCCTTCACTTACAGTTGGTCTAGAAAACAATGTGTCAATATACCCACATTCTCAGAACCAGCATTGAAACCATGGCTTGCTAATTTTGAAAATGGTACCACCATAGCCCATTCATAGTCTGCTTCCACTAGCCCCTCACCTGGGAATAATTTCCACTCAAAATCTGCTTCTCTGCTACTTCTACTCATTATTTCTGGCCCCACTCATTGCTTCTCAATTGTCCCAGTGGGTTCATAAAAGCTATTTCTGCACTGTGTTCAAGGACAGAAGTGTTGGCAACTCCTTTCAAAATCCCTTTGGTAGACAGGATTCTCCAAAATCTTCTCTCTAGAGATTAAAAATATCTAGGGCTTCTCTACTCTCCCCAGACCTCAAAGGCACAGGTGCTCAGAAAAGAAGGTCACATTAAATTCCCAATCAAGCAGCTGGACCCCACTACACACTCTGTTCTTGCCAGCCCCCCTTCCTTAGTAGTGGAGCCTGTACATGGTATGGCCTAAAACAGAGCACTCACTTAGACTCCCTGAGAACATCAAAAACTGCATTCCCATTCTATCCCTGACTTAAGAAAGAATCTGCCTTCTGTCTCCAGGGTTTGGCAGAGACCTTAACTGACCCAGCTATAGCCCTGCTCTGCTTTTGTTCTAAACTATTGACCCTAAAATAGAATAGGTGGGAAAGCTGTACCAACCTTCTTCTACGGCCAAGGATGTAGAAGGGGGAGAGTATTTATTGAGCTTGGTTACAATTTGAATGAGCTTGGTGCTGGAGGGAGGTGCTGCATAGGGAGGTGGAATTGCTGATGGTTTTTGTTGAGAGTTTAAAAAAATAATAAAAAGTACTCCAGGGGCAATTCAAGGGGGAAAAAATAAAATAAGTAGTTTTTGAGACCCAGAGTAGTCACAATACAAAGGTGGTAGGAGACGCTTTGGAAATGAATTAGATGTTCAGGGAGCTAATAAGGCAAAGAAAAGTGGGCCAGACCCTCCGCATGGCGCAGGGAGACAAGGCCGTGCTGCAGGAAGAACACGGAAGTCTGGTGCACCAGATCCCAGATCTGTGTCTTCGAGCAAATCACTCAAATTCTCTAAGCTTTGGTTTTCCCATCTGTAAATGCGGGAGGTGGTAGAGGTAAGAGGATGCCTTCACAAGGAGTTATTGACAGGATAAGGGATGAAGAATGCTAAATGCCAAGCTGTATCTCTAATATATGTACAGGCTACAGAAAGTCGATCTAGGAGCAAGCAGCAGAAGCTGTAGGCAGACAGATCTCAGCCCTAGAGAAAAAGAGACCTGTCCAACTCCTGCAACTACCAAACAATTCTAAACAAAGAGATGGAATATTTCTTCAGTTAGCAAGTTCCATGTCACTGACGGTGACAACAACATGCAGGGTAGCCATGTTCAGGAGATGTCAGTATAAAAACTCCTGCATTGAATAGAAAATTGGGGTAGATGAATTTAAAATCCCAAATCCCTCCCTTCCCCAAGAGCCTGTGATTCTTGATTTTGTCTTTGCTCAGGAAGAACACAGGAGCCCAAAATCTCTCAGAGAGATAAACCATCACTCATGGGTGAGTGAGGCTGAGGCTCTGACTTACCAAAGGTCTCTCATTGCCAAATGCTGTGCCCATCCCCTGCTAACATTCAATTCCAACTGATGGTTCTCTTTGGGGGGGGGGGGCGGGGAGCGGGGTGGTGAGGGGTGGAGGTAGCGACACATCACTCAGGGTTTATTTCGCCAGGCTCCGTAAGTGGGAAGGCATGATATAAGCAAGGCCTGCGGGCTGCCAGAAAAGCCTCTGCCCTTAAATAGTAATGAGATCCATCGGTCTCCTTAACAAATGCACCTTCCCTGAGCGCTAAGTAAACTGTCTCCATTTGCAGTGTCAATATCAACGCGGGGCCTTCCCTACCTCTCAAGCAGCCTGAACGGATTGCAATTGGCTGTCATCCCTGATTCCTGCGCTCAGTGAGAGCTGTCAATGGACATGTCAATAAGATACCGGGACTATTGATCAGCATAGGCATTTAGGGGTCACTGGTCGATAAAAACTCTTGCCAAGAGATGTAGAAAATGATAGCTTTCAGATACGGCAGCAAAGTGAGGTTCCCAAAGGAGAAATAATATAGCTCAATTTCCCCTGTCCTGCTGCTTGTCAATTTCCCTTGGTTTTCTTGAGGAAGGAAAAGCAAGGAGGGAGAGATAAGAGAGAGAAGTGGAAAAAGCAAGTGAGCAACTCAAGCATTTGACTGAAAATATCTCAGAGAATGAAAATCCAACAACCACAATAAAATCACACAGCACCTCCCAGGCCACTGTCTGCTTCAAAAGAACAAAGAGAAAGTCCAAAAGAGGCAGTGTTTTTGAAAGAGGTGCACACTCAGAGGATGAAGGTCAAGATGACAAGCATTATTCAGAAATAAATTTTGATGGAATCACAAAAATCAGTTCAATAGCTGTTTTCTGGCTCCACTTATTAACATTCAGCTGGAGCAGTCCAATTCTTTGCCGAGGCGTTTACTATACCAGATTGATCTTCGCCCTGAGTGGAGGGAAAAGTCCCTTTTGAAGCAATGTGACTTGCAACAACTCATCATGGAAATAAAACATGTTAAAGTAACATTTTATATGGGGATGTAGAGAGGTGGCAGAGAGGCTGATTGTTATTTTTGTCCATTCTGTGCTCCAGAATTTTACTCTTATTTTCACGTTATAAAAGGATTGTCCATTTTATCAGCAAATTGCCTTAATGCAAATTAAATTGTTCATTTACTGATTGCATGGAAATGCTCAGTGTTCACGAGCATAAACTTTTTAAACTGTTCTTTCGTTTACCAAGTCCTATTTCAACGATAATTCTGGCACAGAAACATTTCTTTCAAGTCAACAAAATGACAAAAATCAACTTAAAGCCCAGTTATCGATGGTTAGAGCCCTGAGATAAAAAAGTCTTCTGACTTCTTAAATGGAATACACCCACACAGAAGGATAACTAACATGCCTTATATTGGCTTCCATTTTTTCTTTTTTCTTTTCTTTTTCTATTTTCTCCTTTCTGAATCAAGCTCCTTTGTGACCTTATACACTACTTCTTTGGGAATTGTTTCCTTCTCTTAATTCAAAGCTATGTCTCAGCTTACCTCTGAGACAGTGAAATTCATCTCAAGTCCTGCCAGTCAGACCTTGTACTTTAATTAAACCCTGAAAGTTGCTTAAAGCGATAATTTAGCATCTACATCTGAAACTTTAAGAGATGGTACATGAACAACAAGATGGAGATGCATTTCAATGAGGTTAGCAGTATCACATGTCATCCCTTATGACTGTGTATTCTTCACTGTGTGTCAAAGTTCATTCATTCACCATTGCAAAATATATTTATTGCCAAGTGAGAGATGATGATAGTTTAAATGTAAGGCAGAAGGAGAGCTGGTTGAACACAAACATTTTATTCTGCTTGATTCTGACTAATGACACTATGAGGACAGCAAAAACACAAACAAGAAAAAAGTTTCTCAAACCCACAAAGAAACAAAAGAGATCACAGCTAACAAGACATGTCAACAAAATTTGGAAGTAGAGAAGTGAATAGGGAAATGATAAAAATAATCACAGATAAGAGAAAGCTAAAATCTATACTGGCAGCAAGAGTAGGGCCTCACAAATTAGGCCCCAAAGGCTCAGGAATTTGATGCACAAAATGCCTCTGAAGCAGGGGTTCAGGGCAGGACTAAACCTGTAAGTGTTGTTTAAAAGTCTTTAAAAGAAGCAGTTAAGCTCATGGATACTTTTACTCAACTAGCCAGGTGGTCCCTTCTTTGCTATAGCAGGAGTCTGAAGAGTTACTTTATAACAGTGTTTCTCAAAGTGCGACCCCAGGGCCAACAGGCCAGCATCCCCTGAGACTTGTTAGAAATGCAAACACTCTTTCCCCACTTGGACCTACTGAATCAGAAGCTGTGGGATGGGACTCAGCAACCCAGGCTTCAACAAGCTCTCTAGATGATTCTGGTGCAGGCTAAAGTCTGAGAACTACTGCACTATATAGAGGCTGAGTCAGGAATGGTTTGACATCAAAGACAATATCAGTAGCCAACCACTGAAAGCTTAGATGAAGTTGATATACAGAACTTTGAACCCCAATGCACACCTCAGTTCCCCAAAAGTTGGCAGCCAGGCTGATAAATCCCACTCAGGATATTTAAGGATTCTTCCCTGGGAAACTGATGGGCTTAAGAGAAAAAATATGTAGTTGGAGACAGTAACTGATGGGGGAAATCCCCAAATGAAATAGCCAGATCACAGGCCAATCAGCTTACAGGAAAAACCACCAGCCCAGAAGCCCCATGCAGGCAGAGAAAGCTTCCTACTGCCCTTAATAATGAACTGACATTCAATGATTACCAGACATGTGAGGAAATCCTTAACCATGACCAAATAAGATCAAAACTAAAACAAGCAAACTACACAGAAATAAGAAACTTGGAATAAATGAAAACAGCATTGGAAAGAGGAGAAAAGTTCAAAAAGAAAATAAAAACTATAATGATCATTCCAAAAGGGTAAGAGAAAAACTTACATTCATGAAACAAGAACAGGAAACTATTCAAAAATGAGAATATTGAGTAAGTTTTCTTGCCAAAGCAGAAAACTCAGTTCTGTCAGTTCCCTCTCCCAAAATCAATGGAGAAAATTACATGGACAGACTGTGAAAACAAAGGTTGCTGGTCCCCACCCCCTGTAACTCTGTTGCAGGATGATAATAATCAGGATGGTACCAAAGTACTGTTGGAATGAGTAATGAGGTACATACTGACTGAATAGCTTCCCTGGCATGCTTCTCCACGCAGGCATGCTTCATGCTAAGAAGTTAAAGGCAAAGTACTGACCAGAGAAGTTACCTGATAAACATGGAGGCAATTGGGAATGATCAGCAATAATTCTGTGAGGCTTGAGTTCATTCACTTTGGGGCTCATTCCCTACTTTCTGCTCAAGCTCAATGAATAAGACACATTCTGGAGCAGGTACAGCTCTTCCCCAAAGGATCTTGCTTGAGCCTTCAGGCCAAGGTCCCTGAAGAGCACAATCACTTATAAGAAAGCCCACAAAGTGTACCATCTGAGGCAAAATGCTCAGAGCAGACAGATCAGGAAGTTCAAAAGCCATGATAGACATATTTGAGGACTTAAAGGAAGCCAGAATCATTATGAAACAAAAACAAGTGGATATATTATTTTTTATTTATTTATTTATTTATAAATGATAGTAGAAATAAAGCATCAAATACATGAAATAATTTCTGTGATGGATAATTTCTCAAAAATAAATTAAGAAGTTGGAAGGCCTAAGTGAAGACATTTTTCAGAAAGGAGTGAGAGATGGAAAACATTATTTTTTTTTAAACCAAGGAATATGTCTTAGCTATCAATAACTGAAAATAGAAATGTGGGGAGAGCGCAAGCAGAAAAAAATATTTGAAGCAATAATGAAGATATGAACCAAATTTAAAATTCTGAAAATGCCAAATATTGCTGAGGATGTGGAACAAAAAGCATTCGCATCTGAGATACAAACTGGTATGCCCCTTTGTAACATACTTTGGCATTAAATGTGCCAAAGGAAGTTAATTAAACATGCATATAATTTATATCTAGCAGTTCCACTTTCAGCATATATCTTAGAAAAATTTTCAAGCAGACATCAGAGGAGATACGTAAAAAAATGTTTACAGCAGCATTAGCCTTCACAGGAAAAACCTGAGGAAAAAAAACAAATGTTCATTGACATGTAATGAATAAATAGTGGTACATTCACACAATGGAATATTGAACAGTGAAAAGGAATGTGACTGCATTTGGAGATAGGGCCTTTAAAGAAGTAATTAGGTTAAAATGAGGCTATTAGGGTGGGCCCTGATCCAATCTCACTGGTGTCCTTATGAGAAGAGAAGATTGGGATATATGAGAGACACTGAGATTGACCAAGCACAAAGAAAAGGCCATGTGAGGCAGCCATCTGCAAGCCAAGAAGAAAGGCCTCAAAAGAAACTAGACCTGCCAACACCTTCATCTTGGACTTCTAGCCTCCAGAACTGCACAAAAATAAATTCCTATTGTGTAAGCCACCCAGACTGTGGCGTTTTGTTATGGCAGCCCTAGCAAACTGATACAGTCACCAATCAAAAGATAAAAATTTTCAGATTAGATTTTTAAAAGTGATACAACAATACGATGTCTATAAGAAATACTTAGAATTATAACAACAAAAACCAGTAAGGTGAAAATGTAGAAATTGAAAAAACAAAATACCTTAAAAACATGAACAAAAATAAATCTGGGTTAGCACTTTTAATATTAGAAAAAATAGAATTTAAAGCTAAATTAAAAATCGTAAGGGATAAAAAAGCTATCACGTGCTGGTGACAGAACTACAGAGCAAAAAGATACAAGCATTTTGAACATAAATCCACTTAGAAATTCAGTCTCAAAATCTTAAAAGCAACAACTGACCTAACTTAGGAAAAAGAGGTAAGTCAACAATTATAGGTGAAAATTTCAACAGGACCGTCCCAGAAACAGATAGATCAAGAAGACAAAAGAAATAAACGATGTATAAGATCTGAATGAAAGAAATGAGTTTTAGCACTTATAGACTCCACCTCAAATGAATAGTAATCTGTTATTTCAAGCACACAGAAAGCATTAATAAATCTAAACTGTATGTTGGACCATAAAGGAAACCCAATAAATTCCAAAATATTATATAATGCCATTTAAGTTCTTCAACAACAATGCAACAAAAAATATGATATTGATAACAAAGCAACCTTTTTTTTATTCCATGTTTGGAAACTAAATAGTATATTACTAAATAATCATTGAGTTAAAATAGGTATCATGAATAAAATAAGAAATATTTATGAGTTAAATAATAATGAAAATGCATGTCAAAATTTATGGCACAAACCAATAGTATTTAAAAGGAAATTTATGTTTAAATAACTTCATTGGAATCAAGAATAATAAAAACGAATAAGCTAAGGATTCAACATAACACATTAGACACAAGAAACATATTAAATCCAAAAAGCAGGAAATATTAAAAATAAATATGTTATTCATGATCCAGTCAGAAGAACAAAAACAGTAAGTCGAGCAAGAAATGCTTAATATAAATAATCATTAACTATTTTCAAGGAAGTATTTACTATGGGATGAGAAAAAGAGAACTCTAAAGAATGCTTAGGGTCTGAGAAAGAGTACCCAAGGAAGGAAAATAGATAGATTATAGATAGATAGATAGATAGATAGATAGATAGATAGATAGATAGATAATAGGTTAAAATATGGAAGGGGACCCCATCTGAAGGCTAGAATTCAGACCTTGTTAGAGAAGAGTTGGTGACAGTCCATTCAATGCTAGAGAAGTTCTCTGTGTTTCCTGGACCAGACTTTGTCCCCATGTGTAGGCTAAGGTTGGCAGGCATGGAACCACAGGCCAGGTTTGATAAACAGGAAACTCCTGACAAGGGAGCAAAAATGCTAAGACTTGTGAGCAGCAAACTAGCCAATGGGATAATAACAATACTTGCAAAGAAGCTGCCCTTGGGAGTACTGCTAAACCACCTCTACTTTGCGTATGTCTCTCTAAGACATCCAAAATGCTTGCCACTTTCCTGCTCATTAGCCAGTCAGCATCCATGTGAACAGTATGATGTTTTATGGAACGTCATGATAATCAAGATCTCTGCAGACTATATTATGGCAGTGAGCAGGAGAATTGAGATAGCCCCGAGGCAGCGCTGTGAAGATATACTGTTGGCACTGCCAGGTAAAAGCACTGCTTACTGGTGGTCCTTTTAAATTGGTATGGAGAAAAAGGCATAAGCTACATCAGTAACTATATACCAAACGGCAGGAATTGTGCAGTTTTGCTCCAGTAAAGGTACAACAGAGACAACAGCTGCATTTGGAATCACCACTGATTCAGTTTACGATAGTCCACAGTTATTCTCCAATATCCATCCAATGTCTGCACAGGCCAAACAGGTGAGTTAAATGGGAATGTGATAGGTATTACCATTCCTGCTTCTTTCTTTGAATGCTTGCATGATGGCATAAATCTCCAAAATTTCCCCAGAGATGCAATATTACTTCTGATTTATTACCTTGGTGTAGAGAAGTTCCAGGGGTTTCTATGTAGCTCCTCTAACTATAGAGGCTCTCATCCCATGGGTTCAAGGGTCAATATGGGGGATACTTCTACTTTCCAAGTACATGTATTATAGTTCTATATTAAAGATCTGGGGAAATAATTGTGAAGTGAATCTGTGATGAATTAGGCCCATTGTGAGTCAAACTTCAGCTAAGGTTTCATCTATTACTTGATTACTGCCACTCCCACTGTAGTGGGTCAAGCCATGCTCTGGATGCCCCAGAATTAGTGTTGATTCATAGCCAGTGCCAGTACTCTCCAAAAGGTTTGGATATTGCATGGTCACACCAACAAATGACCTTAGGTTGTTTTAGATTATGCTTGGAACATATTTACAGTGCCTATTTGTGGAAATGCAGCAGGCTCCTTCCTCAAAGGGATCCAATGTCCCCTTAAATCAGGAGGCTGTGGGTCTGTGCACGAACTTGGGTCTGGAGACTGGCAAAGTCAGGTTTGGGGCCAGACTTATAGTAAGCTGCCCATCTACTTTATTCCAAGGAACACTGTGATCAATTAACTGTCCCCAAAGATTGCAGATATAAGATCCAGGCCTTGTTGAAGAAGTTGTGATTGCATCCCACCAGATTATGGAGGTGTTTGCTGGATTGCTGTGAGCCAGAGCTGGTCCACAGTTACTGGGCTGAGGGTGGTAAGGCAAGCATAGGACAAGGACTGGCAGCAGGAAACCTTCACCAGAGAGCAGTGGGCCAAGCCTTGTGGGCAAAAATCTGCCCATTGGAAGGCTAATGATAGACTTCTGGAAGTTGCCCATGGTGGTGCTGTTGAACTCATCACCTAAGGGCCAGCTGGAGAACCCACAGAACTCATAGGGAAAGAGCCTGAAAAAGTGCCACCAAGACTCGATAGAGGTGAGCTCCACTGAGTGTCCTGCGTAACACAGGAGCCAGCAGGAAGACATATGTACTGGAGCCAGAAAGAGGAGCCCCTTCCTCCTGTAGTGTCCCTCCAGTGCCCTCTACTGACAAAGCTTAACATTGTATCAGCGGACAAGGATGAAGTGTTCCAGTATCACAAGCAGGGCAAAGGTAGATTTGGAGCAGAGAGGCAATAAAAGTGAACTGCCACCATAAGGAGAGTAAAGAATAAAATGGAGAAAATTAACAAATCAAAAGATAGTTTCTGAAAGAAAAAAGTTCATAGAGAAAGAAGTCTTGGGCAAGATTACTTAAGAAAAAAAGAGAGAAGATATATCAAATGGAATACTCAGAGAACAATAAAGGGATCTTATACATTTTAAATATAATAGCAGAGATTTTTTTTAATGAACTGAAGTGTTGACCATAAACTCAAGGAAATTTCACAGATAACAGAACAACAACAAAAAGAAAAGATATGGAAAATGGCTAGAAGAAACTTAAATTACTGCTAGCCCTGTGCGACTCCAGGAATTGTCCTGTATGCTCCATTCTGGTGCTTTGTCCCCTGCATCAAGTAATGCGCAAGAGCAGACATCTCTAATGGCTCACACCAGGACCCTACTCCAAAGCATTTCCTGTGTTTTGAGAAATGGATGGTCAGTGGCCAGTCATGAACTCTAAGGGGAATAAATAGCCCAGTCTTCCTCTCTGTCTGGAGAACAATCTTTTGAGTGCAGTTTATGCTCCAGAGCTCCCTGCACAATTAGGCCAGGTTAGACTTTTCCTGAAACCACATCTCAGCCTATATTCTTCCCCTGTGATGTCTTGCTTCCCTTATTTCTTAAGAGAGTTCTCCTGAGGGCACTCCGTCAGCACATCAGTTGGACAAGAACCCCTGCCTCTACCTCTGCATCTGAGGACTACAATCTAAGACACAAGGGTGACATTATGAACACTATATGACAGGAAAATGAGTCTAGCAGTGGTTTTTAGTCTCAGTTAGAGCAGGGAGAACACGAGTTAAGGGAAGCCACTTAGGAGCCAAATTTAAGGGAAGAGATGAGAGGTGAGAAATGGCTGAGACTGAAGAGAAATGGAAAAATGAGAAGGTAGGAAGGGATTATCTCTAGATAGACTCCTTAATACTGATGCAAAATGGCAGATGAGGAAAAAGAATAAGTGGAAAAAGATGGCAATGTCTCAGACTCGGGTGACTGGGAAAATGGCAGCCCCACATCAGGTAACCAGAGAATAATCATAGTGGGAGAAAGAATCCCTCTGTAGAACTGTCACAGAAGACTTAACATCTGCATAACACTCTGCAATTTACAGAGCTCTCAAACACATCATCTCCTTTTTTCAAACAGTCTCTGTGAGATGGGGTGATAGATATTCTCAGTTCTTTACTCTTTCTTTCTTTCTTGTGACTTTGAGAAGGGAGAGAATACATCCTCATACCCATTGACTTTGGGTTTGGCCATGTGATTTATTTTCGTCAACGTAATGTAAGGAATGATGTCATCAGCAAAAGCTTTCTACATTCTCCTGTGATTCGGCTTGGTTCTTGTGCTTTTGGTTGACTACCTTCAGAAGAACATGACCCAGGTAGCTGCTGATCCGAGGAGAATGAGAAGATGTACAGAGCAGACCTAAATCCAACCTACAGCCTAAAACTCCACACAGTTGATTCTATCTAATCCCAGAAAACCACAAGTACCTAGAAACCTGTAAATGGGAAATAAATGCTTGAGGTTATAAGCCACTGCATTTTAGGAATGCTTGTTATGCAGCCTTATTGCAACAAAAACTGATTAATATAGGTAGGTAAGCAGGTATTAAGATGCCCATTAAGCAGATGAAACAACTGAAATACTGAGAGGTGAAGTATTTGTCCAAATTCAGAGCTCACGGGAGAGAGTTAACTGCGTTCTTACCTCCCTCTCAACAGAAAGACTCTAAACGTTGACACATTTCACAGCTTAGAAGCCCAGCATTCAAAGAAATAATTTTTAAATGCTTTTTAAAAAACATAAAGTATTGAGTTTGCTAATAACCTAAGAAGTGCATGTTTTCATATATGCTGCCTATTAAGTCTGTTCATATCGTATCAGCAAACATCATGTCGTCTTGGAGAGGTTCCTAGTTTTTCCTGCAAAATGTTTTTCAACGCCCGAGTGAATCAAAATGAATGTAAATGAGGTTTATTAAGTCAACCCCACATGATGCTGTATTGTCAGCATTTGTAGGGCTGTGACAGGTTAGTTATTGCAGTTTGAAGGAAATGTCACCAACACAGCAGTCTGCAGAATTAACTTTAAAATATGTGTGTGTGTGTGTGTGTGTGTGTGTGTGTGTGTGTGTGTGTGTGTGTGATCCCAGGATTATACACCCTTTCAAGAATCATCTCCTCAGAAGGTGACAGGAGGCTGAGAGAGGCTAAGGTTTGCTCATTCTTTTTCATCAAGAATCCTCTTCTGGCTACATGATACCTGAGGCCAAGGGTCAGGGGCCGCAGGTAACCACCCAGGCTTCTGAGAGCTGCTGTTAACGGACTGTGGAGAGGAAACAAAATGAGGGTGATTGGAGTTGACAAAGAGTGACAGGAGCCAGTGGCAGCAGTGCCAAGTGCCCTCTGCACCCAGAATGAGTGTCAGATGGGTTCAGAGGTGGGGTGGGAGTAGAAGAAAGAGGATTAAAAAAAAAAAAAGACAAGTGAGGCTCAGAATGCTGTGCTGGCTGTTGAAAAATGGGCCAAGTAGTCAGTCTCTTGGTCAGATCTGATTTGAGAAAAGTCAGAAGGGCTCTTTTCTCAAAATCATTATGTCCAGTCATTGTTTGCCACTTTTGGAGAACTATTCTTTCACATCTGGGAGACTTCTCCTTTATAAGAATTCTCCTCTTACATGAAAATTCCTCATGGAAAAGATAAACCGGTTAAGCAGTCATCTATCAAGATCTTAGTGAAAAACACCTTTTAATTGAAACCTCAAGACTCTCACTGCAGGGACAACCCTTGGCACTGAAGAAAAACATGTGACTGGGCCAGAAATAGATGTTCTTACTTCTCAGTTTTCTAAACTAACATTGTTTAAAATGTGTGCCCCTGCTGTAAAATCAATCCTGATCAGAGGTTGCACAAGGCCTTCTCCTAACCTCACGTGGAATGACCCCTGTCTCTCCTGCACCTTACTTTACACACAGAGTGAGGGCCACAGAGTTGGGGGGATCTTCTCATTAATCACACCTTACAGTAAATAACTAAATATCAGAAAAGGAAAGGGAACCTCTAATCTCACTCAGCTGAGCAGAACATGGACAAGTCTCTTTTTGAAAAATTCTGTCTTTCAAAAAACCACCCCACACTGCATTCTCTGTATAGGCCCTTGCATTCAAGGCCTAAATTTATCTTGAGCACTGCACTGCAATCAGAAGCATTAATTGAATATACTGATGACTGGCATGTGGCTATATACTTACCTGTGCAAAATAAATTTAAAGGTTTATCCATTCAGCAAGCATTGCTGACTGTCTATTGCCCAGACCTTGCAGACCTTACACACCAAAAATCCCAAATTGGACAAAATTCTTGGAGGCTTATATGTAAATAATGTCACAGAAGTAAAGGGGACAACATTGACATGGAAGATTTATTTTATTGGGTAAGTAGTGAAGGGGAAGATAGAGGACTTCAATGGACATGGTGGGGTCAGAAGGAAACAGATTGATAAAACCCAAACAACCCACTTTTGCTTTGCTAAGCCCCCTAGGAAAGGGCCCATTCTATAATTACATATTTAAAGAAAGCAAACTACTTCAGAATTCTGGAAGGCCAGAAGTCTATAAAAGCTGTCAGTTGCTGAAGTTCCCTGGAGTTGAAAGAATATAAACAGCACCAAAGAGAGAATCAGAGCGAGTGCTTTTGTAAGGACTGAATTCTGGCTTGGCATCATGCATGCTCAGTGACTTGGGATTATTGCCTTCAAGAACAGAATATCTCCCTCTAAGTGTGAGCTTCTGAATGAAAATACCCAGCAAGCAAGAGGTCCTTCAAGACTGAACTCAAGAGGGACCCCATGGCTACAAGTGGATTTGGATTGGAGTCTTCTGAAGGTCCAGAAGAAGATCCACTTTCCAGGAAAGAAGGTTAATAATAAGAACAAAGGATCAAACTGAGGTTGAGAAGCATCAGACATGAGCAGCCCCTGGGGGAGGAGCCAGCAGAGGAGTCCAAGAGAAGCTGGGTGATCCAGGAGTTTCCTATCATGAAGCCAAGGAAACCACAGATGGTGCAGAAAAACCTCACTTAAGCCATTCATTTCAACTCCTTCCCCACCAAACGCTTTTAGCAGCTTTCCCATTGGTAGAAAATGATTGATTTGAATTTTATTCCTTTTTCAACAAAGACAGCCATGTTGTAGGAAAGCCATGAACTTGGGTCAGAAACCTCAGGGCCAAATCCTGCTGTGACTATGTGTCAGAGTCCAGCTCTGTGAACTTGAGGAGGTGTGCTAACATCCAGGGGTCGAGGGTTCCTTATCTAAAATCACAGGTTTCTGTAAGTTTGGATGAGGTAATAAATATAAAAGTGTAATGCACTATATAAATAACATGGGTTTTTGCCATAATTCTTTTAAAACTGAAAAATATGAACATAAACAACAAAAAGGCTGGTGTCTATAGTCCTGAACACAATAAGTTTCCTATACAAAACTTACAGGGCTTATTTACCACTCACTGCCAAAAACACCTTTTTGCTTCTATTTACTATAAATGTTCTGCTTATTTCATGTATTTAATTCATTTTTAACACTTAAGCAGCATAATGAAATGGGGCGGCATATGTGAAATGACCATTAGAACGGCAGGGATTTGGGCGTGGGAACTTGACCTACTCCTATCTCGCTCTCCCTAGCTCTCTACTTGCCTGAAAAACCAGCTGCCTCACAACTACTAGAGGTGGTTTGGAGACCAGGTTTGGAGCTCCTAAAACATCCCACCCTCAGAGTGTTCTCATCATTTTCCCTGTCAGCAATCTCAAAAAGCCCAATTAACAAGGCATAGTTATTTGCCCTGATTCCTAACTCATTCTACGAAACCCACATTATCCTTTTACCAAAACCAGACAAAAACATCACAAGAAAATTATATGCCAATATTCCTTATGAATATAGATATAAAAATTTTCAAAGAAACCCAGCAACATAATAAGGATTATACATCCTGGTCAAGTGTGATTTATCCCAGGAATACAACATTGGCTTAACGTCTGAAAATTAATCAATAAAATGCACCATATTAATAGAAAACCA
The DNA here is from genome assembly GCA_003508835.1 of Eonycteris spelaea. Classification (NCBI taxonomy): domain Eukaryota; kingdom Metazoa; phylum Chordata; class Mammalia; order Chiroptera; family Pteropodidae; genus Eonycteris; species Eonycteris spelaea. Next base: position 10,519,199 of record PUFA01000043.1, read on the forward strand.
CTTGATCATCACATCCCAATAGACAGAAAAAGCATTTGACAAAATCCAATACTATTTTGTGATAAAGACACTCAACAAACTAAGACCAACAGAGAACTTCTCAACCCGATGAGGGACATCTACAAAAAAGCCCTCAGCTGACGTCACACTTAGTGGCAAAATGCTTCCCTCTAAAAGCAAGAACAACGTAAACAGGTCAGCTCTTGCCGCTTCTACTCAACATTGTATTGAAGGTCTCACCCAGGGAAATTAGCAAGAGGATGGAATGAAAGTAACTCAGATTGGAAAGAAAGAAATAAAAATATTTCTAATGCAGATAACATCTCATATACAAAATTTCTTACAGAATTTAATGAAAAATGATTATAACTAATAAATAAGTAATATATGAAATTCAATTATATTCTATACACTAACAATAAACAATATGAAAATAAAATTAAGAAAACAATTTTGTCTATGATGGCAGCAAAAATAATGAAACAACTGGGAATGAATGTAACAGTACTTCAAGACTTGTACACTGAAAACTATAATATTTTTTAAACGAATTAAAGGTCTAAACAAATTGAAAGACATCCCATTTTCATAGGTTAGAAGATTACTGTTATTAAAATGGCATAATTCTCCAAATAGATCTATAGTTTCAACATAATCTCTATGAAAATCTCAACTTGCTTTTGTGCAGAAATTGACACGTTGAACCCAAATGTCCACCATCTGATGAATGGATTTTAAAAAGTGATATATTTATACAACGAAGCATTATTTAGCCATAAAAAGAAATGAAGTGCCGATTCATCTATAGCATGAAGAAGCCTTGGAAACAACAGGCTAAGCAGGAGAAGTCGGTCACAAAGACCTTGTGTGATTTCATTTACATGAAATATCAGAATAGGTTAAGTCTATAGAAACAGGAAGTAGATTATTAGGTGGGTGTGTAGGTCTAGTACAGTGGGAAGGATAAAATGGGGAGTGATTGCTAATAGGTTTTGATATTTTGGGGGCTGATAAAAATGTTCTAAAATTGCTGTGATCATTTTATGGTTTTTGAATATATTAAAAACCATTATGTATACTTTAATGTATACTTTTTATGTATACTTTATGTATACTGAGTGTTGGATTCTCTAAGTGGGTAGATTTTATATGTGAATTACATCTCAATGAAGTAGTTATAAAGTAAATGCTTACCAAGACAACACATCAAGAGGGTCTGTGAATTAAGAGAATAAGGACACTTGTGCTGTCCATGCTTTGAGAGAATCTGAGTCCCAAAAGGGATTTTCCAGGGTGTGATTTTTTCCTATGGAAAAGAATTTCTGTTTTACAAACTTTTCACAATAGTGTTCTTTACCTTTGCATACACGTGTGCGGTTGAATGTGAGTTAGGGCCCTCTCCCTTAGCTCAACCCCTTAATTCAGGGGGTTATGAATTTAGCAGTCAGAAGATGGCTGCTTCTGACTCTTCTGGAACTCTTTCTGCTATACGACAAGAGCACATGTTGAACAGTCCCACCCCTAATCTAGAACTTTTCTCAACACTCAAATTGGGTTCCAGAGAGGGTCCGGAGTACGCAGAGTAATAAAGGCATGATGGGAGTGGGGAGAGGGCTATGATTTGAATGTTCCTGAATATAAATGTATACGCAATGCAAGGCCCTGAGTAAGATGAGCTGGGTGTGAGGGATGGCTGAGGAGAGACCTGTCAGGAGATATAACAGGCACAGGAGAGTGGGAATGAAGGCCCAGCCTAGAGGGGAACAGTCAGAAGAGAAAGAAGTGAACCCCATCATTGGCAATGTTGGGTGGGTAATGAAAGAGGAGGAGCACTCAACAGTGAGTTCTAAATTGCCTCACATTTTAATTTCACTAAAGAAAATGTATTTTCAAGTATCATTTTTCAGAATGAATGATCCATTTATAAAGTAGATCATTTCCAACCTGGTCTGTTTTAATTATCATGGTTGCTTAAAGAAAGTCTTATTTGCAATTAGGAGTGCAGTATTTTCTCCATTTCTGACTGAGGAAATCGAAGCACTGAGTGTTGGATTCTCTAAGTTGCCGTAGGATAAACAGGTGGGCCTCAGGGAGGGCACTGGCCCACAGGAGAAACTCTGGCTTCTAAGCCATAGATTACTATATGCATGTGTGCCCAGTGGGAGCTGACCTCTCAGAAAATCAGGCTAAGGACTGGCCTGTTGCCCTTAGACACCAGCAGTAAGAGTAAGAGATAGTGAAAGGGCATGATTTGAAGAGCTCTGAAATAGAAATCAACAGACCTAGGGAGTGGTTGTCTTCAACCCCTCATTTTGCAGATAAAGTACTCAATCCAGAGAAATAAGTGACTTGTCCAAGGTCATTCAGCCACATGGTAGCAGATTAGGAGTAAACAGCCTGGTTTCTCTCTCCCTGAAAATGCATAGCCCCTGGGCAGGCCAGGCTGTCACTAATAGTCATAAAAGTGTTCTTGCACTGCCCTGGCATGCCTCACTCTCAAATCAGAAAACCTGCTGCAACCCTGATGAGGAAATTAAATTAGCTACTAATTGGTTAATTGGCAGCAAACTCTGTAAGGCAGTAAGGAACAAATTAAGTTGAAGCGAGAAGCTCACATTTGTTAGATCGATTATCTTCATTATCACCTCTGTGGCCCACCAGCGATGCCGTGCACCTCTCCCCTAGGAAAGCTTTTAGAAGGATCCTATGACCTTTTGGCTGCCAGACAAGTTATTCCTTTTTCTTTCTTTCTCGTTCGGTCCCACTTCTACCACCTTTCCTTCTTAGTCCCATGATCCAGCATTTCCTAAGCTGTACTCTTTACAACTCTAGTGTCAGTAGCATGCTGACAAATGTTTAATGACTGGCTCTTTAGGGTAAAGAGCCCTGATTTGTAACATTTAGCGATTTCTGTGGTGTAAATACTCCCACTACGGCCAATTTCAAGGTGCCAATATGACATCTAGCAGTTCGAAAAATTTTCTGAAAATTGAGCAATTGGTTCTTGCAAGCTAGTACCAGCTGATTCCAACACAACACTGATAGTGTGTAAAAGGTCCATAGGAAGGGCCATGCTCAAGTAAATAAGTAGGAAATTCTACACATTATATATACTCTAAGAAGTTCTGTAGAAAAGAAACATATTTAATTTAATAGTGCTTTCCAAACATATATGACCAGAAAACCCCTTTTTCCTAAAGCATAATACCTCCTGGAATACTAAAAGTCCATCACTAACTTATAAACACAGTTATAATTTCTAGGTGTGGGCACAATGCTAAGGCCTTCAGGTAAGACATATAAGACCTTGCCCTCAAGGTAACCAAATCAAGGTAACAAACCTCAAGTATTAGGTGACTGGTACTGACCATGAGTGCTATAAGATTTCAGAAAATGAATTCCATTATCAGGCTGGGACCCAAACGAAGGGTGTAGCTCGGCCAGGGGAAAAACTTTTTCAGGCAGAGAGGACTGCTTTGGTAAAGATGAAGAAAAACAAATGTATATTGTGTGTTCAGAGATAATTAGGAGACCAGTGTGGCTAGAATTGAGGGGTAAGGTGCAAGAAAGGAGTAGAAGATAAGGCACATTGGATCTGATTGGGAAAGAAGGCTAAAATATCAGGAGGAGGAGGAGTTGGGGTGTCAGGCTATGGCAGGGCATGGCAAGGCAAGGCAGTGAAGCAGAAGGCGTATATTTTGGGACAACGCGATTTCCTGAGGCCTTACAGTCATTCCATTTCTTTTTATTTACCAGGTAGAAAGAGGTGGTTTTTCTTGACTTGGGGCTTGAAGAATACCAGAGAAGCCTGCTTATCTCTGTCAATGGGGCCGGCAATTCTATCTTTCAATAAGGATATACTTGTTCAATGTAGGGTGTTTTTCTTCTACCAGCCCTATGTGTGGGACATTTGTGCTTGAATACACACAGGATAACCTCTGTCCTCAGGGTTTCCATTCATCCATCCATGTGAATGTGTATCTGGGTGGAATGTTTAATATTGAACAAACGTTTGTTGAGCCCTTACTTTGTGCAAGTGCTGCTAAGTACTAGATGTTAAGTTTTGAATAGATGGTGACTGGTCCAAGAAACAGAAGGCTCAGCAAGATGCCACAGTCAGGATTAATGTTTATGACTCTGAAATCTCTAGTCAACTGTTTGGCTCCCAGCCACACATCTATCACAGTGTCTTTTGGGCTTCGAATAGTAGATGCCAGGTATGTACTTTCTAGGATGTCTTTTGATCTCTAACCTCACCATTGTTCCCAGACAAGTCCCCAATAAAGCTGGGTTTGATGCCCTCAGCCTGCTCCTCTTTTCCACCCCTCATTGGATAACCTGAACCCATACTGCTCACTTTCCATGTGCCCTTCTTTCTAAGAAAATTTGTGCTCTCCAGAAAAAAATTGAAAGTTATTTTCCCTAAGATGTAAATAAGTAACAGCTTAAATTAGTACCTTTCCAAGGATATTTATATCTTTGCATCTTGAAAAAAAAACTTAAAGCTAAAGTATTCCAACTCTACTTTGGGGATTTAAGGAAGCCCAGAGGATGGAAGCAGTAGTAATTCTAGAGCAATGGAGTCAATTCAGTGCCCCCAGGAACCATGGAAACAGCTGCCTGGCCTATCTATGTGAACAGCTGGCCTTGATCTTGGCTTCCAGGGCCTGCCATCAACCCAACAAGTTCCAGATTCTCCAGCTTGTGCTTCCAGACAGAAAGAGTGTGAAGCCAGGGTAGCTAGGTAGACTGATGATACAGAGAGACATGGCAAGGCCCAGTGTCAAGAAAGAAAGCGAATGTCATGAGTTCATTCAGCAGACCCACATTCTAATCTCAGCTACAGCACCTTCCAGTTGCCTGACCTCAGGAAAGATTCCTTGTCTAAGTTAAGCTGCTGATCTTTAAAACAGGACTTATAACACCCGCCCTGCAGGGTGGTTGGGAGGATAGTGCCCACAAATGGTGGTGACGAGTAACTTCCAAAGATGGCAATAGTCATGGATAAAGTGCTGAAGCCCCCACCTTTGCTAGAAAACAAACAAAAAAGTAAATAAAAATAAAAACACCAGAGCTGGACTTCCTAAAGCCCAAAATCTTCATTGCAGATCATTGCAGTTTCAGGCTATTGCTTCTTGCTGGCAACACACCCAGCCTGCCAGCCCAAATGATATAACCTCACAAGACACCAAAACGTAGGTGAGGGCAAGGCTCCTCTCTGCAGGAAGCTAGACCAGTGGTCGATTGGTGCTGACAGCAGGTGTAGGGAGACATTTTTGCCAACCATTCAATATCCATTGTCCTCTGGTAATTCAAATTACTTTCCAAATGTCACTGCATCTGTCTCAGTCTGACAGCTCTTCAAACTGGGGCCCTTTCTCTGAGCCCGAAGACCTAGACATATTTCTGAAGGAGCTTTTGATCTTCATTTCTTTCCAGGTGGGAAGGCCCTTTGTCAGACAAAGTCCAGACTCATGAAACCTACAGACAAAAACCTAGTGACAGGTAGTCTGGCAGGTGAAGGCAATAACACATCCAAAGCAGGAACCCGGCTAGTTGGATAAGACACATGACATTCCTGAAAAAGAGCAGTCAGGGGGGAATACTTATACTGTTCTTCAAAATGACTATAGCATCACCCCCACTTATCTTGAAGTATGACATTTAGTGACTTCCAATGTGTGCAAGCAGAGAAGGCCTAGACACCTAAAATAACTATTGCACAGGCTTACACTAAATTCACAGACTATGTTGCTTAGACGAACCGAGGCACTCATTCAAACCCTCTTCACTCTTGCTTAATGTAAAAGTCTAACAATCTCAGATAGTTGGTTCCCAGTTTCTGTAAATTGGGTGTAGCAGTTATCAGATGTGCTAGAGAAGAAAGAGGGAGGCATTAGGAACAGCTCAATAACAGCAATGGGAATTGACAGCTGACACCCTTGTGGCTGAGCAAATACACAAAGCTAAAAGTGAGTAGAGGAGTGTGTGCTGGACAGTCATAGAAATTAGGCAGGATCATCAAGAAACGGTTAAACTCTCCTGTGTTTCTAAAAAGGTAAGGAGGTTTATAAGACATTTGAGCACACCTTCCATGCAGAACGCCTAAAATAAATGAAATTTGGGGTTTAGAAAGGACAAGCTTGGGAATTCAGGAAAATTCACTTAAGTGGAACGCTGTCCTCTCCTGACAGTACAAGATAAATGAGGTGGTATTGTACTGCAAATGCTACTGTGACAGAGTAGCCCCTTGTAACCTTTCCAGTAGCTCATAACATTCTGATCTTTCTCCCTATCCTCCCAACAACAGCCTGGTCCATGCCTCCCGTAGGAATGGCTATGTGTGCATTGTGGTATGGAACATAGGCCCCTCTTTTTAGTGCTTACCTGGGGCAGAGACATGCCAGATCTCTTGGGAATGAACGTCATGGAGAGATCTTGCACACATGGCTCTCCTTTTCTTCTTTTCTGCTGATCCTTCCACCTTCCACCTCCCTCTTCACAGAGCACCCAAAGCTGGGGTGTGGATGTAGCCGATAGTCATGGACTATCAACAGGACTCCAGCTTTCCCTCATGAGATAAGCATCTCCCCACATTCTTAGAGGTTTAACCAAACCTCCACTAGTACCTTATTTTCACCATTCTCCTGTGCACTCAGAGCCTCCAATAAAAGCTCCAGATACCAAGTGCCCCTCCTTGCCTCCACACCCCTACCACTTGAGAATTAGTTCTAATTGATCTGTTGTGACCCTGGCATTGGTATTTTTCAAAAGCCGCCCCCATGATTCAAATATGCAGCCAGAGCTGAGAACCACTGACTTATTATGAAGCAAAATCAGGATAAACATCATCTGGGAGCTCCGGGAAGAGCCCCACGCTGATGCGTCTGCCATAGTGAGCCCACCACTGTGGTTGAGGCTAACTTTATTGCACTAAATAAAGCCCAAAGGCTGCTTCTAATATTTAGATACTGAGAAGAAGAGAGTAAAGAGGGAAAAGAACACAGACCTGGCCTCAGGCCCGGAGTGACCCGTGAAATAAAGAGAAATAGGGCACTGGGCAGGAACGAACTGTGAGGGAAACTGAATACTTTGCTGGCTTTTAGAGTGGGGATGAAATTGGGGTTCTTCACCAAGAATCACTAAGAGCAGCAGAGGCTGTAAGTCCAGGAAGCATATGCAGGCAGGTAAGACTCACAGGCACCATGAGGCAGGGAGGAACAAGTGTGATTGTTACTGCTGCACATTCACTGGTGATCTGGCCGGAAACAGCCAGGGAGCCGTTGGTGGGCTTGCTGCACCTCCTGTGCTGGAGGAGAGAATGTGAGCCGCCCCTGCAAGGCTTTTCCTTCTGCGTTACCTGGCTGGGCCCTCTGTTGTGAGATGGTTGAGGAGACTCTCAGTGGCTCCCTCTCCGGGCACTGGCTTACTAGACAGACAGGACCAGTCTACACACCGGGCCTCACCAAAACCATTTGCCTCTTTCTTAACAGGGACTGTGGGGGCAGAAAGCTACCCTTTCTGCTCATTGATCAGAAAGTTGTGCTTGCATTCTGGCTCTAACTAAAGAATCCTGTGCTCAATTCAGCCATCCCAGCATGCAGATAAAAAATCCAAGATGCTCTCTCTTAGTTTCACCAATGTTTTGATTTTCTTACACCACCTGAGATCAACAAATGATTTAAGGTAGCTTAGAAAACAATCCACATAATTCTACAAAATAGAATGCATTTAAAATAAGACCAAGACAAAAAGAAATATGAGTAGCAAATGAGATTAGAACGAAAACACAGACATATCATGAGATTCAACACACTGGTGAGAGATAGGTCACCAATCTGGTTTTCTATTCCCCAACACAAAAGAAAACAGGATCCTTTACACAATTCAGAGTTCATAATATAAAGCCTAAACAGTCATTTAAGATACACATAACAGTTTCTGGAATTGAAACCAGACAGAAATGCCTTGCTTAGACCCACATGGAAAGAGCCCTGTGATTTAGGGACTCACATCCTCAAAGCAGCCTTTCTGTAAACATGGCAAGGAGTTTCACAGGTCTGTTTTCAAAAACGTCCCTTTGTGTAGGCTGATGTCATAATGCCAAATTGCTATCCAATTTAGAAAAAAAATCTGCAGAGACCAGTACAAATGTTCTGAGTACCAGAGTCTGGCTTAATTAAAATGTAGATTTTCAAGAAACTGGAAGAATGGGTAGCCTAGATTATCATGGTTGTACATGACTAGGTTATTGTCATGTAAGAAAACTGAGGCTCAAAAAATGGTCAGTGACTCATATGTCAGAGTCCCCCATTCATTAAGTGAAAGAGCAAGAACCCAGAGGGTTTGGTTTGGTTCACATTTTTGTTGTTTCACCAAGCCTGTGTTTGAATGTAGACAATCAATTGGGGTGGCCTATTAAGATCAGGAGACCCCACTGATGATTGCTCTAAGACATGCCCAAAAGTTTATCCTCAGGTCAGGTCCCAGCCTTCAGTTAGGTGGTATGTTCCCTGCCCTCTGCCCAACCCTGAAAGGTCATCCCACTGCACCGTGGATTCAGATGGCCAGGCCTGGCCCTGATGACTCCTTGCCTTCACCCAGCATGGCACATTCTACGTTCTGCATACGCTTTAAAGCATCCTCCACCTCCGGCCTTAGCTACGTCCGGTTCCCCATCTTTGTTCCTCTTGTGGGTACAGGCGCTTAGAACATGTAATGGGCGCAGGTGTGGGAAGAAAGCTGCAGCTGAGGATCTGTCTGGGAAAGAGGAAGAAAGAGAAGAAAAACAGCCTCCTCTGAAAGCTTTCCAATCACTCCAGCCACCACCATCTCTAATTCTTTTCTTAAAGTATAAAATCATTCTTCCACTGATCTCACTCGTGGTCAGAGCTCAGTACAGGCCCATCCGTCACGGGGCTGATTTGGTTCAGCAGGTGTTGGCTGGGCAATCGCTCATTTCAGGCTAATCTGCTAGCGGCTGTCAGGGGTTATGGAGTATTTATTGAGTTTGTGTCAGGTCCAGATGACCAATAGCCAACAGCCGGTGGATACGCACTGACATTGATGATATTGCTGAATTAAACGAGGTGATGTATACTCAACTTGCTTAGAGCCAGAAATGGACCCTGGGATCATTTTATAACCTGATGCAGATAATCCCTGGGCTTTTCTTTTCAAAGAAAACATCATACACATGGCATTTCTATTTAGAGAAAAAAATATATGGTCCCCAACAAATGTAGTCACATCTGTATTTAAATGAACAAGAACATTTCCTGGTGTGGCTGGAGGGAACAAATAAGATCCAGACATTTGGCAAATGGCCTTCCATTCACTGCCAAGGCCCACCGGATTCGCAACATTTAAATGTTAGGCCTCACCAGGAGGCGACATTTGTTGGCGACCTAGACTCAGAACCTGCCTGTGGTGGCAACGAGATGTCACAGACAAGAGCACTGGAGCTGGAGTCAGACACTGAGTTTAAAGCCCAGCTGCACCATTTCTTAGCTGTGTGACTTTAAGCAAGTTTCCAAATCTCTCAGATTCTCCAGTTTTGATGCAAATAGTTAGGACAGTGAGACCATCTGAAGGACCAGCGTGAAGTCACACAAGATGCTATATGGGCTATTACCTGGAGATGATTTCTTACACTTGTTCTCCTCCTTTTCTTCTTCTAGAACCACTCTTTCCCCTTGACTTCACCCAATTCCAAAACAAGTTATAAAGTTTTCCACCTATGGCAACTAAATCAATGGTGATGAAGTATTATCACAAATCTCATGGGACACCACATTCAAATGAGCAGAATTTGGCATAAAGTCTCTGGCTTAGCCCTCCTCCAAAAGGACTTTATAATTAAGCAACTCCATTGTTAGTCCTGTGACCTGGTCCCAAGGCCAAGCCTCTACTCCTTCCCCCAGGGAGTGAGCAGGGGTGATGTCTGCACTGGTAACGGGCCCCAGGTAAGGTAAGTTGGCGATGCTCAACTTCTACAGCCTGAGGTGTTGAGCAGGTCGCTTGTGCTAACGAGGCCTCAGAGTCTCATTCTGGAATATATCCACATGGGAGTTCTTGATCTCCAAGTTCCCTCCAGTCTTGATATGCATGATTTTATCACTAATTTGGAAAAGTGTCCTCTTTTAAGAGAAGCGCTGGTCTTCAGTGATGTGATGGTGCCTGCCTCTTGGAGGATAAATCAGCAATGGGGAGCCTTTCTGAAAGGACAAGGGCATAGAGAGAATCAAAGTGTTCTGCTTCCTGATGACTAGAAATGGCTTTCCTTCCAGAACACCAGGGTGAATGACTTTCCCCATTTTCCAAATAGAGAAACTGAGGTTTCAAGAGTGAGCCAACGAGCCACACATCTGGGAAGAGATGCAGCCTGGATTCTACTCGCCTGCAATCCTTCTCTGCTGGCTGTATGCCACCTACTGTACTATCCTACCAAGACAGGAGATCAAATAGAAGTCATCCGTGAGTCCCAAACTTAATGTGAGAGCTACATCTCCCTTCATCCCCAGGCTTTTCTGAGAACTGCTGAGGAGCATAATGGCGTGTTTTACACTTCCCCTCCCTCACCAACACCCCTCCCCTGCCCGTATGTCCCTCACCATGGAAAAGGAGAGAATGAAACACAGGCAGCAAAGGAGGAATGAAAGGACAGAGCCCCAGATAATCAGTGACTGCCTTAACAAATATATCGCGTACATGTTAACCTAGGGCACATTAATAGAAATGATGGATGCATAGTGTATATATACACGTGCATGCTCCCGAGACTGCTAGGTGCTCTTGGCAAGCGGGTGACTAGCTCTGATGCTTCCCTCTGATGGAAATTGAATTTAGGTTACAGAACATCATCTGGCCCAATTGCCACTGAATTATTCCACACAAAATATCAAAGTTAATTTTTGGGCCTGTCAGCCTGGTTGATGAGTTGGGCGGCTGTCAGCCTGGCTGCTCCTGCCTTCAGTGCCAGAGAAGAGTCTGAAAGTCACACCATCCAAACAGCGACCTTGGCGGGGACAGGGGGGTGGGAGGGGGAGGTTAGATTACCAGAATGATTAAATGCCAAAGCAAAGGTTCCGGAGTCCGGATTTGAATACCTGTTTACATGTAGGATAACAGATAGCCGCCCACTGACTGCAAGGTTGTAACTCACTCCCCGGAGTGCCACCGACACCATAAAACATGAAGGCCCTGCTCGGGAAGTCTTGCCACGACAGCCCGGCCTGGAGTGATTTTTTAGAGCCCCGGATCCATTTCAGAGACTATCTAATCTTTGTCTTTTTATTACATGCAACTACTCACAGTCTCTTCCTCTAGCAACTTTTTTCCCCTCTAAGAAAGCACCAAGCTATCTGATCTCCCTTAACGGAATGCTATTCAGTAGTGCTAGTTTGATTCCAAGATAGTGAGGGTTCTTTATGCCATAATACAATAAAAAATTCTAGCTGCTGCCACTGCATGCGTATATATTTTTTCTTTTTTCCTCCCTTAGATCAACTGAGCTCAGTGTCTTCTCTCCATCCCAATGGGCAAATAAATCCTTGCTTCCACCTTTAACGCCGCCTAAAACCTTCCCCTCACCAAAAGCCAGTGCTTCTCTTCTGACTAATTGTCTTGGTTCATCTGATGTTGAAATAATCCATAATTGCTTAATCTATCTGTGTCTGTGTGGCAAGAAACGGAAAAGCACTTTAGAAAGATCAATCATCTAAAATCATTGAGCGGCATATTGGAAGCAGGGTCTTTGCCTGCACCCAGCTGGGAAAATGATGGTGGTAAGAGATAAAGGCTTGGAGAGGAGGCTGTCTCTGTCTGAATAGCTTTTTGATTCTGAGATAGATTACCAGGAGCACTAACTGCTCTCCGTTTGTGCTAAACAAAGATAATAGCATTGGAAGCTACAGCCACATAAATGATACGACAATCAAATAAAGGACCCCCTGCCCCTTGCCTCCTGCCAGCACTAGCTTACTAATAGATTAGGCAGCACAGTTGGGCGGGGCAGGGGAGTGGATCTTTGCCACTGGAACCATGATCATCAGGAACCAAGTGGAAAAGAGAAACTTGAGTTCTTAAGCGGCTGAACAAAATATGAAAGTCTCCATATACTCTATAAATAAAAGAGAGTCGGCTAAAGAAAGCTTGCTGGAGCAGGGTCATATCTTCCATGTGAATCAAATTAGTGGCCAATCAACTAGTACTACAACACATTAGCCTGTGGGGATTAAGGAAATGCCATGATTTTCAAGGTTATGCATCTCAAGCTGGTATCGGTCTCCCTCATACTTTACCCTCCCCGTACTCAGAGTTTAGGGCTGCTCTTTCTGCTGCTGTTACTTCCCAGAGCCCTTGCCTAATTTTCCTGATACCCTCTTTCCTCTGCTCAGGAAAAGTTGCTGGAAGGGGAAACACTGTCGAGATGAGAAAGAAGAAACAGCAGGCTGGGTCTCTCTCACAGCTTCCCTGCTGCTGGACTCACAAGATGTTCAGAGATGTGGCTTCAGGCGCGGTGACCCGGGAGGGATTCTCAGAGAGCGGGAACTGCCCTTGAAGTGGTGATGCAGGTTCAGCTTCCATCAGAAGTTACCAGAATCATGCAGTCTGGGTATGCAGCAAAGTTGAAAGAGCTGAGGCCTAGAACCCAGTTCACATCCTACCTAGATCACTCATTGGCTGTGTGAGTTATTTAGCCTCTGAACCTCAATCTTAAAGATACTTCGCAATGCCTTGTTGAATTCAGATCACGTATTTTAAACAACAGACAAGTTAGAGACACTTCTGTAAGTAGTCAGTCACTGTTATACTGTTGTTGTTATTTTATCCTCAGAATAACCATATAGGGCAAATGTTATTATTCTTCCCAACCTATAGATGAGAATACTAAGGCATGGAGAGGTTAAGTAACTTGTCCAGAACACACAACCTTGCTTTTATGTGAGAATTATCACAGTCATGAGTAATAAGTGCTAGCCATCAAGTCAGACTGACTTGATATGAACTGCAACCTCACACTTGTTCTCTTGGTCTGCTAGCTCCTCAAGCCACATGAAGCATGGGAGTGTATTCCAGAGAAGCCTCTGCTTTCCCAGGGGTCAAGGCCACAAGTCAAATGGGCACACTTGGAGCCCAGCTATTTTATACATTAGTCAGTTCTGCCCGTTCAATCTCAATCTCTCTCTCTCTCTCTCTCTCTCTCTCTCTCTCTCTCTCTCTCCCCCTCCCTCAGCAAATTCCAGCTTCACCATTTCCTAAGCCTACAATTCATAGTACATAGTTAGAGTAGAGGAGGTTTGTCAGCCCAAATCCACATCTAAGGGAGACTATTTGAACTACCTCAGAACCACTAGTGTGCTACGATTCGCCAAGGACTACAATGGTTTACAGCAGTGTCCTTGCCCAACAGCCACCCTCTTCCCAGGGTGAGCAGGGACTACATGTAGCAAAGAGGGTACTACGACATGCAGAGAACTTTCTGGCTCCCCACAAAAAGGTTTGTAAACAGCCTGCAAAGGGGAGGAAAGAGCGTAAAAGGGTAGAACATGCTAGAATTCCAGTCTGGACCAAAAGGCAGCACAGTCAGATCAGTGGCCACACTCTGTCCCCAGTACTTTGACACTAGGTAAAATCTAAGCAGAAAACTAAAGTCAGAGTTTTTTGACGTTCACATGCCTTCTGTTCAGCACCTCAGCCCTGCCCACCACACACACACTTTCCCACCCACACTGTGTTAGCCCTGCCAGAACAGTAACCAACAAACTCAGAATGCAGTCAGACTCAGTGTACATTGACTGGAGGGGTGGGAAGCTTTTCACCTAGTAGTTTCCTAAAATTTTCCTTCTCTTGTGAAAACGCTAAGTAGAAGTGAGGCAAGACCTGAGTTCGCTGGGTGCACAGTGAGTACAAGGTGCCCTACAAAATGCACCCTAGAAGAAAGAGACTAAGAATCACAGAGTGGCCCAAGCTGATCACTGTCAGCATATATGTACACAGGCCTCAGGCTGAGATTATGAAGACAAGTGATAGACTGTTGTGTGTGGTCCAACAATAAATAAGGAACTGGATAACCAAGAGTTTCAGTACCAAGGGCAAGGTGTCCTGGGAAAAGACAAGACATATAGGGAGAGAAGCCCAAGGGATGAGTAAGCAGAGGAGCAAGGGTGGAGGAGGAGTTAGGTTTCAAAACCTGGGAAAATATAAAAGGGTAGGGAAAGAGAGGATTGCAGTAGTTCCCACACTCCCCTTAACTCTAAAGAATAATGGTAGCAAAAGAAAATCATCAAAGGGTCATCATAACTCTCGACAAGTTGTAACATTTTCTCAAATTATTTGTACATTGAGAAAAACTAAGAAATCAACACATCTTGTTATCAAAGGAATGTGAATTCCACTTTTTCTTTTAATATTTTTCATTAGATAAATAAGGGACTCTGAAAGCTTGAATTTAAATTAATGTTGTTTTCCAGACAATTCAAGTTGCAGGGTCCCTTGCTCTGAAAGTTTCATGTTACTTGATCTGATTTTGGTTAGCAATTCATGAGGGAACTTCTCTGGAGATAAAACTGGTTTTTACCTTTTGATCCTATCAAATCTCTCTTGTTTGCTTTGGCTGGCCACAGCATTACTAAATTTTAAAAAGAACTATGATAGCAATAGAAATAACAAAATATCTATGATTTACAGTAATAAAAATCACACAAGATCTTGTAGAAAACAACTTAAAACTCCATTAAGGGAATACAGAATTACTGGAAAAAAAAGAGAAAAAATGGAAAGGCATACTTTTTTTCATAGATAAAGTAATTTAATATTGTAAAGATGCTAATTTTAATCAAATAAACATACAAACTCAAATCAATTTCAAATATCTCAGAAGAATTGATTTAAGAAAATGAAAAAATGTTTATAGTATGATTTGTGTGTTTGGGGTCTTATTTAAGAAGTTCTTCACCTCTTCTCACAAAATCATTCCCTTACATTTAAAAAAAATATTTGTAGTTGAATCTTTCCTACTTGGGTCTTTAATTCATCCAGAGATTTCATTGTATAAAATCTAAATCAGAAAACTAACAGATTTTTTTCCCCATATAGTGATAAAATTTCAATTAGAATATTGAAATTTTTTAATTAGAATAATGTTTATTCTAATTTAAAAGCTACTGTCTTCTCATTGGTTTGTGGTGGTAGCCTACCATATATCATGTCTCCATATGTACATAAACATATTTTTGAAATCCTTATTGTTTTCTAGAGTTTTATTTGCCTTTTCCTTCTACTATACCACCTATTATAATTGTTCTTTTTGTTATCAAAGTTGATTTAGCTACCTATGAATCCTTATTTTGTGGATTAAAGTGCGGTATTTCTATTTCATAAACATAGACAAAATAACGAATGGGTGGGAGATAGGATAAGTTGTTTTTGATACTTAAAACTAACAAATGGATTATTGTCTAGAATATGCAAACAATTTTTACAAATCAACATTGCTAAAATGGGAACCTTATATAAAAATGGAAAAAGGATATAAGTTGGTGATTCATAGAAGGTGAAATCTAAATGGCTAACATACATAAAAAGACATTCAACTTTGTTGGCAAATAACTAAATAAGTATCAGTAAGGTACTACTTCTTAATCAGTCAAATGTCTCAAGCCTAAAAATCAGATACATTTTGGAAAGATATGAAGAAACCCTCATGCATTTTTGGTGGACAGTGACACTAGTGTTTCCATTATGGAGAACAATATGGCAGTACTTAGCAGAAGTAAGAATATACATGCTCTAAAATCCAGCAATTTCCAAGCATTTAAATTTCATAATTGATGGAATTAGTAGGGAATTGGAGTCAATTTATGAAAATGCCACTAGGGAAATAGACAATGTATGAATGCATAATACTGTGGAATACTATGCATCAGTTAGAATAAATTAACTATAGGTACATACAGTGGCATAAACAGATTTTTTTATATGTTAACTTCCTCTTCTGGCAGAGGCAGACAGCACACCCACAGAGAACAACTAGGAAATCAAAAATGACAAAGACCGGCGATGCCAACTACTACTAAGAAACCTAAATCTCATACATTGCTGGTGGTACAACCAGTTTGAAAACATTTTGGCAGTATTTACTAAAACTGAACATATATATATATTTTTTAAGAGCCAGCAATTACACTCCTAGGTCTGTACTCAACAGATATACATGCATATGTTTATTACAAGAATATAAGAATATTCGTAGCAGCACTCCCTATATTCACTCTGAACTACAAACAACCTATTAAGAGTAGAATAAATACATTTTGATATTTCATACAATTGAATGTCACATTGCAATGAGAATAAATAAAATTGATTAATCTCACAAATATAAAGTGCAGTGAAAGAAGTCAAATGGAAGAGATAACATAATATAAAATTCCATTTAAGTACAATGCAAAAACATGCCAAATTAACCTATGGTGTTGAAATGCAGAATAGTGGGTCCCCTGAGCAGGGGAAGGGCTGTGCTGGAAGTGGCATAGGGGGTCTTCCCGGGTTCAGATCATGTTCTGTTTCTTTATCAGGTGCTGGTTAACTTTGTGAAAATTCATTAAGCTATACTCATAATTTGTGCAATTTTCTGCATGCATGTTATATTTCAATAAAAATTTACATAATAAAAATCAGAGTGTTGAGTAGCACAATAAGATAGAATTAATTCAGCCCTATGTACCTGAGGTTATAAAAAGAAGAGGAAAAATAAATAAAATAAAAGCACAAAGATTCTGAGGAGAGAGTAAAAAGAAAAGAGGAAGAGAGAAGTGAGCCTATTTGGATTCTCTATATATCAAATCAGTAGTTTAAAGACAAAGCACCAAGGTGATTTGGTATAAAACAATATTTACAGACATGAAAGCCTTTTTTAAGCATGGAGCCTTATTGTGGTCACCTCCATTGATCCTTTCACTAACAAGTTTGGTTTCACAGTGCAAGTAGGATTGTAATCATTACTGTATGAGTGATTTTGGGGGAAAAAAAAGAGAGAGAGAGAAGAAAGAAGGAAGAAGAGGGGAGAGAGAGAGGAAGGGAGGAAGGAGGAAAGAAAAAAGGAAGGAAGGAAGGAAGGAAGGAAGGAAGGAAGGAGAAGGAAGGAAGGAAGGAAGGGAGGGAGGGAGGAGGAGGGAGGGAGGGGGAGGGAGGGAGGGAGGAGGAAGGAAGGAAGAGAGGGAGGGAGGGAGGGAGAGAGGGAGGAAGGAAAAAGAGAGGGAGAGAGAGGAAAAAGAAAGAAAGATGGGAGGGAGAGAGGATGAGAGACGGAGAGGGAGGGAGGAAGAGAGGGAAGAAAAAGAAAAGAAGAGAGAAAGAAAAAGAAGGAAAAGGGAAAAGACCTCAATACATTTGACTTTCCATTCATATTGCAGCCTGGGGAACCTATTGGTCCAGTGTTCTTGGACTACTTTTTTTTAAAAGCAGGGAATGGGAGGAAGATTGGGTTGGGAGTTTTTACACTACTGTGTACAGCAATGTGGGCCTCGTGGACTTATTAGTGGGTGCAGGAACATCATTTTTCATCACTAAATATCAGATCTCTTTCTTAGTGAATAGTGGGAAACAGAGTCTCAGATATGAAACGACCTGCCCCAGGCCAGAAAGACATTGATTCCCAGAAAACACACTTTGTTCTGCATGTTTGGGTTTTTGGTCATGGTTTTGCTTTATTCCTTTTGACCTAGAATACTTAATTGAAATCAAAATGCCTTCTAGCCAGACTGAGGCTGCATTTCGAGAAGGTTGTTTTGAGCCTGGGCCTTTATGTGGGAGCTACATTAGTCTCAGTCAGTTTTTGCTCCTTTCATTATAAACTCACTGTCTATTTTCATTCAATGCCCAGGCTTTTTAGACTGTTTCAGTAGTCACCTGCGTGAAGAAATCCTCCCCCTTACTCCTCACGTCTACCCCATCCTCATCTGTACCCCAGCTCCTTGAAAGTTTCACACACAAGGATGGAAAACTCAAGGTTTGGAAACAATAATGATGACCCACAGTATACCTAAAGTGGGTCATAATTCTTCTTGTTTCTTTTTTGAACGAAGGTCTTTAAAGTGTCCAAATTGATCAAATCATGTTTCATTTGGCTATTCCCAACCATTGTCCTGGAAAGTCATTGCTCACCTGTTGAATTCCTGTCCCTTTTTCCAACCCTCCTTAGTCACCACCTCCTCTCCACTCCCAGGTCACATGCATTGCACTCCTGCACTACATATTCTGCAAGCATCTGTCATCACACACACATGTCATACACATTAAACTGACGTGGGTGCACTGTCGTCTCACCCACTGGACTGTGAAGTTTCTGAGGGCATGATTCTACTGTATTCACTTTTGAAAAATCTAGAACTTAACACAATATTTAGCATTTGATATGTACTCATGAGTATTTGCAACATCTTCACAATTTGTTGAATGGATTGTGGAAATAACCATTCATGCGATCTAATTCAAATTTAAGAAAGGAGTTAAGGCTAGAGGTTAAAATAGTATGAAGATACATTATACTAAGGTTATGAAAGCAGATACCACATTCTCGCTAAGGCACCTTTCCACACGCTGCCTCGGTAAAATCTCAGCTTCTCTCTTCTCTCTCTCTCTCTCTCTCTCTCTCTCTCTCTCTCTCTCTCTCTCTCTCTCTCTCTCTTCTTTCCATCTCTCTTCTCTTTACATCCAAATACTTCCTCAATTCTTTCTTACTCATTTTTAATTTCCCATTTTTTTAAGAGAAAAACAATATTGCTGAGAAATTTACTCTCATTAGATCTCTTGTCTCTCAGTGAATGGCTTTATACAACCTTGGTATCAAATCTGCCTCCTTTCAGAATGCCTTCTTTATTCAATTTCACGGCAACAGAGCTAAATGGCACAATAAAGTGCAATTAGTTGTTTCAATTATTTGAGCACTTCAAGATTTGCAAAGCACTTTTATGTATTATATAATTTACCTTCATATTAATTCTTAAAATAATTCCAAGTTTACAAGTGAATAAATTAAGACTCAGAAAGCTTTAATGACTGACTGCTCGAGATCACAGAGCTAATAAATTGCAGAGTCAAGACTTAAACCCAAGTCTTCTGCCGACATCCATATCGTATCTGATAACCATGCTTCTGATAATAAGCATCATTTATTTACATGCATACATCTACCTAGCCACAACAAAGGAATCTTTATGAAGATAATACTGTAGTTATGGTTATACCTCTATATACTACATAAATTCTATGGTATAATTGAGAAGTCCCTGGTTGTTGGATCCAACAACGTACCCAATTACACCAATCAAACATTCTTAACGGGAGGGAGTTCCCCCTTCCACCCCACTCTGCAAGAGGAGAAAACAGAATCACCAAGAACTGCTCATCCTAGTGAAAACTCCATTGCACTTTTGAGAAGTCATTTTGACAAAATGATTCAATGATCTGCTCCTCTGGAAGGAACCCCATTTTTGTAAGTCAGGATGGTAGATAAGCCTCGCTGGTAGGTATAAGGCTTTTTCAGCTCCTCTCTCACTGGACTATGCAGACACACATCCTACCAAAAATATAGCTTTTCATATGCCAGTCTCAACAGGCGTGGGTGTGTTTGCTTAGAGCAGATGCAGAGCTCCATGTGGCAGAGGAGAAAAGACTGGGCTGATCATGCTCCTGTCACGGTATTTACTGGAATCTAAATTCTCTTCTCAAATCCCTTGCTATTGGCTTTGAGTTTTTGTGGCTGCTTTGCTCTTAGCTCCAACTAAAGTAGTGTGTGGCCTCCAGACAATGCCCTGGTATATTTAAGTATTAACAATAGCCTGACCTATAACAAAGACACGTCCTACATTTAGGACCCATTATTTGAGTCCTAGAGAGCTTGCAACTACAAATTTCAGAGTCACTAGCCTCTCATTTATATTGAAGCAAGCACCAAAAGAAGCAGTACTGATGAAGTCGGCCATTTTTCTCCCTTCAAAAAAAAAATAAATATAAAAATAGAAAGAACCCATTATTCATTGAGTATCTACTATGTCAACACTCTACCAGGACTTTTGCATTCATCATCTTAGTCAATTCTCCCAATAACACTTAAAAACTGAACATCATTTATCCACATTTTAGAGATGAAAAATATAAAGTTCGAATAGACAAATAAGTTTGCCCAAGTTAACATAATTAGGAAATACAGAGCTAGAATTCAACCTAGACCTGTCTGGTTCAAAGCACACTGAGTTAGACAGAAATCATATGCATTATTAGATGAAGGGCATGATAACGGGCCAGTCGATGAGCCTATAAAATCAAGTACTCTCTTGTCGTATAGGCAAAAGAAATCTAATTCTCACTTCAGGATCCATGAGGAAAAACATTCAAATGGCCAGATAATTGATCTTGGACCAAGAGGAAATTGAATAATTCACAGCCCTGCTGATGCCTGACTACACTGAAGTGAGCGAGGGGAGCGCCCCTCCACTCTGCAGAGTTGAGAGCAACAGGAGTTTGGATGTTTTTCAGTTAAAGGCCACTTTCCCTGAATCATCTTTATATTGCCCACAGCGCCTTACACCACACTTTGCAAAAATTAGTTACTAAATAAATATTTTTAGAGGGCACAAAAGAGTGGAGGAATAGAAAGTTTTCATTATGTATGGAATGGCAAGTAAGAACAGAAGGAAATGAAAAAAGAGTCTAGGCTCCAAGAGTGATTAACCACACTTTCTTCAAGAAATCTTCATCGGCAGCCCAAGCTCTCAGCACCTTTTTGTCTTCTGAACTGCTTATAACTTTATTTTAGTGACACCTGTTTTCAATTGCATATGCTAACTTATGTTTATTCAAGTTTTTAACAAATAGTAATTGTCTATAGAGCTCTCTGTCGGTGTCTCCCCAATTCATATATAAGGTGATAAAAGAAGGAAAGCTGCTTTCGTTCTGCTCTGTATTCCCCCTGAGCACTCAGGCGACACCCCATCTGTAAGAAGGGCTTAGTCAACATGGGCTTAACAAGCAAGCTTCCTCTAGTGGGCACTCTGTAAATCCTCCTAAAGACCAAGTTCCCCACTATCCACTGCTTGCTTTGGGCACCAGAAATAAATCAGCTCCACATACCCAGGCATATGTGAGGTTCACCTGGCAGACTCTGGAGCCTCTCCTTTAAGCATCTCTTGAACTTTGTAAGGTAACTATAGGCATACGTTCCTCAGTCTGTACCCATATGCCTTATCAGAGCCTCCTTGGGAGGGCCCACGCTGGGGCCATCGGCTGTTTTCTTTAAGTGAGAGTGAAGCTTGGCTTTGAATTCAACACAAGTTCCTTGAAGCTTGAAGTGTTCAATTTTACTTCGCCATGCCCCCAGTATAATCCATTGAAAGGGCACTGTCCTTCAGGCCTTTCAGCTGAGCTGACAGCTGCCCGCTGATTAATTGACAGGTTAAAAAGATTGATTCCACATGTCAGAGCTGTAACCCTGCCAGAACAATACAGCTGTCACTTGGGCTGTAAAACAGACGCTTACATTAGCAGTCCTGACAGAGCTGCGCACGGACACATGCACCTGCCTTTGTGGAGAGCCTAAACACACAGCCATGCTGAGATTAATCATCTTGAAAGCAACATTGGAAGATCAAAGAAATGTTTCCATGATGGAAATAGTGGTAGCAACACTGCCTTGGCATGTAGTTGGTCTGCAGATGGTGCCCAGAGGGCATGCCAAGAATGGTGCAGGGGACAAGGTGGGGCTTCAACAGCTGTCTGTGGGTAGTGCCTGCACTGCTAAGACTGAGTCCTCCAACATGCACTTACACAGGGTTCCCTCCATTCATGCACAAAGCTCCGTGACTTGCCTAGGACTCTATCTCTCTACACAGCACTCTGCCTCCCCAGGCCAATAACAGGCACAGAGCCAGGCCCTGATCATGCCAACCTGTTTGTGGAATGTGAAAGTTATGAAAAACTCACTTTGACGGGTGGATGACCCAACACACCAAAAGACTGAACCTTAAGTATGTCGAATGTGGGAGACACCCCAGCAACCTGGAGGCAAGAGTTTTCCAACCAAAAAACATCTGGAGGCACCTAGGACATCTGAACACTCACGGCTTTTCCAAAGCATTTCCAAGCATTTTAATTTTCTGGGTTTAATCTACGAAAAAGAAATACTCCAATCTTTTTCTTATATATTTAAAATCTAAGTAGCCTGAAATTGTCTCTGGAAAGTCAGGCTATGCAATTCCCAGGAAAAATTCCTCAGGAGAATGCTGGGTATCTCTGGATTTAAAACACCGGACCCAGAGCCTGTCCACATGTTTACCTCTTCCCATCTTCCTTTAAAGCTGCACAAGTATTCTCAGTGCGGGTGCACAGGCTCCCCTCCAGGCTGTGGGCTCCTCCAGGTCAGCAGTGAGCAGCACAGCCCCCTGGTCACTTTAACGTCCTTGCCTGAATCTGGTGTGGGTATTATCTAATATAGGTACTGTTTTTAAAAAATTTCACATGCTCTAAATATCCCAGAATTTCTCCTGAATACAGGTTTCCATGAGAATTCTCTGCCTCCCATAGAGTAGTGGTCCTCATATTACAATTAGCTACATATTACAATTATCAGAGAACGTTTAAAAGCTCACACACTAGAACCCACAGAAAGGGTGAGTGAATCAGAATTTCCAAGTATAGGGTCTGAAAATCTGTATTTTTAATGTTCCCTAATTGATTCTCTGCAGAAGGACATATCTGCTTTCCAGTAGATTCTGAAGATAGAATATGCAAGGGACACAGTTACCCACTCCACTTTGCATCAAGGAAGAGAAAAGATCATAAAGAAAGAAGAAAAATCTACTGACTTATTCTTCAAACTTAATCAGCCAATAACTAAATTGAAACAGGGAGGTAGATTTATAACTAATAGAGAAGACAGCGTCCATCTTAATACTAGTTCAAGCCGGTAACTTGCTACAAGTCACAAAAGAAATTACTTCCATTACTTCAAACCCCATCTCATATGTGTAGCCACATCCTCTACAGTTACTCTGAACAGGGCACTGTGCCACGTGCTCGTAGAAAAGGAGTAAAATTTACTGTGTACAGAACACATACAAAGCAGATGCTACTCTGTTCTGTTATCGATCTTTCTAAGTGATACATGAGTAATATAGATGATACCATCAGGATGAGTCATCTATCACTGGCATCCCTACAAAGGGAAATGGGATGCCATCTCCATTCTAATTAACACGGACTGACTGCCAATTGCAGGCATGGTACCACAGGACAATAAACGAACACACTGAAGTCCACCCACATGAGGAATCCCTAATTTGAAGCAGAGCAAAACATAGACAAGTCGGTTGCATAGGAGAAATGGCCCCCATGGAGGAGAGGTCAGACCCCAGCCTGCCTCTCAGTCATTGTTTTGCCAGCAACCAGTTGCTCACAAGCCCAAGTACAATCAGATGGAATCTCTTATGGTTTCCTCCCCTGGGTTCCCCATATGGTGTCTGCTCTACTCACCTCAAAATCATAATATTACAGAATCTCTAACCTACCATCCAATACCTGAAACTCCTCACAACAAAGATTGTCTGGCTACTGTTCTAAAGTCATCAGAGGTAGGGAGTTCGTGACCTCAGCAAGGAGGTCTTGTCTATCTGCTCTTAACTTGTCACTATACTGTGTAAAGACAATTTGATGGGTTATCTGATGTGGTTTCAGACATCAGGAGAGCCTCCAGAGTCTACCAGGTGATGAAGTATCTGAGATTAGTCCAAATGAGGTTACCTTCACCAAAAAAAGATTTTAAAAAATTATGCTTTCTTAAACTGAGAGAGAAAACATGAGTCCAAAAGAAAAGAAAGAAAATGTAGACGCTGGAAAGTCCTGAGAGGGAGATCCCACTTGGTCAGTCCTGGGAATGACGATAGACCTTCCAGAGTAGAGCAAGGGCAGAAATGTCATCTGTCCCCACCTCACCCCAAATCCCTCCATCTCTATGACAGGCCAAGGGACCCAGCAAAAAGATCCTCAAGATCTCATCAACCCCCTCCAACACAGGGAGAAATGAGTTGAATGTGATAGGAACTTCATTCTACTCCTAAACCCTAGGACTGTGTATCAAAGTATTAGAAATTTTAAAAATGAAAAGAAAAACCTGGTTCTTTACCAGGAATAATTTGAGAATTGAGAAATACTTAAAGAAAGTGACTTAGCCTCCTCCTACCTCATTCCACTCCATCTCACCTTACCCCCGTCCCCGCCTCCACCCCAAATTCAGCCACCATAGTTCATTTAGTTATACCACTGCCTGTGACAGGTTCAAACCTCTACCACCCTGTTCACTTAGTTCCCACTGCTTTCTAGGAAATTGAGATGAGGGGCTGCAGCCAGAAGACCCCTGTTTCTTCCCAGCGTTTTGCAGTTCCACAGGCCTGGAGTTTCTCTTTGGAGAGGTTCTAACTGTGGTTGGGTATCCTTAGAGAAATGTGATTGGGATCTGAACAGGCTTTGCCACAAGTCTCTTCAAAGCTCTTATGGTAAGATTCAATACAGATATACAGATCAATTATCTTAAAAGCAGCAAGGAGGCCCATCAAATATTTCTGGCTTTAAACAGGTTTATTTCCATCTGCACTTATCTCTGCTATTTAAACTCCATTGCTTGCAGTTAATCTTATGTAATGCAGCATAAGAGGGCTTATTTACTTTCTAATGACATCAATTGGCCATAAATATTAGACATCCAAGGTTCGTTGAAGCTGTGGGGACAGTTTTCCATTCTTACTTGACATTTGACTATTTGCAGAGCTTTCTCTTCTGTTTGTTCTTGTGTGACTCACTTATCGGCTGTCATAGGCCCATGTTCGATTTATTTAAATTGAATGAATAAGTACATTAGGCAAGGCTGTCAGGAGGAAAGAGAATGAGAACTTATTGGGATGAGTGATAAGTCAACATGCTGCAATAAAGATTCTCAGCAAAGCTGCACAATGCTAAATCAAAATGCTAAAATGGAGGTGAAGAGACAGTCCAGGACAACCAAAGGCAGTTACAGGCAAAACCAGGCCCGTTCAGTCCAAGGATGGAACCCCTGGGTCTGAGATTAATATGGGCCTCATTAGAGTGGTGGGAATATTCTCTCAGCAGAGCGGTCACTAAATCTAAAGATAATTTTAAACCTCTAGAAGCGTAAATAAGGTGGCGTCTGAATGGTTTGGGGCTGACCAGTTAATTTCACATAATCCATTTAACCCTCATAACAATGCCTAGTTTTTGTTCCCATTTTATAGAACAAGATCCTGAGGCTCAAAAGTTTCATGACTTGCCTGAGACCATAGAGCCCTGGACCTTGCCATCCCCAACCCCACTCCCTCCATCCATCCCCTTTCTCTTGTCATTCACCTAGAAAGCAGAGGCCCTCTGCAGGCAATTCTGCTGGTGCAGCTCCAAACACAGGGCAGTGCATTTCTTCTCATTGAGATTTCTCCCTTGCACAGATTCATCAACCAGCTAACTTGGTGAATTCACAAAGATGTTACAGGCCTTTGATTTTAAAGTTGCTAGATGTTAGATGTTTGCCATTTTTCACTTCAGAATTCTCTACTTTGGAGACCTTAATACCTAAGGCAGATTTATTCTTCAGTAGACTCTCAGCCTCAGCAAACATTTTGTTTGGGATATTAGGATGCAATTCAGTATAAAATTCTTTCAACAAGTATTTATTGGTTATCCCTATGTGTCCAGGATTATGTCCTCGAAACTGTCCCATTTTCTCCTGGTTGTTAGAAAGTACATAGCTATATTGGGAAATGTGTCAATAATGTAGGCCTCTATTATTCCTTTAAAAAAAAACAGAACAAGTGATTTTGGAAAGGATAATGGTAGAGTCTCTCATAGAAGACTATTTTTTTTTCCTTTTTGTTCACTTATTCATCTATTATTTCCTTCATCTAGTGCTCGGGACCTAGGTTAGGCATTGGAAATTCAATGGTGAGGAAAAATAGCAAAGTCCTCACATTCAGGGAGCTCACAACCTGGTAGGAGAGATTGAAGTGAACCCAATGACCACACTAGTGAACAAATAATTACAAACCGTTCCTTCTCTGTGGAAGCATGTGACTAAGGAGAGTGGGTGGGAGAAAGACAGCGTCTGGGCATATTTCCTCCCTCAGCTGAGACACAATTAACTACATGAAGAATTAAATAGTGTTAAATATATGAAGAGAGGGAGAAGGATCCCAGAGAGAAGAAAGAGCTGTGCAAGGGTCCTGAGGTGACACAAAGACAGCTCAGAGAACTGGAGATGTTGTTTAAGATGAGATTGGCAGCTAAGCAAGGGCTGGACTGCAAAGCGCCTTCTAGGCTGTTCAGTCCCTTGGCCTTTATCCTAAGACCAATAGGAAACTACTGGAGAGTTTAAAGCAAGGGTGCAGTGCAAACATAAGATTTTCATTTTGAAAAAAAAGAAATTCACTTGGGCTGCAGTGTGGAAAGTGAACAAAGGGAAGACAGGATTTGCAAAGACCAGTTAGAAAGATTGTGGAGCAGCTGAGCTGAGAATGATGGTAGCTCAGACCTGGGTAGTGGTGGTAGACAGGGAGAGCAGTAAACGGATTCAAGACTTGTTAGCGGGTAAAATCTATAAGACTCGGTGATGGATTGGGTGCATGGAGTAAGGCAAAGAGATGTCACAACTGTTACTCAATGAAGCCCTTCTTCAATTGGCACTAGAAATTTCCCAAGACCTTTAGTAACTCTTCAAACAATATAATTCCACTGCTCTGAATATAAGCTCCATGAGGGCTAGAATCTCTAATTTTTTCCCATTAATGTATTGCAAATATGCAAAAGAGTGTCTGAGTTATAGTCAGTGCTCCGTAAACATTTGCAGAATCTCAACTACTTCTGTTCCTCTCTGATCTACACAGATCCCTGCAGCTGAAGGAACTTCCTCAGATGTAGCTACAATCTGAAAACACTTTCCGTAAAATTGCCTGTCTAAGAATCCTTGTGGATACCTCCAGCTGCCCTCTAGAATTGCCTCCTTGTCTTGGATAGAAGAGATTTATCGACCTTTTCTTGGATACCTCTCGGGGATCTGACAGCATACGACGGCCTCCCTTCCCTAGAGAATGTTACATACCTTGAGTCATTGCTGACTAATAAGAAGACATCAGACCCAGGCAGCCTAAATATAATTCTCTCTTCTCAAAATTTGAAATTTGGGAGACAGAGATAAAAACCAAAAACAGTCGGAATCAAGTCCTTTTAATACTAACAGTTGGGATAGAAGTCCCCTAAAGTCATTTTGCAAGTCCCAAAGCTGGTTGCTCAAATTTTCTTTCAAATATAAGATATTTAATTTTCAGGTAATCTATTTTGGGGGCTTAAACTACCTAAGTTTTGTTTTGTTTCTCCCTGAAATCAGGATAGGAAAATTTTAGACACAAGAAATGTTAGGTGAGCAGTGTCTGGAAGACTAACTCTAAACCTCCAGCCTCTCTTTCTTTCCTAGTTCTTATCAATCCTTTTGACTTTAGCTTTCTTGGTGAAGTTTTACAATTTAATTGTTCCCCCCACCACCACCACCACCACCAATAAATGTGTATTTTAAAGGCACCATTTTGCTATGGCTAGAGGTCCTGTGAACAGTTTCTAGAGGGTTTTTGTGAACTGACTTTAAGAATCACTGAGCTAGGGCTACAGTTCGCCTAGTTCGTGTTGAGGGAATGATCCTGTATTGTCCATATGCTGATTGACAAGAGGATTTGGCTGTGGCCCCAAAAGCCCTAGCAATACAGTGATAGCTTGAGCCCCAGAAATGCTTTTTTTGGGTTCTGTTTTCCACCTTTTGCCACATCCCGGCATTTAAGCCCCATCAGCTTATTAACACGAGTTTCATTTTCTCCCTAAGAGACCACAAGTCACATGAGAGACTTTGGAACCAGATGTAGACAAGGAGGCTGGATTTAGATCCCAGAGCCAGGGCTGACAGCCATCATCATGTGTGAGGATTATTTTAGGATGAGACACAAGCCAAATATTTATCAACTAATAATTGCTCGGGCCGGTAGCCTCCCCACATCAGAAAGAGAACTGTCATCTTGGAGACGCAGTGCTGACTGCTGCACTTCCCAGCTCTGACCCCAGAGCAGACAGAAGCCAGCGCCTCCCAGCCAGTGGCCAAGCAGCCGCCGCAAGGAAGTTCCAGCTCTGGTCAAACCTGTGCAAGAGTCAGACACATGAAACTTAGAACCTCATATTCATGAGTTAGAAGAGTGAAGGACGGAAATGTGAAAGAAGAAATTATCCCGGATAAATCAGCTCAGAGTGGACTAAGTACAGAAAACTGCAGGGCCTCCAAAGTCATTCACAGATGGATTAGGCCTTGCAAGTTCTTGGTAGATTGGGGAATAAGTGCACGATTGGGTACTAGAAAGCCCTGGCTGGGGAAGAGGCTGACCCCTGTGATCATGTGCTTCTCTGTCTCTTTCTAGCTAAAGCAATGTGTTAGGTATCATCAGAAACAGAAAGCCTCACTCCGTATCCTGATGGAGAGTGGTAAAGGACCAGGGTGCAAAGCAGAATCTAATAAGTCTGCAGACAGGAAGAGTTAAGAGACTGCATCTTCTCTGCCCCTTCCCCATCATACCTTCGTCTCCTTAGACATTCAGTCTCCTCTTTGCCACACTGCAGATGCCTGGTTTTCACCTTGATGGATGAATAGTGGTGACATTAACTTGCTGGCAAGTCTATCAAAGTCAGGAATTCCTCCATCCCTTCCTCGCAGAGGGAGCTGGAGACAGGAAGCAAAGGAATCTACGTGTCTTGGGCAGCCCTCCCTGTACCACCTGGAAATACTGGCGCCTCCCCAAAGGGCTGCCTTTCCAAGAGCCGAGGAAATCCCAAAAGCTGTGGCTTCAGGCCGCAAACAAGGCAAATCTGGCTCCCCTGCCTCTGCCACTCAGTTGAAATGCCCACCCATGGCCTGGGAGCTGCCAAAGCCAAGAAGTGACCCTGAGCTTCCCCCAGAGATCTCCCTCTCCCACATCCCCCCAGGAGAACAGCCAGGCTGACTAGGGGCTCCTTTCTTCTCGCCCCCTGAAGGCTGCCAGGCCAAGCACCCCAGTAAGGGAGGCTCAGGATCCCAGCCAGTCGAGTGCAAAAAATCTTGGAAGACAGATGGCCAGGCGGATGGGCCGGCAGATAGAGGCTCCTGCTCCTTGTCAAGATGACACTCAAAAGTACATCCCCGTCATCACAGGTTGTCAGTGGTGTGTCAGCACGAGATGCCGTGTGTGTTTTTGGACACTCTGTGAGTTTGGAAGGCTGAACTAGTTCCCACTTCCATAGCAATGACAAAATTCCAGCCCCAGACATGAGTCCCTGAGTTAGTGTCAGACAACAGGGGGAAGTGGCAGGCAGAGAGGGGCGTCACTCCCAGCAGAGAGCAGCACTAGAGTGGCAAGGGTGGGCAGGAGGCAGATTTCTGGATGTCTGTGGGGAGACCGTGTGTGGGCACAAAGTGACAGAAGGCAGGAGCTAATGGCTGAGCTAACTGGAAATGCAATCTGTCGGCTTGAGCAAGCTGGGAGTAGGGGTTTCCTGAGCGCTGGTCCATTCCAAGATCCCTGAGGGTCCTCTGGTGTCTAGAATAAAATTCTGTTGGTTTGAAGATCTATAAAATAATAGATTTGAAGTTCTTAATGCTCCTGGAATGGAATTTAAAATGAAGGGGAAAATATAAGGTTCTTCAAGGACAGTAAGAAAACACAGAATCATGAAATGCCTTTGCCCCTTTTTGGCTGAGGGAGCTAAATTTATCCAGGCTCTGAAAATAGGCTCATCCACGTGTGAACGGCTGAGGCTTTGTGCATCCTGAGAAAGAGGATTGGGGGCAATGGCCCCTTCACCATTTCTTCTGCCGTGCTTTCTCTGGTCAATCAGTAAGTCACTGAATCTTTGAATTCTAGATCAGAGAGCCCATTCCCAGGCTGGGCTCTGCCAACTGCTAGGTATGTGATCTGAGGTAAAGTCACTTTCTCCCCAGGTTTCAATGTTCTCTCTGTAAAATGAAGAGGCCCTGAGATGGGAGGACGACTTGCTACACGAACTTGACCACTGAGGTGGTGGCAAGTGATCCTCTTTGGTCAGCAAAAAATCAGACTGTCCACTGTCCTTGTGGCAGGCCCAACAATTGTCCCTCAAAGATGTTCATGTCCTAATGCCCAGAACTTGTGAACATATTCCCTCACATGACAAAAAAGGACTTTATAGATGTGATTAATTTAAGGATCTTGAGATGGGGAGATTATTCTGAATTGTCTGGGTGGGTACAACATAATCAAATGGGTTTTGTAAGTGAAAGAAGAAGGAAAGAGGATCGGAGTCAGAGAAAATGTGATGATTGAAGCAGAGGTTGGAGTAATGCGATTGCTGGCGCCACAAGTCAAGGAACTCAGGCAGCCACTGGAAACTGGAAAAAGCAAGGAAACAGACTGCCCTAGGGTTTCCAGAAGTAACACAGCCCTGTCGACACCTTGCTTTTAATACAGTAAAATTCGTTCTGGATTTCCAGCCTCCAGAACTGTGAGATGATAAATTTAAGTTGTTTTAAGCCACTAAATTTGTGTTTGTTATAGAACAAAAAGAAATTAATATAGTTCTTCTGCAACCTAACCTGGCCTGAAAACTTTCCTTTTTTGGCTTGTTGTAAATACTATGGGGAAGGAAGGTGTAAAGTCAAGCGGAGTTTTTTATGTGCTCCCAGAGCTCCCAGCAATGAGTTTGGCACAGAGGAGTCATTCAATCAACAGAAGTTATTGGCTTGATTTGATTTAGCAATGAGGGAAGAAAATGGTTTGGTGGCCTGCATTGCCCAAGATTTTGAGCATATACAAGAGTGAATCCAGGCATGAGCGATTACCTAGAGGTGACCTCCCATTTGTTTAATGTGTTAATTGTGGAGCAGGGTGAGTGGCTATTCTCTGTCTTGGTCCATGTGTCATAAACAGTGAGAGTCACTCTGCTGCGCAAACCTTAGCTCTAAGAAGACGCTCCCAGCAATGTCTCATGTCAAATGAAGGAAGTAACTATCCCTGCAGTAGCAAATGGGGGAGGGGGAGCTAAGCCAGAGATTTGAGGAATGCTCAGGAGGTGTTGAGAAGTCAGAGAATGTTAGTCACGCAACATTCTCCCAGCAAACATTCCCTGAGCACTGTCCTAGAATCTTGGGATAGCAAAATGAATATACTGTGATCACCACACTCAAGGAGATCAACAGAGTACATAGTCCTAAAGGCAAATAATTATGAGACAAGATAATAATTAAAATTACTTATGGGGGCTCAAAGAAGGTGACATTTGGGTTAGGCTCGAGGGAATATTTGTTATCCAGAAGATCAGGTCAAGTACATTTCCAGGTGGAAGGCAAATTTTAAGTAAATTATTAGCAGTATAAAATTACATTAGGAAATGCAGAAAACCGGGAATATAAGGGAACTTTCTCAGTATAATAAAGGGTGTTTTCAAAAACCCATAACTAAAGTTATACTTACTGATGAAAAAATGAAAGCTGTTCCTTCTAAGATCAAGAACAAGACAGAATGCCCAGTTCTACCACTGCTATTCAGCATTGTAATGGAAGTTCTAACCAGAGCAATTAGACAAGAAAAGAAATTGAAAGCATTCAGACTGGAAAAGAAAAAAATAAAACTCTCTCTATTCACAGATAGCATGATCTTATATATAGAAACCTATCATGATTCAGAGAAAGCTAGTAGAACTAATAAATGAATTCAGCAAAGTTGCAGGTTACAAAATCAACACATAAAAAATCAGCTGTCTTTCTATCTACCAACAATGAACAATATAACAAAGAAATTAAGAAAGTAGTTACATTGTAATAGCATTTAAAAGAATAAAATACCTAGGAAAAAATTTAACCAAGGAAATAAAAGACTTTTATGCTAAAACTATAAAACATTGATGAAAGAAATTAAAGAACACCTAAATAAATGGAAAGATAACTTATGTTCATAAATTACAAAACAACACCATTAAAATGTCAATACCACTGAGTGACCTACAGATTTAAACAATCCTTGTGAAAATTCCTACAGCCTTTTTTTTGCAAAAATGAAAAGAGCCAATTCTCAAATTCCTATGGAATTTCAAATCCCCCGATTATCCAATACAATCTTGAAAAAGAACAAAGTTAAAAGACTCACATCTCCTAATTTCAAAACTTGCTACAAAGCTATAATAATCAAAACAACATGGTATAAATATAGACATATAGCCCAATGGAATAGAATTGAAAATCCAGATATAAACTCATCCATGTACAGCCAACTGAATTTTGATAAAGATGCCAAGTCCCTTTAATGGGTAAAGAATAGTCTTTTCAGCAAATGGTGCTGGGACAACTGGATTTCTACATGCAGGAGAATGAGGTTGGACTATACCTCACATCATATACAAAATTACCTTAAAATACATCAATGACCTAAATGTAAGAGCTAAATACTATAAAACTGTTATAAGAATACATAAGGGTATATCTTCATGACATTAGATTTGGCAATAGATTCTTAAATATGACACAAAAAGCATGAACAACAATAAAAAATAGATATTGGACTATGTCAAAATTAAAAACTTTTGTGCATCTAAGAACACAACTAAGAAAGTAAAAACACAACTTAATAACAAGAGAAAATATTTATGAATCATATATTTACTAAGGATTTATAAATCTAAAATATATAAAATACTCCTGAAACTCAACAGCAAAATGAGAGCCCAATTAAAAAATGGGCAAAGGACTTGAACAGACATTTCTCCAAAGATATAAAAATGGCCATAAGCACTTGAAAAGATGCTAAACATCATCAGTCATTAGGAAAATGAAAGCTGAAACTTGGACAACAACAAACTACTTCACATCTACTAGGATGGTTGTAATTTAAAAATGGAATATAACAAGTGTTGACAAGGATGTGAAGAAGTTGGAACGCTCAGATATTGCCGGTGGGAATGTAAAATGATGCAGCTGCTGTGGAAAATAGGCTGGCTATTCCTCAAAAAGTTAAACATAGAATTACCACATGACTCGGGATTTCCACTCCTAGGTATATATCCAAAAAGAATTGAAAATAATGACTCAAACAGATACTTACATGCCAGTATTCATTGCAGCATTATTCACAATAGCCAAAAGGTGGAAAAAAGTATTTTTTGACCATCAGCAGGTGAATGAATAAACAAAATGTGGTCTACACATACAATGAAATATTATTCAACCACAAAAGAAATGAAATTGTGATACATAGATGAACCTTGAAAACATTATGCTAAGTGAAATAAGACAGACACAAAAGAGCAAATAATGTATGATTCCACTTATATAAAATATCTAGAATGGGCAGATTCATAGACAAAAAGTAGATTAGAGGTTTCATAGACTGAAGGGTGGGGGGAATAGGAAGTTATTGCTTCATGAGTACAGAGTTTCTGTTTAGAGTGATGAAAATATCAGAAACGAAAAATAGTAATGAGCTTAGCACATCACGAATGTATTTAATATCACTGAGTTTTTTACATGGTTAAAAACTCATGTTTTTACGATAAACAAAACTCATTTATGATCGTATGTAAATGTATTTTTATATATTATGTCACATATATATAATCATAATAAAAAAACATTAATGAAAAGAAGTGCATTCGGTTTGGGAGCAGAAGCCAAGGAAGTGCGTGACCTGGAAAAGCCTAGGGTGCTCTAAGATGGTGAGTATATGGAAGGAAATGGGTGACCCAGCCATGCTGAAAGAATGGTGGAACTTAAAAGCCGTGCTAGAGAATCAGAACTGCTAAAGAACGCAGTGCTCATAGCTATTGTTGTTATTGATTCTGGTTTTATTTCAGTTTGAAGAATGGATTGACTTGGAAAGGAGCCGCAGGCACAGAGCTCATTGGGCAGCCTTTACAAGGGTACAAAGAAGAAACCACAAAGGGGAGGGGCCGTGGGGAGGCGGGGGCTGCAAAAGAGTGTTGGAAAATGAATCCATGTGATTTAGAGCAGAATCGAAGAGGAGAGTGAGGAAGAGCAAGGAGTCGAAGATGACTCTCCAAGAATCTCATCCACTACCTTTATCCCACTTGAACAGGCCTGAGGCTGGGAGAGATTAGGTGGCCAAAACAACAGCAACCAGCCAGGCAGAGGCGGAATCGAGGCTCTAGTCCAGGTTTCCCGACTCCCAAGACCTTTGACTCATACACATTACCCTTGAGTTACATAACTGAGCTTTTAGTTTGGTTGAAAACCCTGAATACAGTTTGATCGGTTTAGTGTTGGGGCAATCCTTTGGTGTTTTGACTGACTTTATTTTTGAGTTTTAACCCCAAGCCATGCGTTCCATGGAGCCTCCTGCTTGGTTAAGGAGCTTCTTCCCAGTTCAGCTGCAGCCTCAAGAACCTCTCCTTCTCCTTAGTCCTCTTTTCCTCCCGCTTGCAGACTTCCTGCTTCCCCCTTCCAAAAGGGAAGCATGAGCCCAGCCAGGTCGAGGGAAAGTATATAGATGGTTGTAAATTAATTTCCATGGTTTCATCATTACTAATCTTGTCTGGGTTTGTGATTAGAGGCCAATGACATGTTAATTAGTCACTGTAATTAGCAAGTGTCAGAGAGAATCCAGGGCTCCATGGCATGGGTTGCCTTTGATAACAGGGTAGTTCAAGGCCGGGCTGCCTCCTGTCAAAATCTATCTTTACTCAGTCCATTATTCAACCCAAGACACTTTCTGTGTGTCTTATAGGTTTACTGCCTTCTCAGTGCAAGCAAAAGTTTCCTTGTGTTTATTGTATATAAGTGGAGATGCTGTATATAAATGGAGATTTTAAATGATATGATGGGTGTGATTTGAATAGAGGAATACAAAATGATGCAAAGGGTAGAACTGCAGAGTCCAGAGAGGCAAGAAAAGTGAATCCATATCTGAGCCCTGCCAAGGCCTTCCTTGTATGTGACCTCAGGCGAGTCACCTCACCAGTCACATGAAAATTGGGCCCCTATTTGCCAGATCTGGAGGTGAGAAAGGACTTTTCTACAGTGTGTGCTACTTGCTATCATTTGAGTCATTGCCTTACAGACCTGGCAGTGAACACACTTGGTACTCAGTACGGCCCCAATATAAAGCAGTTTTATACCTTATGATGCAGGCAAATTCATTAAATATAAAGTAGATATTACTTTAGTTTTATTCCTCTGTAAGACTTCTTCTTACAAATAAATGTCAAAGACACAAAAACAAAATTGTCAAACTATATGTCCTGTTTTTCATTTGTGTGTTTGTGTTTGTTTGTGTAGGAAAATAAATCCACAGATTATATTTGGATTCTCCCTGATAGGACCATGAGAGAGGTCTAGGCAAACTTCAAGCACGGTGGTATAATTAGCCCTGGATGCCCACTTCACACAGATGCTGCATCTGCAATGAGACCACCCTGGTGAGTCCACTGATTAACTTTCCTGCAATACCAGATGAAGCACTGCAAAAGAACCCAGAAAAATCTAGACAGACTGGCCGTCTCAAACTATCTCTTATAACATCAGCTTGGGCTCTCCTTCTGAATTATGTCTCTCCCTTCACTCTTTTATCCACGTTCTTATTATGCAAGCAGAAGGGACCTACTTGCAATGTGGCCGGGGCGGGGTGGGGGGGGGGGGGGGAACACGCTTCCTGCTCATTTAAAGAATTCCCCTAACCCATTCTAGTCTTGGGTACCTCCCTCATCCATGGTCATGCTATACCTAGAATGCTCCTCTGAAGGAAAGAATGCCCACTGGTGTTTATTCACATGGCCATAGCCACTTGGTGATACCTTCTTCATTGGAGTGAAGCTAATCCTTTACTTAG
Organism: Eonycteris spelaea; assembly: GCA_003508835.1. Taxonomy (NCBI): domain Eukaryota; kingdom Metazoa; phylum Chordata; class Mammalia; order Chiroptera; family Pteropodidae; genus Eonycteris; species Eonycteris spelaea. The sequence goes on from PUFA01000043.1 coordinate 10,555,132, forward strand.
GAGTCTTTTCCTAACTAGTGCATCGCAGGATGAAAAAGCCAAATATATCAGTGCTGGGTTTCCACATGTCTTTCTGGGCCCATTATCCTACCTGTCATCTCAGCTGTCATCCACCACACGGCCTGATAGTAGTTACTTGATAAGTGATACTTCTTTTTCTTCCTTCACAATGAATCCACCAAGTTCTGATAGGTTCGTTTGACTCCAGTGGTAGGATTCCTGCAGCACAGACAAATCATCAACATACAGCATGTTTACAGGGCTAGTGATGACCAGTTCATCCCATGAGGCTTGATTCTCACTGAGTTCTAGTTCACTGTCCCCTCTTGCCCAGTCAGTTACTCTTCATCAGCCTGCCAGATCCTCAAATAAATAAAGCTTTTTCTGACTTAATCCTCAAGCTCTTGCTGCCAAGTTGCATCCTAAGCACCAAGCTGCTACCAATTTTCAGACCCAGAAATCTTCTTCCAAATGCCATTCCTAGGATTAGAAACCAACTTGACCCTTCAGTCTACTACTCTCTTCCCTTAGGTTATATTTTCTTATGCAATCCTTCCTGTCAGTAATGTTCATTTTTGAATCTTATGACATTTTTGCCTCAAATTTAAGTAAGTCAGATACCAAGATTGTTATTTCAGATTTTTTTGTTTATGTTTGCCCAGAATATATTTTTCCATCTACACTTTTATTTTCCCTTCTCTTGTGTCATTTAAGTATGTCTCTTGTAAACAACATATTGTTGATCTTGTATAATCCAATCTGAAGTCTTTTTTTAATTGTAGTAAAATACACATAACATAAAATTTACCACTTTAACCATGTTTGAGTGTACAGTTCAGTGACATTAAATACATTCATATTGTTGTGCAAATATCACCACCATCCATCGCAAGAATACTTTTTTATCTTGAAAAACTAAAACTCTATACCTATTAAATAATAACTCTTCACTTTCTCCCACCCCCAGCCCTATGACAACCACCATTCTACTTTCTGTCTCTAGGAATTTGCCTATTTTAGGTGGCTCGTATAAGTGGAGTCATACAGTATTTGTTTTCTTTTTATGTCTGGTGTAGTTCACTTAGCATAGTGTCTATAAGGGTCATCTACATTGTAGCCTCATCAAAGCTTGGCCTTGCACCGAGAGAAAGAACCTGGGACTGTGGCTGTCCCTTTACTACAGTGGAACAAGCCATGATTGTCTCAGGCGACATGTGAGATAGGCAAGAGCAGATATATTCCTCCATCTCTCCTCTCATCTACACCCCAGGCTTCAGTCACTACTGCATGCGCACGTACACACACACACACACACACACACACACACACACACGCACACGCACACGCACATCAGTTCACTACAGCCTTAGGAGTTGTCCCCATTTCTCACGTGATTGTTAGTTCTTCTGATTCATGTTTCACTGTCAAATGCTTGTTTGCCATTGTGATAGGAATGTCCAGTGGTCCTGAGTTTAAAGGCTACTTAGCACTAACTGGGAGATGATCAGATTTTTGAATACTTTATGTACTTGAATGGGCAGCTTTAAAGCTCATCTAACCCAATTTGTTTCTCTTGCTTTAAAAAAAAAAAAAGAATTTGTACAGCATGGATGCACATTATATTGACATCAAAACACAAAACGTGGACATTTATGTGTACTCATACATATTAAGGTCCCAAATGCCAGGTGTGTTCATTTTTTCCATTTGTATAGTATATTCCTGGGTGAATCACCTGGTCTTCACATCAACTCTATGAAATAAGCAAGACAGGAAATATTGTCCTCCCGTTACCTGAGAGGAAACTGAGGCCAAGAGAAATAAAAAGATTATACAAGGACTATACCAGCATAACAACTTGTATTCTTTCTGCTGTGGCTTACATTCCCTGGGACAATATATTTTAGCTTAGAAAGTTAACTTCCTGGTGCCCGGCATGTGGAAGCGGCCTGACAAGGGCTGCTCAAGTGCTCCTACCTGCTTCAGGGCATAGCTCTAGACCAAGATGGGTTTTATCAATGTCATACTGATTGTCATCTCATTAAATATTTCTTTGCCAGCAGGAGACCGATGTTATTCTGTCACATGGGTCAGATGATGGAGTAAGGCAGCATGGCAGGGCTGCTGAGGGTGTTATTATTGCAGTTGTTCAAGCTAAAACTTTTCGGCCGCCCTTGGTTCTTCTCTTGCTGCTACACCCCAGTCCACTCCATCAGCAAATTCTTTCTATTCTACCTTCAACAGATGCCCAGCATCTAACTGAATACCATGACCCCATCCAGCCTGGCCAAAGTCGTAGCCCTTTTCCTCTGGATTTTGGAATAAGCTCTTTTCTGCACTACCATCTATTATCAACACATTGGCCAGAAGAATCCTTTTAAATAGAAGTCAGATCATGTCACTGCCTGGATAAAAACTCTGCAATGGCTTCTCATCTCACTCAGAATAGGAAATCAAATTCCTAACTACAGGTTATGAAGCCCTACCTGGCCTAGCCATCTGCTATGTGTATCTAACCTGTGACTGTTCTCTCCCTCATCCATTCCACTGGAGCCACTGATCTCCTGCTCTCCTGAAATACGCACACTACCACCCAGGACTCTCACCTGTTCAACCTGCTAGAAACAGTCTTAACCAGATATCTGCATGGCTTGCTCTCTCACTTCCTGTATGTCTGCCCAAATGTCACCTTATAGGATAGGCCTTCGAGGACCTCACTAAAAAATTGACAATATCCCTACCTAGAGTCCCTGTTCTTCTTACTCTGATTTCTTTTTCTCCATAATTGTATCATCATCTGACATAGTTACTATTTATGTTTATTATCTGCCTCCTGCACTAGAATATAAGCTCTAAGAAAGCAGAGTTTGGGGTTTTTTTTTTTAATTCACTGCTATAACCTTATTCCCTATAACAGTGCCTATCACATATTAGTCACTCAATAAATACTTGCTAAATGAATGGATGAGTAAATAAATGAAATTTTGAGAAGTAGCATTCTAGAAACAGGCTTTGCAGCTCCCTGTAATATCATTGCCTCACACTGTGGACTCTGTCACCACCTTACATGCCTCCAGTTCGGGAGGTATGCAGGGAAGAAGAAAGGGCTCCTATGAGCACAGAAGAATTTTCAACTGCACCTCCATATATTTGCTAACGGATGCAATCCCTCTCCTGATTTCCTCATTCTCTTTCTCAAGTTTGAAATGCCACCATTTATATTCCACTTCTTGGTTACCTACTCTTCATCACCATCTGGGCAATTCAGTTCCACCAAACCTTTTGGCCATCCTTGACATGCCTCTTTCTGCTACACTTCGGCCCATGACACCTCCAGTCAAAACAGAAAACCATAAAAATCTTTAGACCCCAGAAGTTTCTAGATCTCTGGACAATTTTCTGCCACAGATGCAAGCCTAAGAAGCACCAAGTTAACAGTGTAGCCTCCTATTTGTATTAGTGTATTAAGCTGACTCTATATGCACCTTCCCAGGAAAAGCACACGCTTAGTGCCAGAAACAGCCATGTGACAAACCATCCAGAAAAAAACAAGCAAAAGCTGATAAGTTTCCCAATAAAAAGATTATGGAAAATGAATATCAGTATCTTGTAGACTGCAGTGGATAGGCTGGCAAGAAAAATAAATGGAGATGAATTAATGAAGGAGGATATCAAAAGCAGACCTTTTTGTCCACACAAAACAATGTCAGATCCGCGCTTCCACTAGTGTGGACTGTACTAACTAGAATTGCAGGAAGCCATCCCATCACAGTCTAACCCAGTGACGACTTCAGCTGAGTGAGTTCATACCATTCAACCAGAAGATATCCTTCCAAGGGTCCTTTGCCTCAAGTTCCACATATTTTTATGGCATATTTTAGCTTTTTTAAGTCACCCAACTAATACAGTTGTTAGACAGCCATTGTTATCTAAGATGCTTTTTCACATTTGCAAAGTACTTTTCCTTCATATAAGTTATTTTTCTAAAAGCACAGGTAATTTGGGGGTGGGGGTATCTTTAAAAAAGGGTGTCTGGACTTCTCTCTATTTTTTTAAGGAAGAAATCAAGATGGCAAAGAAGAAAAAAAGTATATTTACTACTTAACAATTGTGTTATGACACACTTTACAAATCACAAGGCACTTTTTACATGCATTATTTATTTACTATCATATAAACTAAGTAAGGTAGGAAGATACAATTATACCCATCTTGTAGATTAAAAAATTGAGGTGCAGGAGAATAACTAATTTGGCTACCTTCACACTATTGATTAGAGTGCAGATTTAAAAACTGAAACCTACATATTGAGATGTTATGTTAAGTGCATTATTATTTCCACCATGTATAGCTGGGCCTCTATTTAATTTGACTTTAATACATAATATTCTATTTAAATATATTATAAAATGGTCATGAACAATGCAGAATTTGCATGCAGATTGCATGTTAATGTCAAATTAGCCAGAGGGACAACTCACCAGACAAGGCCTGATCTTTTCTTCCCTTTACAGAGTCAGTCTCTCCATCCTGCAGAAAGGGACTTGGTAGATATAAAGAGAGGCCTGAGCACCAGCCAGCACCACTGCAAAACCAACATTATCAAAAGATTCAATTAAACTATAGAAGAACCACTTTGGGGCCAGGACAGATTGGCCACCCTGAGGTCCCAGTGTCAAGCTAGCCTACGAAAAATCCCACCCTTGTCAGCTGTTAACTGTGACCTCAGAGATTCTTCTGAACCTCGTTTGCTCACTGTAAAAGGGATAATATTTTACCTATTTTAAAAGTATACCGTGATGCTTAAGTAAAAGGATGGTTATGAAGGGTTAGGCTTTAGTTCTAGACCACAAAAGAGTCTCAAGAAGTGATCATTTCCTTTTTTTACCTCTTATGGCCAGTAAAAAACAAGGAAATAGGAACTGACAGACATTGGATTTATTTTCTAACTTGTTCATTGGGACACCTAGTTCTTATCCATTGTAGCCCAGTGGCTTGCCTTACAATGCGGTTCTGTCTGTGTCTAAGGAAGCTGTAGATTGGTAGAAAAATTGTTCATCTATCTGTATAGCTGTCTCTCTATAGTCATCTCAACAGTCTACAAGTAGCCACAGGGAAGGAAACTTTAGTTCGTCTTTACTTAGGGTGGGTAAAAAAATTAATCAACACGCAAGCTTCTTGTCCATCAGTTTACAGTGTGGAGTAATAGAAAGAACAGTAGACTAGAATGGATAGTCCAGATTCCCTCTAGCAATGCCACTTGAACACGCTGTGCCTGTTTCTCATCTGTTTCTCATCATCATCTCTTTCTCCATAGCAGATAGCAAGTGTGCAGAAGTAGGATGTGAAATGCAGCCTGTGGGGGAGACACTAGCACCACTAATAAGGCTTAGTTTTTTTGCAATTTCCCCTGGAGTGCCTATTGTGTATCACAAGTCATCATCCTCCCCTTCACCAGCTCCACCCCCTGCATTACTTGGGGTGGCTGATATAGAAAGTCCTGGAGTTCTGGCAAAGGAGCCACCAAACAGAATAGATTTATAGGTCAATACATATGGGCAGCTTGCGAGTTCAGGGTCCGGCCGCCGCTGCTGAAGAAGACCTGCACTGGTCCATGTCTAGCAAGTCACAGAGAAGGAAGGGGCTCCTGGGGAGGGAGCATGCGCAGCATGTGCGAGACTCAGCTGAATCTCCACCCCCATTCATCTCCGTTCATCCCTTTACCTCCCTGAAGGAAGAGTGCCTAGCTCCGCGCGGATCCATTCAGTACAAGGGGCAATGGAGGAAGGGAACCTAAACCAAAAGCATGCTTCAGAACACAGATTTGAGGTCCTCACCGCAAAACCCACAACAGAAGAGCGCGGCCTCCTGTGCTCTCACCTGGAAAGGAAGTGGAAAGGGATCTGGGCCCCACTCGATCAGAGCTGCTCCAATGGTCACTCTCCCTGGCCCAGATACTGGAACGGACAGCAGACACACCTCTTTCAGAAGGTTTGACCTCCTTAGGAAGACCCATTCTTCAAGGACCCTGAAGGCTGCAGCTATGCTCTGGCTAAAAAGCATGTTTTATAAAACGAATCCTATCATGTAAGCAGAGTTGAGAGCAACTAAAATCCATCTCGCTATAAGTATTTTTCCCCCACCAAAGACTGAACCAGTGCCTCTCCTCCCACCCCCAACTCCATTTAGTTCTCTTAAATGGAGAACTCCCATGGTGCAATTATATGACTTTTTCATTTTTTTAAATCAACTTTCCAAGCAATCTGCAGTCAAAAGCAGGTGCTCCTGTAGTGGGGTAGGAAGTGTCCCTGCTTCTCTTCAGTCAGGGCCTATAGCCTGATTTGAGCCTGGCTGCTACTGTGGGTGAGAGAGGGTTCTCATCTCCTGTCACAAGACTTCAGGTGCATGCCCACCACCCAGACACCACAGAGCAGGACCCTCAGAGTTACACCCTGTCAACTGCCAGGACTGGCGTGCTGAGACCTCAGAATCTGAGGATGTGACACATCTGCCTGTATGTCAGCCATAGGGGGACACTCGAGTGTCAGGACGCAGGCAGCTGATAAGCAGGCATTTGTTTCTTTTTAGTGGAGAGGGGGAATGTAGGGTAACAGCAGCAAAAAAGCACAAGCTAACAAGAAAAGCTTTCTTCAGAACCTTCTTAGCCTTCAACCCATCGATTTAACACCATGTCAGAACCAATAAAAAAAAAAATGTCCAGGGAGGGGAAAATAGTTTTTGCTGGAAATCTAAAAATGCTCCCTGCTCCTGGAAGCTAATGCTGCTATAGCCTCCGTTCTACAGCCCAGCCTCACACTCTCTGAGTCCTCACATGATTACCCCTGGACTCATCTGCAGATGCTCTGTTAATCAAGCTGATGAGACCGGGAAGGAACCAGAGGTCACAGAATCACCACAGCTTCTTTCCTGTCTCTTCTCCCCTGCCACCTGCCACATGCAAGGATGTTTGGTGTTTAGCTGGTGGGGGGCACCACAGGGTTGCTGAGTGATAGGGAGAGAATCTGGTTGTCTGTTCAGCACCCACTCTAAATAATAGTGTGGGAAGGGTTAACCTTGCTCTCCTCAGGAGCAAACAATCCTAAATCTCCTTGTCTTCTTTGTCACCAAAGAGCACCCTGGCCTCCTTCCCAGCCTACTTCCCAGACTATGGGTAGCATAGATTTATCTATTCAAAAAGGTACTGATTTTACAAATAGGCAGAATAGATAGCTACTTTCAGGGATCAGTAATTTCAGAGGTCTGGGACACCTCATCTCTGACATCCCATAGACCTGACAACTATCTCCCTCAACCAAATGACTAATCGCTTGAAATTCCACCATTAAAGACTCCTTCTTTTGTTTGGAGTTCTGATCAACTACAAATACCCAGGATAGACAATCTGTCTAGTTGCCTGGGTGTTTAAACTTCAGAGGGAAATAGCATAGGAGACCTTCACTTGAGATGATTTTTGGGTAACAGAAAGCTAACCTGAAGTGGAAGGAGCATCCCTGAGGGACGTAGACGAAGCCTCACCCTCCTCACCCATCCTTCTCCTTACCTCAAGGTGGCTCAAGGGAGGGATGGGGAGGACAAGGGTCAGGAGGGAGAGGAGTGACCACCACGTTGCCAGGAGAAAGCGCTCAGCACAGAGGCAGGCCTGGGAGCCTCTGGTGTTCACCTAGGGCTCCATTGGCAGGATGCGTGGGCTCCAGTGCCACCACTTGAGGTGAGCACCCAACCCAGCTCTCGGCCACTGACATATGGCCCGAGCTGTTTCTACTGTTCCCTTTACTCTGTCTCTGTATAGAATAATATGCGATTAATTGATTTCCTGTCACTCTTTTAGTACAGAAAATTAATTTCAGAGCAACCTTGTTTTCTCAGGGTATGAATCCTCCACACACAGAGTAATTCGGCTGCTCCATTATTCATGAGAGAAAATAGTGATGGAGTGTGCGACAGAGACGCCCCAAGGCCACATGCTGATAGTCTGTGTTACTGATACAACAGTATTCCACCGGTACCTCTAAATAATTCACATCTACAACTCAATTTGGACCTGTGAATCGCTCACGATGTGGCTGGGGGAGGCAAGGCTGTGAGAGTTTGGAGACTGTCAATAACAACACAGAGGCGAAGCCCAGGGCCTCTTGATGTCATCCATCCTGGAGACAGGAGAAATGGGGGCTTGTGTCTGAGGCTACAACCTGTTGTCCCAAGCCCAGGCTTCCCTTTCACTCTAGCTCAGAGCAAAGGTCACACATATTCTGTGGGAAGGCTAAGAAGCAGAGTATTGGACCCCAGAGAAGGAAATGTGACAGCAGACCCTATAAACCCCAAACCTACTTTTAAAGAAGGCAAACAGTTCAGATTAAGCAAGTCAGTTCATTTCTCTAAACACTCAGATTTTAAGGCTGCCGATTGCTGTGTTAAGTTTTGTTTGTTTTAAACCTAGCTTGTTGTCATATTCAACTGGGCATTTGTTAAAAACAGAGATTCCTAGACCCAAACCAGAACCTACTGACCCCCGAATCTCCTGTGAGTCCATAGTTTTATATAAGTTCCCATTCTCATAGGAACAAGCTGGACTCAATGATAGCCAACAGCCCTTCTAGCTCTGAAATCTCTGATAATTATAACCAAGAAAAGTGTTAACTCAAGTCTGTGGAGGGAAGGGCTGCCTTGTCGGACCATTGGTAAGCAAAGGAATGAGTGAGACGCCTTGTCCACTAGGGAAAAAGAAGGAGCTAGCCTGAAAGGCAACAGAGCTCTCAGCCTGTTGTTATCTCCCTCACAACGCTGAAGCCAGGGAAAGGACATGGTTCCCATTGCCTCCAAAAGACAGAGGTCCCATATGCAATATCCAGGCTACCTCGACCTGGACATGTATGCCAGGCAGGATTCTAGCATGACCCCAAGACTCCCGCCCTCTAGTGGACACACCCTCCCCTGGAGTTTGGGCAGGAATGGTGAATTACTAATCAGCTAATTTTGACTTAATCCAAAGGGAATTGATCCTGTGTGGGCCTGACAAAATCAGGTGAGTCTTTAAAAGAAGTTGGAGTCGTGCTCTTGCTGGTCTGGCCGAAGTAAGCTGCTATGTTGTGAGAGGGTAGGGTCCTTGCGACTAGAGCCTATAGTTGGCCTCTAGTTGCTAAGAGTGACCCCTAGCCAACAGTCAGCAATAAAATGGAGACATCAATCCTATAACCACAAGGAACTGCATTCTGCTAACAACCTGGATGAGCTTGAAAGAAGACCAGAGCTTCAGATGAGATCGCAGCCCACTTAATGACCTTTAGTTAGCTTGGTGAGACCCTGAGCAAAAGACCCAGATACCCCACACCAAGACTCCTGATGCACAGAAACTGAGAGATAATAAATGGGTGTTTGTTTGTTATACCGGTGGGTATAACAATTTAATATGTTAGGAGGCAATAGAAAACTAATATAACAAGCAATTAAATAAAAACTATTGAACATGCATGCCCTTTACGGTTTATATAAAGTTTTTCCAAAGCCCACATCTTACCCGTTCTGCCTGCCCAGTGCCCACTCTCCACGCAGCGCCCAGGAAGTATGCACAGAACGAATAACCTCATGTTGATACTCAAGGCAGTGCCATGGATCTGAGAGGGCAGTTTTGTTTTTTCAAAAATTTTATTTCACAGATGGAAAAATTGAAGCTCAAATAAACTGCCCTAAGGTCCTATAAAGAGTCTGTGGCAGAACTAGGACTCAGGTGGAAGCCTGCTGATTCCAAAGGCAGTGGCCGTGCTCTGTGTTGCGTCCCAGCATTATCCTCTCCAAGAAAAGAAGATTGTTTCCAATTCAAGTCCCAGGTGCCTGAGTATCTACAACTCTCTAAGGAAAGGAAAACCAGCATGTTCGGAGGAAGCCGAGCACCACCACCCTCCTAGTAACCCACCCCTCTCGCGTCCAGTTGGTAGGCAGGGGCGTGGCACTGACAGGTCAGCCTGTTGTGGCTCCACGCCTGCAGCTGGCCCGCTGCTCGCCCACCGTTCCAGGGCACTCGGCTGTCCTTCTGCGTGCAGCCCAGTCTTCCTGACCTTCCCCGACCTAGAGAGACAAGGGCCCAACCAACTCGCTCATCAACAGGCCCATTGTCATTTGTCATTAATGGTAACCGATCAAATTTAAGCAACAACTGGAAAACCAGATTGCAACACTGTGCTCTTTATTGCTGGTGTTTCTGTGGAACATTAGCGGTAAGAAGCCTCCAGAGAGAAGCTTTGAAGGGAAAAAAAAAAAGAAAAAGAGCACAAAAGAAAGCGAGAAAGGTACTTCCCTGGCTGCAAACTTCACGACACAGCCACTTTGTAACATGCACCATATGCAGCAGCCACGCACAAGTCCCAATAACCTCCTTCCAAATGGTAATAAATCCCCTCGGACCCCGACATACTTGTAATTTACAACTTGGCTAAAATGAACATTATTTCAAGCTAAGCGTATTCTCAGAGGTGCAGGAAAATGTGGCAGCTTTCCTGCTGACAGAGGAGTTTCTTTTTAAATGTCATGCATTCACTTTCATTACTTCCAAATAATTGCCCGAAAAGATCGGCTGCCGACAGGGCTGGCCACTTTACATCACTATGAGTCAATTTCATCATCATCAAAGGAGCCCCTGGGAGCTGGTTTCAGCCTGGGGCGGGCTCAGCCCTCGGTTGCTGGCTCTTATTGGTCTCCTGGCTGTACAGAAAAAGGTGCCTCCATCATTCCCCAGGCAGGCTCTGGGTAAGACGGAATGTTGTCTATAGATAGACAACATGATCCGTCATCACTGTCATCATCAAATATCATTCTCCTGCATCCACTGGATCATAATGTTGTTGGCTGTCCTGCCCCAAATGTGGTGCCTGTTATCTGGAGCTAACTGAGGAAAGTGTATTCCTGTTCCTTGTGGAAGCTGGCCCTTTGGCCAAGGGAATGGAAAGCAGGAGGAGGTAACTCTCTGGGGTTAAACAGGGTCCTTTTCCTCCTTTTCCCACAGGAATACATTTTATAGAAAGATTGCTTTCAAATCTAAGACAGTCTTTGCTTCTGATTTTTGGTTATTGATTGCTGCGTAAGAAACTACCATAAAACTTGATGGTTTAATTATTTTTTATGATTCTGTGGGTTGACTGGGCTTAGCTATGTGGTTGCTCATCTCCATGTGAGCAGGGTTGCAATCACCCAGGGATTAGAGTGGGCTACAAAGTCCCAGTTGTCTTACTCATGTCTTATGCCTTGGTACAGAAGGCAGGAAGATCAGACAGACAAGATCGATGAGAGAGAAGACAGATGGTAGATAGATAGATAGATAGATAGATAGATAGATAGATAGATAGATAGACGGCGGATGGACGGACAGACAGACAGACAGACAGACAAACTCAGCTGGGCAGGTGGTCAGCTGGGCCTCTCTCTATTTCCATCATGTAGTCTCAAGTCCTTTCACTCTCCACGTGGCATTTCCACACGTCTCTCAGGTGGCTTCTGCTGGGTAGCTGGACTTCTTCCATGGTGGCTGAGGACTCACAGAGCACAACAGTGAAAGCTACCAGGACTGACACAGGATCATTTTGCCACATTCTACTGGCTAAAGTGAATCATCAAGCCAGCTCAGATTAAACATGGGGAGGGGGCAGACAAGAATGTGATGACTTGGGGGCCATCTATGGAGAGGAGCTCCAATTCAGGAAGATGGAAAGGAGAGAGCAGAAAATCCATTTCCTTTGTGAAATATCCCCAAGTATTACCATCAACTCTAATCTCCCTTAAGGAGTAAAAAAGATAAATATAACAAGTTCCTTAGGGAGTTTCAACTCATTGGGATATTAGCATGAAAGTTTAGGTTTTTTATAAAAGCCTACAGTACCCAGTATTCCCAGGCCGAATCCCATCTAAGTTTTAACCAGGCTCGACCCTGCTTAGCTTCCGAGATCAGATGAGATTAGGATTGTTCAAGGTGGTATAGCTATCGACTGACTATAGGCATGAAAGTTTTATTTCTTCCAGTCACTGCCTCAAATTGTGGTAAGTTTAACCCTCCTTTCTTATTGCTTAATGACATTCAAAGCAGATTCCATAACTTTCTAGTCACATTCACTGATCAAAATAGTCTGGTCCAGTGTGTTAAGATGACTTGAGAGGATCCTTTTCTTGAGTCGTGGTCATGGTTTTGTGATGATAAAGGATATCTTTAATTTTAAGAAATGTCTAGAGGTGAAGTGTTATGATAGTACAATTTACTTTGAAATTGATAGGTAGAGAACTAGGGAGGGAGGGAGGAAGGGAGGGAGATAGACCAACTAATTATTAACAATTAGTGAAACTTGGTTGGGGGTGATTAGATGGGTGTTTATTGTTCTTATTGTTCACTATTTCTACTTTTTTTTAAAACTTACTTATAAAAGGTTAAAGAAATTGAGTCCACTTTACAGCCTCAATTTTATATCCAATTTGAAGTTATCCTCCTCCATCCTTGGTGCAACTTGAGGCTTTAGGAACATGCAACTATCGTGCTGGAGAAGGAAGTGCCCTTGTGCCTAATTGCATGTGATTGTCATTCTATCCATGTCAGGTTTGCATTGCTCCTCTCGTCAACACTGACCAGTAGTTACTTCTATGGCACATACCTGTTTTGGCGGATCCTACCGGTCCTCCTCACCACACGGTTCTCTGATAGGTGAGACCCATCTCTGCTCTCCTCCCTACAAACCAACCCCTCAGTTCCTGACATCCACGGTCCACTTCCAAATTTCTAGCCCCTAGGGCCGTTTTCTGAGAAATATCTCTCTCAAGTGAGATGCAGGCAAGATGGCTTGGGTCATTGCTCCTCCACTGTGCCTCCTTGGTCTAACAATGTGCCACTGTGTGGAAAGGGCATTGGTTGCTGCATGGCTCCCCTTTCTTCAAGCCCCCCATCTCCAATTCTCTTTCCCTTGCTCTGAGACAGGTCTTTGAAGTCCTTTTGTAAGACATCCAGCCAGGGAATATAAGATACTGGTTTTCATGTTTACAAGGGGCCCTCTTCACTTCGTTTGGTAGGGAGGAGGAAAATGGAAGCTTCTCTTTCCTCCTTCCTTTACTATCAACACTGCATTCCCCACAGAGCAGACAATCCTGATGAATACCCACCCTAGTCTCCAGTTTTCTCCTTATAAAGACTAAGGTTCACTAGGATGGAAGCGGGGATTGATGACTGTGGGGGTCCATTCTGCCACTTCATAGGAAGGTCTGGGAGAAGGTGCTAGCCCAGTTGTTAGGGAATCCATTTAAAATGTGGGGCTTAGTGCCTCCTATATTCACCTGTGGACCTTAATCCCTGATTCTAGAGTAACAAGAAAAAAAATCTACTCTAAATATCCCTTTACATTTATATAAATATGGCTAATGCATCTGCACAGAGAAAACCCAGTTTATAGACGCGACTCAACTGCTAACTTGCTGTATGACCTTGATCAATCACTTAGCATCTCTGGCCCTTACAGTTGGTTGATAAGGGCTCACCAGCTGGTCCAGCAGGCTTCCAAATGAGTATTACAGATGCCTAGGCCTCCTGAGAAATACTTTAGAGGCACTGCAAACATTGACATGAACCTGACCAAAAAGTAATGAGTTAGATTGACCAGGAAATTAATTCTTCACTCAAATCTGTTTTTTACAATGGAGTTCCAGGTAAGATTTTCATTTCAAAAAAAGAGTTCTGCCCTAAAATGTTTGAAAGCTTTACATCAGTCCAACTGCCTCATTTGACTGCCACAGAAAATGCTAGCTTCTGAGGAATGGTTGGTGTGGGACCTGCTGTCACGCCCGTTTAACGAACCGCTGGTTCTCTCTGATAGAAGCAAAAGAGAAAACAGTTTCCAGATTGCTGGCAAAGAGAAGAATCTTTTAAACTGTTATATCCAAGGAAAAATCACCCTCTGCTTTGGTCCCATGTGTATGTGGGTGTGGGTGTGGGTGTGTGAGTGTGGGAGTGCCCACATGCATGCGCCTCCACCTCAGTTGGCCTATTGTGTGGCAGGATTAAATTAAAAACTGCACAAGGCGTCTGAGGCAGGGTAATCAATCACTTCATCACTGCCACTGCAGATAAAGAGAGCGGTGAGACAAGAGGAAGGATGGAGGAGCACATAAGAGAGAGTGATAAATGCCCCACCTTGGAATCAGCCTGAGCCACAAATCATGCTCCTTTGGTGCTCATGGGTCCCTGTGTGCGGAATTTGGAGGATGAAGAAGGAAGTCACCAACAGCAATCTAAACTCATTCCGAAAGAATCCCAGGGCTGTCCTCAAACAGCTGGTGTGCTGGGCAAGACTGGAAGGGGAAAGAGCTCTGTAAGATCTTGGGTTGGAAGAGAACCTCATTCCACACACATATGACTCCCAAGGCGGTCACTGCGCATGTACCTGCTCTGCTAACTAACCAACCAGACCTGTGTGTGCATTCTGGGATGTTCTCTTCCTGCTGAAGCAACAATAGGCGTGGCAGGGTCTCAGAAGCTGGGAGGACCCCATTGTCACCTGGCAGAAACATACCTCCATCCCCTGGAGAAATTGCAGGGCCAGGCTCTGGCAGGGAAGACTGCAGTCTGTCAGCTCTGAGTGGCATCGGTAGAGTACCAGTTCCAGCATCCCGTGTCCTCTGCATGAATGCAATTTCCCCAAATGTCAGGAGAAAAGCATTATAGATAACACATTATGTGTGTCTTTGACCCAGTAAGTGCTGAAATCACAGATCTCATTATTCTGACATGATAAAATTTTCTTTCCCTTTCTTTCCGGCTGACTGCCATTGTTTTTCTGGACTGCAGACATAATCACCAAAGGTGCAAAGCCACCATAAGAAAACTGGCCTCACCTATGTTCTCCCCCCCCCAAAAAAAATCCAGGTCTAGAAAATATTCTTAAGGACAATTCATAACAGGACAGTAAGTTTCAGATATTTTTGGTCAGAGCTTTATTGAATGGCGGAAGAACAGACCGTCTTTGACCTTGACCAGAGTTGTGGTGTATAACTCCACCTATACATCCGACCTCTAGTGCTGGGACAGTTTGTGTGGTGGGGCAGGTGCAAGAACACTGACTGTGCAGGAACAAGCCATGGATTTGAATTCTAGTTCCCCCTTTTTATCTGTGTGCCATGCTCAAGTTGTTAATTATTCTCAATTTTATCTACTCAGCTATAAAAATAGAGGATGTCATAGGATGGATGTGAGGACTAAAAAGATGCTGATTGCATATAAGATGATGGGCAAATAATTGATGCTGAAAACATTTATTATAGTCAAATCTGAGGTTCCACTTCAGGGATGTAGTCAATAAATCATCCATTCAATCAACAAACAAAGAAGTATTTACTGGATGCCCTGATCTTAAAGCCAGAAGACATGGGCTCACTAAATATTTGTTGAATGAATGAATTGCTTCTCATCCATCACTAGGTGCCTCTGAAGCAGTCACCAAATCTCTCTCACTATTTCACAGCCTCTATAATGCAGCATTGGGAGGGATAATCTTGAGACAGCCTCCCAGTTTTGATACTCCATTCATTGAGTGGGACCATGTGGGTGCACAAAGGGATCTAAGACAAAGTTCCGGCTCTCTCAGGCCTTACCGCCTAGGTAATGAAATGCACCATATGGAACTGCATGAAGGTAGCGGATAGGTGAAGGCCGTTTGTGAGGAGTTCAGGTAAGGGGTAGGTGCTTTAGGTGTCCAGAAGAGAAAGAGCACACAGGTGGGCTGGTGAATGAAGGGAATGAAGCTGGGCCTTGGAGGAAAGACGGCATCATATCAGTAGCAAGAAGAGTGATGGCATTCTGGGCAAGGTATGCTGAAATGCAAGCTAGAATGATTACATTCCCTTAAATTTCAGTTAAATTCAAGTCAAATTAAAGAAGTCAAATTCTAGGATATAAGGTCCGGGCATTAAAAGCAGAACCACATGGCAAGCTTTCCCTGCCTGAGGTGGGCATCCTAACAGGGGCTCTTCAAGACTTCCCTTTTGTTGGCTGGAAGCTGCAATGCCAGTGAGAGCCTGGAACTATTGACCTTCTCACCTGCTTTTTTCATCATCTCTCTACACGGTCTTTCTGAAAAGTCTCTGCCCTGTGTTTGTCCCTTCTCTTGCCCAGTGTCTCCTCCAGGCTGAGGGGTAGAACACCAGAAAGCCATAAACACTGGGCAGATTCTCTTCAGTCTGACCTCCCAGCTTGGTCTTGCCATCTTCTTTCCACCACAAAAACAAACAAAGGAAAATATATAAATTGAGTTTTTCCAATTATAAAAAATAACACTATTTTACATTTATTGCAAATTTTGGAAAATATAATCATAAAGAAAGTAATAATCACCAGTGTTAAACATAGATGATAGATAGATAGATAGATAGATAATATATAGATAAATTATAGATAGATAACAGATGACAGATATTCAAAACTGGATACACAGCTTGACATTTTGTTTGTTTGTTTTCATTTGATACCCATTCCAAACATATTCCCGTGCCCTTAAAATGTTATTTGAAAGCACGATTTTTAATGACTGTATAATAATCATTAAATGGATTTAACCATAAATTATCTAACTTCCTCTATTGTTGGATTTTAAGGTTATTTTTCAGTTTTAGCTACTATAAATAGTGCTGAAATGAACATCCTGTACATAAATATTTTCTTAAGATTGTTTTCTAAGGTTAAATTCGTAGATATGGAATGTCTTGGTTAGTGTTTGTATAATTTAAGGCTGTTGATACACATTGCATTTCTATGTTTCCAAATGCTCTACAGTTCATTGATTAGCTAATGTGATATTGCTAATTATTACAATAACTTTTCATGAGATATGTCTTGTCTCCCTAGCTGGACTATAAGCGCCTCTAAAGCAAGAACCAATTATCCACCAAGGCACCTTGCACAGTAGCCAACGGATGAGTGTTGAGTGAGCAAAATAGGGCCACCAGAATCTCAGTGAATCTCCTCCCCCCAGAGGAGTATTAACAGGGCTCACTCTGATATCCACCCCAGGGAGTTTAGTTGCTCAGGTGCCAAGAAACTTCATTATTACTTGGCCTTCTCCACAAAGAAATCCCACACCATAACTTTTAGGTCCTGGTGATTTCATCTCAGCCCAAAGAAAAACTTCTAGACAGCTTGTGTTTCCCCAAAATAAAACGGGCTTTCTTAAACAGTGGTGAGTGGAGACTATGTGACAGGGATGTGCTTAAGGGATTCAATATGAAATGAAATGTAAGGACTATCCAATCCTGAGATCCAGGGATTCTTTTCATTATTATCAATCGTCATAGCCCCAAGGTACAGCAGTCTACCTCAAGGGCTTTCCCAATAAATGCTGCAGACTAAATGACAGAATCCTTGACCAGCTCAACAACTGACAGAAGTGGGTTGAGGGCTAAATCAATGGTGTTCACAAACTGAAGGTGCCTATTAAATCTTTCTTCACAGCATCAATTACATGATGGCCGTGTAAATCTTTTAAAACGGCTCCAATATTTCATTTCAGCTGTGGCTCTACTGCAGGAGTGAGTGAGTGGTATGCCTCTCACAGGTTACATTCCACCCAGAGACGCCTCAGGAAACAAAGGGGCAGAGGGCACTGCATGGAGAACCAGGGAGCAGACTCTTACCCAGCTGAGGGAGTCCTACAGGTGGGGCCAGAATAATCTCACAAACTCAGACTAACTGAAGCCAAATGAGGGCACCCAACAAATTCACTTTAAAAATCATTGACTGGTTTAATACAAACTCAATATAACCGCTTGCAAGTACCAGTAAAACAGCCAAGTTTATGACTTCCTTGTCTAGGAGGTCCTGGGGCGCCGGCCCTGGGGCGGGAGTACACTGTAAGCAGTATACCACCCTTAGGTGGGTGGGTGTGGGGATGCGTGTTGGGGGCTCCTCTAATAAAAAGCTTGTTCTCCCATCTTTTTTTTTTAATTGATGTATTTAAAATTGATTTATTTCCACCACCTGTAATGTGCATGTGCTAAGTGAAGTTGGGCTTCGAAGCATTCCCCTCTGAACTGTCATAGCTCTAAGTTGAGGTCACAGTTAATGAGGTTTTTCTAAGCCTTTGAAGGAAATGAGCTGTAAGGTTTTTCCACAGTTTTTATCTCTGGCACAGGGGATAAGGACACTGTCCTCTGTCTCCCCAGCACTCCAAAGCTCACCAAAAGAAAGGCAGAGAAGGCTGTAATTAACGTGGCACTATTATCCCCAGCAAGCAAAGAGATGATCAAAGGAGCATGAATGCTGCAGCCACCCTTAGTCCCTGAGCAGAGCTGGCAGGTGAATGGAAAGGAAAGAGCTTTGTGTTAATTAGTAACAACCTCTGCTGCTCGCCCCAGGAAAGGTGGGGACCGAAACACCCTCAAGCGTAGACCATTTCAGGTGACTCTTGGGGCTGTTCCCTTTCAGATCTTGCTGCATTTGTCCCTTTCCCACTTACACTGTGTAGAAATGAATGATGTGCTCTGGACAGCAATTTTGCTGCAATTCCCTCAAAGTGCAAGCCCCTGGGGACTCCTGAACTTCCTGCCAAATAACACGGCCTCCTTCCTAGTCATCATCAGATTCTCTCTGGGACACTTACAGAGCGAGTTCGTTTTTCCTATTTTTCCCACTTTTCACTCCACCCCACCCCCACACGAACACCCACAACATGTTCAGTAATGAATGCATTTAATCAAGTTTATGAAGCCTCTTTATTATCAATAACCCTAATCACTCTTAATTACTGCATCATTAGTTCGGCCACGCTCAGATGTAGCACTTAGGCGGAGCAGTAAATGACAACTCCAGAAAAATGACTTGCTGCATAAAAGCCTGGGAGGAAGGACCTGACAGGAAAAGAGGCAAAGAGAAGAGTGAGAGTGCTCAAGCTGTGCAAGGCAGCCTGCTGCTGGGCAGAGTGAGGGGAGCTATGCCATTAAGAGGTTCGGCCAGGTGTAAAGATGCCGGTGAGCCAGTTTTACATTTTTCTAAACTTTGGGGAGTGCCACATCAGCAGCCTAAGTGCACGTTCTGCTTGACAAAAGTTGCTGTTATGTTAATATCTAGCACCTGCCACCCTCGGGATCTCCAAGCCCTCTGCAAGCTCCATCCTGTTCAAAGCCAAATGCTTGGTGGATGCGAGGTGAAGGATGCACCTTGTCATTGGGAAAGCAGCAAGGGGTGGCCCGCTGCAGGTCGTTGTTGAGACATTAACTCTCCTGCTTTTCCGTGTTCTTGAAGGCTCTGCACAGCCATAGAAACCACTAAGATGCCTCAGGTCAGGAAGAGGTGGTGGCTAGCATCATGCTCCTCCCTAGGAGCTCAGAGATCTAAGACCCTGTGGGAATGCAACCTTAACTCACAATGTAATCTCTGAACTAAGGATAATCTATCATGTGTGACCCATTTCAGTGTTTGACCAGGATATGTAAAATTCATGTTCGTTTCTAAATCTATATATTGTTTTAAGACTTATATTGATAGTTGCTATTGCTTCAACCAAACAAAATTGCTTCTAACAGAAATTAACACAAGACTACATAAAAACTGCAATTACTCAAGAAAGTTAGTCTGTTCTGGCATTGTTAATACGATATAAATTGTGTGAAAATCTCAATGATAACAAAATAATTAGTAATTTCACTAAAATAAGGACAAGAAAAATGAATTTTATGGAATAAATTCATAGACATTTTGAATTAGAAATGTCTTTTTTGTCACTCATCCCAAACCACTGGCCCATCCACAGAGCACCAAAATATGCAAAACAACAATTAAATTTGGTCATCTTTGATATATGCCCACCTTCAGACAACTATAACTATAGTTTTAACTATGTTTGAAGGTATATTTATCAATGTGGGAAGATAGAATATTTTTAACAGTTTATTTATATCATTCGTACCTTTCACACATTGAGATATGTTGCTATTTGTACTCTTGCTTTCAGCCCTGAAAACGTCTGGTGCAGGCCTGCTAATCTTTGATGCTAATCCATCAGGGTCTAAATTCCTCAAACAAAGCCCTGACTGGTAGACCTCAATGTAAGTTACAATTCTTTGCTGTTGTAAATAATATATTAGTTAACATTACATGCGGATCTTTGCAGATTTGGGAGATTATTTTCATAGACTAAATATACAGATGTGTAATTGCAAGGGCAGAGGGAATGCCCATTTTATATCTGATTCACATGAATAAATTGCCTTTCTAGAAGATTGCACCAACCAGTTTATAACTCCACCAACAGCACGTTTCCACACACCCTCAAAACATAAACTTTACTATTGTTTCTAAAAGGTGCAAAGTGAGAACTCCCAGATATAATATGAATTTCTTTTCATTAGTGTAAACATTTATTGGAAATTTGTATTTCTTTTGCTGTGAATCATCAATTTACATCATTTTGGTGCTAATTTGCCTTCTCATTGGTGTGTAGTTCTTTACATATTGATAGTAAATATTCGCCTAACACACATAATATATTTTTTCCAGTTTTGTCTATTAGCTTTGTTAACAAAGCTAATTTTCTTTTTGTCTTTGTTAACAAAGCTAATTTTTTGTTTTGTCTTTGTTAACAAAGCTAATTTTTTGTCTCTGTTTTGTCTTTCGATGTGAAATGTATAAAATTATTGTAATCAAATCTGTCAATTTTTTAAAGATTTCCAAACTCGACGTAAATCTTCAGAAAATCTTTAGTAAGATCTGCTTCCACACCAAGGTTAAAGAACATTTTCCTATATTTTATAATAGCACTTAAATCCAAATTCCTCTGGAATTAACTTTGATTAATTAATTTATCAATTCCTACATCAATAAAATATTATTTAGTTACTATAACTCTATAGCATATTTGATAGCAAAGTAAATCTTACCATCGTTATTCTTTTTTCCTAAATTAATTAATTAATTTTTTTATAAATTCACTTTTCAAACTGAACTTTAGAATTGATTCATCAAGTTCAAAAATATCTCACTGATTTTGGATGCTAGTCCATAAATTTACAGATTAATGTGGGATAAAGACATATTTACAAGTATGACTATTTCTAGCAAGAATATGGTATGTTTCTCAATTTTTTGAGTAATGTTCTTAGCTTTTTCAGTATTGTTTCATGTTTTTATATAGTTCTCCCCTAGTTCATGTTAATTTCCAGCAGCTAGATACATTTATGTACAAATTTTTTTCCATTCTTAGACTCCAATTGGTTATTATTAATGCACAGGAAAATGATTGATATTTGTCTTCTATCAGCTAATTTACTGAGCTCTCTTATCTAATAGATTCTCATTTGATTAACTTCGATTTTCTAGGTTTACAATAATACTATAATCAATAATGAACTTTTTTGGCTCTTACTTTCCAATATTTATCTCTTGTTTACTTTTCTTTGCCTTTTTTTTTTTTTCCAGCTAGACTTCAAATGGCAATAGCATTGGAGAGGAGCCTTAATTTATCCATTTCCGCTCCTTCACAGTTTACTATGATGGTTAGTATTGGTTTCTGATACTTTTTTGTTAAATAATTTCCTTCTATTTTTAATGTACTAAAGTTTTTAAAATTATTTTCTGTTCTCAATATTGAATTTTGTAAAATGTAGTTTTAAACCCTGATGAGATGTTCATAGCTATTTTTCTCTTTTAACCTATTATTTAATAAATTATATCACATTTTAAAGTTATATAATTTCTTAAAAAGTTAATAAATTTCCTAATGTTGAAATAAGCTTCCATAATCTTTCCTAGAATAAAATCTCCTTGGTTATAACACATTTTTCCTTTAATACATTGCTGTGTTTGATTTGTCAGGATTTTTACATCTCTAGTCAAGTGAGATTATTCTGTATTTTTTCATTATCAGAGTCAAAAAATGAAGTTGAAGGCATTCCACATTTTTCATGCTCTGGAGAAATTTATGTGATCTGGATATTATCCTTTCATTGTAACCATGATAGAACTTGCCCACAAAACTATCTAGACCTGGTAACTTTTTGGTGAGCCTGTAAGAAAGGGGATGATTTATCGTTCTATATTTAACATATTCTTGAGTCAATTTTGGACTTTTTCAGTGGGGAAAACCATTGCATCTAGATGTTCAGATTTATTGGAATCATGTTCCATATAATATTTTCTTAACATTTTTAATGTTTAATTTGAACATATTTGTGGTTATAAAATGTGGTTGGCTAGACAATATTCCCCCAAAAGATACCCATGTCCTAATCCCCAAAATGTTACTTTATTTGGCAAAAGGGATTTATAGATGCAATTAAGGTAAGAGTATTAAACAGGGGAGATTATCCTCAATTATCCAGAGGAATCCTATGTGAAATTACAAAAATCCTTATAAAAGGGAGGCAGGAAGTTCAAATGAGGAAGTAAAGAGATGTGATGACAGAAGCGAAAGGTTACTGTGGTGCAAGAAAGAGGTCAGGAGCCAAGGAATACAGGAGGCCTCCAGAAAGCAAGGAAACAGATTGCCCCATAGAGTCACAAAAAGGAGCCAGCCCTGCCAACACCTTAACCATAGCTCAGTGAAACTGATTTCAGAACTTAAAAGAATGAATTTGTGTTGTTTTAAGGCACAAAATGTGTAGCAATTTGCTACATGGTCATATAAAACCAATACATGCAATCTTTTTTGTATCAAAATTTATTTGGGGGGGGTGGTATTTTTAAAGAACATACTTTTTTTCCTAATTCATTTGTTTCTGTTTTGATCTTTGCTGAGTTTTACCTCTTACTTTCTTTGGTTTTCTTTATCCCTATTTCATCCTTTTTTAATTCAATTATTATATCATTTACTTTTCTTTTTTTTTTTAATAAAGTTATTTTAAAATATGAATCATCTTTTAAAAGGAGATTCTGCCATATTCCATAACTTCTGGTGTGCAGGATTTTAGACTTTTAATAATTTTAAATAATCTATCATTTCTGTTTTAATTATTTTTCTGACCCATCAGTTATTT
Source organism: Eonycteris spelaea (assembly GCA_003508835.1). Taxonomy (NCBI): domain Eukaryota; kingdom Metazoa; phylum Chordata; class Mammalia; order Chiroptera; family Pteropodidae; genus Eonycteris; species Eonycteris spelaea. The sequence continues at coordinate 10,578,130 of PUFA01000043.1, forward strand.
TTTAAAGTTGTTTTAAGTTTTAGAGGGTTTTTTTTTTAGTCTCAAATTTTTATAGTGTTGGCAAGTATCACTGTATTAGTAAATTCAAAGTTAAATGCACTGATGCATTGTGGTCAGAGAATGTAGCCAATAAACTTTCTGAGGAAGTTATTACCATAAAAGTTCAGTTTTTGCAGATGTTTCAGTACCCTTTGGAAAGAATAGGCATTCCTGATTTGGGAGGAATAGGATTCCATATATATCTGGGAACTCACACTTCATGGTTATGTTATAATATCCCCTATATCCTTATATTCATGGCAAGTTCTGTCTTTATCCCATAGCTGTGAGGGTTTTAGTTGAGAGAGTGACATGATAAAGTTTACATATTTAGAAAGACCGTTCTGATAATAGGAAGACAGAATATGGGTTAAGGGACAAGAATGGAGCCATTTAAGAGACCCCCTAGGCAAATGCCTAAACAGAGCATTGTGGAGATGAAAAGTAAAAACGAGAAAACCCTTAGACATCATTTAGCCCAACCCTCTAAGATGAGAAAATCGAGGCCAATGAAAAGTTGGAAATAACTGGTTCAAGGTCACATAGGCAATTGGCAACAGAGAAGGGGACTCAGATCCAAGATCCTTGACCACCAGCCTTCGGCCCCTTGCACCATGTAATGGTTTTGGAGTCCTCAGGAGCAACTACACAATTCTATAGATTTCTCCTCGTCTATTCTGCAAGGACATCTATACCTTTTCATTCTCTATTTTGTCAGTAAGGACTGAGAACTATTCAAGAATGTGATCATACTCTCATCCAAAAGAATCTGTTAAGCCCCACCTTGATGAAGAAGGCACCGTTCTGAGAGCTCATGGCATTTCCCCACCCAGGATACACAACACAAACAGCAGTGAGACCAACAAGCATCCACAGAGTGTCAGTGTTAACTTCCAAAATTGCCAGCCCCCAAAAAGTATATTTGCATCGAGCCCATGTCAAGATAAAGTGCATTTTGGCACACTTTAAAAAGCAATTGGTTTTGAACACTGGGAGCATTAATAAATGTCACATTACTTTTTAAATAGGATTAAAAAAAATTCTTCCTCTTACTATGCTGTGCTGAGCACTCTTTCAGCCAAGCTTCGTTCTCCTTGCATCTCTTTGTTATCCTGACCAGTTTGGGGAGACATTTTGGAATGGCGGAGGCCTTCTGAATTTTTGTAAGTTTGGGTACACTTCAAAAATATCACCATGTTCATTATCATGTTGGTAGTTGACACCACTGCCTCCGCCAAATGGCTATTCCCGTAACAGTGAGACCTCAGTTTCTTTACTCAAAAATGGAGATAAACTTGGGGAGAGGGGTATTATAGGGTTAAACAGTTGCTATATGGAAATGCGTTCAAAAAGGTTAGTAAGAACTCGGTGAATCTTAACTTCTACTAGTAGCATAATAGCCATTGTCAAACTAATTTAATAGTAGTAGTATTTAATCATATTCTAGAGGGACAGATTGCCTGAACTGTTCAGTTTTTCAGAATCCAGGCTGATATCATTTTTTTTTTTTTTTTTTTTTTTTTTTTTGGTAAGAGGCAACCTAATGTAGTAGAAAGTTCTGGAATCAGATAGCCCTGGGGTGAAATCTCACCTCTGCCTTCGGCTTAACTCTGATATCATGGGTCAGTTATTTTAGGTCTGTGAGCCTCTTTCATATTGTAGGGGAAATATAAACAACAATCCCCAACCTCTAGAGTCAATGAACACACTGATAGAACAAGGGAATCCCATTACTCCTTACCCCCAATCGACTTCTTTACTTAGAATTGCTTAAGTTTTTCTCTCCTGGGAAATAAGAGGTTCACTCCTGGGACTGAGGAGACTAAGGAAATGGAAATGAGGGCCAGGTGAGATTCCTGGCCCAGAAAATAAGGGATTCTGGAAACATCATTGGTCCAAATCGAACAAACACGGACAGTTTGGTATGAAGATGAAGAAAGTGATAGGGCAATGGGAAACATGACAGCACCGTTTTCCGATTCCACTCCGCAGGGGGTTCGGCTGAAGCTGGAAACTCCTCTGTGGGAAGTAAGTTAGAAGGAGAGACAATTGGGAGAGAAAAATTGGGAGCAAAAAAAAAAAAAATGTAGACAAATTAAAAACGCCATGTAGCAAATTCTAACCAACTCAGTCATGAAAGTCTGAAATCTCTCATCAAGTTGATGTGATCTTGTTATTGAAGACAGATCAGTGTCAGTGAAAACCCAGGAGAAGGGTTGTGAAAATGAGAGGTTTGTACATAAAATGACTACCAGAGTGCTAGGCATCACAGGGCTGACCTGGACAGTGTTATTGTTGCTATGAGTGTTCTGCAACCACACATCCCTCTGTCAGCCCACGGGGGAAGCGCAAACATGCTCGTCCTGCATGGGGCCCATGATCTATACAGCCATGCACTCCTAGGTAATATCTGGAAGCCAATGGAAATGAACATCCTGGGTCCCAGAACGCACTGAAGATACAGTGTGGGCTAAAGCCAGGAGGAACCCAGTGAGCCCACACTCTTCCCTGACAAGCCTGGGGCATCTCCTGTTCAGATGCGCTTCTAAAAGTGGCAGTCACCATTCTACCCTGTCCTTACTACAAATTGCAGTGTCTCTAGACTATGTTCCCCTGTACTTCTCAAGTCTGGTCCCCTTGGGAAAATGTGGTAACAGTAAGATACCCACACAGTGACTGGTGTTCCAGAAAGTGATAAAACACTTTTTAAAATGGCTGGTAATCATCTCTCAGATATACCGCCATCACTTCACAGTGAGTATTTAGTCAGGGCTGCCCAGCAGACTCAGCCTCTGGGATAGAGCAAGCATTTACCGGGTTCATTTCTGCCAGAGGAAGAGAAGAGATTTAGACCTATATATAGTGGCCAGGAGAATGAGGACAAGTATGAAAGCAGCACTCACTAAGACAGGCAGAACCACTGTGACAGGACACAGAGAGGCACAGCCTGGGTTCTGGAGTTTGGCAAGCACAGAGGCTGGTGTTCCATCATGGCCTCTCCTCTATTACTTCATCTCTCTCCTCTCCCAAGGTGCCCAGGGGGAGCAATGACCCAGCTAAGAACAGAGCAGCAATATCAGAAAACATACCACAGGTAACTATTTCAAAGAAATTGAAAAAGGTGACATTTTCCATTATGGCCCAGTGTGTCGGCACTAATATTCCCCTTTTCTTAACCACAGGCTCTGCACTGCCACCCGCAGCCTCTTGACTTCACTTCTAAGAGGTACTACAGAGGAGCCTCAAGGAGAGGTTTTGTCTTGCTGACACATCTTATTTCCACTCATGTTGGCACAGGGAAGGCTACTTTGTTTGTGTCTGACTCCAGCTGGGTCACAACAGGAATCTGCCTGATGAGCTGAAATGATGAGAAGATTGCTCCCAGCTTGGCCAGCCACTATGCAAAAGGCCTTCTTATGCTAACCCTCTCCCACCTCCACAAGCACAAACTCACACCCCACAATGCTTCTGGTCCCCACACACCTTGAAGAGGTTCCGACTGAGCGTGCTTTGTGCAAACAGCGGTCACTAAAACCTTGTGCCTCAACAAGGGAAGAAAGTAATTGCAGAGTGTAACATTCTTTCCTATAGAAGCTCATTCTAGGCTAAGGTACTTAATCGGGAGCTGGTGACATGGCAAAAAGCACATAGGTGCTGGAGCCGAAAAGAATCTGTGTTTATTCACTCATTCAGCAAGACATTTATCCAGCGACCACCACGAACTGGTACTCTTCTAGGTGCTGGCAATCTACCACTAAATAGCAACTCGGATGATGTAAAAGCCTCTGCTCAAATGGGAGCCACATTCTCCTGGGCTAGGAACCAATGGTAAACCAGCAGCACTGGGCACATTACATCACTTCTCTTCATCATAGGTTTTTAATTTCTCAAATGGAACTAAGAATGATAGCTGTCTTATGGGCCATTGTGCCCTTTTGTAATGTGTTACACAAATATATTCTTATTATTAATATTTTCTCAGCCTAAACCCAAGGAGCATATTCATAGGAGAAGAGGAAAGAAACTGGAATATAATTATCCTGATTCTCTCTGGCCTAGGAAGTTCAGAAGAGCCTCAGATTAGGACTCTGGGGCATCTTCTTCACTACTATCCCTTAAACTCTATCTTCCTTTGTCGCAGTATTTTCCACACTGTACAAATGTTGTCATTACAATAGTTCATTATGCTGAACAACCTTGGATGCATATGCTCTCTTATTCAGCTCCTAATCCCCGTTGCCTAGTACAGTGATACTATTTCTAGGTAGTTACATGTCATTATATTATGAATGAGTAGGAAATAATAAGGATTCTCTGAGTACTATTGTTCTATATGTTCCATACTTACCATACCACCCTTTAAAAGCGCAAAATATGTAGTTTATTCCACTAGTGGCATTGTCCTCCAAGCTTGTTGTTGTCCTTCAAACCTGCCCATCTCCTCATATAACACAGTCAAAAACATGGACTGCATTGTTATCTCCTGAGGATGCTTCTATGCTAAGCCCCTTCCTAACTAACAGAGCCATCGTTCATTGTAAAATGCCTGAGGAGCTATGCTGAGGCAGGTGGACAGTGTCTCCTAAGGTGACACACCAGATGGCCTTAATCATATCATGCCCAAGGCTGCCAGGAACTGGAGCTGCTCCTGGAACTGAGGGTCAACGGAGCCCCAGTTTGAGTCCTATGGACAGGTGCCCTGCTGTGCAGGATGATGCGAGATTGAGAAGAGAGGGTTTCTCCCACTCCCCTGGGTATCCGCCCCAGGGCTCAGTTCCCCAAAGGTCCTAGAAGATATTCTTAATTGTCATCTCTTGAGTGAAGACTTTGAAATCAGAACAACTTAGTTTTGAATTAGAGCTCCGTATCTACTAGCTGTAACCAAGTGACTTTTCCTCCTTGAGTTTCACCCAGTTTCTGCATTTATAAAACGGAGCTGATAACATCTATTTTGAGGTTTATTATGAATATTAAAGAGATAATTCATGTGACATACAGAGTCTAATACATATAGGATGCTTAATAAATGGTAATAACAACATTATTTGAGGATTTACTGTGTGCCAGGCCCCATTCTAAGAGCTTTGCATATATTCATTTATTTGATTCTCCCAACAACTCTATGAATAGGCAATTTAAATGGGGATAAAATAAAATAATAAATATACAAATAATAAATATAATAGAAATATAATATGATTCATATATATAGATAAAAATAGAAAACTAAAGCATAAAGATGCTACATAAGCTGCCCCAGGCCACTCAGCTGACAAAGTCCTGAGTCAGGATTCATACCGCATTCCTCTGACCTGGAGTTCCCTCTCTGGCCTCCATGCTGAGCAGCTGCTGGTGTTATTCACTCATACACGAGTTCCCTAAAAGTGTTTTGTTCTATCTCCCATCCCGGAGTGACACAGGGTACACACCCACATTGGTGTCTTAGAGAGGACAATGCTGGTATTTGGCTGTAGGGGATGTCTGTCTTTTTTTTTTTTTTTTTTTTAAGTCAAAGAAATTTATTTCCTAAGGTCATGACACAGGAAGTATACTCTGCCACAGCTTGGGGGCCAGCGCTCTCAGGACATGCTGGGTGGACCAGGGAGCTGCCGGTCAGCCGAGGCGAGCTGTCTGGAGCGCGGGTGCCAGGGGCGGGTCCTGAGCACACGCTGGGGCTGGCCAGGTAAAATGCAGAAGGCATCTACGTGTCATTATGAAGCCTGTCCATCAACACTTGGTAAAGGACATCCTCATGAAGAATCGACCTACCCCTTCTGAGAAGCTTCCAGGCTCTGCAGTAAAACCAGAGTTAAGGTGCTAAGATTAAAGGACCCACACAAATGACTTCATCCCCGGAGGGATGAAGAAGGAGACTGAAGAATCCTGGGCAATGCACGGTGCTCCAGACTGAGAGAGGCAAGCAGAACCACTCTGGGACCCGGGGGGCCTGGGATTCAATTGACGTTCTCTTTTAGCTGAAGGTATGGACTGGTGATCTAGACAAGAATTGTTGCTTTCTTGGGTGACAAACTGAGCACAAGAAAATCTCAGCTTGACTGAGGTATAGAAAGGCAAAGAGAACCAGAGAGACAGCACCAACCTCTCTTCAACCCTTGCAGCCTCACTCCATGCATGACGTGCCAGCTCTTAGTAAATTCTGCTCTGCATTTTTATCTTCTCGCAAGTATATACCATTTCCTCACTAGACTCCAGCTCTTTAGAGACAGCGGCTAGGTCTTATTGACCTGGGGCCCCACAGGGCACCTACCCTTGGTAAATGCTGCACACTGACCATTTGATTTGCCTAATGCACAGAGCAGGGAACTCCACACATGGTGAGTAGACTCACCATCAGGATCGAGAACAAAAGGTCAGGGAGGGAATTCTCACTTCCTGGAAAGGTGTCACCTGCGTACCATGGTGTGTGAAACAGACACAGAGCCCTCCTTCTCTGCTCAACCTTACGTCCTGGGCTGCCAAGAAGTGCGACATTCAAAGCAATGTTTAATGTCTCCCAGCCCTCCATGAGGGCAACTTTCTCCCTGTGTTCTGCTCTGCCCTGGGGGAAATATTACCCAGGAGCCCCTGAGACTCAGGCCTGAACCTGAAGGGATCACTGAGGCCTGAAACACCTCCCTCTGCCAAAGAGAGGAGAAGCCCAACTCACCGGCTGAGTGCAGCTGTGGCTGTAGCTTAAGAGCTTTCCCGTGTGCAATAACCTCTCATTATATTTTAATGTTGTTGTAACTTTATGGCTTAATCAGTATTTGCAATTTGTTAGTAGCCTGGGCGGCCATAAAATTGTTTTCCAGGTACTGAAACATCCCATCAAGGTTTGTAAAGCCGTGGTTCTTAGTTTATCACACCCATAAAATGCCCTGGCAATTTGACAGATATAATAACTTTTTTTATCAAGTGTCTAATTTGAGAGGAAATTAAGCCATACGTTACACGCAGCTCGCACTGGGATTGAGAGCTCCTTGGCCGCCAAGTCTCTCAGGGACGCCTCTCTCCTCACCCCATCTGTCCTCTTCAGCCAAGGGCTAGGGTTCATGTTTGTCCCTTACACAGGGCCTGCTTCCACCCCCACAGAGCTGGGGGCTGGTTTCTATGTGGCTGTACCATGACGTGATGAAACAGTGCTTTCAGGCTGGGGTTCCAACAATGGTGAAAAATTAGCCCCTAAAAAGAGAGTGGAAGATCTCTCTGATCTCTGTCTCCCCACACTATGATGCTCCCTAAGCCGAATCTCATCTTGGGTCTGTGAAGGAAAAGCTCAAAGTCAGTTCTCTGTCCTTCACTCACCAACCTCATCTCCGTTCTCCACATCCATTTTAGCCTCTCCTACTTTTCTTCACATTTTCTCTATTCATAGGCAAAGAGCAATTGTATTAGAAAGACACATGAAAAAGTAGACTACTTTCCTTTCCAGTGACATGGGTTTGCTTCTCTCTGTACTTCTTCTCTGTTCATTTCTCAGGATGATGTGGAACCAAAGAACAACTTTGGTCAAGGATATGTTGTGTGTACATATACCTCTTTGTCCCACCCAGGCCCAAATTGTGCATAAACCCCCAGCATCAATGTCTATGTGGCCCAGCAAAGTGGGTCGAGCCAGTTTCCCCTCCAGTCCTACTGTGCATGGCCCTCATTGCCATTTGTGCAAACAGTTCTCACCTGGCTTTCCAACACTCAGCTGCAAAAGTGTCCTCTCACCATGACACCCAGCTTTAGACAATCAACCTAGAAAATGGAATCAGGACCACCTTACACTATTCACCACATTGCAGCTGGCATTTACTGGGCAACCACTAGATGTCCAGCAGCATCTCAAGCTCTAGAGGATTCAGAGACGACAAAAACACAGGCCCTGCCCATAAGAGTCCGACCATGTAACTGAGGAAACTGACCAGAAAAGGAAAGGTTAGAATTGTAATAGAACTGAGGGGTCTGATGGGAACACAGAAGGGGGCCACGACTCAGCCTGGGCTAGCAGAGAGTAACTCCAGAGAAGGCTTCTCAATGACACGGATACATACAAATGAATAAAAGCTGTTCCGGTACACAAGGATGGGGAAGAAGGGCTATTGATGCAGAAGAATCTATAGGTTTGTAAGCACAATAACTCCGAGACTGAGAGTATGGCAAATGTGAGATAGAGCCAGAAAGCCGCATGGAGAAGCCAAGGCCCTCTGTGGGCTGTGGGCTGTGGCCAGGGGACATCTGGAAAGACAGGCGAGGGCCAGATTCATGGTGTCTACTATGCCAGGCTAAAGAGTTTGGGGCTGATTCTGAAATTTCAGGAGTCATCAGAGGATTTGAAGCATGAGGGTCATGTGACCACAATAGAATTTCAGACCACAATGGTATTCAGGCTGTGATGACCTAAATGGAGGAGGCAAGGTTAAACGTGCAGTGCAGAAGTAAAAGGTATTTGTCATTTTTTGGCTGTCTGATATTTAATATTTTTCTTCACATTCCCGTAACGCACTTTTGGGAGAAACTCTCTACCATTTTGTGTAGTCTTAGAGGAAGACGATCCCCTCTTCTATCAGCAAAGGGACAAGATTCTCCAATTCTCCATCTTACCACTGTGGAGTTGCCAGGAGCAGGCTTACAACCAGCACCGCCAGTCTGACGCTTCCTTCTAGGAACTTTGCATTTTGAGAGGGTAACTAAACGACAGACTTCTCACAGACTGTGGCAGATTGTATTTTCCAAAAATGGCCACAGCAATATTTGTGATCCCACATGCTCTTCCAGATCACGAGCTTCCCCATCAGGACCAGAGTCTATTCCCTCTCCAGAATAGAAGCAGAGAGAGTTACACTGCAAGACTTCAGAGACTCTGATATAAAAAGTGAAATGGCTTCCATCTGGCTCATTCTCTCTCGAGAAGCTTGCCCTTGGAACCCAGCCACCATGTTGCAAGGAAGCCCAGACCACATGGAGGAGCCATGTGTAGGTGTTCCGGCCAACAGCTCAGCTAAGGTTCCAGCTGACAGCCAGCATCGGCCACCAGATATGTGAGTGAGGGAGACTTCAGATGATCCTAGGTTTCAGCCTTTGAGCCATCTCAGCTAATGCCATGTAGAGACAAGCTGTCCCCTCCATGCTATGCCCAAATTGCAGGTTCACGAGCACAATAAATGTTGCCATTTAAGTCTAACAAACTAACAAAGCTTTTGTTATTTTATTACACAGAACTGGAACAGTAAGCTTGACTGGGGATCCAACTGCTCCATCTCCAGAGATCTCTTGCCTCCTAGTTATTTTCTAGTCCTAAGCCTCTAGCTTCCCACTAGTGTTGTGTCAGCAAATATCTTTCCCATAGACATTCCAGGTATGCGACACACAGCAAGATTGGGTGTCTGTTGTGGCAACCACTATCTCCAACCGATGAGGAGCCTATTGTCATGGTCCAGGAAAGGGATAATGAGAGCCTGAAAACAGATATGATGGTGAGGGGTTGGGGGAGGGATTGAAATCAATTAAGATATAGGGCATAGACTCCCAACAGGACTTGAGAAAGATACAGAAAAGGATGTAGGCAAGGATGCTTCTCAGGTTTCTAATGGGGCCACTAGGCAGATACCCTCCATTCAACGAAGAACATAATTCAAGGGAAAGCAGCTTTCAGGGAACTAAAACATACAAACTAATTATAAGTTTAGTTATCAACTTGGTAATTTTGAGATGCCTGTGGGAAATGCATATGGAGATATCCACATACACAAGAGTGCAGTCATAGCTTTCTGGTTTCACCACATCACTTAGGAAGAGGCAATGCTATGGACTAGAATAAAACTCTCTTAGAGACGCAGGAATCTGAGGAAAGTTAAGACTGGATCTTTAACTTGAAAAAGTGTTCTCAGTTAGGAGTCTGCGAGTGTGAGCACATGTGTGGGTGTTGAAGCATCGAGGTGAATATTCATGCCTTCTCAAACTCAAACTGAAAGGGAGCCACATCTCCCATTTCTTTCACATGACCACACATTATCTCCTGGACCAGCTCAAAAGGTTGATAGCTGACTTATTATGAGCACAAGAAGAAGCCGTGCACTTATGTAAAGCCTTTCTCGAAGGGCTCTCAGCTCTCTGCAGATAATGGACTTATTTACCCTGAGAGCACCTCAGTGAGGCAGTTACAGGACAGGGGTGACCCGACTCTGTAATAAACAATGTCAAGAACAGCACGGAGTAAAACTAGCCTATAACTCTGAGGCCCTGGAGGAGATGGGACAGGCCAAGGTCACCCAGTGATTTGGGAACTACTCAAGCCTTGGTGCCACGATGGCATGCATGACTCATATTCTCTCTGAACGTCCCCCCGGGTTTGCTCAGTCCTGTCACCTGTCTGTGGTTGTAAGGAGTAAGAGGTAAGTCTGCCAGACTGACTGGTTAAGACAGGCCAACACCTCCTTTTCAGCCAAGTATTTCCTTGAACACCCACAGGCTTAAAGTGACTGCTTGGGAACCCCGAGACAGAGTCCACATAGGTAATTGGGAAACTGGCTTGACCAACTCAGCTTTAAAAATATTCCCAAAGAACTGCAAATCAATAGAGAAGAAATCATCCCTAGTCTCACACACAGAGACTAACTCTTACCCTGTGAAAGCAGAGGCACCATCGGTCATAAAAAGAATGGGTTTGCTCCAGAGGCTCCAACTGAAAACAGAAGTTGAATAAAAGCTATATACTGTATTTGTTTAAATTTCATGCCGGTGAAGGTCTGTGACGCAGAGACAGGTTTATGGAGAGAGAAATAAAATGTTGACAAATGGCCCTGTAATCAACTGGAACATGCAATAAATCATTAGAATGCCAATAACACTTCCAGGACAAGCTTAGAAAGGTCATTACTGTGTCACAATATATCTTCCAGCACCAAACAAAGCAAACAGAACATGTTGGGAATAGGATTATGGGGGAAGCATCTGTCAGTCCTAATTAAGAATTAACTACAGATTGTATCTTGGGAAATGTATAATTTATTTTCCCTCTTCTTCCTCCCTACACACTCAAAAAAAGAAAAATAAATCAATAAAAAAGTTAACCCATTCTAGGTCAGGGATGGCGTCAAAAACAAGCACAAAGTGTAGACCAGAGAAAGCTGAGACCCTGTGGGGAGTGGGAAGCAAGGCCAAGGGAGAAGGAGAGGGGTCCTGGCACCAGGGTGCCCCAGGACAGAGAGCTGGGGAGCTTGGAGTCAGCCTGGACCCCCAACGCTTCTCTCTTTACCCCAGCCCAGCCCAAGCCAAGACACTCAGTTTCACACCATCAGGAATGTTGTGGTTATTTAATACTTTGGCAACAAAATCTCACAGCTAGAAAAGGACAGGAGAAAAGTTGGAAGTTAAAAAAATAAAAAAGTGCCAAATCCTTTCTACCTGAATATACCAGTTATGATTGAGTTTGGCTGAAAGTACAAAACACCTAACTCATGGTGATTTAAACAAAGAAGTGTTTATTTTTCTCACATAACAGGAGTCCAGAAGGTGGGAGGTGATGGATCGACTTTCTGAAAGTCTGCTTTATAATCTTTAGGGCGTTGGCTTTTGCCTGCTTTGACTCATGATGCCGCTCTAGACATCATGGCCATGTTCAAGGCAAGAACAGAGGAGGAAGGATGACTCTGGGCTCTGTTACTCCTGTTTTCAGGAAAGTCAAAGTTCTCCCAGAACCCACCCCCCAGCAAATTTGTGTACTTCTCTCAATTACCAACATTGTCTCAAATAGCTGCCAAAGAGCCTGGGAGAAAAAGTGGACACATTGTCATCCCAAATAAAAACAGCGTTCTGTTTTCAAGGAAGGAGAGAGGAATGGGTTTTGTGTTAGCAACTAATAGGGTTTGCCAGTCAGTAAAGTGGTATTGGGCTGAAGCAGGCGCCCTGCAGGAGAAGGCAGCTGTGTACGTCTTGTCTGGTGCTGCTTACAGAATTGCCCTCTGTCCCACTAGAAAAAGACACTGGTCCTCTAAGCTCCGCTTTCCAGCTCCACCCTAACACGATTGCTGCCCCTAAGTGTGCCTGGCCACACCGCCAAGTGTGTTCTACTTTGTTCTGCGCCTTTCTACCAGGGTCAAGAACCATGGCCTCTGTGAAGCTTAAAGTAACTCAGGGTGTTCAGAGGAAAGTCACATCGGCCATCTGAGTAGTACCCAAGGAAAGAGGAGAAAATATCCACTCCTTTGCCACAGATCTTGCTCCAGGTGGGTTTTTCGTTAGTGGTAGTAGCCCAGAGAGCCCCAAGATATCTTTTACTGTTTACCTGGGTTTTGCTTTCCTCCAAGCAGTTTCCTACCCTCTCCCCGATTTGGTTGTGTGCATATGTGCATATGCGTGTATGTATGTGTAACTATGTGTGTATATGTGTGCATGTGTATAAGGACTCTGTGTGCATGTGCATGTGTGTTATCTTCCTCTCTCATTGCCCGTGCCCAATTGATCTCATGAGCAGGGCCCTGTCCTATCATAGGGGGAGGGGGACCTCCCCAGGCTTGTTTGGTGAGGCTTCGACACACCGCCCGCTTTTTTATGTCATGATTATTACTTTGACCATCATGAACAGCATCACCGTTGCCTTTGCTTTCTCTCGTTCTGCCTGCCTTCCCTTCTTGGCTCTCTTTTTCTGCTTGAGTTTGCATTTCTGCCTTTATTTTATTTTCTTTTTTTTCTGCTGACAGAGACAAGAGTTCGTCCTAGTTCACCATTTCAGGATTTGTTGCAGACTTCAAGGTAGAGGTTTATGGCTGCGGGTGTCCTGGTTATAGTATGGTTCTTATGGGTCCTAATAAACTCAGCTGCTCTAGGGTCCTCTTAAATTCTGGTATGAGAGATAGAGAAAAGGCATTATTCAGTCATGTTACATGCAGGAACTCTCACCCTTGAAGGCTGAGGATAATGTTTCTTTCTTGGGGGAGCAAAAGCCCATAACTCTTGAATGCTGCCCAGGAACTAGAAGGTAAAGAAAAGTCCTTTTTCCTTTTCTACTTGCCTAGATGGATGGCAGATGGGAGTCTCAGTTGGAGCTAGAAGGATGGGCACAGAGCAAGGATTGAAATGCAGCAATAATTTTTTTTGCAACCCCCAAAATCCTATCCCTAGATGCTGAGCATGTAATTGGACCGGTTAAAAACCCCACACCTTTCCATTTTGCATAAGCCCAGGCTGTGGGCCTCCCTAGGGTGGCCACTGAGGCCTGCCTGGAACAGCCATAATCACATTTTTAGACATAGCCTTTACATAATCTTTTCACTTCTTTCATAAGATTCTCATAAATCTGATTATTATTCTGCTTTTACATATGAAAAAGCCAGGGCTGAGAGTGGGACTGCTTGTTAGAGGTCACAGAGCTGGTAAGTGGCAGCTGAGACTCAAACGCCAGTTGCTGTCATACAACCCAGGGCTAATTCCACGTCATCAAGCTGCCCCTATTGGAGGTCAAGGACTGCTGGCAGTCTCATGTAAGACAGCTTTGTAGAGTGCAGCGAGAACTGACTTGGAAGCAACTGTCTTAGCCAGAGCTGTGTGAACTTGGAAAAGTCACTTAACCTCTCTGGGCCTCAGATGCCTACTTCACAAAATGAAGATTATACTCATGATGCAAACCCCTAGGATGCTTCAGGGCCTACTGTGTGAGAGGGAGGCCTACTGTGCCCCCTCTTTTGGGGTTATATCTTGAGGTTCCGTGTAAAGATGATGTTGTGCATGAGATTCTACCGATGAAAAATTTTTAATGTTTAAAAACACTTGGACAAGACACTCTCTAAGCCTCCTATATTCATATCTTCAGCAGCATCAGCCAACCATCTATCATTGTGTATTTACAGGAGTTTGCCCAAGTCCCTGGAACATAGTCAATGCTAAAAAATGGCAGCCACAAACTATTACCCAAACAATGCCCCATGACAGGGTTGCCTCCTGTGCTCAGTAAAAGATTTTTTTAGAGTTAGGGGGTGGCATGGCCTAGAGGGTGGCCTTTTACCAAGTCTTTTCTTAAAGATTAGACATTTAACCAATGTTCCACATGATTAATGCCATAAGATTCATGTTCAGATAAAGTTTCAGACCTTTTGTTTCCCTGTCTCCAACATGGATGAAGAACACTGGAGTAATTTTGCCTGCAAATGATTTTTTATTTATAAAGTTGTGCAATTGAGAGTGGTATTTTGGGTCACCTTAAGCTTTCCCATACAGCCTGGATTTTGCATTAAATAAAAACTATTAGTATTCAGAAACGCTTTACCATGAGGGTGGCTGTGTGACCATGACCTCTGTGTTTATGTAAACATGTTTTCATTACCACCAGGACTGGAGTGGGAAGGGGGAGAGCTGGAAGAAGTGAAAGCCACTGCTTGTTAATGCTGTCCTTGCAAATATTCTGTTATTAGCAGCAGCTCAGGTCTAAGGGGGTCGAGCCATGCACGTTGGTTCTGAATCAGTCCATCACAGCGTGCGCACCAGGCTAGAGGACATTAGGCAGGACCCCTGGCTCAGGAAGGCGCTGTGTGGCCTTCATTGTCCTCTGCTTCGTATTTTCCTCAGATTGTCCTAGATCCCTTTCTCCCCACCACTCACTTTCCCCTTTCAAGGAAACAGCCTGGAGGTCAGCAAACTACCGCCTAAATCTAATTCACTGCCTATTTCTGTACAATCATGCAGCCAAGAATAGTTTCTGCATTTTAAAGTGATTGAAAAAAAATCAAAAGAAAAATAAAGTTTTGTAACATGAAAACCTATGGAATTTAAATTTCAGTGTCCATTGATAAAGTTTTATTGGAACATCGCCAATCCCGTTTTACATATTATTTATGGACAATCAATCACTCAAGATTCTGCAAAGGCAGTTGCGTAGTTGCAACAGAGATTATATGACCCCCAAAGGTTAAAAGATTTACTATCTGGGCCTTTACAGAAAACATTTACCAACACTGACTCCTCTCTCCCTCTTAGCAATCACCAACACCTGATGAATTTCTCCCCAACATTTCTGGAATACACCCCTTTCTCTTACCGCTAGTAAGGACCTCAGTATCTCCTACCAGGACTTCTGCAACAGTCTCTAGATGGGTCCCTCAACTTCTAGGCTTGCTGCCTGGAAAATCTCCTTGGTGTCAGAGCATAATAGAGTAGATTGGATAAGAGCACAGACTCTGCAGCCAGACCACCTGGCTTTCAATCCTAGCTCTGTGCTCTTATTCTCTGTGTGGCCCTGGGCAAGACATTGAAGCTCTAAGCCTCAGTTTCCTCATCTGCAAAATGGGGATGATAATAACATCTACCTTATACAGTCATTGTGAAGATTATTTGCGAAGCCCTTGAAACAGTACCCGGGGCAATACTAATATATGCTATATCATGCTGGAAAATTCAAATTCGACCATGCATTCCTCTGCATAAGAGACATCAGTGGCTTTTCATCATTTATCAGATATTGTCCAAACTTCTTAGCATGGCATGTATCACTCTGTGATCTGACTGCTGTCTGCATGCATCCAGCTGTATCACTCACTACTTACTCCCTGTCTCATGTCTTCTGCTATAACAACCCCAATTGCGTGTAGTGCTCCCATACCCTTTACTTATATCCAGCACTCCCTTTAGAGGCTCTGCTCAGATTTCACATCCAAGAAGTCTTCTCTGATTCCACCTCCTCTCTGCTCACATTACACCCTTACAGAGCTCCAATGCCACTTGCCAACACTGACGCTGTCACCATTAGATTGTGAGCTACTTGAGAAAGCAGGAAGGATCTTAGGAGCTAACTTGAGAGAAGGCAGAGACAATCGTCAGAGGACATATGAGGAATGACTTCTTAAAGAGACGCCCCTTTGAGCAGAGTCTTGGAGGCTGGGTAGGAAAGGACTGACCTTGTTCAGTTTTCAGTACCTAGCACTGTGCCTAACACATTTAGATCTTTCCTAATGTTTGCTGAATGAATGACTGATTAACTATTCACTCCTCTAGGAAATAGTAGCTTTAAGTAGGTTCAAGTTTTAGCCTTACCACCTATGTCCTGTACTTTTGAATTAATGATTTTAAACTTAAATATGATTCTGGGCACCTCAGAAAGCAGGGAGAAAGTCTTGAGGGGACTCCTCATTCATAGAAGACACAGTGGCCTGATTCACTCCCCGAAATGTACCGCTTAGATCATGTCAATGCCCTGCTCCAAAACCTCCGGGGCTCCTCTGGCCTACAGAATTAAGGCTCAGCCCTGGGAATGACTTCCAGACTTGTCTCCCACAATTCCCCTACACACACCCTGGGACAGTACTGGCCAGAACTATCTGCTCCTCCCCACTGCCTTTGCTGAGCAAGTTCAAGGAGTACCTAGCATGTAGAATGCTTTCAAGTGCGATTTGTTATCATTATTGGAGTGATGGTTGAATTAGATCACTTTGTGAAGATACTCTGCATTTTTTAAGTAAGACTCACATTTAATCCCTTTTTCAAAAATGGAGCTCCTCTTGACCCCTCTGAGTTCATTTCCTACTCATCCTTCAGGCTCGGCACAAATGCCAGCCCTTCCAGGACTCTCCTCCACTCCACTCATCTCCCCCATCGGAGTAGATTCTCCCTTCTCATATTATCTTTGCTTCTTCGAGTGCTTTCCATTCCCACCTTGCATTATGTTATCAATGCGCAGATCCGATCTTCTCTGCAGGATTAGGAAGGAGAGATGATCATCTGTCTTTGAAAGACCATGTCTCACCAAGAGGCCTAACCACCCACCCCACCCACCCCAAGAGGATTACTCCATGCTAAATGTGTGTCTGGGCCTCTCTCCAAATAGGACCCTAACTTACAGGTGTAAATTACTATGCCAGGTACTAAGTTACAGCTCCTTCAGGGCATCAGGGCACTGGTTCTACCTTCCCACTATCCCCTAAATTCACTTGGGGAAATTTATTTTTTAATATAATTTATTTTCCAATTACAGTCGACAAACACTATTATATTAGGTTCAGGTGTACAACATAGTGATTAGACATTTATATACTTTACGAAATGATCACTTTGATAAGTCTAGTACCGCCTGACACCATGCATAGTCATTACGATATTATTGACTATATTCCCTATGCTGTACTGTTTTTTTTGTGACAACGTGGATATAAAATCCACTTTACAATGAAGAAACTGAGACTCAGAAAGGTTGGTTTGCTCAAGGTCACACAGCTAGTGTGTAATGGAAGGAGAAGCAACTTCTCTTCCCAATCCACATTCATGCCATTATCCTGCAACGCATTGGCTAATGCCAAGTGGTTCACTGAGGGTTTTGGCCATTGAAAAAACTACTTCCATCAGGAGACAGAAATTCAGCTAGTATAATTGAAGACATCGACATCCTTCTACTTCTTCATTTCCTCCCCTTGCCATCCCTACTTCCTACCTCCAGAATTACTTAAAAGCTGTTTAAGGTAAATTGTGTTTATACATAGTGGCTGTCATTACTGTTAAGAATGTTTGCAGTGGGGTCTCGGTACCCACTTTACAATCAATGTCTGCCAGGCTTTCTCTCAGTCTACCTATTTGTTTACATAGCGCCTATCACTGACACATCAGCACGCTTTGACAAACAAGCTGTGTAGTGCAGGAAGAAAAGAAAAAAGTTGTTTGTGACTGACGCTGTTAATTATCACTTCGTTACACCCAGGCACTCCTTAGAGTGGCACGTGGTAGCCTATGCACATGTGCATGTATTTGAAGACGTCCTCCCCCATCAAAACATGATATAAACTATAATCATTATATAACATGACATGAAACACAGCAATTCTCACCCACGTGGCAGTAATACTACATAATCAAAACAGCTGTAACCGAAATGGGTAAACTTATTTATTACCTGACAAGGATTTTAGTTGACCACAAGTTTAATGGCGCCATGAATACAATGCGACTGCTAAATAAAAACAATACTGGTTCAAATTTACACTTCCTTAGTGGAAGCAGAAGTTTCAGATCTCAGAAAGTAAAGACCTTACTATATTTGGTGATGGGAAGACCATACATTCTGTATTGTGTTAACCCCCAAGAGGCATGTTTTAACCCTGGAGGATGTCCAGACAAGGATGACCAGGGTGGTGACAAACCTGGTAACTAGTCATATGAGACACATGAAAGGAACACGGTTTGTATAATCCAAAGAATAGACTGCTAAAGGGAAATAGAATCACTACCTGAAGATGTCTGTTCTCTGTGGCTCTGGATGCCTGGGCTACTGTGGTACAAATAAAGACAGTATTTACAGTCCTAGGATGACACATCAGGAGACAACATTAGAAGTTAGCTATTCTGTAACACACCCAACTGCGGCTTGGGGTGCAATTGAGATTTAGGGAGTTTAGCTCAAAACTCATAGTGCCCCAACTCCCAGAGAGCTATGTGAACACCCAAAAGTTTACTTCTCATGGTCATCTCTGCCTCTAGCCTCCTGCTTCTATTAACACTGTGTATTCCTGTCCACAAAAGTTCAGGCATGAAATGAAACTCTCTCAATCCCTTCGCATGTGTGCTCACACACACACACACACACACACACACACACACACACACACACACACCACTCTACAAAGCATATGATTCTAGAAGTCTTCCCTATTAAATGGGAGGAGATCATGGAGGAGAGGTTTACAATGGAGCTTCAGCAACTTCAAACAGGGCAGTAGGTGCCCTTATAAAATGTCCTTTGTTCTCCCACCACCATGGAGTTTTACTGGATGTGTACTTCACCCAGCCCATGGATTCCTCCTCTTTCTGAATTCTTTCTTTTACCCATTCTCTTTCTTCTCTTCTCTTTCCTCCTCCCTTTTAAGAACAAAAGCAATTCATTGCCCCCATTGTTCCATGCAGAATAACTTTCTCTCTTGATGTCTCTGAATTTAATGGCAGTTATGATTACACAGTCAACCACATCCCAAGCTGGCTTACCTAAACTTAGATATCACCTTCAATAAGGGAAGTTCTGGGGCCAGATATTAAGAAATCAGCATCTCACCAATCCAATGAGCTCCCAGGGAAGGAAGGAAATATGGGAAACTCTGTACACTGGAGACCCCTCAGAAATTAACAGTTAACAGAGAACTTGTTAAAGTGTCCACAAAGACCTTCAGTAAAGAAACCTGCTAACTCTGTGAAATCCACTATTTCCAGAGCTTATCAGGCCACGGGTTAATAAGGACACCTTTGGTAGCTCATGGCTTATGCTTTGGGACATGCATGTAAGAGGCCCAGCCCAGTCTGGGGCATATGTGGTCAGGCCCTGGAAGCAGAAGTGCTGGGAAGAATGAGTCACCTCAGTGGAGCATGAATGCTTGTCCTGTTCCCAACTTACTGGGTGACCTTGAGCCCATCCTATCTCCTCCAGGGCCTCAGAGTTATGGGATAGTTTTTCTTCTTACTGTTCTTGACATTATTTATTGCGGAGTAGGGTCACCCCTGTCCTGTAACTGCCTCACAGAGGTGTTCTAAGGATAAATAAGTCCATTATCTGCAGAGTGCTGAGAGCTCCTTTCAGAAAGGTTTTACATAAATGTGCAGTTATTCTTATGCTATATTAAGTCAGTTAACAACCTTTTGAGTTGGTCCAGTTCTCTGTACAGGTTTTGTGGAGTAATAAGAAATAAGCAGGTGATATGACTCCTGGCCAAATAGAGCTTTAAGTCTACTTTGAAATGCCATGTCTACACACTTATGTGGTTACACACATACATACACACACACACACGCACACACTGAGATACTCTTAAGATTCAATATTTAAGCTACACAACATGACTGTCTTACTTCTGTCTAATTCCTTCATCTCTGCAGGCTTTTGTCCCAGTTATATGGTCCTCTTTCTTATAGGTCTACACAATCTTGTTTTCAGAAGAGAAAGCTAGGCCAGAGAGATTAAATAAATTTTCCAACATTCCATGGGAAATGGATGGCAAGACTGAGGCAGACTCTGAGATTCATGGCCTGTTGATTTTTTCTAGGCTTGTACCCAAGTGTCCAGGCTTGTCTTATTGGAAACAGCCTGGTACACTTTCTACCATGCCATACTTTTACACAGAAATCTTTATAACAATTGCAGCTATCCAATAATAGATGTTGCTGGATTTACTGTTCCTAAAGATATTTGAGCAGAAGCCAGAATCTGTCTAGGAAGCTATGGACAGGTGGAATGTGGAACCAGATGTTTCATTTATCCAGTCACTCATTCAACATTTATTTTTCATTTCCCAAGTGCCATGGGCTGTTTTGTGTTCTACACGATAATGAACAAAACAAATTTTCTACCCTTATTTGAACTTACATTCTAGTGGAAAGAACAAGCAATAAGCAAATTCAAATATGTGCTAATAACATGTGATGATAAGTACCATGAAGAAAACTAAGACAAGTGAAAAGGTAGACAACCGTAGACTTGGAACACAGGAAGGAGAGTGTGGTCAGGAGAGCCTCACTAGGAAAGTGACATTTGAAGAAAGACTGGAAGGAAGTGAGAAAGTGAGACTCGACGATATTGGAGTGATGAGCATTCCAGAGTGAAGGACTATTAAGAACAAAGCCTCGGAGCTGGGCTCATGGGTATTTTGAGGAACAGTGAGGAGGCTGGTATGGCCACAGCTAAGTGTGTGTGGCAGATGTTGTAGGAGATGAGGTAAGTCAGGAGATAAGGAGGAAGCTGGTAGAGTCCAGGCCACAAACACTGCTGCACAGGGCCTTCCAAAGCTGATTCTGTGGCCATATGACTGTGTCGTAATGTTGGATCCACTAGGTTCTGATATCTGTCATTCTGAGAAGCATGCTGGTGTAATTTCTAACCTGACTAACATATGCCATCAGGAGGCTGGTAAAGCACCTTCCTCTTGGGCAGCACAATGCTGAAAGGAACCAGTAGACAGAAAGGCTGAAGGAAGGAATCTCTTTTTCTGTTCCCATCTTCTGCAAGATGGCATAACAGTCTAACTGAAGGGAGTTACCTTTTTCCCTCATCAAGTGTAAAACACATACCATATAGTACTATATAAAATGCACTAGCACTGGAAAATGCCGCTGCTATTTCTTTTGGTTTGGTGGAATTCTCTTACATTCATCAACAACCACACAAGACTAGAATGCAGCTTTCCATCTGAAGCAGAGTTTGATATAAGTTTAGGACACCATAGGTCTAAGACACAAGAAATGAGTCCTTGAAAAAGAGAAAGATCCAGAACCAAAGGAAACAGAGATGCCAAAAGGAAACAAATAAAGCCCCTGTAATTGTGAACAAATTGGACCAAAACCAACAGCTAAATCTGAGGATGACTAGCCTCCAGTCTTCTACTTCATCCCTGCCCAAGGCTGGGGCTGGTCTGAGGTGGGCATAAAGCAGTCCCAGTGCCAAAGGGGAAGGACACAAAAGGGCCAGAAAGTCTGTAGGAGATCGTCATCTCCACAAGAGCTATGACATCTCAGTCTCTGTCCTCCCTGTCTATAGTTAATTCTATACACATTGCCCTCATCTTCATACACCAAACAAAGGTTTATTTCCCCATAATCTTAAATCACCAGCAACTCAACATAGGACTGGATGTGATAGCAGGGGAGGCCACTACCTACACACTATAGCCCAACAACCAGAGTAGAGCCTTCATTGTCCTTGGGTGGTAGAGGATAGAAAAGTTGAGCCTTCCAGTGGACTAAGGCATGGGTCCCTTGAGGCTAAAGAATAAAAAATAAGCTCGTGAGGAAATAGGGACACTGAAGACGCACCTGTCCTGCTTCACTCTTTCCTGAGGGCCAAGCTTGCCTTTACTATTCACAAAAACTTCATCCATCTTTGTCTAAACAGAAATGCACAACGGGAATGGGATACATTTTCATGAGCCATAGTTTGTAAGCCCCTCCGAATTGCTTTCTGGACTTTGAGCCACAATTTGACATGGACCCGCATCCTCTCCCCCACAGCTCATCTTTGTGGAGAAGGTCGATGTCAGTCCTCAGGTGCTTTCCTACAGGGAATGCATGGAGAACTGTAGTGGACACAACAGTCTGCTCCCCCAACTCTTCTGAAGTGAAAGAAGCCAGAAAGCTCTGCTCCAGGGGGAAGAGGCTGTAACTGGATCAAAAATCGTGTTTTTGAAGGAACTCATAAACTAGGGATATGCTCTCTGATAGAGGAGCAACTAGTCAGTCACATGTAACGATAATGTACTTGCAAGGTGGCTCATCCAAACTGAGACAGATGATAAGTGGAAAAAGTGCAGGGATTTTGAATATTAAGTACAAAAAAAGAAAAATGTAAAATATTTTATTACTTTATATACTGCTTTTTAATATTGCTTATATTTTATATATATTGAATTAAATAAAATGTATTATTCACATTAATTTTCCCTCTTTGTTTTTACTTTTTATAATGTGGCTACTAAAAAAATTAATTACACGTGGCTCAAACTATATTTCTATTGGACAGCCCTAAGCTGGAGGTTAAACATAAGTGATGGCATTGAACAAGGAATACTAGCTCTTTCTAAGATGAGCACCCCATGTGTAGAAAGTATTGAATACCAAATGTACAGCAGATGTGATGATCAACCTAGAGAAGTGGAAAGACTGCCTACTCACCAGGAATACAGCAGACCCTGTCACTCCACCAACCAGACGTGTGACCACATCAGGAAGTCAAGCCAAATCTGGGCCTCTGATTGGCCAGATGTGGCTGGAGCTTGCTGGTACACCTTTCATATCTTGCTCTCTACCACCCTACCTTCCTCTCAGAAGGTTTGGAATTTCCAGATGTGAGAGACCTCACCACCAGCAGTCCCTGTCCTGTCCCTCTAGCTGGCTTCTGGAAAATCAGAATAGCCTGAGTTGCTCCAGACTAGATGGCCTTTAAGGTCCTTTCTGGATATAGTGGAAAAATGTAGGATTTGGTTTAGACAAATCCGGATTCATATTTCAGTTCCAATGTTTATAAGTTGTATGAACCAAGACAAAAAACTCAACCTCTCTGGGCCATAATTTCGTCTTCATATTTAAAACAGGTAAAATAACTAAAGTTTTGGTAAAAATTTCACTGAAAATATGCAAGTGTTTTCACAGTACCTGGCACATAAATGGTAGCTAGTATTGATTGGTCTCTGCTCCTATAAAATTATATATTCTTCGTTTTGTTGATTAAGTCCTATTTTAAATGCAATAGAGGAGCTCACGAGTCAAAGGAAACCCGCTCTGAATCTCTTCTGATGTGAAGAGTACTTCCCTAAATAAGTCTCCTGCTTTTCTATCCCAGCATTCTCTCATCCACTGGGAAATCCTCTCCTCTGTGGTTCTTAAGCAATCCAGAATTTTCCTACCTGGGTTCTCAGGCTTACTTTACTCGCCATTGTACCCTAACTCGCCATTTAGTGCTACCATAGGTTCCCGACGCAAAACTTTCCCTCCATCCCATGGCAAAGCACAGAAAGAAAAACCCCATCTTGCTTGTCTCCAGAGGTTTCCCCTAGGGCTTGGGGGAGGGGACAGCCTGAAGAAAAACAGTCTGCTCAAGTAGGGGGAGCGGGAGAGGATTTGGCATGAAGTAAAAAAAGTAAAAGGAAGAAAAACAAACACAGCTTTAATTAAACACAGTGTATCTAAATCAGAGAGGTATGCTCAGAGAGCAAGGAAGGGTGAAATGGAATTTTTAGAAGAAAACAACTGTGCTCACCTTCTTAGTCTCATTAACATTGAAATGAACCCCCTGAGAGAAGGAGACTGCCTCTGCCTCAGAGACAGAGGAGAGTGGTAAACTCCCTGAGACTCAAACCGGTTTTGTGCCTGTGACTTGATCTGCCAAGACAGGGCGCCCCCTTCTGAGCCTCCTCTGAGGCATCTCCCTATTCCTTGGCGTCCAGAGCAGCAGGGCATCATGGGTAGCTGTCAGGGATATGCCGGGGATCTTTGTTTAACCCAGCAGCCTCTCCCAGCTCGTCATGTCCTGTTTCTTGCTCTCTTTCCTCCTCTGTGTAGCATCCCGGGAAATATTCACCATTGGAAGCCACTGGATGTGTTGGATCTAACTGGACTTTTGGGCTCTGCAGCTCTCTTCTCCTCACAGTCAAGAAACCTGATGCTCGCCAAGTTCAGTGGCTTAGCTTTGAATCTCACTTGCTGCTATTTAGATCTCAGGTCTTGTTGGATATCTCCTTTATCTCTGGCAGTTGACCCCACCCTGAACCCCTGTTCTTACATCTAGGCTTCTGTACCAAAGTCTTAAAAAATGTTCTATGTCTCTCTCTTTTATTAGTCACTGTCCTCTGGTGTTCCCTGATCATCAGTCCAATGGTGGCTCTTTGTCAAGAGAAATACTTGGCCCCAGCTCCTCATCCTAATACCTTCCCCCGTCTATTTAGAAACTTTGCCATCTCTTGCTTTTATGTAATGCCTGACAGTGGAGATTAATAAATATGTGCTGAATGCATGGATGACAGGATGAGTGAACTCAACTGGAGATTTGGGAAAGCTTTATAGGGCCAGCCTCATGTACTTGAATGCCATCCTTGCTCTGCAGCCCGCTAAGTCTTCAGTTTTAATATGGAACCCCCTCCACTAAATGGCCAAAATATATTCATAGCCATCCAGCAAATGATCAATCCCAACATTGATGCTCAATGAAACACTAGTCTGTTGGCTAAAGTCAAGCCGGGCAGCATCTTAAAGGGCTTGATCTACACTGCATTTAGAGCAGGGGATCGCTGAAGCAAAACTTCCATTGAACAACTTCATTGAGCTGCAATGCAAATTTCTTAAATATTTCCCAAATAAGTGACCATAAATTTGAACAAAAATTGAAGGCCCCTGGGGCAAGGAAGAAAGGCTATAAAGAAAATCTATAAGGTAGGATAGCCCATGAAAAAGAATGATATAGAGAAACTATTTAAACCAAAGCTTTGATATTGGTTGGGTTTACATGCTTAATAAATATCTGTAAAAGCACTTATTTATATATTATATTCTCATACAATTTCAAGATCACATTTTGGTAATTTTATATAATATGAAAATGGAAATATGGGTTCAACACTAAGATTTTTGAATGAATATATAGGAATAGAAATAGGAAGGTATAGGGTTTTTTTTTTAATTTACCTACAAATTCTTTATACAGATCTCTTCAAATAGTCAAGCTTATGTTCCTTCCCCTTGAGAATAGGCTGGACATAGCAACTTACTTTTAACAAATAGAATATTACAGAAGTGATAATGTATGATTTCCAGGACTAAGTTGTAAAAGACCTTGTGGTTTCCTCCTTGCTATCTTAAATCACCTGCTCTCCAGAAAGCCAGCTGCCATGTGGTAAGGAAATTTGAGCAGACTTGTGGAGGGGTCCATGTAGAACTGAGGCCTCCAGCTAACAACCAGAGAGGAGCTGAGGCCAAGTGAGGAACAGAGCCAACATGGAGAGAAATCTTCCAGCCCCAGTCAAGCCTTCAGATGACTGTAGTTTCAGCCAGTGTCTTGAGTGAAACCTCAGGAGAAACCCTGAACCAGAACTGCCCATATAAGCTATTTCCAAATTCCTTTTCCATTGAAACTGTGAGATAATAACTGCTAAGCTTTGGGGAATAATGCCTACACAACAATAGATAACTAATAGAGAAGATAAGATACTTCAATGTTCCAGATAAGATTAGAACTAAGACCAAGGGTTATAGTGGGTTTGTTCACACCAACCAATAGCTTCAGCTACGGTTCTTAATAATGAGAGAAAGAAATTTGACTCTCTAAGTTTGTTGAGCTGGGCCTTCCTATTCCAGGGGTCAGACCCATAGGAGACTCTTCCATAGCCCTGTCAATGGCTGGTCAGCTTCAGGGTTTGGAAACTAGAGTGTAGCTGAGATACCCACACAAATCTCTTTTCCATGGCCCCAAACAGGCTCTTAAAGAAGACCTAGCCTGCCAATCTGTTAAAACATGCTGATGTTATCACTATCTAAAAGCTTCTCGAAGCAAATGCCCTCCACTTGGTCATTGGGAATGAAATCCATCATCTTATAGTCATAAAACAGCACATTCCAATGTCATCTTTCTGTCTTCCCAAATTCTCCTATTAAATAAGAATACTTATCCAATTGAGTATAAACTATTCTGTATACCTACTCTGAAAGATAGCTACTTCTAGGAATCATTAAAAGGGAGGAAATTCTTCTTCAATCCTATGTATAATTTCCCTTAATTTTATCTGTATGGCAGAGGTCAAGGTAAGAAGGATCTATGATTTCCATATACTGAAAGCTCCTAATATGAAATCCAATTATATTCCCAATTCCTTCCTCTTTTCTTTTTACTCTGACTCCTAGACATGTGAGAAGCACCACTTCTGAGGCTCTCCCTAATGATGTGGTGTAGACAGTTTGTACAAATAGCTGTCTTCCCCCCTCAACAGCAAAAGAATGTCTGTCCTAGTGAAAATTTCTTAGTGAAGCAAAAGGATTATAAATTGCCATAGGACAAAACTAGATCCATTTTTCTGCTTTTTATATAGTATCAGCAAGATCAATGACATTTGTTCTGCTGCCTGGCAGGTATTAAATTCATCTCACTGTCCTTACTTTGTTTGTCTGATGCATATGCCTAACGGTAACAAAGGAAGGGCTCCTTTGGAGCTCCAAAGTAACCCAAGTCTGATCAGAGTCTATATATAGTGGTTAGATGCACCCAGCAAGCTGCTTGTTTTCTTCTTCCCTATGTATTACCTGCAGCACTGAGGATTTTTGAAGCACCATATTTTAAATGTCATGAAATGGGGATATATTTGTAATGGAGGATTGAGAAAGCAAAGGAATTAACATTGATTAGGTAACTAATATGTAATAGTCATCGTTGATGTAGTCCTCACAACAACCTCACATTGCCCATTATACATGAACAAACTGAGCTTCAAAGAAGTTATTTGCCTTAGATGACAAAGCTAATGAAATGGTGGATCAGGATTTGAAACCAGGTCTGAAGCCAAAACTATGTTTTCACTACACAGTCTTAGATTACAGGTAAGATTACAGGTAAGAAAGATTGAGCAACCCTGGTTAAGAGTGAGGAGTAAGCAAGAATTCATGGGACATTAAGAGTACACTTAGTTTTAAAATAATCAACAGAATTTGACACCAACTACATAGGTGCTTGGTAGATTTTTCCTTAGTGGTTTTCTCTATTTTCTCTCCACAGTCTCCTAACTAGAGGGGAAAAAAATGAAATTTTATTGAGGTCCAGATGAGAATCACGAATGTTTAGAGATTGGTGGAAGAAGGGATCAATTCAGCCAATAGAGGAGTCTAGCCACCCCCTCCCCACCAGGAACCCAAATCTCCAGGATGCTGTGTTGTCATTCTTAACACTCACTATGCACACTGTCATTCTTCTGAAATAATAAAACTATGTTTTGTTGTGAGACATAAAATAGCCATGGAATAAGTTAAAAAGATGCTTAAATTGTAATGTATTTTTAAATTAAATATAACTCATTGTGGGTATAGTCTTAGGGGGAAAAAAAGGTCAGAAATCCATATAGAACATGCCTTTATACATTAGGGCAAACTGGGGAATCTAAAACGGTCTTGAGATCTGTTTTTCAAAAGTTTAGATGTGTTATACAGCAAATCCTCATGTTAACTACTAGGGAGATACTCAGAGGAATGAGACACGATTGAAATCTCAACCCATCAAGATAGTGCACATGAAGACTTGAAAGCAATGTGAGAACTGGCACAAGACAGCATATGATTAATTACCACAGAAAAGGAATCAACAGTAAGTTCTGGACATTCGCAGGGGACAAACCATTCACCATGGTTGTAGAGGACAGGAGGTTTCTATGAGAGTATGACTTTGAAAGAATAATGACTAAAACTTTGGTATGGATGAAATGGGAGAGGAAGAGAAAAAGGCATGCTAGATGTACGGCTAAAGCAGGTCTTTCTGGCCAATCTCTATACCTTCATATAAGTAAACAGTATATTGGAAACTTTATATTAAACAAAAATCACTTTTTGTGGCACACAGTTTATACAGCCTAGTATAGTGCTGGTCACATAGCAAGTACTTAAAAATGCTTTTGAATTGTACTATTCCAGTCCTTGAATCTGTGTTCTTGTGTGCGTGTGTGTGTGTGTGTGTGTGCGCGCGCGCGTGCGCGTGTTTATGTAGACAGGTGGGTGACGTGTCTCTTTCTGGACAAGCTGAGATTCAAGGAATCACAGTGACTTCTCCAGATCTCTGGGTCAATGAAAAAGACTGGGATTGGCATTTGCAGTTGCCCAGCTGCAATGTAGTTCACAGTCAACTCTTCAGTGATTGTGGCAAGGCCCTCTCTTGTGTTCAAAAGCAAACGAGTCCAATTAAAGTAACTCGCGAAATGTCTCCCAAAATTCTGTGCTGAAAGAAGTTGATGGGGGTGTGAGAGGGAATGATTACAATAATTAACAAATAGCTCTCACACAGACCCATAAAGTCAGGTACCTCATTGGCCTGACGTACTCCTGAAATGACCTCACCAATAATTCCATTGGTCCAGGCCTTCCAAACCAAAACCTAGCACAACAGAAGCCATCAGAAAACCTCTGAGTACCCCTCCTTTCTGCTAACACCATCACTGTATGTAACCGAAGTCAGGAGAGAAGTCATCCATCTCTGAAGAAAAGCCTGGGCAGGTGTCCTGTGGCTTCTAGGCCAGGTTTCAGTGCGGCTTGGAGCCGCCCCCCAGTCTCCCATCCTGACAGGCCCTTCACCTGTTCTATCCCTGACAAGGCTCCAGGTATCAGGCATAGATGCAAATTCTCTACTGTGAATCTCAAGTTCCTAGCTGAGATGCTCCAGCTGAGAAATCACTGTAATTGACACACTAATAGATCTTTAAAGATAAGTTACATTTGTGGCTTGAAGTTTGCCAAATGGCTAGTAGGAAAGAACGTAAAGCAGAAAAGAGGAGAAAAAACAAAGCAACATTATCAGCCAGCTTTGATCTCAAGACTGTTTCATTACTATATTCTGGGTTAAAAGGAGGGGAAAAAAGCAACACTTCAGGCAGAAAATGTCTATTATTCAGAAATGTAATATAATTACGTGTCTGGATGGCCCAGTCTATCAAACAGCGTTTTATGGGGAGGACATGGTGGGGCTGGACACTTTGTCTCCTGTCCTCACCAGCTCCTGCCACCTCCTGTCTCCCCTCCTTTCCTCCTCTTTTTTTTTTTTTCTCCAGGACACTTCCAATTTCCCAGGTTTCGTGACCACTTACATGTCTTTCCTGAGTGTTTTTATATAGCGTAGGAAATTGGGTAATGAAAGCCGAGTCATACATTTCTGCTTTATGTTTCCAAAGAAGCAAGTGTGACTGTCAGGTTTACAAAAGATTGTTTATGTTCACTGGCGTGAAATGGGGAGCGAGCTTTCGGAGCAGAGAGAGAGAAAGGCTGGCCAGGCTGGGCTGACAGCAATGCATTCATCCTCCACGCTACAGCAGACAAAGCGCGCTCCCTGCCTGACAGGGACCATAAATCATGGGCAGGAGATGCTGTACCTACAGCTTATACCATTCCAGATGACAAACACACAATAATCCACACAGCGCAGCACTTTCTCTCTCCCCTTTCTTCCCCCACCCAGCCTGCTCTTTTCTGGCTTCGTCTCCTTGGGTCTCCTCCATTTCCAGCCTTCCCCGCCTGACTGTTTTCCTAGAAGCTCCCTGGGTTGTTTGTTTTGTTTTTGTTTTTGTTTTTTCTCATCTTTTCTCTTTCTTCTGCGGGTTTCCTTTCTCTTTTCTCTCCCTAGCTAGTCCCACTCCCTTGTTCTTTACTCCTTTCTCCCTGTTTCTCCTCCACCTCCTGCCTGCACGTCCCTTACTCTTTGGGAATTTCCTCTTTGTTTCTGTTCTCTGTTCCTTCCTCTTCTTTCTCCCTTCCTCTGTGCCTTGCTAACCTCTCTTGTATTTTGAATTTTTACTTTCTGTTATGTGACCCTTTTCCTGTTTCTTGTTCTCTCCTTTCATTGTTGTTTCCTCTCCCCTCCTCTATTCCCCTTTCCTCCATCCCTTTTTCCCTCACCTCCTCTCCCCTCTCCACCCTCTCTTTACTTTAGCCTTTCTACTTCAGCCCATCTGCTAAAAAAATTCCCCCTCCACATTGTAAATCTCCTTGGCATGGGAACAGAAGAGACAGGGCAAGTTCTCCAGGAGTGGGAACCTCTCCTGGAGAGGTTCAGTAGTGGAGACAGTAGTAGGGACAGAGGAATTCTGGCCTGTGACAAGATGGTCCAGGTAGGGATTCTCCCTTAGCAGCCAGGACAACATGAAATCTGAGAGCCAGGGCAGAAACACAGCCACTCCCTTCAGCATGGCTGAGAGGCTGTGGGTTTGCAATTCTGAACACACTCAAGGCACAGTTCCAAGTTAATGAGTTTATTCTCCCTCTCCAAACCAAGGAAACTCTCCTCATTCAATGCTGAGATAACTCCTGAAAGACATTTTCAATATTGTATTGGGATATGTGCATATACGTGTATGAGACCTTGGAAAATCAAAGGAGAGTATGTATGTGACAGCTCTCCTCATTTAGCCATGTCAGGATTTTTAGATAGGACCTTGATGTGAAAGACTAAGTCTAAGAGACTTCTCTTAAAGACCCTGCTCCATCTGTTTATAATGCAACTGTCTCTGAAAGTTAAATTATAAGGAAGTCCAATGAGAAGCCACCTCCCCAATGTCCTCCATCCCCTGAGGAATGCACTCCCTTTCCTGAGTAGGCACCCGTGGGAGCTGAGGGCCAAAATAAAGATGAATCACTTTGCTGATTTTCATTCAAGGTTTCCTGTGCCAGGGTTAGAGGTTTTTCCATGAAGGTTACACCCTGACTCCCAGGACTAGCTTGGCTAACAGCTCATTTCTTATTTAACTTCATATGAACCACTGGGATCATTGCATACAATCAGCAACACAAACTTAGATTGCACTTGTGATGAAAACATGTCATGACTTTATCATGTCTTGCTCCTCTAAATTATTTCCACTTACTAATCCAGTATTATGAAATGCCGAACCACTGATGCTCGGGGAATATTCAATCTAGATTCAGACTTTCCAGGTTCTTATGAACCATATATTCATCTTTTTGGAAATGGAATCCACAGCAGACAGCTGGAGCCTCAGCCCCTGGGACCAAAAGTGGCTTGGCCTAAGGTACAGGGAGTGATTTATAAAGTTGGATTCCAGTCGGACAGCCACTGACTCTGCAGAAGGCAAAGGCTCCGGAGAGAGGGCTGTCCACACCACAAGACATGGCCTCACTCTGTTCTTTTGAGGTTTTAATGACCTTGCAGAGCATTGGGAAGAGTCTATTTACGATTGGATCACTCAGAACTGGGCGTGAGCTGCCAAGCTGGTTCTCAGCAGTCACTGACATAGTCTCTCAGGAGTTACTGCCTCTCAGGTCCAGAGTGCAACATGTATGTCCTTCCACCGACCTCATACCCTTTTCCTGCCCCTTTCAAGTCAATGGACAACCTTCTGAGTGGTATTTCAGGAGGTCTTGGGGTTCAAAGAGTGTCCTTTCTCTAGAGAGCTCCTGTGTATCCCACTGCCAAGATCCAGCTAAAAGGAGATTGGCACATGGAGAAAACTGGAGTGACCATGTTCTGGAGTAATTAATAAAGGCTGGTAGAGAAACCAGCAGTCAGGTGGGAAACAGAAAGTGATCCCTCTCTTGCTTCCTCTATCTGCTCTAACTCGATGGAAAGGGGTAAAGGACGATCTGCTTGGACAACCCTTAAATCGATGAGTCCTAATTAACAGAGGATTTAATTCATCAAAGTGACAGCAACTCTATTTATATCATTTCCTTCAACAGGGTTTAGGGTTGGCCTTTGGGATTTATTTTTCCCTTCCCTTTGTCTTTCTCTCCTCTCTCTCTCCCTCTCCCTCTTATTCTCCCCACAACACCTTTTCCCATAGAGTCATGGCAAGAGTTAAGGGGGAGGGTATCTTCAAGCTGAGAACTGTTCAACTGTCTCCCCAGAGTCTTCTTAATAGGACCCCTCGGTCCTCCAGTTTGGCCTGGAAAATAGAGCAGGCTTGTTCTGGAGGCAAAGATGACCGTGGAGCTACCCGGAGGCCTGGCAGTAAAAAGAAGAGGCCTCTACAAGCCATGCCTCACAAGCCAGTCATGGGTCAGATCGCCACCCCTCACAACCTGTAGAGGACCCCCTCATTTTATGGATGAGGAACCTAAGACTGAGAGAGAGTGAGTGAAATGCCCACAATTGCACAGCGAATTAGTGGCAGAGCCGGAACCAGACCTCCCAAGAATCAGGGCTCTTTCAAGCTCACCATTTCAGCTGCTACCTCCACAGGACTGTGAGGCAGCCACTGAGAAGATCACCTCGTCAGACAGCTCCTGCCATGCTGGCTTCTTCTTAGGAATTGAAGCATGCTCTTCTCTGATTACCTTTTATTATGATTAGTTAGGTTAATCATTATTATTAAAAACAGTTATTAATACTACATGTAAAACACTACATGATATGTTTTATCTGGGTTAATCTTCCCAATGTGATAAGGTAAGTATTACTTTTTATTCATATTTTTAAGATGAAGAAACGGATTCAAAGAGATTAAGTGACTTGCCCAAACAGAAGATGATTAACCACCGCTAAGCCATTCTTTTAGCCACTAGAGATAATGCCACTTTTAAATTGAAATTACTCCCGTGGGGCATTAAATTAAGCTCTACACATTTTAGTGGGGATGAATTTAACTGGAACTTTGGGTTCAGCATGACATTTCAACAACCCAGAGCGTTCTCCTGCTGAAAGGAAAAGAGAAGACTCACACCTTCTCTGGTTCGCCCAAGTTCACAGTCTCCGTCCCCAGAGTGGATACCGGAGAAAGGGGGAGCTTTCCAGGTAAAGCCAGCATTCATGGAATAGCCAAATCACCATACTGGGCAGCTGCGGCTGTCCACCAGAACCTTCCAGAAAATATCTATTTCCATCTCTTTCCTTGTCTCCAATATAGAATTACACCAGGGCCCCGTTCCAGTCTTGAAAGATCCCTAATATTGTAACTGTCATTAACTGGGCTTATTAGAATCCATAGAAAGAGGAAAACGAAAAAAAAAAATGAATCCGGGACCCTCCTACTCTACCATTAATCATTCACTGCAAAATCTAAGCCCAAAGCACAGCTCCATTCCCAGAAACCAGAGGAAGTTGGGGTGGGGAGGGGGGAGGGGCAGGCAACAGGGCTAAACCGGGAGGCTCATGGGTAAAAGACTGCGCCTTTCTTCTAAGTTGGGTCGGCTCACACCCCATCAGTCAGCACCAGATGAAAGAGCTATAAAACCAACACAGCGCCTGAGACTGTATGAAAATATATATCCTGATGTGTCAGGAATACCTGGCGCGCCTTTAACCTCAACTTCAGATGAACCAACACGCCTTGGAGCACATTTATATGCAAAGGCATATATATGTCCCCTGTATCTAATTATCTGTCAACCTGAGGCAGTTTGTTTTCCAAATCGGCCTCTCGGCTGTGACTTTACGAGGTCATAAAGAAAACGATGCCACTCTGCACTGAAACGCAAGGAGAGCCTGGATCAACAAATTATCCTCCTTAATGGTGTCTCTCGGCCTGGAGATTCAGGCCTGGCAGAAAGAAAGGAAGCACAGCCCCGTTCCTTATTCCTCGCCTTCTGCATGAGGTAAACCTACTGGGGCCAGCAGCGCCCGGGAGGGGGCTGTCTGAGAGGGGCACAGGACAAGGCCAACTCGAAATCATTTCCTTCTCTTGCTCAGCAGCCCTCAGCTTTGCAGCTCTTCGTGTGCAAACTCCATCTGCAAACTTGTTAGCCTGAACGCTGCAGGAAATGGATGTTTCTGCCATCCTCAATACCACTCCAGGCCTTCTCAGATTGTCCTGTGCCCCTAGGAAAATTTTCGCTTCTGAAATTCCCAAGCACCTTAGCCTCTGCGTGAGAAACTCCTGCCTGCATAAACCCAAATATCAAGATTCTGTTTCCATAGGAAAGTTAGTTGGAACATATTTTATTCCACCATTGTATCCGGGAGGAGTGGATGACTAAACTTCTAAGCAGGAGAAAATTCCTTCTCCCAAAGCAGGGAAGGTAGGTGGCAGCAGCAGGAATGCTATTGTGCTGAGTCGCTAGCTGAGACTATCTTCCGCCAAGCTCAGCAGCGCGCGCGCGCACACCCGCGCACAGAGGCGCACACACAGGGTAAGGGCGGAGGGATGGGCCCGGCACACAGTCTTCAGCTCCTATTAGTTCTCCTCTGATCTTCGGCAGATTAATTAGGAAGTTTGTCAGGAACCAGCCGTGAACTCCAGCCGCTCCTCTCTGGGAGCGGTAACGGTGCCAGCGAAATCCAAGCTGCAGGAATTCCTGTACCCACACTGCTCCTATGATTAATGATAGAAAGGAATAAAAAAGAGGGGTCAACAGCTGAGTGCAAAGCAAGTTGCTAGACAGGGAGTAATTAAGATACTTGGGTAAATATGATTAATAAGCTCAAACTGGCAGGGTGTGCAGTAAACAAGGACTAACCAGATGGTCCCCTCTCTTCTGACAAGGCTGGGCACTTGGAAACAAGGGGGAAGGGGGAGAGGAAGTAGGAAGGAAAAGGAGCAATTTGAAAGGCGTGATTGAAACTTTACTTTCACTGACCCCATCTAGAGGGGTGGTTGGATCCCTGGGGAGAGATTAAGGAAGAGATGTGGCTTTGAGACTCTTTGGATCCTCTTATCACAGACACCAGATGAATTGCTTGGCGTAAAAGGATTCCTGCTCAGACACAGAAGCCCTACTTCTGAAGCCACTCCCTCCATGTGGGCACAAGTAAGGGGGCTCGCGGGCACGCTTGCCTCTCTCTTTCTCACTCTCTCTCTCTCTCTTTCTCCCCCCCCCCCCCACCCGCCCCCATTGAACTGCTCACTGTAAGGTCAGACAAGCCACATAGTACACAGGTCAATGTTACTGTATTCGTTGACTCAGGCTGTCATAACAAAGATTATACACTGGTGGCTTAAGCAGAAATGTATTGTCTCCCAGTTCTGGAAGTCAGAAATCCAAGATCAAGGTGTCTGCAGGGTGGTTCCTTCTGAGGTTGTGAGGGAGAATCGGCCCCATCCCCTCTAGGTTCTGGTGGTTTGCTGGCAATCTTTGGTGCTCCTTCAAGTGTAGACACATCATCCCTGTCTCTCCCTTCACATTCATAGGATATTCTTTGTGTGTGTGTGTGTGTGTGTGTGTGTGTGTGCACATCTTTCTCCAAATTTCTTTTTTTTAATTACACTAGTATTATTGCATTAGGGCCTACCCTAACGACTTCTTCTGACTTCTTCCTAACTAATTATATCTGCAAAGAACCTTTTTCCAAACAAGTCACATTCTAAGGTACTAGGGTTTAGGACTTCAACATATAGATTTGGGGGGACAAAATTCAACCCATAACAGCCTTTTACCAAGTTAAAAAGCTAGCCCAGACACAAATTCTTACTCAGAGGGGCCCTGAATGGAAAAAGTATATGCTGTCACAGCACTGTTTAGAAGGAGGCATGGCATGGACTCCATTCTCCGCCCACTGTCTGCTAGAAATATGCTTCTTTCAAGGCCTAAACAGTGCCTTGGAATGAACATCTCTTTCAATATCAAGGAGACAGTCTAATGCTTCCAGAGTTGAAGGTGAGAAAGGACCGTGGTTAGGTGTCCACAGAGGTCCTGGTTAACAGAAGATATCTGCAGGTTCTGAAACAGAGACTGAGAAGATTTGCTTTTTAAATAGCAGTAAGGTGCCCAGACATCTCCATCTATAGGTACATGCCCAAGCGAAGAACATGACATCGTTGGGGAGATAAAAGAATTATAGTATTAGCCCCTAGATTAAAGAAGCTGACAGTCTGGAGTCCTGCATTGGTTTCCTATGGCTGTTGTAACAAATTACCACAAGTTTGATGGCTTAAACAACAGAAAATTATTCTCTCACAGTTCTGGGGGTTAGAAGTCCGAAACCAGTATCACTGAGCTGAAGTTAAGATGTCAAGAGGGCTGTGCTCCCTCCAGAGGTTCTAGGAGAGAATCCCTTCCTTGCCTCTTCACTTCTGGTGGTCCCTGGCACACTTCGGTTTGTTACCGCATCTTCCAGGCCAGTGTCTTCAAATCTCTCTCTGTTGTTTTCACATTGCCTTCTCTTCTGTGTATAAAATCTCCCTCCACTGCATTTTGGGCCCATCTGGATGATCCAGAACAATCTCCTCATCTCAAGATCCTTAATCACATCTGCAAAGACTCCCTCCCCCCCCCCACCAGTTTTTTTTTTTTTTTCACATGAAGTAACAAGCACTGGTTCTAGGAATTAGGAAGTAGATGTCTTTTGCAGGCCATTTTCAGCCTACCTCAGTTCCTATAAGATTTTATGTTTTTAATCACTTTCTCAACTGGTCCATGTAAAGCTAGGAGGCCTGGTCCCTGCTCCCATCTTGCAGGTAAGGAAAACCAGCCATGTGTGGCAAAGAGTAGTCCTCCACAAAAAGTCAAATATCAGGCTTAGATCAGGACTCACCAGGTACTTAATCTGTCCTATCAATTCATTCTCTGTCTTTTATATGTCACAGATCTATTAAAAATATATGTTTAAGGCAGTGTTAGATATGATAGAGTTGTTGTCAACTTTTTATTTGGCCAAGTAAGGACATTAAACAAAAAACTTACCATATGTTTCCATTCATAAAGGAAGATATCTTAATTCTAATAAACAAAGTAAGAAAGATTATGTCAGAACAAAGCACAGTCCTCCGGGAAAAGAAATATGGGCCATCTTATACCCTCCATGACCCAGCCTGTTCTTTCTATCATTGTGCTAAAGGCCAGAACAACTCATTAAGGACTGCTGTTGAAAAAAACCCTCCTGTGTATCAGGTATTTACTTTCAGTGGATAACCTAGTTGGGCTTCTCCCAAGTGAAAAGCACATAGATGTTAATGGCACAGAGACCAAGGAGATGGAAAAGAGAGAGGTCTTGTTATCACCTTCCTGCCCCATCAGAAACACTCTCCAACCTCAGAGGCAAGTGAGTCATGGACCAAATCAGGCTTTACCATACCAGACCAGCCTCCTTACCAACCTCAGAAAATTGTCTCTCCATCCTGGAGCTCAGCAAACAGTCCCAGAAAGCTTCCTGCTTTGTGGTTGGGATTTTCCCTTTCTAAAGATGTACTTGACACAAAGAGTATAATACTCAACCTGGTAAACCACTTCCTGGTTTCTTTTCCTCTCTACCCAGAAAAAGTAAAAGAATTATAGACAAAAATAAAAATAAAAAAATAAAGATCTGCACAAGGTCATCACAGAATAACACTGTGGTAAAGACTTTCTGCTGAGAACCTTACCCAGGCTTCCAGTGAGTCATTCTCCACCCTTTCCTTGCTTAACCTCGTCTCTCAGGCAGGGTGAGAAATTCTGCTCCAAGTCCCAAATTTGACCAGTGAGCATATGTGAGGGTAGCTCAGCAAACATCTAATTTAGCCCCATTATGGCACAGCAGATATGTCTTCCTTCTTTTCCTGGGACTTTAGCACTTTGCAGAATGGGGTTTTATTTCCAATATCTTATTTACTGTCCTCTCTATTTCTCATTTGTAACAAGAGAGTCAGGATAAAAGAGGTGAGATCAGATGCTGTCTGTACCAAATCAGGACGAATGCAACCACACAAAATGGAAATGCACCTCATAGCTTTTTCTTTTTAATTTTTGTTTATTTTTCAATTACAGTTGACAGACAATATTATAATACAATATTATACTAATATTATATTAGTTTCATATGCACAGTATAGTGATTAGATTTTATATAATTTATGAAGTGATTTCTTAAAGAGCAGCCAGCACAAGGCTGCTTTTGTCAGCTGCTACTTAACTGCCCAGGCAAACTTCTTGCCACGGAGGGCCACAGAGGGCCAGAACCCACAGTGGGCAGTGATGCCAAGGTAGTCTCGCCGGTCACTTCATTCTTCGGAGCAAGAAGACCATCTAAGCTCCACCTGCTTCATGAAGATGGAAGATTTTTTACATAGGAACATAAGTATAAGAGAATCAACTCGACAAAAGTATGGGCACCAGATGTGTGCCAGGCACTGCACTAAGAGTGGGGAATGCAGAGAGGAACAAGGTACAGCTCTGTCCTCAAGCAGATCACCGTGGAGAGGCACCATGGCCACACGCAAATACGCTGTAAAACAGGTCATAATAAATGTGTAGACAGAGCACAAACACAGAGAAGGGGCTCTATCTTAGCTGGGTTCCCCCAGAAGCAGATCCCAAAGCAAAGATTCAAGTGCAAATACAGTTGGCCCTTAAACAACATGGGGCTTAGAGGCTTTCACAGTCCAGATGCTCAAAAATCTGCGTATAATTTTTGATTCCCTCAAAACTTGATGACTAATAGCCTACTGCTGACCAGAAGCCTACCAATAACATAAACGGTTAACACATATTTTGTATGTTATACGTATTAGATGTTGTGTTCTTACAATAAAGTAGAGAGGAAAAAATGTAATGAAAATCATAGGGAAAATACATTTACAGTATTTAATGAAAAAAAATCCACTTATAAGTGGACCTACATAGTTCAAACTGTATTATTCAAGGGTCACCTGTACATTATTGAGGGAAGGAGGGCAGGGTTGATGAACAGTGAAAACACTAATAGTGGAATGAGGAAATGAGAAAAGGAAGGGAAATTCCTAAAAGTCACATTAACCAGTTACTACTAAGACAAGTGGAGCCAACTCCATGGGGGACCCCCAGGAGCTCCTGCAAACACATGCCTCAGAAATGTCCTGCCTGAGG
Organism: Eonycteris spelaea; assembly: GCA_003508835.1. NCBI lineage: Eukaryota > Metazoa > Chordata > Mammalia > Chiroptera > Pteropodidae > Eonycteris > Eonycteris spelaea. Next base: position 10,617,040 of record PUFA01000043.1, read on the forward strand.
GAGCTGAAATGTTCATCTACCAACTCCCATCAGTTATTAGTGGAAGCTGCTCTGGGGACAGAACTCCCAACATTTCTGACCGCCCTGCTCATAAGCAGAGCAGGCAGAGAAAGACAGCAGAAAAATAATAGCAGGAGTTGGCAATGGGAGGTCAGGCTGGCCTCTCCAAACATGGTGAATGCAGAACGGATGTGGGTGGGGCACGATGGCCACTGTGATACAGCCACTAGATCTAACCCAAAGTGAAGGAGAAGGTCAGGAAAAGTTAGGAAGAAGAGCTGACGTTTGAGCTGAGCCTGGGAAGATGAGTAGGAGATGAACAGAGGGAGTCAGTGAGAGAGTGCACTCACTCCAAAGTGAGAGAAAAGCATGAACAAAGAAACAGCCTGAACGTGGTATAGGTTTCTAGCTGTTGTGTGGACAGGAGGCCCAGAATGGGGCCAGTGAAGGACCTGTGTCCATGCCAACAAGCTTGGCGTTTCCTACAGAAAAACAGGGAGCCATTTGGGGCTTATAAATAAGGGAGTGACACAGATGCAGTTGAAGACTTAATGAGCTTCCTGGTCCTATGCTAGGCAAGCCATGCCGTCAGTCAACTTCTAGAGGGCAAAGCCCAGGCTGTATGTTTCTCTGAAGTTCCTAGTACATTCAGGAAAAAATAGACATCACCCCAAGGCTTGAGTGCACTAAGCTAGCACGTGGGCTTGGTAGCGCTAATGAAACTAACTCCTCATAAAACAAACAGCTGAGAGAAGCAATTAAATGAATGAAAATAGAAAGAACTCGCCAAAACAATGGCGTAGTTCTGTGCACATGGGACCCAATATTCCTGGGAAACAATAGGCTCTTGTTTCAAGGCAGCCTGGAGCTGCCCCCACAGGAGTATCCACAGGACCAAGAGGACCAGGGCATGCCTTCTCTGCTTACAGTAACCACTACCTGGGGACCGAAGAACCAGCAGCAGCATTCATGCTCTGACTCCACCCTACCTTTACAGGTGGCAGTAGCACCAGGACAAGAGGTTTCCCAAGATTGGTTTGTAAAATTTGTCCTCTGCATTTTGCACATCATCATAGGCACTTCAGTAAAGAACTGAAAAAAGAATCAAAGACTTGCCCAATGTTGAAGTGTTTCCATTCTCATTTGTTCCAGCTAAGCTTTGGATATTGGTGATGTGCCACTTAGATTTAGTTCCGTTTGCTCCATGATAAAGTCGGTTAGCCAAGGGCAGACTCAGGATAATACCTTCACAATGGCCACCACAAAGTTTTAGGAGCTACTACCACTTTCAAAATAGAAATGAGCAAATGAAGTTATTTAAAGATGGGTTCTGGCCCTGAGGCTTCCCTGTAAAAGTAGCGCGGTCAGGGGACGTCTAGGATGGCCACAGTGAGCCCACTTCCTGGTATCCATGCCTTGTAAAGTCTCGTTCCTTTGAGTATGGATGGGACCTAGTGACTTACTTCCTATTACTAGAATGCAGCAGAAGTGATGGATGCTCTTCAGAGATTAACCTCTGTTGGGCTGTGAGTTCTATCCTTCATACTCTCTTTTTCTCTCACTCTGATTAAGCAAACTGCCATGTCATGACTGCCCCATGGAGAAACTCACATGACAAGGAACTGAGCCTCAGGCAACAGCCACCAAGAAAGTGAGGCCCACAAGGAACTGAGTTCTGCCAACAACCACTTGATGAGCTTGGAAGCAGGTTTATCCCAAGCCGAGCTTTCAGATGACTGCAGTCCCAGTCGACACTTTGACTTCAGCCTCATGAGAAACTAAGAAGCAGCAGGTATAGCTAAGTGATGCTCGGATTCCTGGCCCACAGAAACTTTGAGATAATAAGTGTGTTTTGTTTTAAGTTGCTATTGTTAGGGCAACTTCTTACACAGCAAAGTTAACTAATATAGGCATCTTGGTGGAGGAAACAGTGAAGGGATATACAGACACACTCGAAGCTAAGACCAAGAAAAAGGCACACTTTTGCTATTGGTATTATATGTCTTGGGCAGGGCTGGGCTTCCCTCATAGAGAGCCAGGCTTCTGTAAAATGTTAAAGCAGAGACGCTGGGATAGCCCCCCAGCCTCTAAAGGACTCCCACTCATTGGTTTGTTGACTTATGCTGAAATTCTGCAATTAGTCTTTTCTTTCCCCTAAAGTTTTTTCTTTTGAAATGCTTGGAGTCAGGAAACACAAAACCAAGTCCCAGATCCTTACTTTATTAATTGTGCAATTTGGAGGTAGTCATATACTCATACCTCAAACTATATATACATATGAAACAAAAATATGAATTTTTGAAAAGTTACTTTTCTATGTCTATATTTTAAAATAGGAATATATTATGCTCGCCTTATATAACTTATGGAGTTGCTGAGATAATTAAATGGGGTAATATGGGTTAAAGTGGTTTTCAAACTGTAGAAAGTGGTTTTTAAACTTACAGAGCTCTGTGGCTGTCCCATACAGGACACTCTATAATGATCATTAGACTGTTATATTTTAGTACAATGGGCTCTTACTATTGTTATTTCCCTTTCACAGATACTGAAACAGAGGCTTAGAGACTTAAGCAACTTGCCAGAGTCACACAGCAAGCAGGTGACAGAGCAGGGATCCAAGCCTGTCAACCTGGAGTCAAATCCTCGGCTGTAAGATGCACTTTCTTGTGCTCCATTCTGCATCTTCAAGGAGGGCGTTTCTCTTCCTTCTTCTTTGTTTCCATCTTCCTATAAACATGCTGTGATGCTTCCCACAAAGAGCCATGTATACAAATCAATTGCAATCAGCTGTATTTCTCTCCTGATGTTAAAAGACTCGTAAAGGAAAACGCACTTGTTTCAAACACGCTTTTCTGACACTAAATCAACTCTCGACCGTTGGTGGAATTTCTGCACAAATTGAGCTGGGCCCTCATGAGACCGAGGTTTGCCGGCATAAATCCCAGGTTTGCAGAGGCCTGTCTAGTTGTGTTCACAGAAAGCGCTGATCTGGCGGCTGAGCATCCCGGAGGTCGGTGGCACCATCCTGACTTCTAGTTCAGGTCAGAAGGACATTCGGCAGCTCCCTTTCTAGTGTGTGATGTGGAGGTTGATGGGAATTATGGCATGGGTGTGGTCTGAAGCGAGGGCTGCTCTTACCCCATCCACCTCACCCCTGTATCCCAAGGAAATCCCAATCAGAATTACTATCTTTTGAGGAAATATTCAGACCTCCTAATAATAAATTCCATAGGAATAATTTTATCATGGGATACTCACCAAATCTAATCCAAAACAACAGTGCTTCTTTGATAGCTGTTAAGCATGGCACAGCCCACAGAAACTTCATGAGCTCTAAGGGCTGCTAGTTAATTCTGTTGCTCTGAACACACCACACTATTTCTCATTTGCCTTAGTTTCTCTTATTTGTATCAGCCCTTTGAATCAGTTTCCTCATTTATACATTCGGGTACTAATTAATGCCTTCTGTATTTTGTAGACTAGAAATAAGAGGGTTTGAAGAAGTCTTCATAAACAATGACCCTTCCCTTTTAACTATGGAATAATTCCAATCGCCAATTACAATGTGTGAGGTTTTTCCCCACCACCAAGCAATTCTGCAATACCAGCCAGGTATCCTACAATTCCACTCAATTCTGACACTATCTTGGAGATAATGTCAGATCCATGGGGTAACATCAGAACCCAGACTGCCCCCTCCACACTTTAAGAGCCAGTGTAGATCAAGGTTGTCACCTGTGCTTCTGACTGATCATCTATAGATTTTGGGTTCCAATGACCCCCTCCTTGGGTTTGATTAATTTGCTAGAGTGGATCACAGGACTCAGAGAAACATTTTATGTACCAGATTACCAGTTTATTATAAAAGGATATAACTCAGAACAGCCAAATGGAAGAGACGATAGGGTGAGGGATGGGGAGAGAGCACAGAGCTGTCATGCCCTGAGCATGCCACTTTCCCTGCACCTCTACATGTTCATTGACCCAAAACTCTTTGAACTCTGTGCTTTGGCTTTTTATGGGGCCTTCATTACCTAGACACGTTTGATTAAATCACTGGCCATTGGTGATTGAACTCAACCTCTGGCCTTCTCCCCTCCCCAGAGGTCAGGGAGGATGGGACTAAAAGTGCTAACTTCCAATCACATAGTTGGTTCCCCTAGAACCAGCTCCACAGTTAGGTGTAATCCAAAAGTCACCTTATCAGCATAACAAAAGACAAATTTTAAGGGTTTCTGTACCAGAAACAGGATGAAAACCATATATACATTTCTTATTATAAATTACAATATCAAACTATCCCTATTAAGTTATGGAAATTTTCCTTTTTTCATTTTTTGCCCATCCTAACCACCCTTTCCATCACTAAGCCAGAAGCAAGGGATTGAGTGTCCTGATCATATTTGAATTTAGAACACAGGCTGCTAATAATTTTATTTCCACTTGAACATAAACAGGGTGATGGTAGATGTAATGCAGTCAAAAGGAAGACACTCATGTGGTTTTACATTTTGTTGTATACAGCAGTTTTATGTTTTATTTAAAAATGAAGATGGATGATGTCAGCAAGAGAGGAAAACTGTTAGGGAATTCAAAAATTGGTCTATATTCATGTTTATTTATTTTTCCACCTCGACTTTCCAAAGGGAAGCAGCCAACACTTAAAAGGTTTTTCCTGGTTCAATGTCGAGCTATGCAGGAGATATTCTCCCTGTGTCGGGCATTTTGGTGACAATCCAGAGGCAAGCAAGTATAAAGTCAAGAGTGATTCAGTGTAGTGAGCACAGCATGCCTGGGAATCAGCCATCAAGCATTTGGTTCGGCCTGCTGTGGCTTTGGGAAGGCTCAGCCCCTAAGGAGAAGTCTAAGAAGGTCCTTCAGGGTAAACGGGATTGCCAGGCAGAGAATGTGGGAGCAGACATTCAAAGAAGAATTGGACTGAGCAGAGGGGAAGTGCCTAAAGTATTGGGAGGGGTAGACTGCTGCAAGTGCCCACAGCAGGGACCCCTGACTCTCTCTCTCACCAAGGTTCTCACCAGTGCCGTAATCGATGTGGTCAGATCTGCATTTAGAATGAGAGCTCAGGCAGCGATGTGGAGCATGGTTCCAGGCTGTTCTGGAGCTGTTGGCAGTGGGTGAAAAGCTTTCCCAAGGCCAAGTGCAGAGGGAAGGATTGGCCAGATTCCAGAGAGTCTTCAAGGTAGAACCTTTGCTAATCATAGGCTAGACGTTACGCGTTAATTGCAAGTGTCCCTAAGAACTAATTATTGACTGAGCTTGCATATTTGTTGCCGCAAAAATGCAAGATTTGTAAAATTCAATGACACACATGATTATTCAACATGTATTATCTGCTGACTGCTTCAGTGGAGACAGAGGAGTTTAGTTGAAGCAAACAGGAGTAGAATCGACAATGGACATATAAATAGATCCCTTAATAATGAATTTACTGATATTCCCATACTTCTAACTTTATCTGTTTTATCCAGATTTGCACTTATCCTTGCAACACCCCTACAGAAATGGCTTAGAAAAGCTTTAAGATGTACTCAGTCAACCATTTTGTCCACATAAAACAAGAGACTGGACTGATTGGAATTAAATGATTTCCTTTTTAAATTTTTTTGCTGTTTGTCATGGCATTGTGTAGATAGATAATGAAATTGTTGCCTTCCTCATCCAAGGAATTATAGCAAAGAGCTGCTACCATCTTGACAAATGCTCTACAAATGGTTATCCAGCAGGACAGCAGGCTCCCCTGAGAGCCACTGAGGCGCTCAGCACTAGGTGGGAAAGACGCAGGCCGAGACTGGGGGCAAAATTGCAACCCATTGGCACAGCACATATTTTTCCAATATAAAAGCAAATGGAAAATCCGTAAATAAATTGACTACATAAAGTGTCCCTTTATATTACTGTGCACCTTTCCAAGGGGAAAACAACAGCAACAACAAAAGGTATAAAAATATCATTCTTCTGGGTAATTTTATAGCACCAACAGCAGTTCATATCTATTTAAAATACATATGCAGGCGCCCATCCAGACCCCCTTGCACAAATGACTGAGTAACTAGCATCAGCCCCACTGCAGAAGCAGCTGCCACATAATTACAACCTCTCATCACACGTGTAGGGAAACAAGTTGTGGCGTTTGGGAAAGGTCTGCAAAAATAGGTGTCAGACCTTAACTAATAGTGATTGTCCTTCCATTCTACTGTAATTTACATTTAATTCACACATTTCATTTCCATTTAAAATATGATTACAGTGTTTTGAAGCACATCTCACCTGTCCCCTCAAATTACAGGGAAATGAAAGTAACAGGGAGCAGCGGGCACCAGGAAGGCTGCTACGGTCCTTGGCTGCAGGGTCACCTGGGAGGTCAGAGGGGACACTGTAGAGAAATGGGGCTGCGAAGGAGAGGAGGGAGCCAGAATGGGGGAGAAAGAGTGAGAGGATGTGGGTGATGGAGCACAGGGGTGGAGAGTGGAGGACCCACTGAGCGGAATGTGATCCCAGACCTCTGAGGGCTACAGAGTGCTTGCTTTATAAATTCATTATTTTCTGGCAGAGTGCCCACCTTTTATTTCATTTATTACAGGTTCATGACCTAATCCTAACTACATGCAGCAGGAAGCAGGTGCCTGTTAACTCTGAGGCCTGGTTTTCTCTACTCTGGAGGCAACAGAAAGAGAGGAGAGGGGAATGCAAAGACTGCAATGCATGGCCTACTGGATACAGACACCCTTCGGTGCACACCGCCTTCCCACCTCCATACTGCACCTGGGTCCCTGCAGCTGTTGGCAAGGGGTGAAAATGTGTCCATGGGCTCCAGGTCAGAGTCGCAATTTATATAAGAAGATTCTTTGCAATTTAGTGACCAAGCTCCTCCAGGTGTGGCAGAAGAAGGGCTTGCCTTGTAATGAATTCCAGCCAATGGCACCTGGATTCGCAGCGAGATTTGGTGCCTGCTCAGAGACAGAAGAGCCCTTGCTCATTCATAACCATTCCCAGGTGCTGCCAAAAAACCTTGGGAAAGTCCATGTACACATATCAATGGACTAAAAAATTTATAGAGAACCTACTATACACTAAGTACCAAGTCAGGCAGCAATGATTTTAAATCTTCACTCTCCTCAAACTTTCCAAGCCCTACACCTCCCCCTTAATTTACCTCCTATTTCCCAGGGGGAAAAAAAATAGACGCCAGCAGAAAACTCTCTGTGTTCTTATCACTAAACATAAACCTACTATACCCCTTCCCTAACCTCCTTCCCTTTCAATACAACAGAATAGCTATCCATCCTTCCTGAGGCTAGTTCTTGTGTTTGGTCTTTGCATGTCATACTCTCCCACCTTGTTTTTTTTCTTCACATTGATTCTTTTTATCCCTTCCTTCCTTGTATATGTCATCTCCTTTTCAATTGGATCTTACCCAATGGCTTGAAAATATACACTAGTCTTTCAAATTAAAGAGAGAAATGCCTGTAACCCCTCACCTCTACTCAGCTTTGAACCAGCCACTCTCCTGCCATTCAACCAAACTTCTCAGAGCGTTCTCTCTACTGTGGCAGAGCTGGTTTGATGCCCACAGTCACACCCCTCTTTCTACTGCAGAGTTGGTGGCTGCCCAGGCAGAGACTGTATTTCCAGCCTCTCTTGCATCTGGTTATAGCCATGTTATTAGTTCCACCAATGAAATAGGAGCAAAAATTGTGTGTAACTTCTAGGTAAAAGCTTTAAGAGATAGCCTTCCCCACTGCTTCCTCTTTGACAGGTTAGATGCAGACAACTGCAATGACGAGGTCCACTAGGTGATGATACAACCATAAAAAGGAAGGAGGCTGGTTCCCTGACCCATATGATGAGGGAAAGCTGCCCACTAGCCAGGAATATACAGAAATACAACTGTTAATGTGAAATACATTAACTTCTATTTAGTGAAGGGGCTGAAATTTTGGTATTTATTTGTTGCAATAGCTAGTGTGCTTTAACCAATAAATTCACCAATCACTCATTCCTCAGTTCACTACAATATAGTTCCCAATCTTTCTTGGAAAAGAGCTTTATAAAAACACCAGTAGTTTCCAGGTTACTGAATTCAATGGATACTTTTAATCTAAATTTTGCCTAACCTCCTCAGTTCATGTAGTTGTACATTCTTCTCTTCTTAAAAGTCTTCCCTTAGTTTTCATGACTTTCATGACATAAAGTTCTTTCAAGTCTCTGCCTTTCTATCTGGCTGTTCCTCAGTCTCCTTCATAGGCTCAGGTTCTAATGCCTACTCTCAGAACTCTAAAACTTGACTTCTGCTGCTAACCATGTTGAATTAACTGGAGCTAGACTTGCCTATCTGCCATAAACAAATAGAAAGTTGGAAATGTTACATTTAAAACTAATTTCAGACATTTGAAAATAGGCAAGATAGTACTGTGATACCTGAGAGAAGAGACACAAACAAGTGAGCCTACAATCACCCCAACTTTTTGCCAGAAGGTACCTTCTGAATTGCATTAAAGGAAAGAAAAATAATAGCAGAGTACAATGATTCCACTGACTTCATGAGACAGAAATCAAAGTTGGGGAAGCTATGGTGACTTAAATTTGCAGGAAAGACTGTCAGAAAACAGGAAACTGCAGAGAGAAAGGGGTCCTCTTGATACTGAGGTGAGGCACCACAATGCCAGCAAAGATTAATTTCAGAATGTGCTGTAAGCGAAACAATTTCCAGAGCTCACAAAAGGCTGAGGTGTGTTCTAGTTCTAATCAATCAGACTAGTAAGACCTTGATGAACACTTAGGACACTCGGTAGAGACTCCAAAAAAGTCACACCAAATTAAACATAAATACACTAGCTTTATAGTAAAGGCTACTCTAAATTTAATGTTATGAAGCTTATAAGCTTTAATGGTTGAGGGGATCTACACAGAATTTAACTGCAAGGCAAGGCAAACTGTGCACGCCACACACACACAAAAAAATCCAGACACTTGACATTATATCCAAATATCCAGCATCCAATCAAGAGTTAGTATACATGAGTAGAACATTCAGGAGAAAAATCAGACCATAGAAATTGATCTAGAAATAACATAGATAATGGAACAAGCTGATAATGATTTTTAAATAGCCATATAAATATGCATAAAATTGTAGATGAAAATATGAAATGAATAAAGACAAAAGAAAATATTAAAAAGGAACTAAATGTAACTTATAGAATGAAAAGATATAATACCTTAAATAAAAAATTTCACTGGAGATTACACTGTAAGAGAAAAGAGCAGTGAACTAAAAAAAAAAATAGCAATAGAAATTATCCACACTAAAGGATAGAAGTGGGAAGGCTGGGGAAAAGCAAACAGTACCTCAATGATTCGGTGAACAATATCAAACAGTCACTAGAATTCCAGAAGGATGTGGAGGGTAGAAAAAAACATTTAAAGAAATTATGGTCAAATTTTTTCCAAAATTGATGAAAACTATGAACCCACAAATCCAGGAAGCTCAATAACACAAAGCAGAAAAAAAAAAAAAACACACAAAGAAAACAACACAAAAGTATAATTGATAAAAACCAGTGATAAAGAAATGTGGGTAAATATGAAAGACACAAATAACCATATGATTTTTTAAAAAGCATATTACTACAAATCCTGCAGACATTAAAAACATAATTAAAAAATATTCTGGACAACTTTATATTAATAATTTGGCAAACCAGAGGAAATGTTCAAATTTAAATAAGCGTTCAAGATATTTTGAATTATTAATAATACATTAATTGAGCTAAGTCAAATGATACAAGGTCAACATATAAAAATTGGTTGTACGTTTTATGGTAGCAAGTTCAACATGAAAACAAAATTTTAAAAATATCATTTATGACAGCATAAAAATATGAAACATTTAGATATAAACTTAACAAAGTTTGTGCAAGCCCTATATACTAAAAATTATAAGACATGGCTGAAAGAATTAAAGAAGACATATCAATGTAAAAATATACGCTGCTCACTCATTTGAAGATCCAATATTATTAAGATGTTCATTTTTCCCCAGATTGGTCTACAGATGCACAGCAATCCCAAATAAAATTGAAGCTGGCTTTTTCTGTAGAAATTGACAACCCGATTTTAAAATATATGGAAATTCAAAGGACCCAGAATAATTTATATATAGATCCATGGTACAGAATAAAGAATACAGAAATAGACTCACCCATATATGGTCAGTTAATTTTTATCACAGAGAAATATGATTGAACAGGGAAAGGATGGTTGTTTCCATGTTTTTTAATAAACACCAACACTTACCTCACACCACTCACAAACATTGACTCAAACCTAAATGTAAAAACTGAAACTACAAGACTCCTAGAAAAATATTTTAATCAATTAGATTTCGTCAAAATTACAAATTTCTGTTCTTAGATGGACATTATTATAACATAAAAAATGAAAAGACCACCCACAGATTGGCAGAAAACTATAGGTATATATCACAATGGACTCATACAGAATATACATAGAACTTCTACAACAAAATAATTTTTTATAACATTAATAAAATGATGGACTAAATGGTTGAGCAAATGCTTCATAAAACACTCTCAACATTATTAGTCATCAGAACAATACAAATTAAAACCACTAACACGTAACACCACACAACAAATAGAAAGGCTAAAGGAGATCGACAATATCTAGTATTGGCGAATATATGTGGTAGCTAGAAATTTTGTATTTTGCCGGTGGAGTGGAAAATGATGCAATCATTTGGGCAAATTTTTGGCAGTTTTTTTGTAAAGTTTACATTACCCTAGCACCTAGAAATTTCAGTCCTAGGTATTTATCCAAGATAAATGAAAACATATGTCCACACAAAGACTTATATATAAATATTCACAGCTACTTCTTTCATAATAGCAAAACCTGGAAAAAATACAAATGTTTATGAACAGGTGAATGGTTTGCTCAATTTGTGCTATATCCACACTATGGACGTCTACCAATAAAAAATAAAACTTTTGATACTTTCAAAAGCATAGGTGAAACTAGAAAACATTTTGCTACATAAAAATAATCACTAACAAAAGAGTATATACTGTAAGATTCCATTTATATGAATTACAGAATAAATAATATTAGAGTTTAGTAACAGAAAGCAAATTAGTGGCTGCTTGGGACTAAGATGTTGGAACAGCCTCGGTTGACTCCATGTGGGTCACAAGAGAAATTTGAGGGGTGATGGAAATGTTCTATATCATGACTGTGGTGGTGGTTACATGGGAGCACACATTGGTCAAATCTCATCAAGCTGTACACTTAAAATGAGTTCATTTTACTGTATGTAAATTGTATTAAACCTTAATAAAGTATATTTAAAAGTAAAAGTAAGCAATAAAAATTTTTAAATTAAAAATGTTTAAAGCACTGAAGCTTTTTCTTTTATGTTTTCAGAATGAAGATCAAACTCCCTGAATGTGTTTCATGAGCTGCTGGATGGTCAGCCCCCGTCTCTCTCTCTCCAGCCCACCTTTCCTCCAGCGCCCACCGCCCTTTGGACCCCAGCCATGCTAGCTTTCTTTCATTTCTAAAAATGTCGAGCTCTTTTCAAATGCCAAACCTTTATTATTTTTTTAACCTAGATTAACCATAATCCCTGATTCATGATGTACTCTTTTTATGAAATATACATGGCTCACGTTATTTAGTTAACTCCTAAGGTTGTTTTGTTTTATTTTGTTTTTATGATGACTCTCTTCTCACTTCGCTGTTTCTTTCTAGGCAATCTCATCAACTTCCACAACTTCAGTCACCACCTAGATATTCATGACTTCCTTGTACCTCCTCAGCTAACTCACATCCCATATAAGTAACAGAGCTCCAAATCCATCTGCCCACTGGATGTCTCAAAAATATCCTAAATGCAATATGGTCAAAAACAAACTCACTTCCTTCCTAACTTGTCTCAGTAAATATCTACCACCTGTTTACTTCACAAATAAAACATAAGCATCATCATTGATTCTTTCTCTCATGCCCCATATTCAATCCAACAATACCAATTTTATTTACCAGTGTTCTTCAAGTTCATCTATTTCTCTCATCTCTCAAGCTACCAACATCTCTTATCTAGAGTGTTGATAATAGCCTCCCAACCAGCCTTCTCAACATTCTCTCTGATCACCATTAATAAAATATCCACAGTGTAGCCACAATGAGATTTTTGAAGTATAAATATCATCATTTCATCCTTCCACCTCACTAAATCCAAAATCATTAAGAAGACCTATGAGATCCTATGTGGTCTATTCCCCACCTCCCCCTCCAATTCCACTTCATGTCACACATTCCATTTTTCTCTGCATTCTAGTCTGTGGCTTTCTTTCAGCTTCTGGAAAAACTATTCCCTCTCCAAATGCAAGCCTTTTTTTTCTAATATTAGAGAAACAGAATTGTATTAATCATAATCTTTACTTAATGACCCATTGTCATAATTGGCTTGGCAGATTTTATATATAGATTATATATATACATGTGTATGTATGTGTGTGTGTGTGTGTGTGTGTATGACTCTCCCACCCAGTTGCCAGTTTCTAGGGAAACTAAGAGAGCAGAGGCCATGCTCAGATACATACATAATATATATATATATATATTTCTTGTTTTTAATTTTGTAATAATAGATTCATACTGTATGTAACTTTTTGGGACTTGCTTTTTATGTAATATTATATTACTAAAGATTATCAATATTGTTGCATGTCATGGTAGTTCATCTACTTTGACTAATATACAATATTCCATCATGTGAACACACTATAGTTTATCTTTGTAGAGTTATAACTGACACTATATTATGACATTATAATATAACCTTATATTAGTTTCAGGTATACAACATAATAATTTGATATATACATGTATTGCAAAATGATCATCACAATAAGTCTAGTTAACATCCATCACCATGAATAGTTACAAAAATTTTTTGTTGTTATGGCAAGAACTTTTAAGATCTACTCTCTTAGTACCAACTTTCAAATATGCAATACAGTATTCTTATAGTTGCTGTGCTATGCATCACATCCCCATGACTCACTTATTTTATAACTGGAAATTTATACCTTTTGACTTCTTTCACCCATTTCAACCCATCCCACCCTCACCTCTGGCAATCACCAACCTGTTCTCTGTATCTATAAGCTTGGTTTTTTGTTTTTGTTCTTATCAGATTCCATGTATAAGTTGTCAATCTTTTAACCATTGCCAATCAAATGGTGTAAAATGGTATCTTCTGCTCCCTAATCACTAACTACATTGAACATCTCTGTATATGTTTATTACCCAAAATATGTTTTTTTGCCTAAAAACAGTCCTTTTGGGAGGGGGCATTTTTATGCGATTTTGGGGGATGTGTTCTAGTTGATTTGTAAGAGTCCTTTACGTACTCCTCATTCTGGCCCCCTGTTGTGTATGTCTGTTGTAAATATGTTCCCAAGCTCCAGGCCTTTACATTTGCTGCCCTGCCCAACTGGGATGCTCTTCCTTCTCCACTTCACCTGGTGAACTCCTTCTCATCATTCAGATCTTTCCTAAACTACGATTTCCTCAGGGAATCCTTCTCTAATTTCCCTGGTTTGATCAAATGCTACTATTTTATGCTCTCATAGGACGAGGTAACGCTCCTGAGCAATCTTACAGCTATAATCTTTACGTGTATTTTTGTGATTTTTAATTGTATGTACCACAAGGAAAAAGGCTTTTATTTATAGTTTATCTATTGTAAATTGACACATGATAAGTCCTCAATAAGTATTTTTATATGAATGAATAAATTCTACATTTGCATGTATGTTGTTTCACGTAGGCTCAAAGTGCAGTCCTGGTCATGCCCTTTAACATTTCCCCTCTCCCGCTGCCCTTTTCATTCGCTGTCTTTATCCACACCTCTTCTTGCATCCTTCTCTCTTCCCTATTTTCTATAAGCATTACCAGACCCAAGGAAAGAATTTAGCACCCGCGTGCCTGTTTGAAAAACTTTTCGCTCCATAGGAGGAAAAAGTAAGATGGAAAAGGACCAGGTCTGAAGGACAAAAAGTAACCCAGGGCATTGGTAATGATCTCCCCACTCAGTTTCCAGTTTCTAGGGAAACTAGGAGTTCAGAGGCTGTGCTGAAATTCCGTATCTTATTAACTCATGAAAAGAAGGCCACCACACAAAAGGCTTTTGGCTTTATGCTCCAAATGCCTTTGGTTTTATGGAACCAAAAGCCATTTTGGAGAATGATGGTGACGAGGAAGGGGGAGGGGCAGGTGCACTATGCACCTGTTGCACAGCTTCATTAGGCAGAATTGCTCCTTTCCAGCACAGCGCTTGGAAAGCTCGGACCATTGCACCAGACGCTGATCCGGTAGCCCTGCCTTCAAGTCCCTCACCACGGGCACGTTCCAGTCAGGTCCTCCAAATGGGCCAGCTAGAGACCTCTCTAGGCCATCTTCTGACAGCCTCCTTCCTTCGCTGTGAACACAGATACTTCTAAGCCGTACTTTCTTGCGTTCTTATTCATTTCTGTCAAGAAAGGAGGAAAAACATCCTTGAATTGCTCTTCCACCGTTGCATGCCTCTGGAGGACAAGGACTGCCCTGGGAGCTGCCACCCGCCACAGTGGGAGAAAGTGCGTTTCAGTGCAGTATTGCTGTTTCCCTTTCCTTGGGTCGGTAAACATCCTGGCCATTTTGAAGTATTATTTCCCCCTTTAGGACAATGTACTTGGGTTTGGGTTCTTTTCGCTTTGTTTATCCAGTAATCATTACAGCAAGAGGGACGCACCTGTTCCACAGGCCCATTAGATTCGGAATAGCTTCTCTCTTGAGTGGAGGCATATAGGAAAACTGGCCCTGGCACTCGAACCACACTGCAGTAGATGAGAGTGTGTGGTGCCCAGAAGACCGCTCTGTAACCTTGAGCCATAACACGGAGTGGTTTGGGGCTGGGAGAGGGAGGCTGGCGGTGCCTGGAAGGAGGCTGAGGCTTAGAGAGAAAAGGAACGTGTCCAAGGTCACACTGCCAATTAGTCATGAAGCGGGAGTTACAACACAGAAAGCTGGTCTGTCTGGCTCCAAGCCCACACTCCCTCTACCTGTTATATCTTGGAGCTGCCGGGGAAAGAAAAAAGTGGGGAGAAGAGGGAAGCTGTTATAGCAAAGTCAGAGGTCTGTGCCCCTACAAGCCAAGGGCTTTCTTTGTATCTTATCTCCATGTGGAAGTGGCTCACAGAGGGTTGCTGATGGAGCTTGTTGGGAGCAATTACAAGTCCAGGGGGATGAAAGGGAAAGAAGATAATGGATGGTTTCTCTAACTCATACTTCGAGCTTCCTCAGCAGCTAAGTCCCACTTACTTGGCCTAATTCCTCCTCCTCATCTTTCCCTCACACTGTAAATCCCAAGGGCATTCTGATTCTGGGATGAAAAGGATAAGATCAAATGCCCCCACTCAGGCCTCTGCATCCTATATGCCCCATGTTGGGGAAGGGAGGGGAGGAGGCCACTAGAAAGGCTTACAGAGTCTTTTGTTTGGCGTGTCAGAGCCACAGCCCAATACAGAAGCTGCTCCTGGGCCCCGGTGACTTACTTTGTCATCTGCCGCCTCTAGTGCAGGTGTGCGTATTTTAGCTGGAGGAGCCCAGGCATGGAAATCGCTCTCCCTGTGCCCATATATTATCAGTATTTTTTAACATGTCGCTTTCCAAGCAGGTAATGCATTTGCAGAGACAGTGATCTTTCATCGGGAGATTACGATGATTTGTGTCTTCTGTCTAAATTCCAGCATAAATTTCAGAGCCAGTGAGGCATTGGCTTGTGGCAAGAGCTGCGTTCTGAGATGCAGCAGGAAATCTGTACGAAGCTCAGGCTCGCGGCCATTTGTCCTGATTAGGAAAAGGCTTTGCAATTCTTCCTCGTGCTTCACCTTCTTTATTTTTTTCAAATTGCTCTTCCAGCAGGTCACCTTTGCAGCTGGGTGCAAATCTCAAGTTATGCTTTCTGGGCTGGTCCCAAGCAAAGCGTTTAAGCAATCCAACTCTCAGAGCCTCTGGTTCTGCTGAAATTATCAGTGTAGCTTGGGTCAAGTCACCTAAGCCTAGCCTCCGGCTTCAAATTTCAATTAGTAAATTAGAAATTGTAATCCCTACTTCACAGAGTTAATGGGAGGGTTAAATAAAAGAGCATAAATGAGAATTCCTCTTCCCATGTCCACAGAAAACTGTAGGTAAGGCCCATGCATTCAACCCCAGTCTAGTCCCCAAATTGCACACACACACACACACACACACACACACACACACACACACTTAGGCCTATAGTCTGACCACACCCTCGTTGGATGGTACCTTCAGTGAGCCCCAGTTCTCTCAATGGTTGCTCTGAGATTCCCCAAAGTGGCTCTAAATGAGATGAATATTAAATAATCTTGTTGTGTATACTACTTTGCTCAAGCTGCCATAACAAAGTACCACAGACCGGGTGGCTTGAAGAGCAGAAATTATTTTCTCACAATTCTGGAGGCTGGAAGGAAGTCCAAGATCACGGTGTCAGCAGGGTTAGTTTCTTCTGAGGTCTCTCTCCAGGGCTTATGTTTAGCCATCTTCTACCCGTGTCTTCACATGGTCTTTATTCTGTGTGTCTATGTCCTAATCTCTTTCTTATAAGGATACCAGTCATATTCTTTCAGGGTCCCCCCAACAGCCTCATTTTTACTTAATCACCTCTTTATGGACTCTATTTCCAAATACGGTCACATTCTGAAGCATAGGGGGTGAGGACTTCAATGTATAAATTTGGGAAGGACATGATTCAGCCCATAACACCATGTCATTAAAAGCACAAATACACTTTGTATAATTTTAAGGATGTCTCAAAGTCAGACCAGGAGTGATGTGGCTCCCCATCTCCAAAAATAACACCTTCCTCTGTATCATGATAGTGCTTTATTTTCAGAGTCCCATCTCAGCCCTCACTGACAAATGGAAAAACTGAGTGGGAAACAGGAAGGAGGGACTTACTCAAGTCATGCAGGTAGTAGCGAGCAACAGAACTAACTAGGTCTGGAACCTCAGTGTGTGACTCTGCACTGTCACCTCAGTTTTCACCACCTCTAGAAGGAGCACATGCCAAAGAGGGCAGAAGGCGCCTATGTCAGACATGTAAGTGCCTTCAGGGCAAGCCTGCTGATTGTGACATGTGGCTGGCCTGCCGGCTTGCCATCTCTCTCTCCCTCCCCCACTGTGTCTAGCACAGCACTGTGCACGGTTGGAACAGTGAATGCTATCCACCAATTTGTTTGCGCAGCCTGCCCTGATGCTAGGCCTAGAAGAACCATCTCTCTGGATCTCGTTTTGGTTTTACTTTGTTTTGTTTGTTCATTGGTTGGTGGGTTGGTTGGTTTTAACAGAAGACCTTTATACACAGCCCTTTCTGTTGCGAGATTACGATGGGCCAATAGGTACGAGAGAAACAATTGTGCTGCTCTGGCAAACACAGAAAGAGGGGAGTTCGACTTGGTGACATCAGTAGGCATAAGAGCAGGGCTGTGAAAAAAATTTCACAGCCAACAGTGGCTTTCTTGACAAAGCTTTGGAGACAGAAGGTGCAGACAAGGCACTGAAGACCTCATACCATACCACTGTGCCAAGAACTGACTCTGGGTTTCAGCCACCTGGTCCCAGGGACTATAGCCAGCCTTGTTTCCAATTTAAATAAATAGATAAATGATGAATAAATAAATATAAATATAAATATAATAAATAAATATGTATTTATGTATATGTATATGTATATGTATATGTATATGTGTATGTGTATGTGTATGTGTATGTGTATGTGTATGTGTATGTACATCTCCCCATAGGGGCAGTATTTGCTCTTCTCCATAAATCTCCAAAGTTATCAAAACTTTTTATTTATCAGAATGATCGAATGTTCTGGGAAGGACAAGTACTTATTTTTAATAGACTTCCTGTAGGTCAAGTGGGAAGCAACAGAGTGAAGTGAGAGAAGACCCAGGTTCAAGACCAGTTCTGCCAATGGCGTGCTTTGCCACAGGCCAAGCCTCTAAAGGTCATAGTGTCACCTTCCTCAGAGAGTTGAGAAGCTGCCTGATATGGTTTTGATAAGCATAAGCTTTAGGGTCAGACAGGCCTTGGTCTAAATCTCTTAGTAGGTATGTGACCTTGACCTCATTGCATAGCTTCCCGAAGTAGATTTTATCAGAAAAATAAAATAAAATAAAATAAAAAATAAAATAAAATAAAATATAAAATAAAATAGCTAAAAATGCCTGCCTATTAATGGGCACTGCGCACTGTGACAGGAAATGAGGTAGCATTTGTGAAAGGGCCTATCGCATCCCCTAGGCATCGATCTGTCTTCCTCCCTCCTTGGCATAGCCTATGTATGGTAAGAAGGAGAAGAGCAGGAGAGAGGGCTGGTGACATCTATAAGCCAAGTGATGGGATTTGTGTGCTCTGATGCCACCACAACCACTACCCAGTTGGCTAGCTCTTTATACGGCAAAGCACCAACCTCTCCATTTTTTTCCTCCTCCCTTCTCCAAGGCCTGACAGAGTATCCAAGGACAAATACTCCAAGCCCCATGACACTGGGCAGCCAAAGATCATGGGGAGAAAGAAGCAGGTTCTGTGGCTGTGGCTGTGGCTGTGGCTGTGGCTGTGGCCGGGGGAGGGGGGTCCGATACTCTCTCCAGGGCTGGACTTAGACAATAACAGCTGTTTCCTATCCACCACCACATGGATTCAGAGCTCAACCCTCTTCAGCCTTCAAATCATGGGGGCAGGCCCAGATTCTCTAAAAAGGATTTGGTCTTCCAAATGCGTTCTCAGGGCCCATCAGCAAGACGCTGGATGAATGCCCAGGGTAGGGAAGAGACTGGAGAGAGAGAGCAGAAAAAAGGTTACTTGACTGGAAAAGAGTTTGACTTGCTCTGCAATTGGCCTCAAAGCACCAGTGAGAAAAGTTTTCAAACAGTGAGAAGCCAGTGTCTGGGTAAAAGCAAGACTTCAGAAGTGTTCAACGATTGAATAATACATTCCCAGCCCCCAAACCACATTCAGAATGTGCCCCAATTGGAATCACCCTCTCCCTCCCCTATTTCGCTATAGTTCTTTGTGCCTCTACTGTCAGGCCTAACCTGAACGGTCATTCATTCTGATTCTTCAGTAAGACGATAAGGACCTCGAGGGTAGAGTCTAATTCCTGAGGTTCAAAACTCACAGAGAAATTGTTTAGTAATTGGTGATTTATTTAAAGGTAATACATATGTCCCACCTAGAGCCCTGCCACTGAGTTCTCACAGGCCTCCAAGTTCCTGGGGCATTTACTCCTGATTAAAGTCATCCTTGAAACACTGAAGTCAGATGCTTCAGGGCTTCCAATTTCATTTGTTTATTTGTTGTGTAATGATCAAGTACAGATGGTCCCGACTTACAATTTTTCAACTATATGATGGTGCAAAAGCGATATGCATAATAAATTACATGAGACATTCAAGGCATTATTATAAAATAAGCTTTGTGTTAGATGCCCAATTGTAAGCTAATGTAAGTATTTTGAGCACATTTAAGGTAGGCTAGGCTAAGCTATGCTATTCAGTAAGTTAGGTATATTGAATGCATTTTTGACTTAAGATATTTTTGACTCACAGTAGGTTTGCCTGGACATAACCTCATTATAAGTCGAGGAGCCTCTGTGCTTGATCTTCAGCATATGTCACCAAAAGGTCCCTTTAGAAGTTTGACCTCAGAAGCGTCACTACATGAAGGTCAGAGGAGACCCAAGCTGGCTCCATTGTCCAGCCTCCTTATTGTATGTAACAACACATTTTAAGAGCAAACCCAACTTATTTTTACTTTTTCTGTTTGATCATTCGAGCTGTAGCAAGTGGGCCCAGAATGTAGTACTTGGGAACTTGTCAATGGCAAAAAATGGGGTTGGAAAGCTCAGGCTTAGGAGGGACTTTAAAATCCACGTGAGGCTTTCTCCACATTGTTACTACCTAGACCCTCTGGTGTTAGAAGAGAAAGCACGGGCACATGAGCCCCACCATCTTTTCTGTATCAGCACTACTTCCATAACGTCTCTAAGCAGAAACTGACCACTGACAAGCACTTTTCTGTCAGCCAGAAGAGAAACAAGAAAGTCACTTCTTATCTATGTCACAAGCGCACAGGCAACGGGGGAGAGCAACCCCCCGTCTTCAGGTAAAACTCCAAACAGGACCCTGAACAGGAATGTCTGCAGGTAACTTCTCAGGGGGAAAAAAAAAAAAAAGTATTGCTTTCAAACAGCACAGAATGAAACACCCCACCCACATGCCTTCCTCCTTCGTTCCCTCCACCACACCCTTCCAAAGAGGTGCTTTGATCAGTATCTGCTCCGAGAAGAGGAGGGCAAGTGGAAGATCAAGAAGGGAACACTCAGTAAACAGTATTATTAACCCATAGGCTGGCCATAAATCAGGGCAGGAAGGTGACTTCAGCGGGACGGAGTAACCCTGCATGTCAGGATGAATTTATGAGGCCAGTTTTATTGGCCTGCATGACCCAGGCTCCGTGGAGACAGCTCAGTAACAAATCCAATCCACTTCATTTATAAGCTGTGTACCTTGTCGTCCACAGAGCCCAGCCAGAGCGCCCTGACTTCCTCTCCCAGGGGGCACCCAGGGGCGAGACCTTCAGGGAAGCAACGTCTCTCCCTGTGAGCCAGCTAGACCTGTTCTAGGACGAGTCACCTTCCCACTGCCCATCCTAAGTTCTCATTCTGGCTCTGCCCTGAGACCCAACAGTTTTCCGCAAGGCCCGTCCTCTCCAGGACTGTTTCCTCCTTGCAGAAGGAGGATGCTGGACTCCCAGCGTTGCTCAATGCCAGCACTAGAGGCATTTGGGAAAGGATAAATCCTACTTTTTGTGAGACTTAACATCTCTAGTCCCAACTATCATATACCAGTACTTCCCCACCCAGTAGTGAGATCACCCAGAAGTGCCCCTGCACATTTCCAAAGGCTCTCACTCGACTGGTAGGTAATATCTAAGGTCCACCCCCTGGACATAAACATCCCAGGTGGGTCTGTGAAGATGCTGCTTCTCCCTCCATTTCCCGACACTGGAAGCAGAAAAGCTAATATGCCTTCGCACTGCAGCTAGAGGGACCTCAGGGCCAGCTAGGAGCCCTCCCAGGAAGAGGAAACAGCAGTGTCGGGAAAGTCCTTTGAGCAGTGGGTCTGGTACATACCTGGCCTTCACCTGCTCTCTGTAGGCTCAGAGAGCTGGGTGGAAGGCGTTTAAGTCTATTTGACTGTCCCTGTCATCATAAGGTTTACGGATGGTTAATTTATTCTTTATAGCACAGTCATTGATGGCTGTTAAATCACAAATGAGAGCCAATAAAGGGTGAATTGCAGCTGAAATTACACTGTTTATATGACAGCAGAGTGCCGGCTAAAAGATTCATATGCTGCTGATGAAGTATGTTATAAATTTTAATTACCATAGTTTGTACAAATGACATGTTTGAAATGCTATTGAGTAATGTGACCCTGATAATGAAACTATAAAATAAATCATTAACTTTCTGAATGAGCTTTTTTATTTCAGTGCTGCACAGAGTAAACTTTTCCGTTTATTCCAAATCGGTCTTTTTATTCTCTGCTCCTAGCCTAACCGGCTCCTCTTTCCACAGGCTGGGGACAAAGAAGCAACAAAAGGCTGGGGACCCTGGTAAATGCCTGGAAGAGCAGCCTGGTAAGACTGACCCCAGCAGACATGGCCCACAGGTGGGGTCAGAAGAGTGAGCCCAGGCCAGGGTTTCTAAATGTACATCTTAAATAAATCCCATAAAGTGTCCCACCTGCAGGGAGAAAGGACTCTTTTTTAAAACTTCGTTCCCTCTAGAGACACCCCCTGACCCACTGGCAGCTGGGCACCAAGGCTGATTCATCCAGCAGAGCATTGGTGGCAAAGTCAGGTGTACCAGACTTTGGGTGGGGATTGGGCTATACAGAGGGTGAGATAATCACCAGGAAACTGAGCCAATTGTCCTGGCTCGAGTAAGAATCCTAAAGAGAAAAAGGCAAGTCAAAATTTGGTGGGATTTTCATTGTCAAAGCATCTTTATTTCAATGCCCTGGTGCATCATGTTTATGAATTATTTCCTCTCAACATTCCAAGACACCAGTCTCTGCAGTTAAACACATCTTGAAGAAAAGAACCTGAAGCTCCAGGAAATACCTAAAGGAGCCAAGAGTCATTTAAGGCAACCTGCTCCAGGAAGTCATTGGCCTAAGATCTCTCCAGCAGAGTGACCTGCTTGGTCCTGCAGGACAGGAAACATACTGGTAAGTTTGGAAAATCCCTGGCCTCACAGGATGTTTGCACATCAAGAAACTTTAGCCATTTCTTTAGTCCTAAAACTTCCAATGTGGAGGAGAGGTAGGGAGGTGGGGAGAGAAAACGCAGGAGAAGTTTCAACTCCTAGACATTCCAGAAAAATAAATGTAAAGTTTGGAAAAGCCACCAGGTGTTTCTTATAGACCCTTCAAGAACATATCTAGCTCAGCCCTCTCACTTTGCACGTGAAGAAATGGAGGCCCAGGGGGCAGCAGTAGAACTGGAATTATAACTCACAGGACCAAGGATAAGAGGAGAGTGGAGTTTTTTCATTTAATATAGCCAAACTACCCCAAGGCCATCTTTGGACAGACAGCATCACTTCAGCGATGATATGAACACAGCCAGCTCCATCTCTGTTCCTGTTCTGGAGAAGGGTCCCCAAGATGTGCCTCTTCCTTCTGCAGACAGGCTGCCTGGCAGGGAGGCAGGACTGCTGCGAAGCATTGCTCTCTCTTTTCCTTCATCTCCCAGAACAAATCTGCTCTCTGGAGTGTGTCAGATGAAAAGAAGGTCACTCTCAAAAGGACACACTATCAGGGCATCCACTCGAAGCTTCCTCAAGGGGTGTGCAAAGGAGACTCAGGCATGATGATGCGGCTTATTAAGAGACGCTGTTATTAAAAGGCCTTCTAGCACTTCAGAGTCCTCTCTTCCACTCCCCAGTGACCAAAGAGAAACGGAATCAACTGTACATTCCATTCTACAGATGAGCCAATGGGAACAAACCTGGGAAAGGATTTCTCTTATGTCACACTACTCATGGGTAGCTGGAGCAAGGAAAAAATCCAAATACATTTATAAGACAATCTGGGAAATCTACAATCTGACTGGACATTTGAGGATATTAAGGATTATTGTTCATTTTTTAAGGTCTAATAGCCATATCACCATTATTTTTTTGAAGACTCCTTAACTTTTAGAGGTACATACTGAAGTGATAACAGATGACATGGTATGATATCCATTGTTTACTCCAAAACTATCCAGAGTGGAAAGGGATGTGGGGCTGGTTGGAGAAAACAAGATAGGCCATGAGTTTGTAATTGCTAAAGCTGGTGATAGTCACATGTGAATTCATCATGCTATTCTCTGCATATGTTTTCCATTTTCTATAATAAAGGAAATAAAAGTAAAATACCCAAATGTCCTTGTCCACATTGTCTGCTACAGTGTCCGTTTCCCCATGCATTCTCAGCAATGTCAGGCCAGAAACAAGATCAAGCCCCTGTCTCCGAGGTATGCTTCCAACAACGTGGGAGCGTAGGAACTTTAACCCTGCCCTTTGGAGAAGCCTAGCATCAGGATGGTATCAGGATGTGCCCAGGCCACTGCACTAGGGAAAGAAACTTCCGGTCTGGAAGCCCCTGGCACAGCTCCCCGGTACATACACAGCCAAAGGGAAAAAGTGCACCTGGGCGGGACTCAGACCTGCTATGTCAACTTGAGCAGGTCCCTTCATTTCTCAGAGCTTTGGGTTCCTTATTTATAAAACCAGTGTGGTAGCCCCAACCAGTTTCTTCAAAGGGTGTGAGGATCAAATTAAATAATGAAGAGAGACTTCTAGAGAGATGGTAGAATGTAGGAGTAAGAGCACAGACTCTGGACTCCCTGTGTTTAAGCCCCAGCTCCATCCACCCTGGATTAACTAGGTGACGCAGACAAGTTTTAGCCTCTTTTGCCTTGAGGTCCTCTTCAGTAGAAGCTGGGTTGTTGCAAGGATTCAATGAGTTAGTTTTTGTAAACAACTGAGAACAATACGAAGCATTATGTTGTTGTTGTTGTTGTTGTTATTTTTATTTTATTATTATATAATGACATATTAATATAAGGAGTCAATACTATGAAAAGGACCACAGTATTATACCAGAAAAGGACTTGAGAAGTCATTGAGTCCAATCTCCATCTTTCAGAGGCTCATAAAAGGGACATGATTTATCTGGAGTCACATCACAAGTTAGGGACAGATCTGAGCCTGGACCAGACTCCATCCCACTAAGCAGGTGGCGTTTCCTCTTCTTTATTACTACCTACCATGAGGAAGTCCCTGCTGAATCACATCCTCAATCCAGAGTCTCATGCTGGACAGACATGCCCAGGAGTCCCTATGCCCAGTGCCTCACTGGGCCTGTAATGAGGAAGGACTATGGAGGTCAGAGGAGAATCTTCTGCTCCTTGTTCTACAACTGATCCCTGGGGAATAGAGCCTGGGCAATCAAGAGCCCCTGACATGTCTTCTCCCTTCCCTGGTGTGTTCCTGAAGAGTGGGCGGCACTTGGAAGATCTCCCCTCTGACTTATCAGCCACCACAAAAACATTTTCAAGGCGATGGCACGAGCTGCCCTACTTACCATTAAGAGAAAGGACCACATTATTGCTGTTATAAACCATTGATTAAGGTTTATAATAGCAATAATCCCCTCGAAATTCATTGTTACTGCAGTTAATGACCAGTTTATTAGAGCGTTAACCATCCTTGGCAATGGGCTGAGTCGTTTAATGCGGGTAACGACCAATTTCTCAAGGATTATTGCTTAAATAACAATTCTTTGCGAGATGTATGCGCCACCACAAGTGCAGATCCGGCTGGAAGCTTCTCCTCAGAAATAAGTGTTCATTATTTCCTCGGAGTTGCACCACCAGCACCACACCTAACAAACCACAAAGTAACGTTTCAGAGACACCGAAGAATGAAAAAGTTGGACAAGGGCCTAGAGACGGTCTCTGCCTTCTATGAGAGAACCAGAGCTAGAGCCACCGCTGGGGTGTCCTGTGGCCTCTCTATTGAAAGCACCATTGGGAAACAATATCGGGGTCTTAGACTGCTCTTTCTTCTTCATTTGGCTTCATTTCCAGAATTTTCTACCTGCCCAAATCCCCCACCCACCCTCTGGGGAAAAGGGGCTAGGGAAAGGCTGAACAATAGGACTCATGACAAACTCAGTCTTCACAAAAGTTTGATACACTCTGAAGCAAATACGTGCCTACACCTAACCACCCAGGTTCCAGAAGACTTGGTAGAATAGGGCTGCAAGCAATGAGTTGTGCCCAACAGTTTGCATGGTGCAAAGTGCTGGTCCTCTGTGGCCGTTGGGCTGCTTTGGGGTTTGCTCCTGGCAGAAAAAAAAAGAAATTCCGGTTAGCCTATGCCTCATCACTCACTTTAGGTTCTGAGAAGTCATGGTATTATTAAACATAACAACAGAGCCAGGGGACCTTATTATCACCTAGGTCACCCTTCTTGTTTTACGGGTGAAAACTAAGGGCCCAGAGAGGGTAGGAAGCTTGCCTAAGTCACACAGCCACTTTAGAGAAGAGTTGGAATTAGATCTCGATCTCAGTCTTCACATTATGGACCTCAAGATCGCCTTTCTGGACACACCCAAATCAAAAACTTTATCTCAAGAAATAGCCCCATCAGGGAGGGAATGCAGTGGCAAGGCATCCCGGAGTCCATGAGCACTCAAACAGGAAGGAGAATCAGAAGAAACTGAAGATCTGATTTTCCCACTCCTCCCACTCCCCAACTTCCTTTCCGTGCCTAACTCAATCCAAGCATTTCAATGCATTAACTATTTTTCATCACTTCACATTAGCACTGTTATTTCAATAACTTTTATTTTTTTGACATTATCTGAAAAATACTGATACGATTATACTCTGATTGTACTATATTAACTAAAATAAATACTAATAGGGTGTGAACCTAATATAATAAGATAGCAAATTGCTGTCATTGTGCCAGCATAGGTTAGAGAGAAATCTGCTGATTCACTCAACAAGTATATATTAAGGTCCTGTTATGGGTCAAACACAAAGGCCACCTCCTTTTCTCTTATTGTCAAAAATTAATTTGGTTCAAGAACAGAAAGTGAGGTATCACAGCCTCCTTGAATCTATGAACCCTTCAATCTCCGTGTTTTGACTTAATAGCAAGAATCATCAAATAGTAATAATGGCATGGGACATAATACAGATCTCTCCCAGGAGCTCAGTGAAGGAAGCTTCTTCAAGTGATCACTCCTCTTGTCCTTTAGACACATAGTCCAGTGTTCATCGTTGGTGCCAAATGAATTAATGGAGTCCATGACAGCTCCTTCCTATCAGATGGGCAGAATGTGCTGGAGACAAAGGGTGGGGCCTTCTTCTCTTTCCCACACTCTTGTCGAGACTCTGGCCAAAGCTCTGACACCACAATGATGACATTGAGCCCCATTTCCCCAAGTGATAATGCTGATGCACCCAAGGCCAGTGGTTTTTTTTCTTAAGCCATCAATCACACATCATGATTGTGTGAATTATGTAAATACTCTTACTAAATCACGATAGTTCAATATCTTCTGCTCATATTCCCAACTGTATTGTTACCCATATGCTTACAAGATATGATGAAATTTTTATTTGCATCCGGGCAAGATAATAATATTAATTATAGATCATGTTGGAGCTGCGTATTGGTCTGTTGTATGAGGCAAATAAGTTAAAATATATGAAGTGCTAAAAGAGTGCCTGGCACATAGTAAAGGCTCAATAAATGTTAGCAGTTATTACTGTTGGCTATAACGCAATGGCTGATACTAAATGTGATTTTAAAAAATCAGTTAATAATTTCCTATACATAATTATAAAAGAAATACAGTAAGCCTAATAACTGAAAGAAAACCAATATAATTTAATTTGTTTCATAACTTTCTGAACTGTGAACAATTACCATGGGTGTATATCTAGGCATGTTCATAAATAATATGATATATATAAATAATTTATATGTGAGGGATATATAGTTAACTGGTCACTACCATTCTCACCTTCAGTTGTGGCAGAATATCTAGAATACCTTCAGTTCACAAGCAAAAGTCACTCTTCTCCACTGGGACTCCAAAAATCTACCACATGTTCTTCTGATTCTTTTCATTCCTCTATTCTGAACTCAGTTCCTTTCAACACTGATTGAGCGTTTTTGAGGTGCCAGGAACTGTGCTAACTCAGCACTGGAGATGCAAAGAAGAAAGGTAGCCTCTCTGCCCAGAGGCAGCTGGCAGATAAGAGAAGACAGACACAAAAAGAGCTAAATGTAATACAAGGTGATGCCTGCTGCACCCTCTAGATTGTGAATGAAGGATGCAGGAGAGGAGGCGGGAACAAAGGAAGGGCTGGACTGCCAAAGCAAAACAGAGGAGCAATTATTTCTGCCTAGTGAGAGTGGAACTTTACCAAGGAGGTGAAGTTTGAACTAAACTCAGAGCTAGTTTACCAGTACGTGGGCTAAACACTTGTTTAGGGAACCAACAAAGCAGAAACACAGAGGGAGAGAGAGAGGAAGGAAAAAGAAGAGTTCGGCTATGATGAACTTACTCAAAAATTTAATTAGAAAATGTGGAAGAGGGTTAATTTCAGCATGCATATGTTTAATGTCATACCAAAAAAAAAATTTTTTTTAACTTCACTAAATTTTAAAAGGGTGACGGTTCATACTTAGGACCTTGAAAAGAATTGATGCACCCTCGCTGGATCTTCAGGGATCAAAACATGATTTTTACCAGGCAGAAAAGGCAAAAAGACCAGTCAACCAAAGGGAACCCTTAGAAATGTGTAGTACGTTAGGGCCAGAAAAAGCAAGGAGACCTCACTTGGATCAGTCTTCTGTTTTAGAGCCTGACTCAGACTGTCCAAAAGGATTGCTAGCTCTTGCCTTAACTCCCAAGAGGCTCTGTCCAGTATTTGGAGGATTCACATCTCGTATGAAAGCACCTTAGAGCTGAGAGGCATGTGAAAGGGGGGGGGGGGGGGGAAGTGAGGGCAAGCCCAGAAATTAAGCTCAGGCCACCATCTAGATTATCACCAGGAGGGAACAGTGGTTTCTTACTGTAGTTCCTCTCCTTTGTTGGCTTCTGAAATTTCACAAAGATGCTACCAAGCCCTCTGTCTCCTGGTGTCCTCATGGGAGGGCTGCACCTCCATGGACTAATTTTTCTTCCCTTTACAGAGATTTTGTTTTTCAGAGGGAGGGACTGGCAGGGGGCGGAGGGAGCTCTTGTTTCAGACAAGAATATTGCAACAGAACATTATATTTCTGGTTTTGCTTTACTTAAAATTTTTTTATTACTAGGTTTTTACTGTCGTTAATTTTCTTCTTTGTTTTTCTAGCGTTTTTGGGTCCCTAAGCCTTTCTGGCTCATGGTCTCAGTCCACAGCCAACAATGACACAGACCCACCCTTCCTTCCGGAGTCTAGCAGTTGGAATTATGTTGCAAGTTGCCAGTGTTGGGGAGGGGAAGGTTCTCTGCATGGGGGTATATTCTGTATGATGAGTGTGACCCCAGAAGCAGCCTCTCTGATTTTCTCAGGTGCTCAAGGTTTCTGAGTTCCCAGGAGTCCTTTGGTTAAAGTAGGTGGGGGTGAGAGGTCAGAATTAAATTCCCATCCAGCAGGTTTGACAGGTACACAGCTTGTAGCAAGAGTAAATGCCCCAATTCCACTCCTTAATTAAAAACATTTTTCATCCCAAACCTATAAAAGGCAGATGTGCTGCATTTCCCCGACCACAGATCGCGGCTCAGTATTGAGTTCTGCAGCTCAAATCCTTCCTTCTCAGGGCTTGGAAGCACAAGGCCATCAAAGCACCGTGCAATCACACTTCTTCCTCCGCCTTCTCTTCACCCTCTCGTTTCCTCTTCTGCTGGGAAATAGTCATTTTCATCTTTGCAGGGGCCATGAGTTTTTAAGCTTCTCCTGACACCTCCATGGCGAAGTGGAGCGGGAAGGCAGCCCATCTTCTGGGATAGACAGGAGGCAGCTCTTCTTTTTTATTATTCTAAAGCATCTTTTCACCTGGATTTTTCAAAAGAAGCTCAGGCAGCAGGTCCTGCCTAATCAGCTGTACTGAACTGGTGTGAATTCATTCAGGTCCTCCTCAGCTCAGTCATCTAGAAGCCAACCCTTCCGAAGAAGAATGAGTAAACCACTTGTCAAGAAGTGGTCTGAAAAAAATGAAATGAATATTTGCTTATGACGGCTTTCTACCTTCAAAGCCTCCTTTACTCCTGAATTCCATGGAGTGAAGACACTCAGTTTGCTTACCGGGTACAGAAAGTTACAAGTTCCTTTCTGGATGTGCTACCAATGTTTACAAGTCACTCAGCCATCAGTAACTCTGCTTGGGGGCAGGGAGGGAGAAGATCCCTATAATCATTTGTTTTCATTCTTCTATCTTCTTAAAGGGACCTTAAGGCTTTCTGTCTGGGGAGTTACCCGTCTCATTCCCAGTGATAGTCGTTGCTATTCATTCATAACTGTTTCCTCACTAGGCCCAGCCAAGGCCCTGAATTCAAAGATGACCTCAAGAAGGTCGTTGATAGAATGATGTGAGTTTTTCCACATGCTGGGCCCACTGCCATCTTTAGATGCTTCACCACTTGATGGCCTTTCCCTTTCTGGGTTCCAATCAAATGGTCTTATTAAATGTTTTTTTAAAAAAAATCTTGCTCTTGTGAGTGATATCAAATACAATCAACAAACCTGGGGGAGAAGGGAGCCCAGGGCAGTCACAAGACCCTATTAAGATTTAATTGTTCCAAAGAATTTTAAGCAAGTAGTAGAAAGAAACTAAATTGCATGAAACTAAATATTTTGCTCTAGGCTCCTAATTTATCTCACTTGCGGGTTCCCAGGGGCTAGTGCCAGCACTGCCAGCCGGAGCTGGGGACTTTCCAGCACAGACAGCCTTGTTCTTCCTGCAAGCTAAAGAACCTCCCCGTCTCTGTGCAATGGAGCAGTTGATCAAAGTCTTCTTTATTCTGAAAACGCCTGAATTCAAGGACAGAGAGGGCTGAGCAGGGCAGAAAGATATATTTTACTAAGCACAGAGCACAAATTCTTGCTTCTTTCTCCAAAGAGGAAGTCCTGGGAGAGGGGAAACTGGTGCTCAAAACTGAGTGCTACATCCAGGTACAGCAGGCACCCAGCAGCAGTAGCGAGTGCTCAGGGAGGTGCAGACCAGAGTCCTGGGGCTGCAGAGTTTGGACGTCTCACTGCTTTTTACAGAGCAAGGAAACCTGTTCATGAGGCATGTCTGCTTCCTCTGGGCCTGACCTCTTGGGATAGAAGGAATCCCTCAATCCTGGGACAAGTCTGCCACAGACACTCCACAGACACACAAGGAAAGCTCAGACTAGCTCCCTGCCTGTCGTAGCACAGTGCAAAGACTCCTGTGTCTGCTCTGACCAGATGCTAGGTCAGAACACAAGACGCCACAGGGAAAGCAGCTGGGGGCTGTGTTCTGTGCACATGGCTGCTTTGGGAATATATCGCTGTAGGGGAGGTTGAGATGAGAGGATTGGGGAGATGGAGAAAATGTGAGACACTGACCGCCTGACGTAGTTGGGTCTGGTAGAATAGCACGGGTTCCAGAGTCGACCAGACATTTACTTCCTAACCTTGAGGAAGTTACTTACACTAAGTCGCAGTTTCTTTATCTGTAAACAGAGATAATAAAAGTTTCCATAGGACATAGTTATTGTGATGATTAATAAAAACATATGTAAAGTAGCTTGGGCTGTCCTTGGCACTTAGTAGGTGCTCAATAAATAATAGATATTACTTTAATAATAATAATTAATAAGTACCGCTGAAAGCAATAGCATAGGGCTGGAGACCATCTGAGCCTGTATTCGATGGCCTTGACTGCATTAAAGGAAAGTAAGGGTCCAGCAACCTGCCAAGAGGTAACTCTGTGACTAATGAGCCTCCTAGCCCCACCCAACTCTTTCCAACAGGGCTTTTACTTGTATCCAAACTTGGTCCTGGCACCTTTCCAGAAGCTCAATTCAAGAGAACATTATAGCAATAATATACCTCCTATTATACACCAGCACTTAGATAAGGAAGAAAAATTGTCCTTTCTGTCTGAACCTAAATATATTTCAGAAAATCCCTGCCATTAGGTGCCCTGAGAACCTACCATAAAAATGAACATACAGATTTCTGACCAAAACACCGAACACGTTGCAAGTTCATAAAATTAACGTGGCCATGGACTGCTCTGAAGTAACGCAGCAGTGTGGTCCACAAGCCCAGCCTCTGGAGTCCAAGGACCGGCCAGGCTCCATCCCAACCATCTGTGGCCTTGGGCAGAATGGTGGGCTTGTCGTGGACTTAGAGGAGATATTTGCAGAACCTCATCAGAGTGCTCAGCATAAGGTAAGTGCTCAAGAAAAGTGATGGCTTTGCCATTATTATTATTATCATTATTGTTGCGGTCTCACTTAGAGGATGTTGAAGCATCAGCAAGTCTATACAAATAAACTAAATTTGCAGCTCTAGAAAAAAAGAGAACATTACAGGGCAGCCAGTGACTGGAGTAGCCAGGTATTTCTCCCGATTTCTTCCCTAAGGACTGAGAGCCTGACATGTTTGGTGTTTTTGCAGAAAATTATACTTTGGTTGTGTTTTTTTGTGTGTAGCACATTTTGAGCTGAATAATAATGTACTATGACATGAAAGGCCAGGGGGGTTTATAGAAGGTCTGTCGTTTGTAAGAACCTGGCTGAACGTTACCACCCCTCCCCACACACACACACACACACACACACACACACACACACACACACACACACACCAATTTAGTAAGTGCTGCTGGGGCCGGACTTTCACAGAGTTTTCATCTAGAGATAATCCACCCCCTAAGTCTATCCCTAACTTACCCTGCACTGAGTATCCCAGTGATGAAGCTCCTGGTGCCACAGAACAAAGGGCTGCAAGTGCTGATGAGGTCTGGTCCAGCAGGCATGGGATCCCTGGCACCACCTGGCCCATCTGCACCCAGTGAGCAGCAGCTCCTATACTCAGGCCTCTAGCAGGTGTTGCAGGAAATACAAAGGCATGAAAGCCACAGGCCCTGCTGTCAGGAGGTCCACAGCCATGCTAGAGAGGAAAGTGCATGATACAAAAACAAGTATTTTAATACTGAAGAGGGCAGAGCATCTCTAAGGCCAGATTCCATCACTGTGCTAGTTGAAGCAGACCACTGCCAGGTCCTGGAAAGCCTCTCTGCTACATCCAGTGCTTTGTGATAATAACGCTAATGGATTAGAGTGGATTTTGAATGGTATTTTCAATTATCCAAAATGCCCACTTGTATCGTGTCTGCATTTCTTACACATCTGGGGAGTGTAGCTGTGCTTGGCTAATTTAACACAGAGCATTAAACACAAGCCAGTTAGCAAAGGGCTCCCCACAGGACCACCCATTAGGCTGTTGGCTGCAGCTGCCCTCCACCCTCCCTCCACTTGTTCTGAATAGGCCACTCCTCCTGTACCCACCTCCCCTCCAACCTGTCCCCAAGTGCCACCAGCAATTTTCCAGATCACCGAGGAGCTGATGGCTTGTTTGTGTCACACCTGGGCCTTCCAGCTTCTGCTTTCGTTTAGTCTTGGTCTTCTAGGACAATGAGAAGGAAAAAGGAGCTCCGTTTTCCAAGAGCACAGTTCAGGTGCCTCTTTCCAGCAGGAGAATGTCCCTCTGGATCTGAAGGTGAATCAGCGAATAACTCCCAGAGAGTCCTCGCGAGATGGCAGTTAGGCTGACAGAGACTGGGGATTGCCATTTCTTCATTCCTTCGAGGATGAGAGAGTAAGACCCCAAGACTGGGATTGTTATCTCAGCTGTAGGAAGAAGAGGAGGGCTTTGCAGGCACCTGGATACACTGGCCTTACCATTTCATAGCAGCCAGCATGGTCACTGGGGACCTGCCCCCTCTTTTCCACCTACATGTTATTCCAGCTATAAATCCAAGTGACAAGCTTGAACTTTCCTCAATTGACATGTTTACAAGGGAAGTCCACATTTGACAGGAAAATTAAGCCTATCAATCACTTAACGAGCTCGTTAATGAATGGTTCTCTGATCTCCTCTGGTAGCTAGGTTTATTGATTATGGAAGGGGCAGCTGGCCCCGAACCCTTTCCCCTACGCTTTCACCCAGCTCCCAACCAACCCCTCCTTCTCCCAGATGTTGCTGCCCTCTGACCTCCTTCCACAGCCCCCAGCCCCCCTCTGCTCCCTGAAGCTCAGCAGAGGGTTCTGGTGCAGGGTTTATCGGGAGGTCAGACCCCCTCCTGGCTCTGTTCTCTGACAGAACAAAGGGAACAGATGCGGGCTTGGCCTCCAAGCACCCACCCGGCATATGGAAGCTATCTCCTCTGTCCCAGTAATTACCCAGGAGCTTGCTTGTTCAATGGCTTTGGTTTTTATTGCACAGAAACCAACCTATTCCCCAACATAAAACACTTTAACGGTGTCTCCCTCAGGGGTTTCTGAGAGAGGTCCTGTCAGGTATAAAATGTGCAGAACCCCTCTGACAGCCCACAGAAGCGAGGCCTTCACAATTAAAAAAGGGGGACAGGGCAGGGAGGAGGAGGGAATGCCTGGTGGAAGAGGCAGGCTCTCCGGTGGCAAAAAGGAATTGGGGTACCATCGCATTTGGAGGATTGTGCAGAATTGTCTGGAACCTCCGGCATTGGTATTAAGAAGGGCCTGAGGAAGAGCCAGGATTGGTTGAAAGCAAAATCAGTCTCCTCCTGTTTCCAATACACACGGAGGTGGGGCCAAACATCAGAGTCAGGCATCAAGCATTTGTTAAGTACCGTTTTACGTAAGAAAAAATGATAACATAAATCGTGAAGAGGCCTGAAAATAAGGATATGTTCAATTCATATAACAATATAGTTCTGCTCTTGATGCTCTCTCCAGGATGTCAAAGTGACAGCCCTGCTGAAGGGAATAAACTTGGACTTAAGGAATCAACCAACAGAATGGAGGAAGAAATGAGCCATTGGCTGGAAATGACTGGATCTTAAACCCAACTAACCTCTAAGCCTTGCATCTAGGAAGTGAGATGATGGAGACTTTCCTGGGTTTCCTCTGTGAAGCTTGAGCCGGGCCACTCAAAAGAGGTAATAGAGCGTAAGTGACCTGAGAGGGCG
Organism: Eonycteris spelaea; assembly: GCA_003508835.1. NCBI lineage: Eukaryota > Metazoa > Chordata > Mammalia > Chiroptera > Pteropodidae > Eonycteris > Eonycteris spelaea. The sequence continues at coordinate 10,651,490 of PUFA01000043.1, forward strand.
TATTAGCTTCCCAAGGATGCAGGAACAAATGACCACAAACCATGTGGCTTACAACAACAGAATTTTATTCCCTCATAGTTGTAGAGGCCGGAAATTTAAAATCAAGGTGTCCACACACCCGTGGTCCCTCAAAAGCCCGTTCCAGCTTCTGGTGGCTCCCAGTGAGCCTTGGCTGGCGGCTGCAATACTCCATCTCTGCCTCCATCTTCACAAGGCCACCTTCCCTGTGTGTCTTCGCGTCCTCTTCTCTTTTTAAAAGAACACCAGTCATTGAATTTAGAGACCACCCCAATCCAGTAGGACCTTATCTTAGCTAATTATACCTGTAAGACTCTATTTCCAAATACGATTGTCCCCGCCCCCCTCCGCCCCACCCCTAATCCTGGGATTTATGTTCCAAGACCTCCAGCGGATGCCTGAAACTGTGGATTATACCGAACTCTATATCTGCTGTTTTTTCTTATACATACTCACCTTTTTACTTAAAGGAAGTACTTGCAGCTTCTCTTGGTGAATCAGAGTTGCCAGCACCACTACTCTTGTGCTTTGGGGCCATTATTAAGTAAAATAAGGGTTACTTGGAAACAAGCACTGTGATACCATGACAGTTGACCTGATAACCGAGACAGCTACGTGACTAATGGGCGGGGAGTATATGCGGCATGAATATGCTGGACCAATGGATGATTCACGTCTCCGGTGGGACGGAGCAGGACGGTGCAAGATTTCATCACACTACTCGAACGGCCCACAATTTAAAACATATGATTGTCTATTTCTGGAATTTTTCATTTAATATTTTTAGGCCACCATTGATCACAGGTAACTGAAATCATGGAAAGTGGAACTGCAGATAAGTGGGGAACCACCATAAAGTCACATTCCAGGGTTCCAAGGAGACACGAATTTTCAAGGGAACACGATTCAACCCAGAATAAATTAAGGTGATAAGATAGCAGAGGAGAGGGAGTGGCTCCAGGCATCAGAGTGAAACCCTTTCTGATCCCAAATGAGCTGGAGAAATGCTGGAGCGTGGAGCCTTTCCACAGAGAGGAAAGACCAAGGCGTAAGGGAAGTGCTGAGGGAGACAGGAGAAGAATTGTACTAAGGTAAATTGCAAATACTAAAAAATATGAAGACGGCAATTTAAGTGTTTAAAATGTGCTCTGGGTAATTCCAAACAAATTTTAAAGCCATTTTCAGACCATAAAATCCTCTGGTCTAAATCACCAGCTTCCAGGCAGGCCCAGTGCTCAGGCTGCAGAACCTCCCCAGATGGAGGCTGGCAGGTTTGGGAGTCTCCAGCTAATCTGGCAAATGAGCAATGATTCTTCCCGGTGATTGGAGAGCAGTCCTTCTCAAGTTTTCTAGGCACCTGCTCAACTTACAGACTGATTTGCTGCTACTTTCCCCCCTTTCTCTGCAGCTCTTTCCCAGAAGGGTGGCACAGTTATGGGAAACAACAACAAAACCTCACACATGACATGTCCAACCTCGTTGGCCAAAGCCTACGTCTTTGGGTCTGTACTTTCCAGTCTCCTTCCAGCCAAGAACAAAGACTTCCATGAAAACTCATTCTAAATACCTTGTGCTGGAGCAATGGAACCCTTTCGACATGTCAGTGTTAGGCACCTAGGTCGTGGCACGTTGCTAAACTCACGGACTTCATGTTTCTAAGCACCACTTCCAACATGTTGTACTGGAAGGAATGAGACGGGGTGAGGAGCAGGGCAGCTTCATGCCAGAGCCTAAGGGCAAACATATGCTCCACCTGAGCAGACACTAGTCCTAATCAAGAAATTTACTGTTTCATAAGTTCGCATGTAATAAAAAGGAGGCTGAGGGGTCCAGAGAAAGAGTGGGTTTGTGTCAGACAGACCCAGTTTTTATACCTGGCTCTTGCCTACCACTTATAGCTGCGTGAACTTAGGCTCCTAATTTACATCCCTGAGCCTTACTGTCTTCATCAGTAGTTTTTATAAGAATTATAACAAATAATGTATGTAAGGTACTGGCCATAGTAGGCCTTCAATAAACAGAATTTCCTTCTGTTCCTGTGGCTACTTATGTTGAATAATGTATTTCATACACGTAACTTGTATTTTTTGGTAGTTAGCAGTGATAGAAGGTGGGAGAGCTGATGACACCTAGGGAATAACTGACCAATGTGTAGAGACCCTCCCATGGTGCGACAATGGGTTTTCTGGAACTGTCGTCTATGAACTAGGTTTTTCTGGACTAAATTATATTCAACAAGTTTGCCATCTCAGTGAGCCTTCTGCTGCACCATCTCCTAAACATAGAAGCAGATACCAGTTCCTGTACCTTCTAAGTAAAATCTTCTTTTCATGTATCTGAGGATGTTTGCCATCAGAGGAAAGTTCTTAGTTGTCTCCTCAGAAATTCATTCCAGGAATCCTCCTCCCCAGCCCTGAGCTCAAGAGATGCTTCAAAAGACAGCTTCTCAAGGAGTGTTGCACCACCACAGTGAGAAGGGTCCACTCTCATCTGTGCTCACAGCCCCTGCTCCTGTCTGACTCCCTCCAACCTCCTCTCCAACCTCCTCTCATGCCTGGGGTGACCTCCTCCCTAATCTCTGGCTTCCGGCATATCCCCAGGCCTCTCCACCCTACAGCTTACACCACACCTCTGCCTCCCTTACACGGTTCTGATTATGATATTCTGGACTCAATATTCAATAATGCCCCATTATTTTCAGAATAATCCTGAACTCCCTAGGAAAACTCATTGCCATTTGTCCCCAGATGACTGTTTGGCTCTGTTTCCCGTTTCTCCCCCCAAACACATCTATATCACTCTCTCTCTCCATTATTTTGCTCCTGCAGTTTGCTTTGCCTGCAGTGCCCTTTCCTCCACTGCCACATGTTCATAGCCTTCGCGTCTCCAGCTTGCCGTGTGCCCGAACAGAAGTGATCTCTGTCCTTCTGAATTCCCGCAGGTTTCTTTAGTCTTCTCTCGCCATTATCAGTGGCTTTCTCAAGTCTGTAATCTCCTGAAAGGCAGGACATCAGTTAGATTCATTTGTGTTTCCTCCTCCTCAGACCCGGGGCTTTCTATCTAATAGGTGCTCAATAAATATTGGTTAAATGGGGGTGGGGAGGGGGTAAGATGAATGTAGACGGAATGAAGGAGATAATGCTAGGCCTGAGCAGAGAAACCCTGGAGACCCCAGGCTGGTTGGAAGAGATGAAATGATGAGTTCATGCACCACGGCAGAACTCCGAGGGTGAATAAGACTCTCTTTCTTGAGACAAAAATGGTTAAAGAGACAAAAGAAGGGACAACAGAGAACCAAGGGGGCGGGCAACAGAACTGAAAGAAACTTGCCCAGTGTGAAGAAGGGAGGAGCCTGAGTTTGGCTCTTGGAGTCAAATCCGGAAGCAGGACTTCATTTGGGGAAAGTGAGTTGAAGAGCCAATGGAAAATAGACTTGGGCCTTTGATTCACCCTAAACATTTGTAGACCAGCTTCTCAGGAAAGTGAAAACAGC